>OV815278.1:14217062-14860249 GCA_929108145.2 Limnephilus rhombicus | reverse complement strand
ATATGTTTCATTTTTCAAATAGTAGACAAATCTTATTGAATGACTATTTTAACTCGACCGTGTGGCGTTTCGTCTATCTTTATATTTGTTTGTACGTTCCGTTTCCGGTTTCAAAATCTGCTGCAGTCACGTAATGTATCAAGCAACTTTACTCTGACCAGATGGCTAGTTTTGACTAGGTGGCTAACTTTGTCTAGATAGTTGACTGATTTGCGTTTTCGAAAATCTACAGTATCCACTTCATTTCCCAAGCAAGCTTTACTTTAACTAGAAGGCTAATTTTGACTAAGTGGCTTACTTTGTCTGAGCTTTTCTATATTATTGTTTTTACCTACATGAGCAAAGAATTTAAAAACCTATTATTGGTTTTATTAAAAATTTCAACATATTTTACCACACATTATAAAATATTATAAAAGTCGGTTTTCCAAATAAAATAACGTATTTTGCACAGATTACATAATTCATTATTTTTTTATTTAAATGTTACATAAAATATCAGGTGGTTAATAATTAGGCAGGTAGGTACCTACTTACAAATCTTACGATTGCAAAGATTTATGAGGCGGGAATGGGTACCGCCGCCCCGGGAACCTTTATTGGAGAACCAACACCTCTGCCATAGGTCACCTACATGACATATCCAACCTGCGGGGAGCTCATTTAAAAAAAAAAATATTTTGATTTATTATAAGAAAAAAATAGAAACACACTTTTTTGGACGCAAAGTTCATGTTACTAAGGCATGTGTTACAGACAGCTATAAAAGATCATTTGACTTGGCAATTTTCGCTCGCCGTACATTACAATGAGAATATATGGCGAACCATATGCTGAAATAGGGCAATTAAATTTTTTTAAATTTGACCACGTTAAATTTCAACCTTCAATAAGTCCGCATCTGCCGGATCTGCTGGATCTGCCCTGATGATGGACACTGTAACGCTGTCCGAAACGTTGGATAAAGAAGGATGAAGCGCAACACGGCATAACACCCCAAAAACAAATAACGAAAATTCTAGTTGTAAATTAATTTATAATCTCTATTTCCAGGAAGGAGGAGCAGGTGGCAGGCCAGCAATTCTACAGAAGGTCACCATCCCGATCGTTAGCCGGAGCGTTTGCCAAGAGTGCTACGACACAATGATGTTATACATCAACAACAGGTCGATCAGCGCAGGATTAGTGGGTGAAGGTGGAAAAGGCGCATGCCAGGGCGATTCCAGAGGTCCTTTAACTGCCGGTTCTGTCTTGGTCGGAATCACTTCTTGGGGTATAGGCTGCGCCAGAGCTGACTTCCCCGGAATTTATGCCAGAGTTTCAGCCCTGAGCGATTGGATCAAATGGCATATGCAAGCATTATTGTATTGAACCAAAAAACACCGGCGCCAAACTTATTCATAAAAGCAATATCGGTGTAAGAGGCAGAGGTAATGTAGAGGCACTTGAACTTAAGAGTGTTCCCTATTGATAAAGAACACGCCCGTTCCCTTCCCAATTCTCCATCTACGCCTTCTTCCTCCTTCACTTGACGAGTCCAGCCCATTTTTGGTAAATTATATATAATAACACACATGTAACCTAATGTTAGTAGAGTATTGTACTGCCCTGATGAAGCTACGGTTGTAGCAAAACCTGGTCGGCATAAAGTATAAAAAATAAAAGTGGTGTTTACAAAGTTATTGTTTTATTTTAAATTAATAATGTCACATCACGAAGTATCCGCATCATATGAACAAAATATGACAAACTATAACAATAGACTGACTCTACCGTTCTACTATAATAACACACATACATTATCACATTATTACTCACCAATCAGTCTATAACACATTTTGGGAAATGAATATGCTAACATCGGCGACATTTATTTTTTAAAATTAGCGCAATATAAACATGCACTCAAAAATTATTTTTCCATAATGTAACTTTATATACGCAATATGGACATGTTGAAATGAAATGATGATATTTCTCATTGTTCTTTTTTGTTATTTTTTGTTGTGATACACAAAATAATTGTATGTTATTTTTAAGTTTAAAACTATTATTATGTAATGATATTATTTTTCTTACTTTTGTACTCTATTATATGTTTATTTAAAAAAGGCAGTACAGCCGTTTATGTATTTAAAATAAAATAAGTATTTTGTGAAAGTTGCCTATTTCCCTTCATTAATTTATAGTACGATGTGGTTATCAAAATATACACATGGTTAAATCGCTGAGATTCACAATTGAAAAAAATGTCTTTGTGGTAATAAATATTTTCAATCCGTAATAGGTTAGATTAATTACTCTATTAAAATGAGAAATACACCTGAAACAGCTCGTAATAAATACTCAACAAAAAAGCTAAATATTTTAATTATCTGTGGAAACCTGATATGTGGACAGGCTGAATAAATTCAGAAACCTACCATTCTTCCACCATGAAAAAAAGAAGATTTGTGCCGTAAGAGAAAAAAATCGCCGAACTTATGTACAACGACAAGCGAATCACTTAAAAAAACACTTATTTAACTAAAATAAAACAATAACTTTGTTTGTAACCACGATTTATTTATTATTAACTGGTGCTGTTGCTAATGAAATTTAACACCATCTACTGGATGGATATCCATCCTTTATAACCACCGCCATCTGTTAATTTGCGTACAAATAAAATCCACACTGCCCGCTTGCCAGCCCGTACAGACATTCTCCTTTAAATATTATATATTTTAACCAATTTACACAAAACCTTGACAATTTGTATACCAAAACCTTCCTCATGAATCACTTGGTGAATCATATTGGTGAAAACAGCATGAAAATCCGTTCAGTAGTTTTTAGTTTTAGTTTTTCGCGAACAGACAGACAGGCTATAATTTATAATATGAGGAGATCATGTGTTTATTATGTGTTCATCATTTATTTATTATGGGTCACCTGGTTGCTGATTAATCTGTAAATCCGTAAGAAAAATATGTGATATAATATAAAATGATATAAAATTAAAGAACATAAATAAATGCAAAATAATATAAAAGAGTATGAAAGAATATAGTAGAGAAAAAATGATATAAAAAGTACGCTATATTAAAAAATATAAAAATTATATATATATGCGGGTATGTATATCTTTTTGTGTGGAATTTGTAAGACCATTTTTCCAAATATGGATGAAACTATCTTAGTATACAGTAGGCGAATGCCTATAACTGCGAATTTATTGAAAAACGGCTCTGATGGATTAGAAGGGGAACATTTGAAGATGATTCTTATCAAAAGTTTTAGGTATAATGTTTTCAACGACGCTTGTCGCTAATATTGAATTAATAGTCCGTGTCAGTTGATATTATAGAAATAGGTATGGAAAAGAAACCCACTACTCACTACTCCATATAACTCCAGAACTAGATACTGAACAATAAACAAAACATTCACTCACCGTTAAGTTCATAAACAGAATCAACCGCTAGATAAACAAAGGCTGTGATGTGTCACCAGGACTCACCACTCACTAGTAGGTACCAGGAGAACTCGCGACTCGCGAGTGGCGCGAAATGCAGACTCGGGGACGCCGGTGGAGGCATTCGGGTTCCGGGTCCGGTTCCGAGCACCAGGTCCGGCCTCACAACATACCCCAATTGGGGATGCCATAATCTCACTGGTTCAAAATGGTTGGGAGCAGTTGAGACTCTTGTGCGGTATTTATATTTAAAAAAATAGAACAGGAGCATTTGATTCAACTAATCATTCGTATGTAAACAATTGACATTTTCTAATCTTTATGACTGTTTCTAATAATTATGTGGAGTACGTTAAAGTAGGTACTTGTTAGAATACAAAAAGTTCAACTTCAAAGTACATCAACTACTTGAGAAAGTAAATATATAAAGCTAGAATAAACAAATTTCGTACTAGTGACATACAATCATGCTGAGAATTATATTGTTCGCAGTTTTCTTTGTGACTACTCAAGGTATTATTTAATTTTATGTTAATGTTGTATACATTTTCTTATAGATGCAATGCGAAGTAATGTAAATGTATCACTTGTTTTTGGTTTTAAATTTTTTATCGCCCAGAAAAGAAATAATAAGGTCTGTAAAAATACTTTAAAGTACATAAAATCTTCTTCTACACTTTAAAAATTTTCTTCTTCTTGTTCCTTGTCCGTTCAACGGATGTTGGCTATCATGTTGGCTATGCGGACTTTGTTTACTGCCGCCGGGAACAGCTCTCCCTTAGACTGGCGAAACCACTGTCTCAGGTTTTTCAGCCATGAGGTTCTCCGTCTTCCGGCAATCTTTCCCTGCATTATGAGATGCAGGATCTCGTACTCTGGATGTCTCATCACGTGTCCAAGATATTGAAGTTTCCGGATTTTTTAAGTTTTAATTACTTCCTTTTCTTTATTCATCCGAACATAACATCTTCATTAGTAAGCCTGTACATCCAGCTTATTTTAAGTATTCTTCTGTAGATCCACATCTCGAATGCTTCAAGTCACCTAATGTCGCCTTAAAAATATTTATAATTAAACAATTTAATTAGCACTAAAATTCAATCCACATAATTCATTGAAATTCATATGTTTTTCTTATAAGTCTTAAAAGTCACCATTTCTATCACGTAATATTTACTCTTGGCAGAATTTCACTTCTTTTATTTATTTTTTTAATTTTATCTCGCTTGTAATTCTATTTTATATTTTGGCAATGATTTGAAATATATTATATTAAATAATGTTTTTATACAATATAATAATAATAATAATAATAATCTTTATTCAATGAAATAACAACAATATAACTAAAAAAAAAAATTACGTACTCAATGTAGTTTACAAATAGATTACATCAATCAGTACAGAAAAATTAACAAACAGAAAGTAACGTAAGAAAGGTTACACAGGAGTAGTATAGTTATACAGTATTTTTAGTTGTGCATTGCCTGCCTCACTAGGTGAACCTGTTTTGAGGCAGAAATTTTGTTAATTGTTTCTCGCAGTTTTATCTATGGTTTTTTTATAAACTTGTAAAGTAGGTTTCCATACAGCAAAAACTTTATTTTAGTTAACATTATTGTTTGCATATACCTACACAATTCATAAACTGCAAGGTTATTACTACAATAACAACTGTCAATGACTAGGCGTTTGGGTGAGGGCACCAGTATAGGCTCGATCATTAGAATGTATCCATATTTTAACATATTATTTAAACTCTCTCTGTGTTTGACTCAGTTTGATGTTTTCTGGGAGAATGTTGAATATTTTTGTGGCAAAGTATCTAAAGCTACGTTGACCAAAGATGGAAGAGAGTGTTGGAACTTGCAATATGTCTTTGTTGGAGTTACGTGTAAATCTTAAGTTTATTTTTTTTTCGTAAAGCACATGTTTGTTTTTAAAGAGATGCATGAGGATAGTTTTTACATAGATCTGTCGAACATCAAATACTCTCATTATTTTGAATATAAGGTCACTCACTGTCTGCAGTTAGAGGAAGTTTGAGAATAATTGTTTTTCATCTTTTCGACAGGATCTAGAGCTGATGAAGTGCCCCCTCCCCATGCAATGATACCATACTCAATGATAGATTGGGTGATTGCAAAATAAATCGTTTTTAGGAGTTGTAAGTTAAGAAAGTTCCTTATGGATCTGAAGAAGTGTATTGTTTTTCTAATTTTATTTGCAATGATCTGGGTATGTAGGTTCCATTTGAGGTATGGGTCAATGGTAAGGCCGAGGTACTTTATCTGTGAAGTGCGCTCTATACTGGGGCACTCACTACATTCGTTGGAATTCGTACAACTATGATTTTTTATGGAGTAATCATCATTAGGTTGGCCTGTAGTATTGATGCTTGAAGTAACATATTTAGTTTTCTTCGTGTTAAGGGTAAGTGTGTTTATATCTAGCCATTTTTTAATGAAGTTAATATTTTCTTCAGCTTTTTTAAATACAGTTGACCAATGGTTGTATGTAATTAGTGAATTGTGAATTTTAAGGACAATAAAAATATTATATCTTCATGCCAATCTGATTTTGCAATGGTGTACACAATGCATACACACAAATGCCACGTCTTTGGCAAGAGCGATTTGATTTTTTTTTGCGTGTAAATAAATTTTAAAAAGACTTGAATACTGTAGATTCGCCTTATGTCTACCATTTCACTTTCTTGGAACAGTTGTTTTGAGGGGTAGGTTTTGATGTTATGTTATTTTATTTCTATAGAACTTCGCGAATTTTATCCCTTAAGTCTTAAGTGACGCAAACAATGTTTTTTTATTGAGTCATTTTTAACCTTTTTGTTGTTCGATGATCCAGTTTACCAGATCACCGAATATTTGAAAATGTTTTTCAAAATTCTTTGAATATACGTGCTTCGCTGGTCTCTCCCTTTCCGTCACATGGAGGAAAGATAGTGGGCGGTGAGAATGCCACCATCGAGGAGGTTCCCTACCAAGCCGCGCTTATTATTGACGGTTGGGTCATCTGCGGGGGTTCCATCGTAAGCGCCAAAGCCGTGGTCAGTGCTGGTCACTGCGTCGTCATGTAAGCAAGACATTTTTAAAATACTTATTAATTCTATTGATACAACTAATTTAATTTATTCAATTCTCGCCTCTATACGGTATGCAGTATACCACTTCATCTGATCTGGATACGGTTCAAACTGACATGTTTTTTTTTTCAAAAATGACCTTTGAATGCCAAAGCTTTTTTTTCTCATTTTTTTATCCAAAAATAATGTTCATATCCTTCTGTATTGTATTTTCTTAGTGATGTGGACAAAGTTCCAACTTCAAGCATTTCAAATAATCATTTATTTTACAAGGTTATATCATCACTGATGGCCAGGTGGTCTAGCGGTAAGGCTCTTGACGTGCAATCCGAAGGTCCCTTAATCGAATCCCGGCGTGGGCAAATAAATTTTATTTGAATCATTTGTGTTATTTCACATTTAATTAATTTAAAATAATATATGGTATATTTGCGGTACATTCCAGAGTGGAAGATACTCTCAATATCGCCCTGGTGTAAGCCCACCATTTAGAATCGAAACGTTGCTTGAAATGGCGTTAGCCGTGTTTGATGACCAGATCTGAATAGCCAGGTACCTTCCTCTGTCTCATCTCCCTCCCCTCCACCACCTAGAGCCTCACAACATACCCCAATTGGGGACGCCATAGTCTCACTGGCTCCAGACGGGAGCAGCTGAGACTCTCGTGAGATAAAACTATAAGATATAAAAACTAACACGTATTTTGTTTGTATCTGAAAATTGATCTGTATTACCAGGCGCATTATTTATTTATTTATTAATTTACGGACAATAGTCCATTATAGTTTGTCACTTTGATTGGATTGTGTTATAACTTCGCCTTTCCATATTCTAAGGTTTCAAAGTTTGCAAAGACGAATTTTCGTCATCTAATTAACATTTTTATTTTATTTTGAGGTTCAATCTTGTGAATATAGTATTTTGTTTTGAGGTTCAATCTTGTGAATATAGTATTTTATTTTGAGGATCAATCTTGTGAATATAGTATTTTATTTTGAGGTTCAATCTTGTGAATATAGTATTTTATTTTGAGGTTCAATCTTGTGAATATAGTATTTCAGTTTATCATATTTTAAGGGAAAATATTTAAATAGTTGAGGCCCCAGCTTGCAATCGCATTCGGGAAATGTAATTAGAACCTTATGCAATGAATTATTATGCCCTAGCTGGTTGCATTTGGTTCTTTTTGCATGTTTAGGTATGTTCTCACTGAAATATACGTCCTATGTAAAATTTTTCCTTTAAAATATGTTAAATTAAAATACTTCACACAAGATTCAACTTCAAAATCAGAAATTGGTAAATAGATTATAAGAAATTGTCTATGTTAAGAGAAGTTAGAACCGTATCAAAATGAAGTGACGAAATATGAAATACAAAAAAACCGTAAAAAATACACGGGACAAGGGCCCAATAAAAAAATCACATCCAAGAATCAACAAAATCAAAGGGTTGGATATATGAAGATTTAAATAAATCAAATGCTAGAAAATGCATGTACGTAGCACCTGTTTGATTTTATCAACCATTTTAGGATGCTATTCAAATCTTTAAGGCTCTGCAACCGGACCCGAAAAGAAGAAGATGGAGAAATACGAAATTACGAATAATAGAGGAGAGCGCTGCATTTACAGCGACAAAATTGATGCGAAAATGTTTAATAAAACACGACTCGTTTAAAATAGAACAAAAATCTCGCGGGCCTTATCTTAAACAGCATTTAAAGAAATACTGTGAATTTTTTCATACATATAACTTGTAAAACAACTGAAACAAACGTGTTAATAATAGTTTTTGGAGCATACCTTGCGATTTTTTTCCTCCGAGGGAATTTTATATAATTTGCGTTTCGGCGCTGGCAAATTCTAGATATTATCTTCAAAAATAACATATATTTTTTTAAGAGCTTCAAAACTTAATCAGCCTTACTAAAAAACCCAGTGAAAATTTTATTCAATTGATAAACGGCCGCGGATGTGAAAACATTACTAATTAAAAAAATTGTTCATGGAAAGATATATACCTACATAGTTTACACAGCCTGAGGGGGTAGTTTAACAGCTGTATATACAGTTAATAAAAATAATTCATCATCGGATTTCGGAATTTTTTCAATGTATATTGAATGTTCTATTGTTCTATATATTTCTTATTTTTGACAATGTCATAAAAAAATTACCACAATAGAAACTAGATAAAATTATCTTTTAGATTTTTGTTTTTGAAACATACTTTAGCATTTTAAAATCGACATATTTTAAGCTTCAAAAACGAAAAATATTTAAAAAAAAAGCTTACCACAAATACTTTTAATCAAAACATAGAAAAAAAAATAAATAAATAAAAAATAAAATAAAAACACAGTCATTATATTTAATAAATTTAAAAAACAACTGTCACTTCACTTTTTCTCATTCCATTCAATAATTTTTTTTTTAAATGTTAAAGTTTACTTTTCATATCTAAAATTTATCGACAAAAAAACTGATATTTGCATAAAAAGCATTTTCTGACACTTCAATTTACAAAATACGATTATCATAATTTAACTTGAATAAAACTGACGAAAAATACCACAAATAAGTTGTAAATACATTAAATACAGGAATATAATAAGAAAGTGGCCGTTTTATGTAACAAAAATGCTATTCTTAATTAATTAAAAAAGATAAATATCCACACGAACTATAACTACATTTTAGAGATAATTTTTTTAGTAACAAAACATGCATGGGCTTTGTATAACGTACAACAAATATACAGTTTAACGATCGTGCTGTGGTTTTTTTTTAATAAGGCCGAATGTGTTTAAGGGAAATATGTAATAAATCGGTACAAATCCGGGTTGCGGGCCCTTAAGCCGTAATGAAACCGTATTTCTTTTTCATTTTAATCTCTCTTCCTGAATAACCGTCACCTTGCCATAAATGCATTTGTTACCTACCCTGCAATTGAGTTACCTACCCCTACAGAGAACGTACGTTAATGCGCCGCTACCCGCATTTCTACCGATTTCTTACATATCTCCCTTAAACATTTGAAGTTTTTAAGCTCTTAAAAAAATATATGTTATTATTGAAGACTAGCTTTTTCCCGCGGCTTCGTTCGCATGGGATTTCTACTCAGCCTCCTCCACCTTCCCTCTCCCCACTCCACTCCCCCCCTCAATCCCCCTCCCCCTCCACCCACCTACCCCTCCCCCCACTCCACTCCCACCATCAATTCCCTCTCCCTCCACCCACCGCTCCCCTCACCCCCTACCCTTCCCCATTCCCTTTCCCCACACCACTCCCCCCCATCAACCTCCTTCTTCCACCCCCTACCCCTCCCAACACCCTCCTCCATCCTTCCCCTTTCCCCTTCCTTCCCACCCCCCTCTCCCTCCCCTAACCCCCTCCCCCCACCCTCCTCCCCCTCCACTTCCCCCCTCCACCAACACCCTCCCAACACCCCCTCCCCACGCCCCCCACTCACCTCTCGTATTCCACACATTCATTCCCGATACATTTAGTTTTCAAACAGTTCGCATGCCACCTATTTTAATTTCTTATACAAATTTCATAATGCCAGAACTCCACGGTAGTTTTATACAAAAAAACGAACAAAAAAAATAATTATCCAATTTGGTTCAGTCGTTCGGGGTCATGCGCATGCAAACATTTCGGTGATTAATTTTTAGAGATAGTTATTAAATACGAATTATAATTCTTCGCTTATTCTACCAAAAAATCCAGTACGGCAGTTTTATACTTAAAAATGCGATACCTGTCTATCCAATTAAAACAATAATAATTGTTGTGTGATGGAAAATGTTGAAATTTCAGAATGACATTTTGCAAAACAAAGATTCTTAAATAAAAATTCTATTTCAGAAAATATTTTAATTAGCGAATTTATTTGAAGTACCTGCTTCCCTAATAATTTGAATCGATTAAAGAATTATAGATATCTTACTAATCGTGCCACCTATTGCGATTTTTTCATACAAATTTCGTAATACCAGAGCCCTGAGCTATAGCCTCTAAGTTTATATTATTGTAAAGTTTCATTAAAATCCATTCAGTAGAGTAGGAATAAGTATTTTATACATTTTTGAATTTTAACATCAAAGGGATGTCCATAATAACCTAATTAAGAAAAACATCGTTTCCAAGGCGACAATTGGCGTTTGCAATAAATCGATTTTTTTAGCGACAGAAAACGTATGGCAAATAATTTCATAAGGCCAGAGATTATTCAAAACGCCAGAGTATACCAATATACATATATAGCCTATAGATCTCGCAAATAATGTAGATTCCTATTAGTAAAAGAATTTTTAAAATACATTCAGTAATTTTTGCGTGAAAGAGTAACAAACATACATCCATACAAACTTTCACTTTTATAATATTAGTAGGATAATGACTAGATGCTGCCCACGCCGAAACGCAAATTATATGAAATTCCCTCGGTAGAAAAAAATCGCAAAGTGTGCTCCAAAAATTATTAAAAATAAGACTCTTTCTATTATCTTATAAATTATATTTGTGAAAAAAAATGTTTCATAATGTTTCTTAAAATGATACTTACGAGGGTTGTCCCAAAAGTACCCGACCTGACGAAGAAATGATACTTACGGGGGTTGTCCCAAAAGTACCCGACCTAACGAAGAAATGATACTTACGAGGGTTGTCCCAAAAGTACCCGACCTAACGAAGAAAAAACAAAAAATTTGGGATTTTTTTTGTGTTTTATGAACATAGTCACCTTTCAGGTCGACACACTTTTCCCAGCGTTGTTGAATAGTTTCGATACCCTGTTTATAGTGAGAGCCGTCGAGCACCTCAAAATAGCGATCTACCTCAGATTCCACCTCTTCATTGTTGGCAAATCTTTTACCACCGAGACATTTTTTCAAGTTTGGAAAAATTAAATAATGCGATGGGGTTAAATCTGGCGACTAGGGTGCGTGAGGAAGCAATTCGAACTTTAATTCATTGATTTTGGCCATCGGGATAACGGATGTCTGAACTGGTGCATTCTGCTGATGAAACAACACTTTCTTTTTCGCAAAATGCAGCCGTTTTTTCTTGATTTCAACACCCAAATGCTCCAATAAGTTCGCATATTACTCGCCGTTGATTGTTTTTCCTTTTTGAAGATAATCATTAAAAATTATCCCATGAGCATCCCAAAAAATTGATGCCATGACCTTGCCTGCTGATGGAACTGTCTTTGCCTTTTTGCAGCCGATTCTCCCCTTTTAGTCCATTGTTTTGACTGTTCCTTCGCCTCAGGTGTGAAGTGACGACTCATGGTTTTGAATCTATGAAAAAACTCGGATTTATTGCTGTGAAACATCGCCAAACACTCGATTGAAACATCCTCACGACGCTGTTTTTAGCCATTGTGAGCAAACGCGGCAGCCATCTTGCGCACAGCTTTCTTATGTCCAAATTTTCAGTCAACATGCGATGTACAGCACTTTTTGAAATGCTTACTGTATCTGCAAGCTCGCGCATTTTCAATCGATGGTCATTCAATACCATTTTGTGGATTTTATTTACCTTTTCTGGCGTGGTCACCTCATTTGGTCGACCACGAGATGTTCGTCTCGGCAGCTCGTACGTCCTCGTTTAAACTCTGCCACCCAATATTTTTTTGTTGTAAACGAAGAAGCAGACGCCTCCAGAGTAGAATCTAAACTCGGCTTCGATATTGGTTGGACTTAGACATTTAAAATGAAAGTTTTGTATCCCATAAAAATGACCAATTATTCCATGTTTACAAATTAACTGAAAGGGTTCGCTATTGATGGCTGCCAAAAAAACTTTGAAACTTGAAACAGAACTTAAGCCTTATAAGGTTGGTACTTTCTACCATAATTTTTTTTAAAGCAACAACCACCAGAAGTACGTCAGGTCGGGTACTTCTGGGACAACCCTCGTAAGATGTTCCCCATGAGATTTTTGCTCTATTTTAAACGAGTCGTGTTTTATTAAACATTTTCGCAACTTTCGCATCGATTTTGATGCTTTAAATGTTAGCGCTCTCCTCTAACATTCATAATTTCATATTACGCCATCTTCTTTTTTAAGTATATTTTGTACAGATTCGCGAATACGTATTTTAAAAATTTCATGAATAATCTGATTAGATTTTTATCGTCCAATGAACCGAATGTTGTAACATTTTAAATCGTGTAATCGCCGTTTAAAAGAGAATAATAGTAATTTGCATGAGTTTATAAACTGGTAAAAGAGTAAATCTTTATTTCTGTTGTTATTTCTATTGTGCAATATTGTCGGCTACTATTCAAACTTGTTCAGTCATTTTATCTTATCAGCTTAACAGTTATTAAATAGAAACATATGTAACATAATCCACGTATAAATACTTATCATTACCAACACTGCGCATACACTCTGGTAGTTCTACAAGTAACTAATGAATTTAAAATATTATTTTACTTCTAACGTTTTCTCTGTTCTTTGCGTATCACTGATTTTATTGAAGACGAAACACATTTCCAAACCCGATAAAATAAGAATTTTATAGAACTGTGAATTCCAAACCTAATAAAATAAGAAGTTATAGAACTATTTATGTGATGCCCGCAACTGAAGACTTTTAACTTTACAGGGTTGCGGAGTATTATAGAATTCGTGTCGGAACAAATAAGAACTCCAACTTAGGTAACGTTGATGGCCAGCTGGTTGCAGTAAGCAAAATAGTCCGTCATGAAGACTACGACCCTTGGGATGTAGACTACGATGTATCGGTGTTCATCTTGGATACTCCTTTGGCATTGGACGGGGTAAAAATTCGTCCCATTGGCCTTCCTATTCAGAACCAGGTCATCTTAGATGGAACCCTTGCTGTCACGTCAGGCTGGGGTGATCTGAATGTAAGTTGGACTCATTTAATAATATGTAATCACGTGTTGGGAAATTAAAAATTATACATATAGGGTGTTGGGTATGACTAACAAGTGAAATATACGAAGAATTTGATAAACTATTATCAAACAAAGAAAATAGGGTAATTGATATTTCCTATCAACCGATCAGTTTATTTAGATTCCTTCTATGTAAGTTTGGTTGCTTTTACAGAAACTCTTCACTTTACGATACATGAAATTTCCATAAAAGTTATAATTCTTATCAAGAATAGTAAGGTAACCGTCGTACTCTATGAAATTTTTGCCACAAACCAAGAGATTTATTACGTACAGGAAAAAGAAAAGTTCCATAGATCGATTTTTTTCAAAAATTTCTCTAACTTGAAAGTTTTGGGTAAATTTTACCTCATATACCAAGAATACCCTTAGTTGAACGAGCGGTAAAACGAAAGCGTAATATGAAAGGGAAAGCTTAGATAAAGCAGTTTACATATCTTCATTGGATGGACTGTCGCACATGATTCAAAGCGAAGATTGGATAAATGGTAACGCTTGAAGATAAGTTAAGAAGCGTCCACTGAAAGACCGTTAAATATCCATGGAATGCGATTTTGAAATATCTGCATTTTAAGTTTTTTAAATGTTGAAAAGCTACACCAAATGTGGTGTTCAACGGAAGAGAGTGTAGGCAAAATGTGGAGATGTTTTCTGTAGCAGTCCGACATTCCACATAATACAAGATCTGCAAGCACTTCCTCTCGGTTGCACGCTATCTCTTCCAAACATACATCGCAGTGTGTAGAAAACTATATGTATTGAAGAACAAAGTGTGTGAGTTTTAGGTTTGTTAATTATATTTGCGTATTGTTTGCAGGAAGGGGGAATCGGAGGAAGTCCCGCCGTTCTCCAGAAAGTCACCATTCCCATCATCAACCAAACTGTTTGTGCCAGGAGTTATAATTCGCTGGGATATTCGATCACGGACAGGATGATCTGCGCCGGGAATCTGGAACAAGGGGGCAAGGACGCCTGTCAGGGAGACTCCGGCGGGCCATTGGTGGCGAACAATGTACTCGTGGGCATCACCTCCTGGGGTCTCGGATGCGCCCGCGCCGGCTATCCCGGGGTCTGGACTCGAGTCCCAGCCCTGAGTACTTGGATTCAGAACCAAATTAAAAATGTCACTTATGAAGAGTAACATTTGAAACATTATACAAACAAATCTAATAACAAGTCCGAAAATTTTCTTCTGATCTCAAGACGACCCTCCAGCGTAAACACTCAAGCTCCCCTAGCATAGTCGATCGATATAGGTTTTATCGAAAATGTCGGTAACTTGTAATAGCTCCCGAGAACGACTGCAGGCCGCTAACGAAGAAATAACAGTTCACGTCAAATAAATCAGGAACCCTTAGTCGTTGTGAACTGTTTTTTGTTCGTTAGCGGCCTGCAGTAGTGCTCGGGAGCGATGACAAGTTACCGACATTTTCGATAAAACCTATATCAATCGACCATGCTAGGACCCCAGGTCGGCACTCAAAAATATACACTTGATTTTTCTGTAAATTCTATACCTATATGGGTAAATTATAAAAATTTATATGCTCTCCAATGAAAAGTTCTTAGAGTGTAAGTTTTTGAAAGTTTTGATATGCTTACAAGAATTTTAGGTAAAAATTTTTTTAAGCGTTTGTTTTTTTTGTTATTTTTTAATATTATTATGTTTTTATTTAATAAATGAATTATCTAAAGTATATATATATATATAATTTTTTTATGATATTTCACCCTCCGTGCTAGGTAATCTCGAAATAATCCGTGTCATAATATATATATAATTCATTAAGAAGACATAAAAAAAAATATAAGAAACTGTAAATTTGTTAACTAAACGTGTTCAGCAAAAAGCTCGAGCGGCAAGTGATTGCCTGCGACCTGCGACTGACCACTGACATTTTCGCGGTCGATTTTTATTGCCGCGTGCGATCTGTGCCGCACAGCAAAAGTCGAAAGCTAGTCTACATTGACACTTGCAATTTCGGTCACCTACTGCCTGTCGAAATAACTAATTACACTTTAAACTGTCGACATTTGCCGTGCGGCCTTATTACACGGTAAAAAGATTGTTATTATTATAAGAATATACAGGATTATTTGAAATAGATATGCAGGACTATTTTTAAAGGAAGATTAGATAATGACATCAATTAGGTTAATTTGAAGAACACTCTTTTTATCAAGTAGTTCAATAATGAACCACATATTTTTTTCAAAAGTTTACTAGTGTGAATCCCGCATAATCTTACACAATATCGCCTTAAGTTTTAACTGGTCCTTAAAAGGTGTAAACTAAAACCCATTGGCTCCAAAATACACACGTAAGAGTGCATGAGGTGTGTGTACTGTGCACCGATAATTAATTTGTTTATTATCTATATAAATATTAAATTTGCAATTCATTATCATAATCTTCTGTTTTTCAATGTATGTCTTGATCATTTAAATAAATTATACCTATCCATTAACTGTGTTATCATTTACTTTTTTTTGATGTGGGTTTTTTCATAATATCTAAAAAGTGATCGATTACATGAGTAATTGAATAATAGGGTTTTTATCCGAAGGTTTCATAATATTTCAAAAATACATCAGATGTGATAACAAATAAAATCCACGGGTGTTCCGTCAATTGTTTGTGTTTTTAATAATAATAATAACGTAGTATTTATATAGCGCTGTTTTGTGATATTTCACTTCAAGTGCGCATAAATAAAGGTCACACTTATCATCGAAGGAAAGAGTTTTTACGGTGACAATAGTATTAATTATTAGATTAAAACTATTGAAAGTTACTATTGCAAACTAATACCATACAAAGTTTTTTTACTATAATACATATGTTTTCAAATGTCTCTCAAAACTTAAAAAAATTGCTTTGGCTGAGGGTTGAACCTTCCTACCCGGAAACCGGAGTCAACCACTTTACCGATTGAGAAAAATCCCAGTTGGATAAGATCGACATTGACAGCAAGTTTCGGTTCGATCGTAATCGGGAAGTGCACTCATGCATTCATTCAATCAAGAAAACAAAAGTAGAATTTACATAGATCGTTAAAAAAGTTTTACCGATGCTACTTCAATTAGAACGCCTATATTGAGATATGGACGATCGCTCAAAGTCGAGCTATAGTGGGAATCTTTTGACAAGCAATGATTCTAAAATGCAGTCCTTACAATTCACTCAAGGTTCGGAGAATTTTTTTGCTTTTCCAGCTGAGTGTAAATTCGTTAACAAATACGAAATCAATACATTGAATCACTCGATAAATTGAGAGTTATTCAAATTAACCTAATTAGTAACATTATCTATTGAAATAATCCATTATCTCTCGCTCATTTTGCTTAAAACGTAACATCCGAAATGAAAAAACGTTAGTGCTAAAAAAATCAAACATGATAAGTGTCTTTCTGATCGCTACCTTTTTGGTTTTTGCTCAAGGTGAGTAATATTTCTTAATTACTTAATTACCATCATAAATATAAACTTATGCGAATCATGCATTACATTAAATTATTCATCGAGTAAGTGGAAATCAACGTGTCGTCATTTTTTTCTCTAATTTTGTTCTCTTCATAGGTGGGGCAGTTCCCAGAAGATATGGGGGTGGAAAAATAGTGGGCGGTGAAGATGCCGCCATAGAGGACACTCCCTACCAGGCAGGCCTTGTCTGGCAGGGCAGGATCGTATGCGGAGGCTCTGTTATAAGTTCCAACGTCATTGTCAGCGCTGCTCATTGCGCTGGGTCGTAAGTAATAACAATATATATATATATGTACATCTCCAATGTATTCTATCACTACATTTTGAAGTACCTCAAGGTCACTTTTTGAGTCCTTTTCTATAATTCAAGCATACAAGACAAAAAATATTCATTCATTCATTCAGTGCCCTGAAAATTTTTTCGCAGAAGTGTTTAAGTGTTATTGAAAATTAAACTCTTTTCATATTTTTGGAAAAAATAGTAAAACCTCAAATTAAAATTAAACTTTTTATCAACAAAATCAGAAAAATATTCGGTCGCATCCAGGAATTAAACCCACGACCTTATCCTTGACGGACCTCTACTCTAACTATCTATTCCCTTAGGTCATATTTAACAGTATCATACTTTGATGAAGAACTACCAACATTTTCTTAACTTTATCTAGATGGTATCTTGGACAAATACATTAATTTTTATTTTTAATGTGCGACATCTAGTGACTTTTTATACATTCATCATTGAAGACAATATAAGTAACTCTCTAATGATAATCTGGTATCGAAAAATCAGTAAAGATTCGTTTACATCTACGAGTAAGTCAATATTTATCCAAGACACTATCTAGATTGCATTTAGTTCGGTAGAATTTCGCAATCATACATAAAGATAACATAACATAAAAACAATATCAATAAAATATGCATTAAGAAAATGTTGGTATATTTTAGTCGAAGTATGGTACAGGTATGGTATAGGGTCTAATTAGCTCAGTAGTTAAAGCAGAGGCCCGGTAAGGCTAAGGTCTTGGTTTCAATTCCTAAATGCGACCTAACCTTTTTCTGACTTCACTGATCCAGATTTTTGTTTGATAGGCACTAATATTACCTTCAATGGTGAAATTTAAAAACTATTTAATAAAAAAATATGCTAAATGCTATAAAATTTTATGAAATTCAGCGTTTGTAACTGTAATAAAAATCCAAAAACCGTGCAAATCATTTAAAGATAAGTTATATCTAATTATTTCTGAAAATTAAAAAGAGGTACACAACTAACAAGTTTTCAATATACATGATTATTTCCTTATTGTACGAAATTAATAAAATATAATATCTATGTTATATATGATCAACTATTTTATTTTCTAATACAATTAAAAAATTTACAATTTGGGAGGCAGGAATGGGTACCGCCGCCCTGGAACCTTTATTGGATAACCAATACCTCTGCCAAGGTCGCCCCAAGTGGTACGCTGCGTTTGGTGATTTAGCAGGGGTGCCCGGGGTGAGATTTGTCTAGGTCTTGGAGGCGGTTAACCAGGACACATTGAACCTCAGATTCCAATCCACCCCTTAAACCCTTTTCCTTTCCAGAATTCTTCTCTCCTTCCTTTCTTTAAAAAAACCCCATCCTCTCCTTCATTTCCTCAATAAAACCCCTTCACACAGCATCCCTAAAGCTGACATAGGCCATGAGGGAATTTATTTTCTTCAGGGCCTTCTGTGTAGAGCTCATGTACAAATATTTATATACAATTATATTAGATGATATTTCTGAAAAAATAAAAAAAGGAGTAAGCAGTAATCACACCGAAATAGTCATTATTGTAATAAGCACCCAGGTATTCAATACATATTTGAGGCCATATTAATAACGTTTACACACAACACAACTGGTAAACATCCATTATTATGGTTTTTAATCAGTTGAGTAAAATTCAAAACACGTAGCTATATTAACTAAGGAAGATAACGTGCTGTAGTCTAAAACCATTACGGCCAATATTTTCTTTCAGTTATATTATTTGATGCTTATATCTGGACTGCCGTAGGTCGCTTTTACTGGGATACTCAATTGATCAAAATTTTCGGAGTCCATTCCAGCTCATCGTAGTTTTCAGGATCTTCAGAATTCCACAGAGCACTTATGACATTATGCTTGTCTTTAATATATTTTCTTTTAATATTTCAGACCTGCAAGTGAATATCGTGTCCGTGTTGGAACTAACAAAAACTATGATCCATCCAACGAGGAAGGGCAGATCGTTAATGTCGTTAAAATCCTAATCCACCCACAGTACGATGATTGGGATATTGACTATGACGTATCTTTGTTCTTCACGGCCGCTCCACTGGTGACAGATGGTATCACAGTACGCCCCATTGAACTTCCTAGCCAGGGCCAGACCATAGCCGACGGTCTTCTCGTCACCGCTTCTGGATGGGGCAATCTAGAGGTACCTATGTCAAGTTATATCAACACCGACCAAATTTCTTAAACTTATTCCCAGGACAAATAATTACGGATACAACAAGGGTCTAGTCATTTGTTTTTAAATATTTTTAACTTAATGAGTAAAACCTCAAATTTTTATATTTAATTGAATGAAGACAATTTTTATTTCTTTATTACATAATTATAAGCTACCCTGGGTTCGATTCCCAGATGTGACCCTATCCTTTTCTGATTTTTCTGTTTTCAGATTTTCGATTTAGTTCCGCTAATATTGTCTTCATTTAATTAAATATTGCAATTTAAGGTTTTACTCATTATTTCATTAAGTTAAAAATAAAAATAAATATTCATTCTAGACTTGCAGAAAAGTCATAGATGTCGCATATTAGATAGAATAAGTGTGGATGAAAATATAAGCACATTGAAAATTAATATGGATAAAAATTTATCAAATACACTATCGGGATAGCATTTATTTTTATTTGATTTTTTATTTTAGTTTATTTAGGAAACAAACAGTTATACATATTTTAATAAGAAAGTAACATATTACATGATTGCATTAACCAGCGAAGTTTCCGCTACAATTTATAATATATATATATATATATATATAAAAACATGGATTAAAACATTAAAGAAAACATAAAGTGGTAGAAAAAAAAGAAAAAAAAATATATACAACAGAAATGAAAGAAAAAAATACACACACCGAATTAAAGCATATGGGATATATAAATCATCCAAATATTATTTTTATAATAAAAAGAAGGAAAACCAACATAATGAGAATGAAAAAAATAACATGCAGCAGGGGTGGAGAGTTCGTAATTAACAATTTGTTTTAATTTTTTCTATTATGGATTTAATAAATTGGCCTGAGGACAAATGGAAAATATCAGCGTCGTAAAAGATTTCATTGTATTTTGTGCACGTCCTTCGGAGAAATGAATGTTGTGTGTAATTTGTTTTTGAGTGTGGGATGTGGAATAGTTGTTTTGATCTTGTGTTTCTTATTGGACAGTGGAAATTAATGTGTTCTAGAAGATAGTTGTTGTCAACAACGTTGTTAATGGTTTTGAATAAAAATTTTTGGTCGGATATATTTCTTCTATCTTCTAAAGTTGATAAATTATGGAATGTTAATGAGTCTTTTAGGTTTTCTGAAGTTCGAAAGGATTTAAAGTCTAGGTGTTTCAATATCTTTTTTTGAATTCTTTCTAACCTTTCAATATTTACTTTGTATTGGGGATTCCATATGACTAATCCGAATTCTAATATTGAGCGAACAAAAGAGACGTACAGTATTTTGATTACGTGTGGTGACCTAAATGGTTTGGTCACTCTTATGATGAATCCTAGAAGTTTGTACGCCCTGTCACAGGTGGAATTTATATGTGTTCGGAAAGACATTCCGGAGTCCATTATTATTCCTAAGTCCCTCACTTCACAACATCTTTTTATCTCTACGTCATTGATTTTGTACGGGAATATTAGGGGGTTTATGCTTTTGGTGAATGATATTGTGTTACATTTTTCCAGATTAAGAAACAGTTGATTGTTAGCACAATATATTCCAAGCCTATTGATATCATCTTGCAATTCTAGGCTGTCATTAATATTAGTGATTTTTTTGTAAATCTTAGTGTCATCAGCAAAAATTTGGAATTTGGAATTTTTAAAGCATTTACTATATCATTGATATATAAAATAAACAAGAGAGGTCCGAGATGTGATCCTTACGGGAATCCTGAAGGTATACTGTAAAAACGCTAGGAGAAACCCTTAGCTCTAACTGCTTGACTTTTGTTTGTTACATATGATTTGATCCTGAGAAGGTCACCATTAATCCCGATTTTTAACAGTTTCTTCAGAAGCAGGTCAATGTTAATTTTATCAAAGGCTTTTGAAAAATCCGTATAGATAGAGTCTACTTGATTTTTACCACCCATAGAATTTAAAATAAAATCTGTGTATTCCAGAAGGTTTGCCTCGACCGACCGTTTTCTGAAAAAGCCGTGTTGATTTTTAGATATGATTGTTTGTACCGCCGGAAAAAGTTGATCAAGAACTTTGTTTTCCATGATTTTGCTGACAATTGGGAGTTTGGAGATGGGCCTATAGTTGGTAATGTTATTTTTGTCCCCGCTTTTGTGGATTGGTGTAATGAGTTCACACACATTGGTGATTTAGTTCGGGTTTGAATCTTGCAATCATACATAAAGATAGCAGCCAATATTTCAATGTAATTAGATATTCAAAGTAATACTTGTCACAAGGGGTTTTAATGTTGATATTAATATTTGAATAATTCATATAATTTCGGTGTTCTGTCCAATGTTTAATTTTACCATTAAGTTGCAAATTTTTTTTAAAATGCTGAAAAAGTACCATCCAAAATTTTTACACTTATAAAAGTACAAGAAGCAGGAAAACGCTTAAAAACTTTCAACTTTGACCTCCGATCCCAGCAGGTAAATACACGAAAATTTTGATCAAGTTAAGTACATTTTACTTACTAAGATTTTTTCGTATTTACAAGATCGCGGGTTTTGAAAAGTTTCCGAAGGTCGCAGGTTCATTTCCAGGCGTGCCATTTTATTTGATTAATTTGTGTTATTTCAAAATTTATTAATTCAAAATAATAAAAATGTGCACAGTATATTTTGCGGCACGTTTCAGATTGGAAGATACTCTTAGTATCGCCCTGGTGTAAGACCACCATTCAGGATTGAAACGTTGATTGAAATGGCTTTAAAGGTACTAACAATTTTTTGGGTTTATTTGATGTTAGTACATCGCGTCCATGCAAGCGGACTTTGACTTCTCGCCAGCCATTGTTACAAAGTTATGCCAAATCTAAGCACTTTTTCGTCTTCTTCACGTAATTATATAGGAACTTTAATAATCGCGGGTCACACCTCTCGCGCCGCGGGCTGCACCCAAGGGCGCCGCTAGCTGCGGGTTGGCCGGTCCTGCACTAGACCATTCCTATTCTGAAACGGATTTCACTTATCACAACTTTTCCGTTCTATGAGTATTATGAGATTTTTCTTTTTATTTTATTTGTTTCGCGCCACCCTAGTAGCCAAGTAAAAAAACAAAAAAAAATGATGATATATGTGGGTTTATGATTGGAAACTAATTTACTTTATATCTATTTTAGGAAGGTGGAGCAAGCGGCAAGCCCGCAATACTGCAGAAGGTTGTTCTGCCGATCGTCAACCAGAGAGTGTGCCAAAGGATTTACGGTGTTTACAACTGGCCGATCACTACCAGGATGATCTGCGCAGGATTAGTTGACGAGGGTGGAAAGGACACTTGCCAGGGAGACTCCGGAGGTCCTTTGGTCTCCGGCTCCACCCTGATTGGAATCACCTCTTGGGGCCTGGGATGCGCTCAGCCGGGCTTCCCTGGAGTCTACGCTCGTGTCCCAGCTCTGAGCGATTGGATCAAATTGAATATGTAATCGTAAACTTGCAGATTTTTTTGGTAGAGGAGTTTATTTCAATCTTCATTTAAAACTTACTTAATTAATATGTTGCTACCGGTTTTCATACATCCAAAACATTAACAAGCATTCTTAAAACTAACTTAAAAGTACATACATTAATAGATATTGCTAAGTGGGAGGGGAGGGGTGTTTATTTTTATTTTTTTATTGTTATTGTACAATAGAATAATTCCAATTACAGTACAATTTAGTTACCCTTTCAGCATTTAGGCAAGTGACTTTTCAATAATATTTTAAGGCATATAAAGAACACTCACTTACATCCAAATGGTTTGCAATTTCATTTAACAGCACCACTCCCCTCGTCATGCTATGCTTTGCCAAGACGTCTGTTCTGCCGTTCGGTACTTTAAATAAGTCATGAAGTGTTAAGAGTGGGAGGAGAAAAGCAGGAAATAGGGTTAGCAATGGTGTTTTACAGAATGTCATTATTTTGTTTATTATATTCATTTTAATTTTCAAATTTTATATAAGTATAGATAAAATAGTGATGATTATACCCTGATTGCATAATGCTTTGGCCCGATCATACCAGTAGTCCAAATAATGCCATAGTTTTTCAAACAAGGCTCCACAAAAAATAGTTATGTTCCCTTTTGTCGTTTAAATGTTAAGTTCTAAAATTATGTGACTTATCCTGATATTATACGAATAAACTATGGTTTTGATAAATTAATTACTTTTATTCTTTGTGTATACTATATGTACGAGTACAAGTCTGTCAAATAAGAGTAGAAAACATAGGAGGCGCCACTGTATTTCAAATGGCAATACTAAAAATATAATCTTGGTGTTAATCTAAAGCTGTGGAACCTACATTTTAATTAAAAATTAAAAAGTGAAAAAAAATAATTTATTTCCACTGATCTCAAATTAGAATAAGGAACTCCAGTGAAAAATATTATGGCTTTAAAAAAATATTTTTGTCATTAGTTTTTGGGGTATTATGCCGTGCTACGCTACCTCCTTCTTAAGCCAACGTTTCGGACAGCGTTGCAGTGTCCATCATCAGGGCAGATGTGTGCACACATCTTCTAGAACGATCGATCACGTGGGTCGGCGCGCTGGATGTGCGCGGGACACGGGACGCGGATTGATGCGTCGCTGTCTCGAGAGCGTGGGAGTTTCAAACTCTCTCTATGCGCATCGTAACAATAAGTATGTAAAATTGTAGCCGTCTAAAGATACATTGTCACCAATTTTACTGGTAATCTTGGATCAAAATGTACTAACACACAATCAGAAGAAATTTCTGTTTTGAGTTATAAGAAGACATTACAAAGACAAAAAATGTAAAAATAAATAAATTTGTAAATTAAACGTGTTCAGCAACAAACTCAAGTGGCAAGTGATCGCCTGCGACTGACCACAATTGACCACTCACGGAAATTTTCACGGTCGATTTTTATTACCCGCTGCATGCGATCTGTGCCGCATAGCAAAAGTCGAAAGCTGGTCTACTTTGACACTTGCAATTTCAGTCACCTGCTGCCTGTCGAAACAACTATTTACACTTTGCAGTGTCGATTTTTGCCGTGCCGCCTTGCCACACGGCAAAAGGATAATTATTATTAGTAGGAAATACAGAATTATCTCAAATAGATATACATAATTATTAAAAAAAAAATAATGACATCAAATAGGTTAATTTGAAGAACACTCTTTTTCTCGAGTGGTTCAATGAACCGCATATTTTTTCAAAAGTTGACTTGTGTGAATCTCGCACAATCTTACACAATATCGCCTTAAGTTTTAACTGGTCCCTAAAAGGTATAAACTAAAACCCGTTGGCTTCAAAATATGTAAGTGCATAAGGCGTGTGTACTGATAATTAATTTGTTTATTATTAAATTTGTAATTCGTTATCATAATCCTATGTTTTCCAATGTATGTCTTGATCATTTAAATAAATCATACCTATCCATTAACTGCGTTATTTACCTACTATTTTTGATTTGTTTTTTTTTTTTTTTTTTTTTTTTCATAATATCTAAAAGTGACCGATTACATGAGTAAATGAATAATAGGATTTTTACCCGAAGGTTTCATAATATTTAACAAATTTTTATTTGTTAAATATTATGATCCTCTTATGATTTCATAATATTTAACAAATTTTATTTGTTAAATATTATAATCCTCTGGGTGTTCCGTCAATTGTTTGTGATTTTAATAAAGGTCATACTTATCATCGAAGGAAAGAGTTTTTACGATGACAATATTATAAATTATTAAATTACTATTAAAAGTTACTATTGCAAATTAATACTGTACAAAGTTTTTTACTACAACGCATATGTTTTCATGTGTCTCTCAAAACTTAAAACAAATTGCTTTGGCTGAGGGTTCCTACCCGGAAACCGAAATAAACCGCGTTATCTATTGAGAAAAACCCCGGTTGGATAAGAACGACATTGACAACAAGCGAATCTGCAGCTGAGTTTTGGCTCGATCGTAATTCGGGAAGTGAACTCATGCATTCATTCAATCAAGGTAGAATTCAAATAGATTGTTTAAAAAGTTTTACAGATGCTACTGCGATTAGAACGCCTATATTGACATTTGGACGATCGCTCAAAGTCGATGAGCTAGAGTGAGAACCTTTTGACAAGCAATGATTATAAAATGCAGTCTTTACAATTCACTGGTTCGCCGGTTCTCGAATTCATTCGGACGGCCGGCGAAGTCCAGTGGTAAGGTTCTTGAGTGGCACTCCGAAGGTCGCGGGATCGAATCCCGGCGTGGCAAATAAATTATATTTGGTTAATTTGTGTTATTTCAGTATTATTCATTTAAAAAAATTATATAGTATATTTGCTGCACGTTCCAGAGTGGAAGATACTCTCAGTATCGCCCTGGTGTGAGACCACCATTCAGAATTGAAACGTTGCTTGAAATGGCTTTAGCCGTGTTTGGTGACCAGATCTGAATAGCCAGGTACTTCCTCACCTTCCTCTTCCCTATCTCCTTCCCCTCCCCACTACCATCAGCCTCACAACATACCCCAATGGGGATGCCATAGTCCCACTGGCTCCAGACGGGAGCAGTTGGGACTCTTGTGCGGTATTCATCTAAAAAAAAAAAAAACTCAAGGTGCGCAGATTTTTCTTACTTCTCCAGCAGAGTGTAAATTTTAGAGTTATTCCAATTAACCTAATTAGTATCATTATCTATTGAAATAATCCGTTATCTCTCGCTAATTTTGCTTAAAACATAATATCCGAACTGGATAAAACGTCAGTCCTAAAAAAAATCAAACATGATAAGAGGCTTCCTGATCGCTACCTTTTTGGTTTTCGCACAAGGTAAGTAATATTTTACAATCGTTATTTCTTAATTAGCTATTAGTTCCATCTTGCGTTTTGAAATAAATTTATGCAAATCATACATTACTTTAAATTATTCATCAAGTAATTGGAAATCAACGGGAAGTAATTTGTTTCTCTTAATAGGTGGGGCAGTTCCCAAAAGATATGAAGGTGGGAAAATAGTGGGCGGTGAAGATGCCGCCATAGAAGACACTCCCTACCAAGCAGGCCTTGTCTTGCAGGGCAGGATCCTTTGCGGAGGATCCATTATAAGTTCCAACGTCATTGTCAGCGCGGCTCACTGCGCTTGGTCGTAAGTAATAACATTATATACATTTCTAATAGATTTCATCACTACATTTTGGAGTACTCCAGGGTCACCTTTTGAGTCCTTTTCTATAATTCAAGTATACTAGACAAAAAAATATTCATGCCCTGAACAAATTGACGCAGAAGTGTCAAGTGTTAGTGAAAAAAATTTTTTTCAAATTTTTGGAATAAATAGTAAAACCTCAAATTATAATATTCCAAACAAAAATCTGAATCGTAAAAATCAGAAAAAGATTCGGTCGCATCTAGGAATTGAACCTACAACCTTAGCCTTGACGGAGCTCTGCTCTAACTACGAATATCTATTCCCATCGGTCATATTTAACATTATCATAATTCGACTAAGAACTACCATCATTTCTTATTTTTTTAACGCATATTTGTATGTATGGATACTAACTCCATCTAATCTAGATAGTGTCTTGGAGAAGTATATCTATTTTTATTTTAATGTGCGACATCTCGTGATTTTTTTTACATTCACCATTGAAGAAAATATTAGCAACTATGTAACGAAACTCTGTAATCGAAAAATTGGAAAAAGATTCAACGGATATCGCACAAAAATAGATATATTTAGCCAAGGCTGTATCTGGATTGTATTTGGTTCGATAAACTTTCGCAATTATGTTTACATAAAGATAACAGCCAATAAAAAAATGTTGGTTCATCACCGTCGAAGTATTTTTCAGGTATGGTATAGGGTCGAATCAGCACAGTGGGTAGATCAGAGGCCAGGCAAGGCTAAGGTCCTGGGATCAATTCCTAGATGTGACCTAATCTTTTTCTGATTTTTCTGATCCAGATTGTTGTTTAGATGAAATTAAAAAAGTATTTAATTGAAAAAAATATGCTAAATTCATAATATTTAATGATATTCAGCAATTGTAACTGATAAAATTCCAAAAACCGAGCAAGCCATTTAAAGATAAATCATATCGAATAATTTCTGAAACTTAAAAGTGGTGCACAATAGGGTATTTTCACAAACTAGGGATACCGCAAAAAATATGTGGATGATTTAAAGATTATTTTTCTGATTAAGATTATCGCATTAAAAAAGTTTAATTTTAATATTTTCATTCATAATTATTGATTTCAAAATAGGCCTGACGGCCTATAACGGTAAACGGCCCATGATTGGTTGAGCGAATCATGACGTCACGCCCTTCAACGTTCAGAAGTTTGTCACCGCGTCACTATCAAAAGTTTAAACATTTTCGACTTGTTGGCGGTTTTCATTTTTAAGATGCCCGTGTTATGTTCCTACAGTTTTATATAATATTGTTCAGCTGTAATGACTGAAAACGGTTTTTTAAGGGCGTGACAACTTGCCTAAAATAGACACTACAATTAGAATGAGAACAGTAATTTTCTATGCCTGAATTTCGGGGTTTTAAGACGATACTGTAATAAAAACATTTTGTATGCACAAACTCTCATATTATATCCGTTGTATTATATTTTAACAACATACACCCAATATAGAGTCAATTCTGGTCCTTTTAAAATATATTGAACAAAACAGCAAGTGAAATTTCGTAACCTAACTTCCCTGTCATAAGATGATCTTTAAAATTTTGACCATTTTACAAGTAAATTTCCCTTATTTTAAGTGAATATTGAAATAAACGTCCCAACTGCTCCCAACCATCTGGAGCCAGTTAGGCTTCACCAATTGGGGTATGTTGTGAGGTTGAAGGTAGTGTGGAGGAAAGGAGATGCGGAGGAGGAAGGTGGAGAAGTACTTGGCTTTTCAGATCTGGTCACTAATCACGGATAAAGCCATTTCATGAACATTTCAATTCGGAATGGTGGTCTTACAACAGCGCGATACTGAGAGTATCTTTCACTCTGGAACGTGCCGTAAACGAATAAATTGTTAAATGCAATACAACTTATCAAAGACCGATCAGTGGCTGAGTTAGCACTGCGTTTGGGTCCCACAAAGCGTCGCGTGTTCGATTCCAAGGCTGGCTAGGTCCTCCATCATAACATAAGCAACATTTTCGGCTTTCTGTGGTGGTAGTAGGAGATTTTCAAATATTGTTGGGTTATTCGTTACCCAGGAATGTTTGTCTTTCTTTTTTTTTAAATGTATACATATATATATATATATATATATATATATATATATATATATATATATATATATATATATTTTTACATGAATACCGCACAAGAATCCCAACTGCTCCCGTCTGGAGCCAGTGGGACTATGGAATCCCCAATTGGGGTATGTTGTGAGGCTGAAGGTAATGGGGAAGGGAAGGAGATGGGGAAGAGGGAGGTGGGGAAGTACCTGGCTATTCAGATCTGGTCACCAAACACGGCTAACGCCATTTCAAGCAACGTTTCAATTCTGAATGGTGGTCTTACACCAGGGCGATACTGAGAATTTCTTCCACTCTGGAACGTGCAGCAAATATACTATATATTATTTTAAATGAGTAAATTGTGAAATAACACAAATTAATCAAATAAAATTTATTTGCCACGCCGGGATTCGATCCCGCGACCTTCGGAGTGCTAGTCAAGAGCCTTACCACTGGACTACGCCGGCCGTCGAATACCTATATTAAACATATATATACCTATATTAAACATATATTACTATTTATATTTAAATATACTTGTTCACGCCGGGATTGCTAGTCGAGAGCCTTACCCCTCGTCCACGGAGGCCGTCATTATCGTGTAGATATTCATCTTACGACTGTAAGCATGGGTGTTTCCACGTTTAAATTATGAATCTAAATGGTCAATTAATTTTTTTTTTTATTGTAATGTTAAAATTCAAATCTGCAAAAAAGTAAGCCGGCTCCGTCGAAGCCAGAGTCAAGTTAAGCTTCTCAGAAGCTGGGGGAATCGTACGATAGGGCCCACCGATACAGCAGATAGTTCACAACTACTGACCCTGTACAAACCAAAAGTCTTCCTGTTGAATTTGGCAGTCACCTTTGGTCAAGAGCCCCAAAATACTAGAAAAACCCTTGATTCACAATGCAGAAACGTACGGTCCGTTCGATAAATTTCGCTCTCTAACAAACGAATAGCAATGTTTAGCGCAAAGCCTTCAGGTGGGAATGGTGTCCTTGTTCTACCGGTATTTTAATAGACAATGTTCCTAGGAACTAGCGTCATTGATTCCCTCGGCACTGGTGTCAAACACATTAAACGCACTCGCAACATTTGTATACGGTCGACATTTTTATCGCTTTAGAAAGGGTCGTTTAAACATCTCATTTTGGGTTTTTCTTATAGTTTTTGTATACATGTGTACCTATATAACTATATATGTTTCGCAAGTGGGAAGATATAGGATAAACATAATGATTTAATTCAAGCAAACTGGAAGTAAATAAATAACACCAACTGCAACTTACGAACTGACCACAAGATGTTCGGCGGCGGTGACGTCACAGGGCCATTGGGCAACCACAGGGCGCGAAAACATCGTTTTGGCGGCATTTTGAAAAGGCGTATTTTAAAACGTTATAGAAAATTTATTCGTCGTCGTAAAAATAAAACAAAAATTCCGTTATTATCGTAATTTTTTTCAATAATAAAAAAAACTGTGAAAATACCCTATGACGAGTTTTTAATGTACCTAAATGATTTTTTATTGTGCGAAACTAGGAGCAATTCAAAATATCTCCTAGAGTTAATAAAATATAACATATTATGTATGATCAACTATTTTATTTTCTAACACAATCAAAAGTATATTCTTATACAATTGTACAAGTTGATATTTCTTAAAAAAAAAAAAGTGTAAGCACACCAAATTAGTCGAAAATGTTTAAAACTGCTAGGTATTCAATATGTATTTGGGGTCATCTTAATTAACACGTTTTAAATTTTACACAACTGATATACAACCATTAATGTAAAAAATGGTTGTTTATCAGTTGCGTAAGCTTTAAAACACTTATTTATTAGTAAGGAGATTGATGTGCTGTAGTGTAAATCTATTGCGGCCAATATCTTCCTTCAGCTACATTCTTTTATGCTTGTATCTGGACCGATGCGATGGGGTACTCCATGATAAGATCATTCCCAAAAAATGATGTTAACTATTCATTATCATAATGTTCTTCATTGGCTGCAGTCCCTCGCCATTAGCCTCTAATCCTCTGTTCTTCCCGTCCTGCTTCAATTCTCTTCCACGCAGTCTTTTAAAAAAATATATATTATATTAATTTTTATTTTAGCCATTTGAACACATTATTTTACAAATTGCTAATTAATCATAATATTTCATATCGCAAACCATATTTTTTTCTAGTTTTATGTTGCTCCTACAATACATCTTGAACTTTCCAATAGGCCACTTACATGGACTTCATAACGACTTGGAAAAAATCGTGTGGATAGATTTTTTTACTAAGATTACGAAAATATTAGTAAAAAATTTTAGAAATGCACAGTTTTTTTTTTTTTTTAATAAATAAATCCATTATTTGGGCTTGTGACGTCACTACATGAAAATGTCCCGTCACCGAAAATGTTCCTATTATTATTATAAAATTCCGCACTGATTTATTTTTTTTTATATGGCATCACTTTGATTTTAGGCGAATTTTTGAATTTGACATTTAACGTTCACTAGATTTATTGTTTGTTCTCTGCGAACGTATCATTTGGTTTGAATTTTTGACAGATGTTATGACGAGAACCCCGTACAATTTACGTTGTCCGTACGTGTTTTAGAGGTATAATGATAATGGTGCGGATTTTAACAAAATCAAATTTTATAAATATGGTACCAATTAAACTCGATCAATAACTGTGGAGGTTACTGTCTTGATCTAATATTTACCAATATGCCTAGCGTTTGTGTATGTGAAGCTACTGACTCAATATTACCAATAGATAAATATCATCCACCACTCGATATTAACTTCACTAATCCTTTCAAAAGTGACACTCTGAAATCAGCAGTTACATTCCACTACAAATTTAACAAAGGTGATTATACTGGCATGAATAGGTACCTTGCCCAATATGACTGGGCAGGTATGTTATCAAACAACAATATTAACGATGCTGTATTTAAATTCAACGAATGTATAACTCATGCTATAGATTTGTTCGTTCCAAGGGGAACTTTTTCCCAGCCTAAATTTCCTATTTGGTTCAGTATGAAACTAAAGCATTTGATTATGGAAAAAAAGAAAACACACAAGTTATTCAAATCAACGAACAACTTAGCGCTTTATCAAAAATTTTCTCAGTTAAGAGAATTATCCAAAATTGAATCTAACTTGTGTTACAAATCTTATATTGAACTCACTGAGACAAAATTAAATCTTAACCCTAAACAATTTTGGAAATTTATTAAACAAAAACGTATTGATAACGATCTCCCTTCAAGTTTATTTTTTAATGATACTCACGCCACCAACGATTTCGATATTGCCAACCTTTTTGCTGAACATTTCTCCTCTGTCTATACTGATAAAATATGCACCATCCCTCCACATAAATATGCTAATACTATTGACCTTAATAATTGCGAAATCACACTTGTAGATGTTTTCAATTACTTAAAAAATCTTCCCAGCAAAACAAGCACTGGTCCTGATGGTATACCTGAAATATTATTGAAAGAATGTAAATCTGTTGTATCTAAGCCAATTTGTTTATTATATAACTTATCATTATCATCTGCCACTTTTCCGGATTCCTGGAAGGTTTCCTATATACGTAATAGGTCGAACGTAGAAAACTATAGACCTATATCGATGTTATCTCATATTCCTAAAATCTTTGAATCTATAATCACAAAAAAAATAACACCTATTTTCAAAAATGTGCTGATTGAGGAACAGCATGGCTTTAGATCTGCTAAATCTACCACTACAAACTTACTCTCCTTCACCAACACTGTAGTCAATGGCCTAGAAGATAAATCACAAGTAGATGTTCTATATACCGACTTTTCTAAAGCTTTTGACAAAGTAAAACACGCTATCCTCATGGCCAAGCTATATGCTATAGGTATACGAAACCCATTGCTATCTTTCTTTAATTCTTATTTAAGCAATAGAAAATAAAGAGTTAAAATAAATAACATTGAGTCTATTATTATTGAAGTAACATCCGGTGTACCGCAAGGAGCACATTTAGCCCCGCTTCTCTTCAACTTGTTTATAAATGACATTATTCGTATTTTCTCTCACACACGCTTTTGGCTTTTTGCTGATGACAATAAGATCCTAAAAATAATCAAAAACTACCATGACTGCCTTCTTTTCCAATCAGATATTGACTCTTTCAATGACTGGTGTAAAATTAATTGCTTGGAACTAAATGTCGATAAGTGCAAAATTATGTCCTTCTTCAGATCTAAAAATCCGATTGTTTTCGAATACAAATTAAATAATAATTGCCTAACAACTGTTCAATCTATTAAAGATCTTGGTGTCTCTCTTGATAGCAAGCTTTCTTTCCGGGAACATATAAATACGATTGTTAATAAATCTCTCAAACTACTTGGTTTTATCACTAGAACCACTTCTGACTTCAAAAACATAAATACCCTAAGAACTCTTTACTGCTCCTTGGTTCGCCCCCATCTTGAATATGCTTGTATTATATGGTCTCCTTTTTATGCTGTCCATATTCGTCATATTGAATCCGTTCAACATCGGTTCCTAAAGGGAATTGCTTGGAGGCTAGGATTAGAGCGAGGCAATTACTCGTATGCTGAAATTGAACAAACTCTAAACCTTTCTCCTTTAGAAGACCGTCGGATAAAATCTGATCTCATTTGTTTCTTCAAAATTATTAACTGTTTAATCGACTCGCCTACATTACTACAACTCATCACATTTAATATACCTTCTCGTAGACTCAGAAATAAAGACCTGCTTTTCCTCAATCAGCACTCGACTAACTATGGTTATAACTCACCACTGTCCAGAATGTGTAGACTGGTCAACTCACGTCAAGACCTTGATTTTTTTGGTATTAGCTTAAATGATTTCTGTCCTCTTTAAACAAATGAAGATATGTAATATTCACCCTAATTTTTGCAAGGTCTTAACGTGACTTGACACTTATTTTTCTTCTATTTTCACTGTTTGTCTTTGCTTTCATGTACCATCCGAATCCTTACATTGTTCATTTCTATACTTCGTGATACCTTGTTTTAAATTGGACGTAAGTCCGTAAATAAATAAATAAATAAATAAATAAATAAATAAATAATATTTTTATTATTATTATAATCTACAAGTACAAGTATATTACATTTGATATAGTAATATAGACGTTGAACATAATAATGATTTATGATCAATAAGATGGATCAAGGAAAAAAATATTTATGAGATTTAATATTTTTGGTATGTCTCGTTAATCTCCCGTGTCATTCGTGTGGAAAACGTTCTTTTTTTTTAAAATTATTTTCGGCTATGTGATTATCGTTTTTTCGCACCTATAAAATTATGTCCCGTCTTTCCGGTTTATAAAAAATGGTCTGATTTTTCAGATTGAAATTTTCAAAAAATCGCCAGGGTTTCAAAAATACGATTAAAAAAAAAATACGGAATGTCTTAGAATATTTGCCTAAACCGGAAAAATAAATTAAAAAATGTGATGCAAGTGGCCTATTGGTGTGGACTTAAGTTTCTTGTAGCGTGTTACATAACTTCATCCCTTTCTACAGTAAACCGTTCTGCGTATTCGCTGTGTCCTTTTTTTGAAGCCTGATTTCCTTGCACATCCTTGTGTTATGTCTGTAAATGTCCTTGTTGAATATAATTTTATTTGAGTGAAGTATTTTGATAAAAGTTTGCTTAGTAAGGCCTTTGATAAGGTTTTTCATAAAATTCTTATTAACAAGCTTTCGAAACTTGGCATTAAAGGGAACCTATTATTCTGGTTTAAGAGTTACTTATTAAGGCATCAGAACTGTCTGTTTATATGATTATTATTTATCTTACACATTTGAAGCTACCATTTTTAGTTTTTTGTCTTATAATTTTTTTTTTTCTTAACGATGTATATTCTTTATCCATTTCAAATAATTGTAATTCCTATGTAAAAGACGTTAATCGGCGCTAATTCATAATAAATAAATAAAAAGATTATTGTTTGTACAAATACCATCGTATTCAAGGTCAGCATCTGTTTCACGGTTAGCCAACTCAGTTCCTTTAAATTTTATTTACTTTTGAAAATCTTTTTCGCCGAACTATTATTCTCATTGCCCTGTTTTGGAGAATTCGGAACTTATTTTGTTCTCGTTCGTTACATAGGAAAAGGAGAGTTGAGCAGTAGTTAAAATGTAGACCAATAATTGATTTGTAGATAGTGATTGCAGTTTTAATAGAAAGTTTTTGGCGAATTCTTCCCAAAATAGATATCTTTTTCCCAAATTTCTTTTGTGAATATTCAGCATGCTTGTTGAAGGTCAATTTGGAATCTAATATAACTCCTAAGTATTTCATTTCAGTATTATTTTCAATAATTTCACCATCAATTTTAATTTTACTTTCACTGGATGTCTGTCTACACACGTTTTCTCGGTCTTCCTCTGAGTCACTTCCACTGGGACCCCACTTGATCAATATTTCCGTCCGATGTTATTTAATTCAATTCAATTTAAGTCATTCTTTGTATATGTCCTGCTCATCGCAGTTTTCAGGAACTTCAGAATCCTACAGAGCTTTTATGACATTATGCTTATATTTAATATATTTTATTTTAATATTTCAGATCTGCAAGTGAGTATCGTGTCCGTGTTGGAACTAACAAAAACTACGATCCATCCAACGAGGAAGGACAGATCGTTGATGTCCTTAAACTCCTAATCCACCCACAGTACGATGATTGGGATATTGACTATGACGTATCTTTGTTCTTCACGGCCACTCCACTGGTGATAAATGGTATCACAGTACGCCCCATTGAACTTCCTACCCAGGGACAGGCCATCGCCGATGGTCTTCTCGTCACTGCTTCTGGATGGGGCAATCTAGAGGTAACTATATAAAGTGTAATCAACGACGAGCAAAATTTTCAACTTATTCTCAGAACAAACGTTTACGGTATAATGAGGGTCAAGTAATTTTTTTTTTTTTACTTTATTTTTTTTATATTAAAAAGAGTAAAGCCTGAAATTATAATATTTAATTAAATGAAGACAATATTAGCGAAACTCAAACGAAAAGCTGAAAACAGAAAAAAATAGATTAAGATACGGTCACATCTGGGACTCGAACCCAGGACCTTCGCTTTGCCGGGGCGCAACTCTTTAACTGAGCTAATATTCTATACTGGGTTCGATTCCCAGATGTGACCATATCTTTTTCTGATTTTTCTGTTTGCAGATTTTTGATCGAGTTTCACTAATATTGCCTTCATTTACTTAAACATTACAATTTGAGGTTTTACTCATAAAGTTAAAAATAAAAATAAATATTCATCCTAGACTTACATAAAAGTCATTAGATGTCGAATACTAAAGATAAAAATGGATAAAAAATTATCCAAGACTCTAGATAGCATTTATGTAGTTCGGATTTTAATCTTGCAATAATACGTAAAGATAGCAGCCAATAAAAATATAGATACGTTAAGAAAATGTAGATAATTTTGGTAGTTCTTAGACGAAGTATGATACATTTAATACGAGCGAATCGGATAGGGACACATTAGCTCAGTTGGTAGAGTTGCGCGCCGGCAAGGCGAAGGTCCTGGGTTCGAGTCCCAGATGTAACCGTATATTTTGTCTGATTTTCTGTTTTCAGCTTTTCGATTGAGTTTCGCTAAAATTGTCTTCATTCACGAAGACGTAGTTCAACACGTTCAATTTGTAGAAGGGGTAGGTCCCAGGCAGTGGTGGCTCGTAACTTTTAGGTGTGCTAGGATGCTTTTACTAAAAAAATGGCAATATGGATGTTGTCCTAGGCGAAAAAAAAAATCGGTTTTTGTATGAAGATTTTTCAAGAAATCCGTGCGGCGCACGGCCAAACTGAAGCTGCCTGAAATGTTTCATACAAAAACTAATTTTCAAATAAAATAAAAAAATTTTCAGCTACAACATCAATCACGCCATTTTTTGTAATATCAGCACTCTAGCACACCCAAAAGTCACGAGCCGCCACTGACCAGGACTATCAGTTATGCGAAGGGAAGAGAATAATAATTTCACGAGAAGATTTATTTATTTTATTATAAGCAATAATTATCAGCCTGAAACACTCATCTACATTGAAAAAAAATCTTCCGAGAAAAGATTCTTGCCGCCAATGGGACATGAACCCGTGTCCTTCTGATTGCCGGTCAGGTGCTCTCACCATTGAGCTATGGCGGCTTCAATATATACTATTCAATATATACTATTGTTTCATTCAACAATTACTGTTTATTACATTTTTCCACCTGAAAACAACCAACTTTATTTTTGTGAGAGAGGCATTGTTAGTGCTAAATCTCTCGCTAGGTGGCGTCGAGACAAATTATTCTACATTTTTTGGTGAAAAACTTTAACTGGTCAAATATTAATTATTATTTTTTTAATTGATAAACTAACGTTTAAGACAAGATTTTTATGCATAGCAACAAAGGGTAACAATTATTATAAGCAATAATTATCAGCCTGAAACACCCATCTACATTGAAAAAATCTTCCGAGAAAAGATACTTGCATTTTAGTTTTTAATCCACCATGACTGGATGGATGGGGCATTAAACATATATAGAATTGTAAAAATTGAAAGATAAACATAAAACTTGGAATGGAAAATGTACTCAGTTTATTTGTAATGATAATAATTCAATTATATATGTGTATACCGCCTCAATAGATTTGCCTTAAATAGGTTCTAATAATGCATGTAATAAAGAAATAACATAATCGTCCTTCACGCTGGTCGCTTGATCATCTGCATCCCTTACTAAATAAGAATGGGGCAAAATTTTAAAGGTTATTGGATATTCAATGTAATACTTTTCCCATGAGGATTTAATTTTGATATTAATATTTTAATAATACATTTAATTCCGGTGTTCTGTCCAATGTTTCTTATTAACATTCCCTTGAAATTTTTCCGTAGAAAAATTGCTGTAAAAGTACGTTTGACTTTTTTTGATTTTCTATCCTTTTTATAACGAGCAAAAAAACGCTTAAAAACTTTTAAGTATGACATCCGATCCCCGCCGATACACGAAAATTTCACTAATGTTTTGTCGATAATTATTCTGATTTTTAGAAATCTCAATGACAGGGACAGACTCAAATCTCAATGTACATTATAGTTATAAGTATGCATTTTAAAAACAGCTGAGTGGAAAAATGCATCGGGCTCCCGTCAAGTCGTCGTATACTTTCCGCTTACGCAGTAGAAGTATTTCAATTATATTATTGGCATGTTATTTGTAACCCGGGAATTAAAAATTAGATGACATTCTCTTGTCAGCAACCCACGCGTTTTTCCCCTTGTCAGTGTGCGTTACCCGACTCACGATTTGATTTGTATATACAACATGTCTTTTTATGGTTACCAATGTATTCATAATTTTTTGTTTTAAGTAATTTTTCGTTTTATATAATTTTTTTATTTTATATAATTTTTTTATTTTATATAATTTTTGGCTTCATATTCTATTATTATTTCTTATTTTTTATTATGCAGTCTAATCAGAGATAAAGTAACAAGGAGAAAATAAATAATCCATAATTGGTTTTATTTTGGCTATAATCCACATGTAGAAACTGAATGGAAACTGTCGATTTCCCGAAAATGAATAAATAAATAAATAAACAACTGAGGAATGAGTTTTGAGATTCTGTTGCTCGCAAATGGTAAATCACGGACACAAGACTGGTTTTTCTACACTGTGTCGGCATGTGGCTTTGAAACTGGACTTCTCTGATAGGAATAGCTACAGTCGGGACACGAGATTGGTTTTCTTTACTGTGAGTCAGTATCTGACTATTTAAATTGGACTTTTGTGAACATGCAGTTTGAACAAAAGATTGGTTTTTCTCCATTGTGAGTCAGTATGTGACTATTTAAATTAGACTTTTGTGAACATGCAGAATTGCGGTTGGAACAATGGAATGGTTTTTCTACACTGTGAGTACACATGTTTCACTTTAAACTGGACTTTTCTGAATATTAATATCTACTTTCAGAGCTCTTTTCTACGGTAATAGAAATTTTCATAGTACGGTGATAAAAATTTGATGGCCTCCAATAATGGCGATTTCTTACAGGGTGTCATTTACGTTACTATTCGCTTACTTAAATGATACCTACTTTCTAAATCTATTTCAATAGTAGAATTTTCAAACCTCAACCGGTATTCCAAATGAACGTCACTTATTGGTGTTTTATTTTTGTTTTCGATGAATTCCATTTTTTAATACAAAGCTTTACAAGCGTTTGTAGATCTAAAGGCACGAACATTTTTTGCTCAATGCAAGCGGACTTTGACCACTCTCCTTGTTATGTCTATGCATTTTTTCGTGTTCTTCGTGCAATCTTTATATATAAAAATGTCGTGTCACGGTGTTTGTGGTCGCACTATTCCGAAACGGCTTGACCGATATTTATGAATTTTTTTAAATATATTTGGTAGGTTGAGAATAGGTCGTTAAGTATCTAGGTATATATATATAAAAATCTCACGTTCACAGTCACAGTCAGTGTCACAGTGTTCACAGTCAGTGTCACAGTGTTCACAGTCAGTGTCACGGTGTTTATGGTCGCACTCCTCCAAAACGGCTGGACCGATTTTCATGAAATTTTTTTATGTATATTTGGTAGGTATGAGAATAGGTCGTAAAGTATATTTCAACCGCTAGGTAATTAGGATGTCCCTGTCCAGAACAGACGGGCGGGCTGGAAAGCGGGCGGTACCTATGGATTTGATGCAAATTAACAGATGGTGGTGTGAGTTAATTTATTGTGTTTATATAGGATGGGTAACCATCCTGTAGATTGCGTTGTGTTTAGTTAGCCACAGCAACGCGTGGCCGGGTCAGCTGGTTTTATAGGAATTTTAATAATCGCGGGTTGCACTTCTCGCGCCGATCTTGCACTAGACAATTCCTGTTTTGAAATGGATTTTACTAATCACTACTTTTCCGTACTGTTATGAGAATTTTCTTTTTCTTTTATGTGTTTCGTGCCACCCTAATAATCAAGCAAAACAAATGATGATTAATGTAGGTTTATGGTTGGAAACTAATTTACTTTTTACCCATTTTTTAGCAAGGAGGAGCAAGCGGCAGGCCCGCAATCCTGCAAAAGGTTATTGTCCCGATCGTCAACCAGAGTGTGTGCCAAAGGTGTTACGACATTTACAACCGGCCGATCACTACCAGGATGATCTGCGCAGGACTGGTGGACGAGGGTGGAAAGGACGCTTGCCAGGGAGACTCCGGAGGTCCTTTGGTCTCCGGCTCCACCCTGATTGGAATCACCTCTTGGGGCCAGGGATGCGCCCGGCCGGGCTTCCCTGGAGTCTACGTTCGTGTCCCAGCTCTGAGCGACTGGATCAAATTGAATATGCAATCGTAAATTGATAGATTTTTTTGTAGAAGGGTATTTATTACTTATTTAATGAATATTTCGCTACATGTTTCGAAACATTTAAAACATTAACAAGCATTCTTAAAACTAAACTAACTAATTATTAGATATTGCTAGGTGATGAGAGTAGGAGGAGCCAAAATAAGGAAGCAAGGTTAGCAATGGTGATTTACAGGATGTTATTATTTTGATTACTCGATTAATTTTAGTTTTCAAAGTGTATATTAGTAAGTGTAAATAGTGATGATTACACCCTTCTTCCACATTGTTTTTGCCCGATCATAGCAATAGTCCAAACAATGCGATGGTGTAGTGTTTCAAATAAGGCACCACAAAAGAGTTATGTTAACTTTTGTCGTGTAAATGCTAAGTTCTAAAATTCTATGTCTCGATATTATATGAATAAACTATGGTTTTAAGTAATCAATTACTTTTATTACTTGTGAAGGAGTTATACGTGAACAAATGTTAGGCATGTAGTCCAATCATCTTCCCCTAAATGCTAGGAATTAAAGCCAGGACCTCAGCCTTGCCGGGGCCTTGCTGGCTCTTGGGTTCAATTCCTAGGTGCAACCACAAATTACAATTTTTCGTTTGAGAGTTGATAATATTATCTCCAATGATTAAATATAAAATTGAGGTTTTACTCAATAAGTTATTCCAAATATAAAAAAATAATAATAATACTTGGAAGATTTATACAGCGCCGTTTTTGTAATGATCACTTCAAGAACACTGTAAATACATGCTGGTAACACAATTTTAATTCTCTACCTTATTACCAACTATAGGACTAGACAATTTATAATTATAACTATAACAACGTATGGATAACGAAATATATAATAAAATAATCATTTTTCCAATGAACGTGATTTATCGTTAAAATGTAGGTACACATTATATAATTGTAAGTATTATGCACAGGTATAATGGAAGGGAACGCGAGAGAGGAAGAGAACACGGGAGGGGAACGGTTGCGGTAACGGGGAAACATATGAAAGGACACGCAGGGGAGGGGTGATGGAGGGACTGGTTTACGAGGGAGGGGAGGAGGAAGGGATTGCAAAGGAGACGAAGTAGGGGATAATTTTAAAAAATCCATGCTTTTCACACGGACAGTGGTAGTGGTATGGGAAGAAGAACTCCTTAACTCGTCTAGTACTAAAATTTATAGAAGTCTTACCTACGCAAAAATAGTTAGATACAATCATTAGAAATTAATTTACAGACTCCAGATTCATCGAGTTCGAGTTCAAAAAATCGTCTTTGTCTTTGTTATTTAATAAGTATATTTTAGTTTTGCTTTATTCGTATAAAAAGCTTGTTTGATAGTACCTGAGACGTTTTTAATTATTGTTATTATTTTTTTTTTAAATATGTTTTTCTCCAATTCTTCACATTGTCAGCTATGTGCACATAAATATAAGATCTAATAAAGTTTTTCTTGTATTTTTTCTTAATATAAATAATGTTAATTTATTTATATTAAGAAAAAATAAATTAACATTATTTATATTTAGTACATATATTGTCTAATTATGTAGTAAAATTATTTAAAGACGATGGAACATGAACATCTACAAAGCACAGAATGTAAATGAACGGTTCGATGTTTGATGTACATATAACAATATACCAGTCAGTGGCCGAGTTGGCATGGCGTTTGGGTCGTTTGAGGTAAAATAATAACAAAAATATTTGTATATGTTTCTTCACGAAAAATATTAAAATTTATATTTATTGTTGACACTATAAATACTCAAATCCAAAAAAATAAGCTACAATATTTTTTCCAATTTCGAAAGTAAATTAATATTTTTGGTGGAATTTATTAATGAAATTTGATATTTTTTACTGTCGGCTTGAACTAGTCCACAAGCAAAAAAGATCATCTACTTGTCTTTTCCAAAAATAAACACATTTTAATAATAATGCATGAAATTAAAAATCATTCTTCTAAATTATTTAAAAATATATCTGCTACTAAAGGGGTAGTATTAGAACCATTGCTAAGCCATTTTTGTGTTTATACATAATAGTTATATTGAATAAAAATCAAAATAAATTTGTTCATATGAAGTTTGTGATATGACATTATAATTCAAAATAAAACAATAACTTTGTAAACACCACTTTTATTTTTTTTATATACTATATGGCCGGCCGGGTTTCACTACAACCGTATCTTCTTCGGGGCGTTATAATAAAGTTTAGTTACATGTGTTATAAATAATATTTTCCATTTTCACAGTATGTTTAAAACAAAATGTGCTGGACTCATCCAGTGAAGGAATTAGTATGCTTAAGGGAAGATGGAGAATTGGAAAGGGAAAGAGAATGTTCTTTGTCAATGGGGAACGACCTACGTATTGTACTTTTATTAAAATTTATTCGATTGTTATTACTTTGATATTAATGTTTTTGGCTTCCCTTAGCTCTAGTGCTTCTAAGTTAACCATTCGGATACCTATTTAGTTTTTATGCATTATTCACAACGACTTAGGTGTTTTTGATACGAGTGTTAATGTTACGTGCCGTTTTTTCTATATAAAATGCAGGACATTCACGGCATTAAAGTGAATAAATACCCGACCGGCCTAAACTATCCTCTTTTTTCTTACCGTTCATTAAAAGCTTACCTTCACTATTCTTAAAAAAGCTTAAAAGCTTACCTTTACTACTTTATTCATCTCTTCCTTCATCTATTTAATGCTCTCTTTATAGTATTTACCCACACTTTAAATCATCTTTCTATTTTAATTGTATAAATCAGTATGTATTTTACTTTAAATATTCTTATGTTATAATTAAATATTCTTATGTATGATATTCATTTATGTACCTCTACGCCTGTCTCAATACAGGTATACCCTAGTGAGACAGGCATCGAATAATGTAATGTAAACATACCTTATATAGATAAATAAATAAATAAATAAACTATTATTTGGAAGTTTTTTATGCTTTTATGAGAAATATTTTTTATGTACAAGATTCTACGCCATTTATATTAATTTAGATTATAATCATTTACTTTTTCGTAAATTTAATTTTTTTCATAATGTTTAAAAAGTGAACGATAACACGAGTAAATGAGTAGTAAGATTTTTATCTGAAGGTTTGAGATTATTGAAAAATAATTATGTGATAAGATAACAAATAAAATTCACATGGTGTCCCATCAATTTTTTGTGCTTCTAATAAAGGTCACACTTATTATCGAAGAAAAGAGTTTTAACGATGACAAAAGTATTAATTATCCAAACACAGGCTTAAAAAAAAGTAAAAACGTATGCTTTCAAATGTCTCTCAAATCTTAAAAAAAAATTGCTTTGAATGAGGGTTTAACCTTCCTACCCAGGAAACGGAGTCAACCGCGCTTCTAATTGAGTAAAATACCAGTTGGATAAGATCGACCTTGACAATGAGCCTTTAATATGCCGAGTTTCAGCTGGATCGTAATACGGTGGATTAATTTTATATTCCAAGATTTCACTTATACTAATTTCATTGAATCAACAAAACGAAAAATGAAATTCAAATAGATGACTTTTAACGTTTAACCAATGCTACTGTGATTAAATGTCGATATTGTACGATCGCTCTAAGTCGATCAGCTAAAGTGGTAAACTGTTGTCAAGCAAGGATTCTAAAATGATGCCTTTACAATTTATTCAAGGTGCGGAGATTTTCTGACTTACGTAAAAACAATTTTTTTTGTTACTAAAACACATACATTTTGTAATAAACGAAAACAAAAGCGAAATTAAAATAGATCGACGGTCTCGAAGAACAATTGTCATATTAAAAATATGACTTAAACATCTGCCAGCTTTATTTTTAAAAGGGGCGCCACTGGTTTATTAACCAGGCTAGCAGTTAGTAGAACAATAATCCTCTCTCAGGGTCTTTGGTATGAAAACTATACGATTAAATTAGAAGGATTTTTAAAATAAAAAAGACAATATTATTAAGAAATATGAATAAAAAGATTTATTATCACATAATAAAATAAAACTGGAACCAATAAACATATTAACAGAACTTAAGACTCACCTTCCTTGAATCGACCAAAAATTTACATGATTCTAACTATCTATCTAAATTACGATCTTGAGCTTCTGGTTTTTCTCCTGAAGTATGGTCGGACAAAATACCTGGAACTGATTTCAGCCGAAAACAGTATCTGCTCCCAAAATCAAAAGCCAGCCATGAAAATCTTGTATTATCAGGCGAGAATAATTATTCCTTCGTTATTTAACAGATTAAATTTCTTGTATTTTAAATCTTCCATGTTTTAAAATAAATTGCTTGTTACTTGGCAAGTAAATTCAAAATTAACCATCAGTTATATTCGGTGAAAATTACGAAGACAGAAATGTGTGTTTACAACACTTATCGGCACCACGATTACAATAGTCGCGGCCTAGTTAATTATGATCCAGTTTGGATAAAATAATAATCGTTTTACTTTATAAAATTATTAACGTAATCAATAAGAATCACGCCCGACTTGTCAGTAAAACCCTCCACCACCATAGAAAGATTACTCAGAAGTGGGCTCTAAACAAAATATTCGATTTTTATACCCTATTCAAAAAAGAAAAAATGAATGATGTTACTTCCAAAATTTAAAAAAATAAATTTATGTAGAAGCTTATTTAATATTATTTAATCACCTCTTGAAATGAGGTACCTGCTTGCCTAAATCTATGATAAAATAAACTTCGAGATATATTGACAAATATTTTATCATAACATTACCTCCCGGACCACGCAAATGTTTGTCCCCAAACATAATTATAAAAAAAACCTATTCTATCTGATACATTTGTCGATCCAAGGATTTCTATTAAATAAAAACAACAAAGCAATTAGTAATATTTAACAATCTTTTCAAAGATTAATAAAACATAATTTATAATAAATAATTCGTATGAACCTTTGAAATATTTAAAATTGATTAAATTTGAATTAGAATTAGAATACAATATTATTGATTATTATAGTTAAAATACCTGAAATAAACAGGACATAATTAAATGTTACGTGAACAACAATCATTAAATGATAAATAAACAACACACTTTAAACTGAAAGAGAAAAAAAAATATTATAAATATTAATTCTACAAATTTTACATAACTCCTTCAAAAACGTCATATCACTTTTATGCTCAAAAGCGTCACTGTCCCAAATCAGGGTATTAAGCCTCAATAGGCATCACTTTTAGGGAGATCAATCAACCCTCACTTTGCACTGAATTTAAATCCATCTTTAGGATATCAAGAATGTTCACTCCGTGGAGTTTCCTGACTAACTCACTAAGGTCATTTGGTCTATCCAAGAAGGAAATTTATATAATAGCAATCAACATTTATGTAAAATCAAATTATTTAAATGTCATAATGTCATCAACCATCGCCAATGAATGGTGCCAAATAATTGAGGTAGACAACCAGCTTTGTGGAGTCGAAATTGTTTAGTAAATTTGTTTGAAACAAACAAATTTCAGTTTCCCAAGAGAAAACAAACACTTTTTAAGCAAAAGTTTATAAATTAAATAAACTAATCTCTTCAATTAGTATAAAAAATTTATATTGCATACTCGAATGCATAGGAGATATGCTCTATTATAAACTAACTTAACAACATCTAGATCTCTATATATATGTTTTATATATATATATATATAAATATTTAAAAACAAATGCGACATGAAATGAAATTAAATTTAAATTAAACATTATTTCATGTAAATTTTATATTTTTCAACTATCAAGACAACTCAAGTTGCAAAGAGGTACGAATCTTTGGATCTCTGAGTAATCCTGTCAATTAAAAAAACACAGTTCATTATAAACCTTTTGTTTAGAATTTAAAAAAAAATAAAGTATAAATACTTAGTGGTTAATTTTTTTTTAAATTCTAAGTTAATAAAAAACTAAAATATATACAAATATATATATATATATATATATATATATATATACAAAAACAACGTGATTCTTATTTTAGTTTGTCTGTTCATTCATAACATGTCAATTAATAAGTTATATTATTAATAATTCCGTAATAATATACGATAATGGTTAAACTCAAGCGAAGTACTAGAGTTGTACCTGTGTTATAGATTGTTGTTTAAACAATATTTTGGAATTATTCATTTCATAATTAATATTCTTTATTTCATAATCATATTTAAAAATATTTGAACTCGAGTCTAAAACTAGAGTTTTAAAAAAAATAATAATTTTCCTTTCTCAAGGAAAATTAATTTGAATTCCGCATTCAAATTATATTAATTATGTATCAACCCGGTTGATCAGACCTGATTGAAATGTATCGAAATTTGAATAAATTTCTACTGATGTTTTTGGCCAAACCCTTGGAAACCACCATATAACTTGGGTATATAAGCTCGGCTTTACAGAACTTACATGTTTTAGTCAATGGATAGATTCTCCATGATTATGACACCAAAAAAAAAATTACACGTCAAGTGTACAATATTTATTACTGATTGTAGGGGCTTGAATTTTATTGGCTCTGACGTAGAGCATAACGTAAGACAATATAAAGGCATGCACAAATTAATTGAGACTTGATATATTTGAGAAAAATAATGATGTGATTTTGCAGAAATCACTACCAATAGTACCGTGTGAAAAAAAATTAACATACAACTCGATTTCAAATAGAGTTTATGAATTACTTGTAGAATGTTGTGTCAGAATTGCTCATTAAAACTTCCAGAACAACTCGAACCACTCAAAACAAGTTTCACACCACCAAGTACTGCGAGTATGCACATGGACCAGTGGACTGCAGTCCTTCCATCACCTATAGGTATTATCCGTCTACAGGCAACGGATCCACTGCCTCCCGCCTGACGATGTAGCACACTGTGTTCCGTACCTGAGTCAGCAGCTCAGGGTTTGATGAGCAGACAGCAAGCATCTCTCGCCCTCTGTCTGTCATGTAAGGTAAACGTTATCGACGCCGGATCGATACGTTGCGGATGGGGTACAAGCCCACCCTTACCTTTGGAACTTATTTGGACCATTAGGAATGGTAAGTTGAACACCAGGACCCAGTTGTTTAGACTGGATATACCTCCGCTAACTCCCCTCCAATGATAATAATGACGTTGCGTCATTGTCCGATTATTTCTCGAAGTCTTATCACATTTCGTGTATATTGTCCTTTATTTGTAAAAATATTGATAATAAATATCACATTATTCCATGTCAACGTTGAAAATTACTTGATTGAACTTAAATTCAAAACATTTTTCAGAATTTTTTTTAAAAATAATGCCCGTTTTTGTAAATAAAATATAAGAAAATGTCACAATTGGCAATAAATAGTTTTAAAAGTTTTATAATTTTGTATATTGGTATACAATCTATGACGTTACATATTAATACAATCGACTATTTCATCCTATCTCGAATCCTGGGGTGATCGGCCCACCACCTCAAAAAACGAAATAGAAAGAAACTGTCTAACTAGTAAAGGCAACTCTGAAATATCTGCATTCCGTGCGCATGAAATACGAACAAATCGAGTGGCTCCATTCAAGTTATTTGTATTCATTTATAGAAATATTTTTTTTGAATAAAATCTTTACTATTAGATTGTAAATTACTTTTAAATAATGATAAAATCTGCATTTCGAAAAAAAAAATATCTTATTTGTTAAAATATTATAAAAGGAAAAATTGATTCTTGTTTACGATGCAGTCGTTGAATAAGACGCTTAAATAGATCTTCTTTTGTTTTATCATTTATATTCTCGAATGAAGTCGACATTTTGGAAAAATTATTCAAAGTTGTTCTATTTGCAATTCGTTTGAAAATCACAGCCGTAATAATTCATTTAAATAATTCGTAGTAATATATTATTTTGGAAATGACGTAGCGAAATGAAAATAGTTATACCGAAATACAAACAATAAACAATAACATTTGATTATATATCGTTTGTTTTTCTTTTAAATAAAATGTTCGTAGCATTATTCCATAATAAAAGTGTAGGTGAATGAAATGTGTTTCGAATTAATTGAAGATTGAAGACGTTCCCAATTGTATAATAAATAGTACGCGGCCGTAATAATTCAAACACAACGAAAAGATATTAAATCTTGCTTGATTAAAATTAGAAATGACTTTACGAGCTGAAAATAGTTAAGCTATTTTACCATTTTAACCGAGAAAAAAAAAATAATCAATTTTGATAACATTCTATTGTTTTTAAACAAATGAAATATTTTCAAAACAAATGAAACTTGTTAATAACAAAAGCTCTTGAGAGAGAAAAAAAAAAATGACATGTTATCAATAAACAGACATATTTCTGAAGCAAAATAAATACATTTCATTAGTAAAAATCCTTGTAAAATAATCATAACGTATAAAACGAAACCCAAAACGTTTAAGGTCGCCAAATTGTCATATTAAAAAAAATAGCAGTTAGTAAAACAATAATCCTCTCTCAGGGTCTTTGGTATGAAAACTATACGATTAAATTAGAAGGATTTTTAAAATAAAAAAGACAATATTATTAAGAAATATGAATAAAAAGATTTATTATCACATAATAAAATAAAACTGGAACCAATAAACATATTAACAGAACTTAAGACTCACCTTCCTTGAATCGACCAAAAATTTACATGATTCTAACTATCTATCTAAATTACGATCTTGAGCTTCTGGTTTTTCTCCTGAAGTATGGTCGGACAAAATACCTGGAACTGATTTCAGCCGAAAACAGTATCTGCTCCCAAAATCAAAAGCCAGCCATGAAAATCTTGTATTATCAGGCGAGAATAATTATTCCTTCGTTATTTAACAGATTAAATTTCTTGTATTTTAAATCTTCCATGTTTTAAAATAAATTGCTTGTTACTTGGCAAGTAAATTCAAAATTAACCATCAGTTATATTCGGTGAAAATTACGAAGACAGAAATGTGTGTTTACAACACTTATCGGCACCACGATTACAATAGTCGCGGCCTAGTTAATTATGATCCAGTTTGGATAAAATAATAATCGTTTTACTTTATAAAATTATTAACGTAATCAATAAGAATCACGCCCGACTTGTCAGTAAAACCCTCCACCACCATAGAAAGATTACTCAGAAGTGGGCTCTAAACAAAATATTCGATTTTTATACCCTATTCAAAAAAGAAAAAATGAATGATGTTACTTCCAAAATTTAAAAAAATAAATTTATGTAGAAGCTTATTTAATATTATTTAATCACCTCTTGAAATGAGGTACCTGCTTGCCTAAATCTATGATAAAATAAACTTCGAGATATATTGACAAATATTTTATCATAACACAATGTCGGATGTGCGATTTTGTTGTTTTGCATAAGTGCTATTTAAAATATCGTTACTGCATTTTTACTATTTTTTAGATAAAAAAATAAGTAAAGCATGTAAGATCCGTCATTGTTCTTTGGGACAGATGTGTTTAAAAAGATTGACCAATGCTGCCGCGATTGAAACGCCGAGATCGATAAACTTACGATTGCTCAATGAGCTATAGTGGTAAACATTTGACTGGCATTGTTTCTAAAATGCAGTTTTTAAAATTCGCTTATTTTTAATTTTCTTATTTTTCCAGCAGAGAAAATACCAATACGGAAAAAAAATATATGTTTCATTGAACCACTCATAAAAAAGAGTGTTTCTCAAATTAGCCTGATTAGTGTCACTATCTATTTGACAATAATTCTTTATCTCCCGCTAATTTTGCTTAACACATAATATCCGAACTGAAAAACTCGCCAGTGCTAAAAAAAATCAAACATGCTAAGTGTTTTTCTGATTGCTACCTTTTTGGTTTTCGCTCAAGGTGAGCAATATTTTATTCTCGCTATTCGTGACATTACAGTAAATTATTCATCAAGTGATCATCGTGTAGTAATTCTGTTCTCTTCATAGGTGGGGCTGTTCCCAGAAGATATGGGGGTGGGAGGATAGTAGGTGGTGAAGAAGCCACCATAGAAGATATTCCCTACCAGGCAGGCATCATCGGTGAGGGCGTGATCGTATGCGGAGGCTCCATTATAAGTAACAATGTTGTTGTCAGCTCGGCTACTTGCGCTGATTTGTAAGTAACACATTATATACATCTCTCATACATTTAGAGGCACACCAAGGTCACATTTTGAGTCCGTTCCTATAATTCAAGCATATTAAGCAAAACATATTCATGCGTTTCAGTGCCCTAACAAAATTGGCGTAGAAGTATTATATTATGTACGTTGGTATTTAAAAATTAAAGAACTTTTTATATTTATTTAATTTATTAATGGTCAAACCTCAAACTGAAGTATTTAATCATTGAAGACAATATTAGCAACTCTCATACGAAAATTTGAAACAGAAAAATTATTGAAGATTCGGTCGCACCAAGGAATCAAATCCAGAATCTTTTGCTCACCGGGGCTCTGCTTTAACTACTGAGCTATTTCGAGCCTATCCCTTTCGATCATATTTAATAATAATAATAATAATAATATTTGGCTGATTTCTAAAGCGCCGTTTTCATGAAAAATCATCTCAAGGGCGCTGTACATATAATAAGCATACAATAAAATAAAATGAATACGATAGGCTTACAACTAGGATTCAAACTTATAACTAGGAACCTACATTTAAGACTTATATGTAGCTAGTGACTTACAACTAAGACTTATTACTACTGACTTAAAACTGGTGACATACAAATATTTGCAACCGTGACTTAAAATTAGAGATTTACAATTAAAATAGGTATTTACATACAACAATAAATATTTTTAGTTTTGCCAGGTATCTAATATTACCAAGTGATCAACAAAACTCTACAGATATAGGTACAGACAGAGAAAGAGAGTCGAAGCAGTTTGAGGATATTATATATACATGTATACATACATAGATATTTTATTCTACACATTTTACAAATTATTTTATACCGTATTTTAATATTAATATTGTTAGCGCCAGAAGAAGAAGGAAGTTCGTACATAATATTACAATTTTATAACACGGTTGTGAAAATGATTGTAATGGGTTAACAGTTTTTAAAGGAAAGCATAGGTATCTTAAATGAATGAATGAATTTAATCGTCGATCTCAACTGCAATAAGATAATTCATCGCTCAACAACAGATTGGATAGCAATGTTTGAATGAAATAGCGAATTTATGGAAATGAGTGTTTAAATAGGTGAGTCTTAAGTTTGGATCTAAATTCTGTTGGACTGGTTATACATCTTAATTCCATAGGAAGTTTATTCCAAGCCTCAGGGCCGGATACTTCGAAAGCACGATCACCAAAGTTAGTGTTCGGATTTCGCTTAGGTTCTTTCAACCTTCCGATTGCAAATGATGTCGCTGATCTAAGAGTTGAATGTCTTAGACCAATATTTTCCGGAATGCACAGTTCAGAGATATAGGGTGGAGCCATTTCGTTGAGAGCTTTAAACACCATCCAGCATAACTTGTATTGGATCCGTTCAGGACACTTCAGCCAGTGAAGATTTCGAAGGTGTTCCGAAATGTGCGAAAACTTGGGTACGCCAGTAATAAGCCGTGCTGCGGCGTTGAACACTGATTGTAGTTTATCAGTTTGGCATTTAGGAAGTCTTGCATAAATGCCATTACAGTAATCAAGACGTGATACTATGTATGAGTTCACAAGAAGCTTAGTTGCCTCTGTTGAGAGGTTCCTACGAACTGATTTAAGTTGTCTTAGATAGAAGAAACCAGTACTGACGGTCCTATTTACCTGACTTTTTAGCGAAAGGTCTGAATCCAGATAAACACCTAGAAGTTTGACGGTTGTTTTTGCAATTACGTCGCTGCCGGAAATAGAAATTGGTGAGTAGTCTATTAAATGTTGGCGTCTTTTCGTGGCTGCCCAGAGAAACTCGGTCTTTGTGGGATTCAACTTAAGTTTGTTCGAGGACATCCAAAGACTGATCGCTTCTAGACAATCAGTTGTGCGAATTTTAAGACCGTTGATCTCATCTGGTGTGCAGTAAAAGTATACTTGCTGATCGTCAGCATAACAGTGAGATAAGAGACCAAATGACTCGATAATTTTTGCGACATCATTTGTAAAAAGAATGAAAAGAAGTGGACCCAAAACGGATCCCTGAGGTACCCCTGAAGAGAGTTTCGTGAAGTTGGACTGTTTGTTTCCAACTTTTACCGCTTGAGAGCGATTGCATAGATAAGATTTTAGCCATTTTTTTATGTTAGACTGTAAACCAAATGTTACTTCTAGTCTCTTAATAAGGAAGTTGTGGTCAATGGTGTCAAATGCGGCGCTCATATCTAAAAGCGAAAGAAGGGCTAACTTACCTGATTCTATGGCAAGAGTTATGTCTGACAGGACACGAAGTAATCCGGTTTCTGTTGAGTGGAACTTGCGATATGCGGATTGATGATCAGTAAATAATTTGTTCACGTTTAAGTGGGAAGTTATTTGGGAAGCAACAATTTTTTCAAGTAGTTTCGCTAAGAAAGGCAGATTTGACACAGGTCGGTAGTTACCCAAATTGTCGGCATCAAGCTGCGGTTTTTTAATGATTGGGGTGACTACTGCAGACTTTAGTGGTTCTGGGAAGTCACCTGTACTTAAGGACTTATTAAACACGTGAACCAGGAAGGGAGCCAACACGTCGCTACATTTCTTGAGGAGCCAAGTTGGGATAGGGTCAAGAACACATTGTTTATTAGGCGAACTTAAAATTAACCTTCCTACTTCTTCTAGCGTTGTAGGTTTAAATGATGACAGGGAACATTTGGAATTGGCTGTAAATATTGGTGGGGGGGCAGAAGATGTGGAGGCGCGTATGGATTCTATTTTTTCATAGAAAAACTTAGAAAAGGCCTGCGGAGTAATGTCTGTAGAGGTTTGCACGGTATTATTAGCAATGACAGTTTTAACGGAGTTCCAGAGACGTCGTGGATTTTTCCGCTCAGAGTCAATTTTATTGACCCAGTATTCAGATCTTTTTTCACTTTATCTCGCCCTGTACTCTGTTTGAGCATTAATCCACTCGTCTCGTGGAGTAACGTCAGGGTTTTTTCGGTATGACCTCTCTAGTTTCCGCATAAGCCTCTTTTGACTCCGACACTCTTCATCGAACCAGCCATCAGATTTTCGAACTTTACGTATTTTCGAGGTGGTTGGAGCATATTTATTCAGTAAACCTGATAAGATTTTGTTATACTCCTCGATGAGTTCTGTCGGTGTCTTAATTCCCCAGTTACTTTCTACGCATAAAGTAGAATTTTTAAGTTCATCAAAGAAATTGTCGAAATCGAATTTACGCCATTCCCTCGATTCTATTGTCCTATATGGAACTTTAGGAGGGTTGAAATCGATTTCAGTGCGGACAAGACGATGATCCGACAAACCTATATCATTAACTTTGGCTATTAGTGGTGGGCCCTTACACCTGGATATAAAAATGTCTAATATTCCACCAGCGTCATGAGTTGGTACGTCGACCCATTGACGGAGTCCAAAGCTATCCAGTAAGTCAATGAATTTGACAGTATTGGGTGACGTCTCACGCTCAAGGTGAATATTAATATCACCTGTGATGATAAGAGTTTCGGATAGACCCACTGCCCATTCCAAAAAACACGACAACTCCCTAAAAAAATCCACACAGATCGGTTTAGAACCAGGACGGTACAGCGTTAACAGCGTAAATGATGATCCCGCAGAAGAAACACGGCACCCAATGTACTCAAATGTACTGAATGTACCGTTTGCTACCTTGGTAAGCCGCAGTCCTTGTCGGGCTATAATCACAACACCTCCGTGATTCACATTTTTAGAGTGTTCCGTAGCTCTAGGTCGAGCCTCTTCCAGAACAGTGTACCCTAGGGCTTGTAGTTTCTTGATCGCATACGACTCGCTGTTTTCGTGCCAGCTTTCAGTCACGGTGAGTATGTGGAGCTTACGATCTTTGAAAACCTCATCCACATCCTCTAACTTGTTGTTAAGAGATCGTGCGTTCCAGGAACCCACGGCAAGCCGCCTGCTTCTAAAATTGGCATGTCGTTCTGTTCGTATCACTTTCAAGTTGGGGCAATTATCACGAAGGGCTTCAGAAACTAGGCTGCTTCGTTTATCAGTAGGTATTACCACTTGAATTCCCTGTTCTGACAGTGTGTCACTATTATCACAATCCGTATTAGTTTGTTGTACCTTCGTGCGTACATATTTTTTATTGTTTTGTCCACCACGGCAACCTCGATACCCGGTTGTTTTTACATTCGGGTCACGCACTAGGTTATATAAAGTTACTTTTGCGGCAATGAAAGGGTTCAACAATACACTTTTATTTTTAAAACTTAACAATTCTGCCCGATTGTAAACAATATTAGTGTTTACAGGATGCATTGCATCACAAAACAAACATCGTAAATCACTGCACTAGAGCTAGACACTCGAAACTAGCTTTTGGGTCCGAAGGTCCAGCCACATGCGCTATGCACATGTGTTGATTTTGTGTATCCCTCTGACCATTCGATGCAACCGTGGTGAATTTTACGAAACAGCGTACGAACTTGAAAATAAAATATGTGTTATTTTATTAAAAACTAAATTAACCGGTAAACTGCGACATTTAAAATTATTTTGATTTTATACACTCAACATAAAATATTATTTCAGTTATTTTATGATGTTTTCACGACGAAAAGACAAGGACTTCCTTAATATTTTCAAAATAAAGCTAAGAACGATAGAAATGCAACCGGCAAGCTTCGAGAGCGCCAACACACTAATAGTATAATTCGACGAAGATCTCTGTTGGTCTTAGATAAACATATATTATCAATATATTTATACAACAATATATTATCCTTTAGAAAAATGCAACAATACAACTTTGTAAAAACCACTTATATAGTGTGCAAATCCGACCGGTTTCGGAACAAACGTTCCTTCGTCAGGGAAAGCTTATACTAATTTGACAGTTTCGAACAATGTTTTATTATGGTAGTATGGTAGGGGGTGGAGCCGTTGTTAGTTAATAATGTAGATTGGGTGTGTAGGTATTAGTGTAGAGTGGGTGGGTAGGGGAACAAATCCATGATTGGGCTATATGACAATATTTTTTGTTTGTTGATAATAGATTCATTATTTTTAAGGGATTTTTTAATTTCCAAAGCTTCTAAGTTATCTAAACGTTTTCCTTTATGATTAATATGCAGAATATTTATCCCTGTATTTTTTTCAAAACTATGGTTATTTTCAATGATATGGTTAGCTAACTCATAAAAATTATTATTATTAATAATATGAAATTAACCATAAAGGAAAATGTTTAGATAACTTAGAAGCTTTGGAAATTAAAAAATCCCTTAAAAAGATTGAATCTATTATCAACAAGCAAAAAATATTGTCATATAGCCCAATCATGGATTTGTTCCCCTACCCACCCACTCTACACTAATACCTACCCACCCAATCTACATTATTAACTAACAACGGCTCCACCCCCTACCATAATAAAACATTGTTCGAAACTGTCAAATTAGTATAAGCTTTCCCTGACGAAGGAACGTTTGTTCCGAAACCGGTCGGATTTGCACACTATATAAGTGGTTTTTACAAAGTTATATTGTTGCATTTTTCTATAATGGATAACCACAAAGTAATAGCTACATTCAAAAATATATTATCCTTTAGCTACAATCTTTGATGTTTATATCTGGACTGGTGGGGTACTCCATGAAAAGGACACATCCGAAAAATTATAAAAGCTTTTCATTATCATCGTGTTCTTCACATTTTTTTTTGAAAAGTTTTATTTTCTATGTACATTGGTTACTGCTGCAAAACAGCCAATTAAGACAACCCCCAAAGTGTCCCCAAATGCTGTTGCTCACCAACTACTCCGCAGTTCAAAAACGATAACAAGGTCTAATATAAGCCACCAGATCAAAAAATCTCTGAAAGCGGCGCGGCTAAAATGGCCGGTGAACCCTAACGATGTGGTCGCCGTTACAGCTGATGATGTAGACATCGCCCTCACTTCCACAAAAGCTGGGAAAGCAGCTGGATGCGACGGAGTTCTTCCAGACTTTCTGAAACATGCTGGGCCACGAACAAAGTTATGGATCCCAAAACTGTTTACTGAAATTTTTAAAACTGGAGCAATTCCAAATATCTAGAAAAAAACTAAAGTTATTACGATCCTCAAACCCAACAAGCCAACAGAAGATCCAAACAGCTATCGGCCCATCTCGCTTTTAAGTACCATGTACAAACTCTTAGAGCGAGTGGTGCTCCGCAGACTTACCCCAATTCTGGAGAAAGTGGTTCCACAAGAGCAAGCTGGCTTCAGACCAGGCTGTAACTGCTGTGACCAGATGCTAGCTCTGACAACACACATCGAATCTAGATTCCAGAAACCGCTTAAGACTGCGGCAGCGTTCATTGATCTCTCTGCGGCTTACGACACGGTGTGGCACAAAGGCCTCCTTGTCAAGCTCTACGACACCATAGAGGATGGCAACACAGTACGACATATTGAGCAACTACTAACTGGCCGTACTTTCAGGGTTTTTCTAAAAGAGAGCTAAAAAGCAAAAAAATGCACCTGAATAATGGCCTTGCCCAAGACTCAGTGCTGGCCCCATCGCGCTTCAACATCTATACACGAGATCTTCCTCACACTGAAAGCAGAAAATTTGCTTACGCAGATGACTTCGCCATCACAGTCCAAGCCAAAACTCTCAATGCAGCAGAAGAGATCCTTACCTCAAGGCTATGGAAGAATTTTTCCTCAATTGGCGACCAAAGCCAAATGGGTCGAAAACAGTTGTGACAGCTTTCCATCTCAGTAATTCACAGGCAAACGCAAAACTCTGTGTTCAGTTTGATGGAAAAAATATTTACCATGACCCCCATCCCCGCTATCTTGGAGTAACTTTGGACAGGAGCCTGAATTACCGGAAACACATGGAAACAGTGGGCAAAAAAACCAGGACAAGACTAAACTTAGTCAATAAGCTGGCTGGTACTAGCTGGGGATGCGACGCCAACACGCTCAGAACGGCATCCATTGCCCTGGTTTTCTCAGCAGCTGAATACTGTGCTCCAGTATGGGCCAGAAGCGCCCACACTTCCATGGTCGACGTTCAGCTTAATGCCACAATGCAAACCATCAGCGGAATCTTAAAATCGACTCCTCTTCCTTGGCTCCCCTTACTTGCAAATATAACCCCGCCAAATATCAGGTGAGAGATTGCAACACTGAGGGAATACAAGAAGGCGCTGCAAAAAAGCGAAATACCCTTGCACGATGATGTCGTTTCTCACCCGGCATGCCGCTTAAAGTCTCGAAAACCCTTCTGGACGGAAGGAGAAAGACTTCTTCGAACACCTCTCACCCCAGAAGATAGGTGGAAGCTTGAGTGGCAATCAGCCAACGTCAAAAACGACCATATCGTGCAAGACCCCACTGAGAGACAGCCTGGGTTCTCATTGCCTCGCAAACTCTGGACTGCCATCAATAGGATAAGGTGCTCCCATAGCCGTTGTGCTCACATGATGCATAGATGGGGCCTTAAAGAGTCGGCACCATACGAAAGAAGAAGAAGAATTGGTTACTGATAATAATTTGTGATAAGAGCACCCTTCAAATCGCCCTTAAAACATTTCCATGTAATGTCAACTTCTACCACCTTTTTTCCCCTCCCCTAAAATCAACCTTCCCACTACCGCCACCTAATTACATGAATGTCAAAATAATTTTCCACAATTTTCCTGCCCGTATATAATCCAAACAAAAAGTATTAAATATCTTGGGATTGAAATTGATGAAAATCTATAGTGGAATTCACACATTGGAACCTCAAAAAAGCTAACAAAACTCATCTCCTTCTTCAAAAAATTACGAAATATCTTATCAACGAGGGATTTAAAGAGAGTATATTATGCTTTATGCCACTCTCGATTGGAATATGGAGTAATAGGATGGGGCTCAGCAGCATCTAAACACATAAAACAACTGAAGGTAACTCAGAATTGCATCATAAAGACCATATTAAAGGTCCCCATAAGGACGTCAACAACAGAAATTTTTAAACAGTTTGATGTTCCAAGCACACAAAAAATCTACGCCAAAAACATTCTTGTACATCACCTCAAAAACGATTCAGAGGCAGACTCCTCACATGCTCATAAAACCAGAGCCAAACAAACAGACGTACTTACTTAATATACCAAAGGGTAACTCTTCCTTCGGACAAATAAGTTCTGAATTTTTAGCAGTAAAGTTTAGCAGTAACAAACTCCCACGTAGTATAAAACAAATTAAAACAAAAATAGCTACATTAAGGACATTAAATGTTGGCTGAAGGAACTATAGGAAAATTAACTTACTAGTACCTATACTTAAAACATCATCGTAGAAGTTTCTGGAAAACCTTATCTAAACCACCATGAAGTTAAACCATAGAAGTCGCTGAAAACTTATCCAAAGCATAGTCCCCCTCAGCACAGGATCTCCTAGTGAGGAGGACTACAAATATAATTTGTATGTTATATATATTATAACTAACATATTCTATATAAAAATGTAAAAAATAAAAAAAATAGGAGGTGGAAGTGGCGGCGTGGGAACCCCCCTTACACCATGCGAGCGAAGCCGCGGGAAAAAGCTAGTAAATAATATATTCTTTAATGAGTGTATTTTGGAAAGTAAAAGCAATATTTTTTGGTAGGCGGTACAGTAGTACAAGGATTTGATATTGTACTGCTGTACCGCCCATCGTCCTGAATGACACGAATGCGTCAAAACCGTTAGCAATAAATTTAAAAAGGAACAAATATTCATGTAAAATTATTCATGACAAAATGTCTAGAAATTGTTACAAAGTTAATGCCCAAGAAATATAAAAAAAATATGTTCTTCACTTGCTACAGTCCCAAGTAATTCGCATTCAATCATCCGTTCGAATACTGCTTAAATTCTCTTCCACATCTTTCCTCGGTATGCCTCTAGGTCGCTAGCACTGCAACACACAATAAGTCAAACTTTGGGAGTCCGTCGTCATTCTTTCTATAAGTCCAGTTCATTGTATTTTACAGGATCTCCAGATTCCTGGAGAGATTTTATGACATTATGCTTATATTTAATATGCTTTCTTTTAATATTTCAGACCTCCAAGTTACTATCTTATCCGTGTTGGAACTAGTAAAAATTATGATCCATCCAGCAAGGACGGGCAGATCGTTGGTGTTCTAAAAATCATAATCCACCCACAGTACTCTAAATGGAGTTTAGAATATGACGTATCTCTGTTCTTTACGGCCACTCGACTAGTAATAAATGGCATCACAGTACGCCCCATTGAACTTCCTACCCAGGGACAGGCCATCGCCGATGGTCTTCTCGTCACAGCTTCTGGATGGGGAAAACTAGAGGTATATAAACCAACTAACTAACCATCACGCCGTTTCCCCGCAGGGGTAGGCAGAGAGGACGGACCGCCAAACAACTCGATATTGGCACACACTCCTTGCCTCGTTCACATTCATACATCGTCTCATACATGCTCTTCTATTATTCCGACTCTTCACATGGCCCGACTCAAGTATCTGTTTCACTTGGTCATGCCATGTCTTCCTCGGGCGTCCCCGACTTCTTCTTCTATTCACATTTGCGTCACATATTCTTCTTATACTCCTTTCCTCGTTCATTCGCTCTACATGCCCAAACCATCTGAGCGTCCCTTTCTTAATCTTACTCATCACGCTTACATCAGTCTTGCATTCTTCGCGGATCTCCACATTCCTCACACGATCGCACATGGTTTTACCACACATACGCCTCAGGGATGTCATTTCTACAGCATTCAGTCTACTTTCATCCTTTCTCTGCCAGTTCCATTCCTCACTGCCATATATCAGGGTAGGTACCAGCACTCCATTATGGACGGCTAACTTCGCTTCTTTGGACAGTTTTTTGTTGGCGCCAACGGCGTTCAGTCCTCCTTTAATAGAGTTGCCTGCATTTACCCTTCTTTCGATATCTCTGTCAGTCCTTCCATTTCTCGTAAACGTACTTCCCAAGTACACAAACTCATCCACCTACTCCAAATACTCATCATTCACAACTATGTTGCACATTGTTTTCATACTCTCTCTTTCAAATACCATGACTTTAGACTTACTTACATTCATCATTAACTCATTCTTCATACATACTTCGTTCATTCTAGACACGAGAGACTGTAGATCTTCCATACTGTTAGAAATCAGCACCGCATCATCAGCATACAACAGGCAACATACTTCCAGATTACTCAATTTTGCGCCCAATCCCATCTCTTTCAATTCTTGCATACAATTATCCATGTATAGATTGAATAACCACAGTGACATTACGCAGCCTTGTTTAACGCCTTTTGTGATGTCAAACCATCCCGTAAAATCGCCGTTCACTCTAATACATGCAACGCTTCCCTTATACAGAGACGCAATTGCCTGTATGAGATTCGTACTCACTCCATACTTGGACAACGCCTTCCATACCTTTTTCCTGTCAACTCGGTCGTATGCTTTTTGTAGGTCTACAAAGGCACAGAAAAGTTTCTGGTTTTTTGGAACAAACTTACCGAGAAGTAAGCGTATGCTTACTTCTCGGTAAGCATACGCAATGAGAAGATCTGGTCCATGCACCCCCTTCCACTCATAAAAGCTCCTTGCACATCCCATATTTTATCCTTTGTTTCCATGCGTACCCTTTCAATCAATATTCTGCCATACAGCTTGCCGTCTGAACTAAGCAGGCTAATAGCCCTATGATTTCCACAATCCATACGTGACCCTTTACCTTTGTATAATGGCATGATTACAGCCCTTCTCCAATCTAATGGCGTGTAACCCACCTCTAAACACTGGTTAAAAAGTCTGCACAACCATGTGAGAATAATATTATGGCCTTCTCCTTTAAAGTATTCGGCAACAATACTGTCAAAACCCAAAGCCTTACCATTCTTCATACATTTAATTGATATTTCTAATCCATCCATCCTGATTTTGCTAACATTCACTCCATCATCGTTCATAACCGATTCACCGCTGGAATCACTGTCACGCGGGTTACTTTCAAAGACTTCTGTGAAGTATTTCATCCATCTCTCTTTTATTTCTTCCTTATTCGTTAACATTTGTCCATCTTTTGATTTTATCACTTTCATGCTTCCGTTCTCTGGACCACTCCGGGATTTTTTTAACTTCCTCCCACAACAGTTTGATGTTTTCTTGAAACTGGTTTGTCATTTTGATTCCCTCTTCCTCTTCCAGGCGTTTCTTTCGTTCTTTCACTCCAATACTTACTTTTTTCTTGCATACCTTATACACTTCTTTTGTTCGCTTTATCTCTTTGCTTAAAGCATTGCCAGTCGCTATCAGACATAACCATGCTTTCTTCTTCTCTGAGACCAGTGCTTTAATCTCATCATCCCACCATGCGTCACCTCTCTTCCTACCTTGCTTACTTATCCCACACACGTCTCTAGCAGATTCACGTAGACTCACCTTTATGTGGTTCCATGTTTCCTCTATGCTATGAGGTATACATATATATACAAAGTAATATCAACGTCAACCAAAATCAAAAAAAAATGTCAACTTATTTTCAGGTCTAACAATGACGGGAATAACGAGTGTCTAGTCATTATGTTTTAGGGAGCAAAGTATAACACGTAGAAGAGGTAATAAGAGTGAAGAGAGGAATAATTTTACGAGAACCTTATTAAGCCTTTAATCTAACATGACTGGACGTATCGTACAATCCCTGTCTATCATATTCCGTGAGATAAATAAATAGAATTGCAAGAATTTTTTTAAAAATTAAATAAAATTAGAATGCAAAACGTACCTCTTCATTTCATTGGTGAATATAATTATTTCAGTAAAAAATAAATAAAATTAACAGATCGTCCTTTAAGGTTGTCACAGCATCCTCTGCATTCATTTATAATATTAGATCCTTATCACAAGTTTTCCATATTTTTATAAGAATATTCTTTTTATTTGATTTATGTATTACTTATACTTACACTAGACAATTCTTGTTCTGAAACGGATTTGACTTATCACAACTTTCCATACTATTATGAGATTTTTCAATTTGTTACGCTCCACCCTAGTAACCAAGTAAAACATAATATGATGATTTATGTAGGTTTAGCGTTGGAAACTTATTTATTTTATGTGTATTTTTAGCAAGGAGGAACAAGTGGCAACCCCGCATTCCTGCAAAAGGTTGTTCTCCCGATCGTCAATCCGAGAGTGTGCCAAAGGTGTTTCGACGGTGTAGGTTATTATACGGTCACTAATGTGATGATCTGTGCCGGACTGGTGGACGAGGGCGGAAAGGACTCTTGCTATGGAGACACCGGAGGTCCTTTAGTCTCCGGCTCCACGCTGGTTGGAATCAACTCTTGGGGCTGGGGATGTGCCCTGCCGGGCTTGCCTGGAGTCTATACTCGAGTCCCAGCTCTGAGCGATTGGATCAAATTGAATATGTAATAGTAAATTTATAGATTTTTGGTGAAACGGTTTTATTTCTTAATCTTCATTTATTACTTATTAATGAAACATTAAAACTAACTTAAATGACCATAAATTATTCGCTAGGTGGTGGGCAGTGGGAGTTGAGAGTGGAAGGAGCTAATATAAGGAAACAAGGTTAGCAATTTAGTGATTTACAGGATGTTATTATTTTGTTCACTACATTCATTTTAGTTTTCAAAGTTTATATTAGTATAGATAAAATAGAGATGATTACACCCTTCTTCCACAGTGCGTTTAGCCGCTCATAGCAATAGTTCAAACAACGCGATAGTGCAGAGGTAAAATTCTGTGACATATCCGGATATTCAAGAATAAACTATGGTTTTAATGAATTAATAACTTTTATTCCTTATAAAGAACTATATGTGTACAATGTTATGAATGTATAGTCCAATCATTGACATCTTCCCCTACACAAAATTATTTTTATTTATTTATTTATGTTTATAAATTACAATATATTACAAAATGATACTTTGTCTGTCCAACTGGGAAGGATACCCGTTTCAGGACAGCCAAATTGTTTATTTAGTTCATAATATTCTTAAAAAAGTAATGGTTTCGTTCAAGAGATCACAGGAATGAGCTTCTGTCAAGACATTTTTTGGGAACATTAATAATTGTATTCTGGACGAAGGGATGGTTTCTTTATGTCTTTGAAAGAATCGCCAAGATGTAATTTTTTTTAGGTCATTTTGGAGAACCATAATAATTGATATAATGATTTTTTTTCAAGCCCGTTTTGGAGAACATTCAATTATTTAGTTGTTTATTTATTTATTTTATTTTACGCCCGGAGGGCTTTTACATAAATAATAAAGGCAGTTCATATTTAAATCGAGCAAAAAAGAGTATAAATAAATTTACGATAGAAATAAAAATTATATAAATGAAGTAAAAATATAGCCAACAAAAATTTAAATTACAGTGAGATAAAATAACAAAAAGTTATGATGAAAAAAAATACATACGTAATATAAAAATACAAAATTTTAAGTAAGGTGATCGATGGTTTACAAAATTGCAATATTAACCATGTCTACATAACACCTAAGTATGTTTTGCACAATGTCAAACCGCTACGCGCTGTATTGATGGTACCACATGTACTTCTCTATGCAAGTTGCAGGAGTTCGGAACTGTCCAATTTGTATTTTATATATTTTAGACAAGAAAGTTAACTTTGTTTTTTAATGAATTTACTAAGATATTACATTTAATTACATTAATGATTGTATTGTATTTGGAATAAATGAATGGTTTCTTTAGGTAGATCACAATTATGTGATTCTTTCCAGGGCATTTTGGAGAACATTTCCAGTTGCCTAATTAGAGTTTACACATTTATAAACCAATATGTGACGTATGTATTCCCAATGTATTGACTTTTTATTTTTAATAAATTATTATAATTTTTAGAAAGTAATAGAAATTACCCATTTATAAATCAGAATATATGACATACGCATTTCCAATATATTTATAGAGAATTATTTATATTTATATTCCAATGTATATATAGAGAATTACAAATAAAATTTTGAAATTTTAGTAGGTTTATAAGAATAGAAAAATTTGTTTAATATTTCAATTGTTTGAATTTTTTTAATAATTTGAGTATTCCATGTACAAGCAAAGTGCATAAAAATGTCAATGTAATGTAAAATAAAATCAACCTGCTTTTTATTAGCCGATGAAAGCAAGTTTAATCTGTGTGAACATTATTATTTTTTTTTTCGACTCGAATTTTATACAAATGCGCTGCAATAGAGCAGTGACCAATTCTCATTCTCGAAATGCAGGAAATCTTTTGGATTTTTTTTGCCGTGAAACCAATGTTTACTTGGAATGTGATTTTGAATTCTAGCATAGAAAGATCCAGTTTAGGTTTTCGTATCCAACCAATTTCTTCCAAGAACGAGACATGTTGGATTTAAGAATAGAGAAGACGTCAGAGATTGTAATTTTAAAATCTAAAGAATAGAACCAGAGATTGTTCCAATTTTAGCGAGAGAATCGTTTTTCTCGTTACCCTCAATTCCTAGATGACCAGGGATCCAAACTAATATTGTCTCAAACTTTGATTCGTTTAGGGAATTGAGGATGTTTTTAATATTACAAATAAGGTAGTCTTCTGGACATCGAACGATATTTAAGGATATTTTTAATACTGCAATAAGAGAGTCAGTGCACAGTAAGGCTCGACGAATATTGAGAAGCTGGATTTGAATTAAAGCTTCTTCAATAGCAAAACATTCTGCGGTAAATATAGAAATTTCTTTAGGCAGTTTATAAGACAGGTTTAAATTGAATTCAGGAATTATACCGACGCACCACAATCATTCAGATCGGATTTGAATCCATTTGTATAAAAGAGGGAAAACCCAGGAAACTTTAATGATGTAATGTTTTTAAAATGTTCCTCAACATTTTAAAACGTATTAGAGGAGGTTAAAATGTTCGCCTGAAAGTCAGAAGTTCTAACTTTGGGGATAAAATTGTTAGTGTCAAACGGGAGACTGAAAATGAGTAGGATTGGATCTTCTTGTAGATGTTGGAGGGAAGAAGACAGAATTCTGTATGAAAGAAAACTTTTTACTAGGAGAGGGAATCGATTTATATCTGTCAATCTTTTGTTGTCATTTAAATTTTTATACAAATGATCGAGACTTTGTCGTTAAGGATGACCAGATAAAGATAAAGATTTGAAAATATATTTATCAACAAGAAATTGTCTTCTCAAAAATAAGGGTGGATCTACACAATCTACCAGGAGGGAATTAATTGGAGAAGATTTCATCGCTCCAACAATCATTCTTAGCGTTTTGGATTGAATTCTTTCAAGTTTTTTATCCAAGTATTTAGGAAGTGGGTCGAAAAGAAATGTACCATAATCCATGTGACTTCGAACTAGAGAATGATACATTAATTTAAGAGTACTAGGATGAGATCCCCACCATACTCTGGAAACAGCTCGCATCATATTAAGGCCCTTTTCACATTTCGCAGAAATATTCTGAATTTGCAGGAGCCAGGAAAGCTTATGGTCCAAAAGTAGACCAAGAAATTTTATTTGCTTAACGATTTGGAGAGAGACATTATCAAAGGAGACAGAAAAGGGGGGCAATTTTCTTTTGCGAGTGAAAACCACTACCTTAGTTTTAGATGTAGCTAAATTCATTCCATTTGAACACAACCACAATTTAATGTTATGCAAAGCCAAATTTAATTCCTTCGCAGTATCGGATAAATTTTTAAAATATATAAGAAAAGCGTCCACAAAAAAGAGTCGCTTGATAATTGAAGGGATTGCAATGTCTAAATCACTTATACAAATACTAAATAATAATGGACTGATAACAGACCCCTGAGGTAATCCTTTCCATAGTTTGCGTTTCAATAATGGATCTGTCTGTTAGAAAATTGATGATAAATTGAACTAATTTTATGGGTATTTTTATTTTATTAATTTTTCTTTCAAAATACTAATTAATATATCATCGTAAGCTAACGAAAGATCAAGAAATGTGGCCAATGTGCAAGAATTAAGGGATTGAAAAGTACGGATGTCTGTAGTAAACACACTTAAATTATCCATAGTCGATTTCTTTTTCCGGAAGCCATACTGATTTGGAGAGATAATACTGTGATTTTCAACAAACCATTCTAACTTGTCCTTTATCAAATGCTCCGCCACTTTCATTAAACAGGGCAAAAGAGCATTGGGACGATAGGATGAGACTTCAGATGGATTTTTTCCTGGTTTTAAAACAAGCTGGATTTTTTTAACTTTCCAAATATCCGGAATAAACTTGTTTCAAACATGTTATTAATTAACGATAAGAAATATTCCAATGACATGTCAGAAAAAGCTTTAATAAAGCAATATAATATTACATCAGGACCAGGAGAAGAGTCTGAAAGGGGATTAGTTACTCGTTTTAATTCACTAACTGAGAAAGGAGAATAAAACCAGTTAGAATTTGATGGATACGAAATAAAAGAAGGTATTTCATCAAATCTGGCAACTCTTGGAGGGGCTGTCTTATCAGCAAAACCTATAATAATTTCTTCTGGAATATGTTTGATACGCTGAGGAGCGTATGACGAACCGATTTTTTTTAAATTAGTCCAAACAAAAGACTGTGAGAGACAATTCAGGAGACAAACTTTCACAGAATTTTCGCCATCCAGACCGCTTTTTTGTTTCAAAATACGTTTAGTTTCTGCCTGGGCGCGTTTCACTGATAAGTAATTTTTAATAGACATACATTTCCGGAAAATAGAAATTGCTTCTTTTCTAAAATTAACGGAACGAGTGCATTCTTCATCCCACCCTGGAGTCAAATATTTTATTTTAATGTTAACACTACGCTTTGGAACGGATTTTTCTGTTGCTCATATTACCATACTGGGGAATTATTCACACTTTATTCTGATGTTCTCAAAAGAAAGATTTTTTACAGTGAACAAGGGAGTCTAATTCAGAAGAGAAAGTTCTCCAATTAGTGTTTTTCGTTTTAAATTTAAAATTATTGTTTACATTAAGGGAATGCGAAATGTTTAGATGGTGGAAGAGAATTATGATTGGGAAATGGTCACTAAAAAGGGGGTCTTTAAGAATGTTCCAAGAACATTTAGGTATCACCGAAGATGAACAAAGCGACAAATCAAAAGCACTTTTCCTTTGATGAGGGGGGGGGGTGAATCGAGTTGGGGATCCATCATTCAAAACACACAGATTATGGTTATCAATAAAACTTAATAGATTACGGCCAGAGTGGTTTGTTGATTCGCTACCCCAAGAAGGAGAACGAGCATTAATGTCACCCAGTAGCATATACAGGGGACGAATCTGAGATATAAATGAGGACCATTCGTTTTCAACAAATATAGAAGAGGGAGGTATATATATTGATAAAATTGTAAACCCAATCGCAAATTTGGAGTCAATTTTTCTGCTTACATTTGCCATGCAAGCAGAAGGTCCTGGTTTCGACTCTCAGAGGTGCCAATATCTTTTTCTGATTTTTTTGTCCGGATTTTCGATTGAGTTTCGCTAATATTGTATTCATTTAAGTAAATATTACAATTTCAAGGTTTTACTCATAAAGTTAAAAACATAAATGAAGATTTTTTATTTTATGCTCGTACCAATCCACATCAAAAAAGGTCATCTACGTGTCTTTTCCAAAAATAAACAGTTTTTTATAATAATTCATGAAATTAAAAATCTTATCTTCCAAATTATTTAAAAATTTATCTGCTACTACAGGGCTAGTACTATAACGTATTGCTAAGCCATATTTCTGTTTATAAATAATACACACAAAAAAAAAAATTGTTCATAAGAAGCACAAATTTTTAGATGCGACATTATAATTTAAAATAAAACGATATTGTGAACACCATTTTTATTTTTATGTACTTTATGCCGATGAGATTTTGCTACAATCGTAGATTCTTCAGGGCAGTATAATACTCTACTAAAGTTTAGTTTCATGTGTTATGAATAATATTTTCTATTTTCACAGTGGGTTTAAAACAAAATGGACTCCTCCAGTGAAGGAAATAGTATGCGTAAGGGTAGATCGAAAAATGGACAGGGAATGTTCTTTTTTAATGGGGAACAACCTAAGTATTGGACTTTTATTTAAACTTATTTGAATGTGATTACTTTGCTTTTAATGTTTTTGGCTTCCCTTGGCTCTAGTGCTTCTAAGTTATCCAATCAGATACCTATTTCGTTTTTAAGCATTTTTTTTTTTTTTTAATTGCCGGCAACCCGGGCGTTTATTGAACTAATATTAACATATTCAAACAAGTAAGTAACCCGCCTCACTAGACAAGATCTGTTCTGAGACGGGTACATATAAATGCATACATATACATAGACATACACACATACACATATGTATACGCATGCATACACATAATTATAAAAACATAAGTATACAGATTCTAGATAAAATTATTGTAAATTGTTGATGGTTATAGTGGGATATACATAATGTCATAAAACCAAAAATATAAAAAGAATTATTGAAAATTGTAATAAGGTTATCATGGAATGTACATAGTGTCATAAAACCAAAAATCTTGACAGAATTAATGGAAACGATTTTAAGTTTTTCATGGAATGTATATATATAGTTTCATTAAATCAAGAATTTCGTTAAAACTTTAAAAACACATAGTAATGCCAAGATCTATATCTAAACATAGTAACAATTCAGCAAAATAATATAAATAAACGTATGAGGTAATAATAAACTTAACGAGCGTAAAACATAAGCAGCAAAGAAAAGCATTAGAGGACGCCTTTGTTTTTATTTAATTTATGGTCTATTTCAATAAGATAGTTTGCGACTTCGGAGAAGCCATTACTATGTAAAAATCTTAGGTGTTATTTGATACGGGTGTTTATATTACGTACCGTTTTGCCTACATAAAATGCGGGACAATCTTTTTTTTACATTAATTCCACACAGGAAGCCCTGAGGAAAATAATTTCCCTAAGGCCCTATGTCACCTTTGAAGATGCTGTGTGGATGGTCTTTTTGAGGAAAGGAAGGGGTGAACATATTATAGGAGGGAGGAAACATAGAGGCCGGCAAATCATTCCACAGCCGAGCCATTGAGCTCGAGAACGAGTCATAGAAACGACTCGTTCTCATGTGACTAACTTCTCTAACTCTGCATTGAAGTGAATTAATAGGCAAGCAATACGAGTGGCCTAAACTATCCTCTTTGTCCGTACCGTTCACTGAAAGGTTACCTTTACTATTATTCAAGTAAAATGCTGGTTTGATATCTGATGGGAGATTTTTTATGCTTTTTGGAGAAAAAAATATAATGTGCAAGATTCTACGCCATTTACTTTCATTTAGATTCTTATCATTTACTTGTTCTTAATTTGGGATTTTATCATAATATTTAAAAAGTGATCGATTTCACGAGTAAATGAGAAGTATGATTTATCTCCCATGGTTTTATAATATTGAAAAATAATGATAAGATAACAAATAAAATTCACAGGGTGTTCCATCAATTGCTTGCGTTTTTAATAAAGGTCACACTTATCATCGAAGGAAAGAGTTTTAAGGATGACAATAGTATTAATTATCGAAACACAAGATTTAAAAAAATATATATGTTTTCAAATATCCCAAAAATCTACCGTGTTACCAATTCAGTAAAATGCCGGTTAGATAAGATCGACATCGACAATGAGCCCATATGCCGTGTTTCAGCTGGATCGTAATTCAGGAAATGGATTAATTTTTTGTACAAAGATTTCACTCATTTCTCTCAAACGAATTTCATTGAATCAACAAAACAAAGTTGAAATTCAAATAGATGTATTTTTAAAGTTTAACAAATAATGCTACTGTGATTAGAACGTCAATATTGGACGATTGCTTTAAGCAGTTGAGCTAAAGTGGCAAACTTTTCACAAGCAAGAATAATTCTAAAATGCGGTCTTTACAATTAATTCAAGGTGCGGAGAATTTTCTTACTTACAAACAAAATTTTTTTATTGTAACAAATATATTTTTTTATATCTTTTAAAACAAAAAAAATATAGTTTTACTGAAGACTAACCCCTCCTACACAAGAAATGAATTTTCATTGTCATTGATAACAAGCCTGTCTGCCGAGTTTCTGCTTGATCGGATATCGGAAAGTGGCTTAAGAGAATGTATGAGACGATGTATGAATGTGAGTGAGGCAAAGAGTGTGTGCCAAGACCGAGTTGTTTGGCGGTCCGTCCTCTCTGCCTACCCCTGCGGGGAAACGGCGTGATGGTTAGTTAGTTAGTTAAGATCCGTCATTGTTCTTTGGGACAGTCGAAATGTGTTTAAAAAGTTTTATCATTGCTACCGCGATTGAAATGCCGACATCGAGAAATTTACGATTGCTCAATGACCTATGGCGGTAAACTTTTGACTGGCAATTTTTCTAAAATGCAGTTTTTGTAATTCGCTTATTTTTAATTTCCTTACTTTTCCAGCAGAGAAAATACCAATACGGAAAAATATATGTTTCATCGATCCACTCGATAAAAAAGAGTGTTTCTCAAAATAGCCTGATTGGTGTCATTATCTATTTGAAAATAATTCTTAATCTCCCACTAATTTTGCTTAAAACATAATATCCGAACTGAAAACAGCGTCAGTGCTAAAAAAAAAACAAAAATGATACCTAAGTGTTTTTCGTTATCGCTCAAGGTGTTTAATATTTTATACTCGCTATTTTTGACATTATTGTAAATTATTTATCTAGTGATTAATGTGAAGTATTCTTTTTCTCTTAATAGGTGGGGCCGTTCCCAGAAGATATGGGGGTGGAAGGAGAGTAGTAGGTGGTGAAGATGCCGCCATAGAGGATATCCCCTACCAGGCAGGCATCATCAGGCAGGATAAGATCGTATGCGGAGGCTCCGTTATAAGTAACAATGTTGTTGTCAGCTCGGCTACTTGCGCTGGAACTGGGTTGTAAGTAATAGCGTTACATACCAAACTAATGCAAAATAATTATATCTATTTAGGAATAAAGTTTTTCAACAATCTTCCGATTGAAATAAAAAAAACCAAAGACATCAATAAACTGAAACTCAAACTGAAGCTACACTTCATCGGGAATAATTAACTTAATAATTACCTGTTTTTCTCTTTCTTTCTATGTATTATCAATCTATATTCATCTATATTTTATTTAGATTTTTCGAATTTCACTTAAGTGCATAATATTTTAGTATGTAACCGTATCCCATGTATGTACACCTACACTTATAGATAATCCAGAAGTTTCAATTGTTCCCATTATATACTTACCTATTGCATAATGTTATTCTATTTCTGTTATAATTAGTGTAACTCGCTCATCAAGCACAAGAACTAGTTTCTTCTTTGGTGAGATTGCAATTGTAAATAATTTTTGTACCGATATGTAATTTATATTAAACCACTGTACTATATATCTATATTAAATAAAAAAAATAAAAAAAATACCTCTCTAATACCATCACTACTTTTGGGAAAACCCCATGGACACCTTTTGAGTATATATAATTCAAGCATATTAGGCAAAATATATTCATGTGTTTCAATATTAAGTACGTAGGTATTAAAAAAAATTATAACTTTTATATTTTTGGATTAACTTAATGAAGACAATATTTGCATCTCTCAAACGAAAATCTGACACAGAAAAAAATTCGATCGCACCAAGGAATTAAATCCAGAATCAGGCTTACCGGGACTCTGCTTTAACTACTTAGTTAATTCGACCCTATCCCCTTTGAACATATTTAATAATATAATTCGACAAAGAACTGCCAATAATATCTTCATTTACTTAACATTTTTTGTGTGGTTTCTATCTCCATTGCTCTTTAACGAATATTTTTTTCATTATTTTTAAATGTGTGACATCTATTAAAATTTTATACATTCATAATTGAAGACAATTTTAGTGATATCGAAAATTAAAAATAATAATGGATGTGTTTATCCAAGACACTATCTACATAGATTGCATTTTGTTGCGAAGTAATCTTGCAAAGATGGCAGCCAATAAAAGTATGCGTTAAGGAAATTATTATAATGTTGGTAGTTCTTACTAGAGCCCCGGGAAGGCTAATGTCCTGGATTCAATTCCTAGATGCGGCGTAATATTTTTCGACTGACCTTTTCTTTGACAGTCCAACCAATATTGGCTTAATTGATGGAATTGAAAAAGTATTTAATTAAAAAAATGCTAAATGCAATAGAATTTCATGAAATTCAGCTTTCGTAACAGTGATAAAATACAAAAAAAAACGCAAAACATTTACTCTGATACGCCTAATACGTCATAGTCATAAGTTTATCTAGTAATGTTACACTGTAATGTAAACAAGCTTATGGGTCCAAAGTGGTTAAAGGTAAATAATAATAATTTCTGAATTGTAAAAGTGGCACACAATAACTGGTTTTTCAACGTAAATGATTTTTTTCTTACTGCACGAAACTAAGAGCTAATTCCAAATATGTCAAAGAAGTTAATAAAATGTAATATACGAGTTTTACGTATAATAAACTATTGCATATTCTAATTCAATAAAAAATAAATATTCTTACATAAGTAAGAATTACTTTATCTTCACAATATTAGTCGTTTTTTTGCAATTTCTGTGTGAAAGTCAATATTTTTTTTAAATACCAAGATATTCAATTGACATTTTGGGCCATACTAGTAAACACTTTTTAAATTTTACGCAAGTCTTGGGAATTTGGTTCGGATTGACACGGATGCGTCAAAACAGGTAGCAAAAAAATAAAAACTTTTAAGTAAAAAATGTACATAGAAAATAAAACTTTTCAAAACAAAATGTCTTGAAATTGTTCCATACTCGTAGTTAACCCCCAAGAAATACAAAAAACATGTTATTCACTTGCTACAGTCCCTAGTCATTTGCATCCAATCATCCGTTCTAATTCTGCTCCAATTCTCTTCCACACAGTCTACACACCTTTTCTAGGTCTGCCTCTAGGTTTCTACCACTGGCATACCCAATAAATCAAACTTCCGGAGTCCATCGTCATTCTTTCTATATGTCCAGCTCATCGTCTTTTTAAGGATCTCCAGGTTCCTGTACTCCTTTGTGACATTATGTTTATATTTAATACGCTTTCTTCTAATATTTCAGACCTGCAAGTTTCTTTCGTATCCTTGTTGGATGTAACAAAAACTTCGATCCTTCCAGCAAGGACGGGCAGATCGTTGATGTCCTTAAAATCATAATCCACCCGCAGTACGATACTTGGAGTATTGACTATGACGTATATTTGTTCTTCACGGCCGATCGACTGGTGATAAATGGCATCACAGTACGCCCCATTGAACTTCCTACCCAGGCACAGGCCACCGCCGATAGTCTTCTCGTCACCGCTTCTGGATGGGGAAATCTAGAGGTATATATACAAAGTAATATCAACATCAACCAAAATCAAACAAAAATTCAACGTATCTTCAGGTCTTAATAATTACGGGAATAACGAGTGACTATTTATTAAGTTTTAGGGTGAAAAGTATAACACGTAGAGGAGGTAATAAGAGGGAAGAGAGCAATAATTTTACGAAAACCTTATTTAGCCTTTAATGACTAAGCGTATGGTACAATCCCTGTCTGCCATATTCCCTGAGATAAATATATAAAATTACAAGATTTAAAAAAAAAAAAAATTGATATTAGAATAAACAACCAACTCAGTTCACTGGTGATGGTAATAATGATTTGGTTAATAAATAAATAAAATTAACGGATCGTCCTTCAAGGTTGTCGCCGCATTATTTGCATTCATTTCTAATTTCACTGATCATAACTTTTCCGTATTTTTATGAGAAATTTATTTTTATTTAATTAATTTATTTATTGTTTCTAGTATCCAAGTAAAACAACTGTTGACTTATGTAGGTGCATGGTTGGAAACTAATTTAAAAACTAATTGAACTAATGATTACTTTATATTTATTTTAGCAAAATGGTGCAAGCGGCAAGGCCGCAATCCTGCAAAAGGTTGTTCACGATTCGTCAATCCGAGAGTTTGCCAAAGGTATTACGATGTTTTAGGCTTTTCGATCACTCCCACGATGATCTGCGCAGGAGTGGTGGACGAGGGTGAAAAAGACACTTGCCAGGGAGACGCCGGAGGTCCTTTAGTGTCCGGCTCCACGCTGGTTGGAATCATCTCTTGGGGCCAAGGATGTGCCCTGCCTGACTTCCCTGGAGTCTACGCTCGAGTCCCAGCTCTGAGCGATTGGATCAAATTGAATATGTAAGCTGGGTGGGGGGCGGTGGATGGATCTAATATAAGAAAACAAGGTTAGCAATTTAGTGATTTACAGGATGTTATTATTTTGTTTAATACATTCATTTTAGTTTTCAAATCGTATATTAGTAGAGATAAAATAGAGATGATTACACCCTTCTTCCAAAGTGCTTTTATCCGCTCATAGCAGTATTCAAAATAACGCGATAGTGCAGAGGTTCAAATAAAGCACCTCTAAAAATCTGTGAATTATCCTGATATTTATAAATAAACTATGGTGTGAATGTGTCAATTACTTTCATTCTTTGTAAAGAAACTATATACAATGTTATGTATATGTAGTTCAATCATCGACATCTTGCAAAACACAAAATTATATTAGAAATGAAAAAAAATATATTTAAATTGTTTTCATCTATATTTTTTTAATAAATTTAATTTTCCATGTATATGTAGTGGGTTTGAATCAAAATGTACTGGACTCCTCCAGTGAAACAAGTAGTATGCGTAAGGGTAGATGAAAAAATGGAAAGGGAATGTTCTTTTTTAATGGGGAACAAACTAAGTATTGGACTTTTATTTAGATTCATTTGATTGTTATTACTTTGGTGTTAATATTTTTGGATTCCCTTAGCTCTAGTGCTTCTGAGTTATCCAATCTGATACCTATTTCGTTTTTATGCATTATGGGATGCCCGTGTTTCTATTTAATTTATGGTCTATTCCAATAAGATGGTTGGCGACTTCGAAGAAGCCATTACTATAACATCTTAGGTGTTCTTTGACACGGGTGTTAATATTACATACCGTTGTGCCTATATAAATCGCGGGATAATCTCTACATTGAAGTGAATAAATACCCGAGTGGCCTAAACTATCCTCTTTGTCCGGACCGTTCATTAAAAGGTTATGGCCAAAAGTATTTTGTTGTTTGTTTTTGGGCTGTTATGCCGTGTTGCGCTACCTCCTCCTTTAGCCTTTGGAGGAGGTGACGCAACACGGCATAACACCCCAAAAACCAACAAAAATAAAAAAGATTCTACGCCATTTATTTTCTAATTATTTACTTGTTCTTAATTTGGGATTTTTTCATAATATTTAAAAAGTGATCGATTACACGAGTAAATGAGTAGTAGGATTTATATCCGATGTTTTTATAATATTAAAAAAATATTGTATGATAAGATTACAAATAAAACTCACAGGGTGTTCCATTAATTGTTTGCGTTTTTAATAAAGGTCACACTAATCATCGAAGGAAAGAGTTTTAACGAGAACAAAAGTATTAATAATCAAAACACAGGTGTTAAAACAAAATACGAATGTTTTCAAATATCGACGAATGCTTTCCAAAACAATTGCTTATGGTTAAACCTTCCTACTCAGGAACCGGAATCGACTAAGCTACCAATTGAGTAAAAGGCCAATTGGATAATATCAACATTCACAATGAGCCTTTTTGCCGAGTTTCGGGAAGTGGATTAATTTTCTATTCCAAGATTTCACTAATACTAACTTCATTGAATCCACAAAACAAATGTGAAATTTAAATAAATGTATTTTTAAGGTTTGACTAATGCTACTGTGATTAGAACGTTAATATTGGACGATCGCTTTAAATCGATGAGCTATATTGGCAAACTTTAGACAAGCAAATTTTCTGAAATGCGGTCTTTACAATTCACTCAAGGTAAAGAGAATTTTTTGATTTACGTACAAATATTCTTTACTTACACATAAATTTTAAAATATCTTTTAAAACTACAAAAATGGTTTGACTGAAGAACTAACTCCTCCTACACACGAACCGGAGTCGACCAAGCTACCAAACTGACCAAGATCCTGATTGAATAAGACCGAAGCATATTTTGTATATTAAATTGATGTAATGTTAATGAATTTCAGAAAAAATCGCTTATGTTCACGTGTGTGCTTGATTGCCACCAAAGGTTGATACCATAAAAATACATTGTCATTGAGTATTATTATTAAATAGCCTATCTGCCGAGTTTCTGCTTGATCGGACTTCGAAAAGTGGTTTCATTTCCACTTCCAAGTTTTCTCTCATAAATTCATTCAATCAAAAAAACAAAATTGAAATTCATATGTATCGACGATCCCGAAGAATAATGTCGGATGTGCGATTTTGTATTTTTGCAGAAGTGCTGTTTAAAGTTTCGTTTCGTAAGATCCGTCATTGTTCTTCGGGACAGTCGAGATGTGTTTAAAAAGTTTGACCAATGCTACCGCGATTGAAATGCCGACATCGAGAAATTTACGATTGCTCAATGAGCTATGGTGGTAAACTTTTGACTAGCAATGTTTCTAAAATGCAGTTTTTGTAATTCGCTTATTTTTAATTTAGTTACTTTTCCAGCAGAGAAAATACCAATACAGAAAAAAATATATGTTTCATTGAACCACTCGATAAAAAAGAGTGTTCTCAATTTAGCCTGATTGATATCATTATCTATTTGAAAATAATTCTTTATCTCCCACTAATTTTGCAACTAACATAATATCCAAACTGAAAACAACGTCAGTGCTAAAAAAAACAAAAATGATAAGTGTTTTTCTGATCGCTACCTTTGTAGTTATCGCTCAAGGTGAGTAATATTATATATTATTCACTATTTGTGACAGTATTGTAAATTATTCATCAGGTGAATTTATTTTGTAGTATTTTTTTCTCTTAATAGGTGGGGCTGTTCCGAGACGATATGGGGGTGGGAAGATAGTGGGTGGTGAAGATGCCGCCATAGAAGATATTCCCTACCAGGCAGGCATCATCATTCAGGATATGATCGTGTGCGGAGGCTCCATTATAAGCAACAATGTTGTTGTCAGCTCGGCTACTTGCGCTGGCACTGGTTTGTAAGTAATAGCGTTATAATACATATACATCTCTAATACCATCACTGCATTTAGGAGCACCCCAAGGTCACCTTTTGAGTCCTTTCCTATTATTCAAGCATATTAGGCAAAACGTATTCATACGTTTCAGAGTCTTGAAGAAATTGGCATAGAAGTATTATATTATGTACGCAGGTATTTAAAATTTATAAAACTTTTTATGTTTTTTGATTAAGTTAATGGTAAAACCTCAAACTGATATATTTAATGATTGAAGATAATATTTGCACCTCTCAAAGGAAAATCTGAAACAGAAAAATCATAAAAAGATTCGGTCACACCAAGGAATGAAATCCAGAATCTTAGGCTTACCGGGACTCTGCTTTAACTACTGAGCTAATTCGACCCTATTCCCTTCGATCATATTTAATAGTATAATTCGACGAAGAACTACCAATAATATCTTTATTTACTTAACTTTTTTTGTGTGGTTGCTGTCTTTATTGGTCTTTGATGATTTTTTTAATTATTTTTAAATGTGTGACATCTATTGAATTTTTATTCATTCATAATTGAAGACAATTTTAGTGACTTCGCAAAATAAAAATAATAATGGATGTGTTACTCACTCAACTAACTATCTAGATTGCATTTTGTTGGGATAGAATCTTGCAATCATATATAAAGATGGCAGCCAATAAATATAGGCATTGGAAATTATTATAATGTTGGTAGTTCTTACTAGAGCCTCGGGAAGGCTAAGGTCCTGGATTCAGTTTCCAGAAGCGGCGTAATCCTTTTCGACTGACCTTTTCTTTGACAGTCACTAATATTAACTTAACTAACTAACTAACCATCACGCCGTTTCCCGCAGGGGTAGGCAGAGAGGACAGACCGCCAAACAACTCGGTCTTGGCACACACTCTTTGCCTCACTCACATTCATACATCGTCTCATACATACTCTTCTATTATTCTGACTTTTGACATGGCCCGTCTCCCGTCTTATTAACTTAATTGATAGAATTGAAAAAGTAAACATAAAAAATGTTAAATGCAATTAAATTTCATGAAATTCAGCTTTTGTAACAAAGATAAAATACATAAAAAACGCAAACCATTTACTCTAATATGCCTCATACGTCATAGTCATAAGTCATAAGTATATCTAGTAATGTTACATTGTGATGTAAACAAGCTTGTGGGTCCAAGTGGTTTTAATAATAACAATTTCTGAATGGTTAAAGTGGTACACAATCAATGGTTTTTCAACGTAAATGATTTTTCCTTAATGCAAGAAACTAAGAGCAATTCCAAATACCTCACAGTATTAAAATTGAAATTAAGACACTTTTTAACTTGTTTCCACTTATTTATTTCACCAGTACCGGTTTCATCCTATTATGGACATCTTCAGGCTGGTAATTCTAGTAGTTAATAGAATATAATATACGAGATTTACGTATAATAAACTATTATTTATTCTAATATAATTAAAAATATATTCTTATTTAAGTAAGAATTACTTTATCTTCATAACATTAGTTTTTTTTTTCAATTTCTGACAAAAAAACGAGTAAGTCCACCAAGAAAGCCAATATTTTTTTAAACACCTGCATATTCAATGTACATTTCGGGCCATACTAGTAAATACTTTTTAAATTTTACGCAAGTCGTAGGAAATTCGGTTCATTGTCGGTTGGATTGACTCGGATGCGTCGAAACCGGTAGCAAAAAATTAAAAAATTTAAAGTAAAAATTGTACATAGAAGATAAAACTTTCAACCCAAAATGTCTAGAAATTGTTACATCGTGTTATTCACTTGCTACCGTCCCTAGTCATTTGCATCCAATCATCCGTTTTAATTCTGCTTCAATTCTCTCCCCCACAGTCTACACACCTTTTCTAGGTCTGCCTCTAGGTCTCTACCACTGGCACACCCAATAAATCAAACTTTCGGAGTCCGTTGTCATTCTTTCTATATGTCCAGTTGTCCAGCTCATCGTATTTTTCAGGATCTCCAGGTTCTTGTGTTCCTTTGTGACATTATGTTTATGTTTAATACGCTTTCTTCTAATATTTCAGACCTGCAAGTTACTTTCGTATCCGTGTTGGAACCAACAAAAATTACGATCCGTCCAGCAAGGACGGGCAGATCGTTGATGTCCTTAAAATCATAATCCACCCACAGTACGATAATTGGGGTTTTGACTATGACATATCTTTGTTCTTCACGGCCGCTCGACTGGTGATAAATGGCATCACAGTACGCCCCATTGAACTTCCTACCCAGGGAGAGGCAATCGCCGACGGTCTTCTCGTCACTGCTTCTGGATGGGGCAATCTAGAGGTTCGTATATCAACTAAAATAAAGCAAAAATTTTAAACTTATTTTCAGGTCTAACAATTACGGAAATGACGAGTGTCTATTCATTAAGTTTTAGGGTGCAAAATATAACACGTAGAAGAGGTAATAAGAGGCAAGAGAGCAATAATTTTACGAAAACCTTACATACGTAGGCTTTAATATAGCATGACTGGGCGTATGGAACAATCCCTGTCTGCCATATTCCATGAGATAAATATAAAGAATCGGAAGAAAATTTATAAAAATAAATTAAAATTAGAATGAACAACGTACTCAGTACACTGGTGATGATAACAATTATTTGGGTAATAAATAAATAAAATTAAGGAATCTGTAATGTCCGTCTGAGCCAGTTGTGGCAGAGCTAATCCAGATGCGGACTTACAGATGTGGAACTCTGAGAATTGTTGTGGGTAGTACTCTAAATGAAGAGCGTTATAGTGTTCTGTACTATGTATTTATTGGGGAGCTGCCTTAAGCCAAAAGAGGACGAATCTAACATGCATCGCCTTATATAGATTCACGCAAGCATGCTGTCTTGCTTGCACTCATACAATTCACACAGACATTACAGAATCTTTCTTTAAGGTTGTCGTCGAATCATCTGCATTGATTTCTAATTTTACTGATCACATTTTCCATATTCCGTATACACCTTTTCCGTATTCTTATGAGAATTTATTTTTTATTTAATTTTTCGATAGACCCTAGTATCCAAGTAAAATAACTGTTGACTTATTTAGGTACATAGTTGAAAACTAATTTAATATTGAGTTTCGCTTATATTGTCTTCATTTATTTAAATATTACAATTTGAGGTTTAACTCATAAAGTTAAAATAAAAAATAAAATACTAATTTAATAACTTATTCAACTAATGATTACTTTATATTTATTTTAGCAAAATGGTGCAAGCGGTAAGCCCGCAATCCTGCAAAAGGTTGTTCTCCCGATTGTCAATCCGAGAGTGTGCCAAGGGTGTTACGACGTTTTAGGCTATTCGATCACTACCACGATGATGTGCGCAGGACAGGTGGAGGAGGGTGGAAAGGACACTTGCAAGGGAGACGCCGGAGGTCCTTTAGTCTCCGGCTCCACGCTGGTTGGAATCACGTCTTGGGGCCTGGGATGCGCCCTGCCGGGCTTCCCTGGAGTTTACGCTCGTGTGCCAGCTCTGAGCGATTGGATCAAATTGAATATGTAATAGTTGGTTTATGGATTTTTTTGTAGAATTATTTGCGCTGACACTGGGTTGTAAGTCAACCAGCCATCTCTAACACCATCACTACATTTAGGAACACCCCAAGGTCACCTTTTGAGTCCTTTCCTATAATTCAAGCATATTAGGCAAATCATATTTATTTATTTATTTCAACGCCATAAAATGGCTATTACATCTTGTGATACATGATACACAGTGGTACATAGGAGGGTAATTACAATAGTGTACATTAAACAAAGTATGTATGATAACAACTAGTATTTAGTTATAGGATTCAAAATTGTTTATAACAAACAAAAAAGAATATGAGCTCATACAAAATACACATTTTTATGCAGAATAAACATAAGTAAATAAAAGTGAATTCTTAGAAAAATTCTCAACATCAAGTATAATATACCTACTTTACTTTTATTTGTACGTATTGTTGGATTCTAGGAATTGACTAAAATGGACTAACTTAGTAATGATATTATTGTTACCTTCAGTTGAAATGACTGAAGTTTAAAATTACTACAGGTACTGCTAATTAGTATTCATGCATTTATGTAATAATATACATTCAATATTTATTTTATGAATATTTAGCTACAGGTTTCGATGTACCCGAAACATTAACGAGCGTTCTTAAAACTACCTTAAAAGTACATGAATTAATAGATATTCCTAGTTTGGGGGCGATTGGTGTTGAGAGTGTGAGGAGCCAAAATTAGGAAAAAAATGTTAGCCATTGTGATTTACAGGATGTTATTATTTTGTTTACCTATTTAAAGTACCAAATTTAGATACCTATTTAAGGTACCAAATTTGTTCGATTGTTTTTATAATACACCAAAATGTATATTTGTAATACTTCATGTATTACAAATCAAAATTTGGATAAAAAAATTGTAATAGGTGGCACGCGAGCTGTTTGAAAACTAAATGTATTGGGACTGAATATATGGAACGCGGGAGGCAGGTTGGCGGGACGGGGGAGAGGGAGAGGGTAGGCGGGGAACGTGGAAAGGGAACGCGGGAGGAGTAATGGTTGCGGGAGGGGAACGGGGACGCCCGGGAAAGGACATGCAGGGAGGAACAATTTATTTCTTTGAATATGGCAACGCATGCCGGGAGCCAGCTAGTTTTTTTTTTTTATAAAAATGTAGGTTACACATCTTTTAATTTCAACCATAAGGTATTTTTTTTTTAAGAAAGACAAACATTCCCGGGTTACGAATAACCCAACAATGTTTGAAAATCTCCTACTACCACCAGAGAAATCCGAAAAATATTGCTTGTGTTGTGATGGAGGACTTAGCCAGCCGAGGAATCGAAAACGGGACGCCCATGTGGGACCCAAACGCGATGCCCACTCAACCACTGATATTATTATATTTTAGTGTTGCCATTTGAAAAACAGTGGCGCCCTCCTATGTTTTCTACTCTTATTTGACAAACTGTATGTGCTTATAATTACACCTATGTTACTAAAAATCAGTTTGGAAACAAATTCATACGTGATCCAACGTGCCTTTTGATGTTTTTATTAATTTATTAAATTATTATACGATAGGGGAATTAATATTGAAAAAAAAACATCTCAGTATTAATGACAGCTCTATTCAGGAAGGAAACAAAATATGTCCTTACTTTGCATACTGCCACACTTCTGCCATAAAAATAGATTTTCACGGCCAAAAGTATTTTCGTTATTTGTTTTGGTGTTATGCTGTGTTGCGCTACCCCCTTCTTTAGCCAACGTTTCGGACAGCGTTGCAGTCACACATATACCGGATCTGCCCTGATGATGGACACTGCAACGCTGTCCGAAACGTTGGCTAAAAAAGGAGGTAGCGCAACATGGCATAACACCCAAAAAAAAAAATAACGAAAAAACGTAATCACTTCTTCAAACACAGGAAACTTAATTTTTGGCACCATTTTATTTCAAAATTAACAGAGTAAAATAAATAAATAAATTTTGACCACGTTTATTGTTTAAACTTGATTCTTTTGTAAATTTTGCCCAATTACCCCCCTCCTTCCCTCACCAGCCTACCCATTGACACATTTAAATTTATCTAGTTTAAAGTAAACCCTAATTAATAAAGTTTTGCTTGTGAAACATGCTGTTTTTTTTAAATAATAAACACCGTTAAAACTAAGTATTCTATTAATTTTGAAGAAAAATTAACTGATTCCACTTAACTCTAGTATTAAAATTTATAGAAGTCTTATCTATGAAAAAATAGTTACATGCAATTATTACAAATTAATTTATAGACTCCAGATATGTTTAAAGAATCGTATTTATCTTTGTTATTTAACTACTCGATTGTTCAGATAAACATAAGATCTAATAAACTTTTTCTTGTATTTTTTACTAAACATAAATATTACCTATTTATTTAGTACATATATTATCTCTTTATGTAGTAAAATTATTTAAAGGAGAGGGAACATGAACTAATCTACTAGACATTGTTTCGAATATATATATTTCCATCATAAGCGGATATTTTGTGATGTGACATTAAAATTTAAAATAAAACGATAACTTTGTGAATACCACCTTTATTTTGTATGTACTTTATGCCGACCGGGTTTCGCTACAACCCTAGCTTCTTCAGGGCAGTATTATACTCTACTAAAGATTACTTACATGTGTTGCGCATAATATATTCTACTATCACAAAGGGTTTAAAACAAAATGGGCTGGACTCCTCCAGTGAAGGAAGTAGTATGCGTAAGGGTAGATGGTAAAATGGAAAGGGAATGTTCTTTTTTATTGGGGAACAAACTAAGTATTGGACTTTTATTTAGATTTATTTGATTGTTGTTACATTGCTAGTAATGTTTTTTGCTTCCCTTAGCTCTATGACTTCTGAGTTATTTCGTTTTCGTGCATTAAGGGACGCCTGTGTTTTTATTTAATTTATGGTCTGTTACAATAAGAAGGTTTGCAACTTCGGAGAAGCCATTACTTTGTAAACTTCTTAGGTGTTATTTGTCAAGGGTGTTAATATTACGTACCGTTTTGCCTTTATAAAACGCGGGACAATCTCTGCATCTCTGCGAGTGGCCTAAACTATCCTCTTTGTCCGCACCGTTCATTAAAAGGTTACCTTTACTATTACTCGTGTGAAATACTGGTTTGATATCTTATGGGAGACTTTTTATGCTTTTTTGAAAATAAATATTATGTGCAAGATTCTACGACATTTATTTTCTAATCATTTAGTTATTCTTAATTTGAGATTTAGTAGGATTTATATCTTCTGATGGTTTTATAATATTGAAAAATAATTATATGATAAGATAACAAATAAAATTTACAGGGTTGCTACGTGGGTTTTTCGCCAAGTGGCAAAGCCAAGTATACTTTTCGTAAAACAACTTTAGTGTTGTAGTGCTGGTCAGGTATCCACAGATTTTATCCCGTAGGAAGCGCCAATTCTGGACGGGTTATGGATCCCGTCAAGAATACCTGTGGTTCCCAAATATGCTCAGGGGGTGGATCTTAAACCACGATATGTGTCGCTCTCCAAGGGATGGTGTGCCAGGTACATAATTTAAAAGGCAGAGTTGTGAAAACAAGCTTATAATTTTAAAAACAAGTAGCAATCAGGGTTTTAAATATGTAATTTCACTTACCCCCATGAACCGACCTCTTTTAATATGAATACTATCGCTAGCTAGCTAATATACTGTCCATCTAGTAGCTGCAAGGCCCAGGCGGCATTTCCCCATGCAGGATCTGGATAGCCCCTCACCGAAGCCGAGATCTGGAGACAGTTCCTCCGCCAAAGGGAAGTCGTCAAGCGGCCTTTCGCCGCGATCAAATTAGCAAGTCATCCCCATGCAGGATCTGGATAGCCCTCACCGAAGCCGAGATCTGGAGACAGTTCCGCCGCCAAAGGAAAGTCGTCAAGCGGCCTTTCGCCGCGAACAAATTAGCAAGTCATCCCGCCGCCAAAGGAAAATCATCAGAGGGCCTTTCGCTAGAAGGATTGGCATGTAGGAAGGCAGCCCTCGGTCCAGACGAGAGTCAATGTCGGCGTAAATTTACTATTCCGCCACAAAGATCGGCAAATACCATCGCGGGCTAACGGAACCCCAATCATCCGTCAAAACGGGCTCTGACCCAAGTGTGATCGGACGTATTTCTCATCGATTAAATCTTTCCCGGTTCTGGCACGCCTGGCCGCCATACAAGTTTACGTTGCGGAATCTCAACTAATCCCACCAAAGGAATGCAAACTCGCGATCACACAATACGTTCACGTAATCACTTTTACCGCCCGGCATTTCTCAAGTAAAAAGGAATTATTTTTCCGTTCAAATACTAAATTCTCACAAAAACTCCATTGACTGTCGCGTAGCTAGGTTCCGGGCCCCAACTCTCCGAAACCTACCCACACAAAAAAGTGACGTATTGCCGCGGAACTGATCCAGAGGTCGCCCCGGGCTGTCGATAAAGTCAGAGCTGGCACTCTAATAATTAATAACAAGTTCCTACCTAATTACGATTTCAATGGGTAGAGTTGTTAGGATGCAGTACAAATAATAAAGATGTTAATAATTATATTTAAAGTAATACGGATTTGTACTGCATCATAACAGGGTGTTCCATCAATTGTTTGCGTTTTTAATAAAGGTCACACTAATCATCTAAGGAAAGAGTTATAACGATGACAATAATATTAATTATTAAAAAACAAGAGTAAAAACAAAATACGTTTGTTTTCAAATGTCTCTCAAATCTTCAAAAAAATTGCTTTGGTTGAGGGTTTAACCTTCCTACCCAGGAACCGGAGTCGACCGTGCTACTAATTGAGTAAAATTCCGGTTGGGATCGACGTTGACAATGAGCCTATGTGCCGAGTTTCAGCTGGATCGGAATACGTGGATTAATTTTCTATTCCAAGACTTCTCAGATTTCACTGAATCAACAAAACAAAAGTGAAATTCAAATAGATGATTTTTAACGTTTGACCAATGCTACAGTGATTAAACGTCAATATTGGACGATAAACAAGGATTCTATGTCTTAAAGATAGCTCTCTCTTCTTCTATCTCTTCAAAGATGACATAAGCCCTGAGGGAAATTATTTTCTTCAGGGCCTCCTGTGTGGAGCTCACGTAAAAAAAAAACAAAAAATGCTGTCTTTACAATTTATTCAAGGTGCGGAGATTTTCTGACTTACGTAAAAACAATTTTTTTGTTACAATAACACATAAATTTTATAATAAAGGAAAACAAAAGCGAAATTAAAATAGATCGACGGTCTCGAAGAACAATGTCGGATGTGCGATTTTGTTGTTTTGCAGAAGTGCTGTTTAAAGTTTCGTTACTACATTTTTACTGTTTTTTTTATCAAGAAATAATTAAAGCATGTAATAAGATCCGTCATTGTTCTTTGGGACAGATGTGTTTAAAAAGATTGACCGCTACCGCGATGGAAATGCCGAGGTCGAAAAATTTACGATTGCTCAATGAGCTATGGTGGTAAACTTTTGACTCTTAATGTTTCTAAAATGCAGTTTTTAAAATTCGCTTATTTTTAATTTCCTTACTTTTCCAGCAGAAAAAATACCAATGCGGAAAAAAATACATGTTTCATCGATCCACTCGATAAAAAAGAGTGTTTCTCCAAATAGCCTGATTGGTGTCATTATCTATTTGAAAATAATTCTTTATCTCCCGCGAATTTTGCTTAAAACATAATATCCGAACTGAAAAACTCGTCAGTTCTAAAAAAACCAAACATGATAAGTGTTTTTCTGATTGCTACATTTTTGGTTTTCGCTCAATGTAAGCTACATTTTGTACTCGCTATTTGTGACATTACAGTAAATTATTCATCAAGTGATCATCGTGTAGTAATATTGTTCTCTTCATAGGTGGGGCTGTTCCCAGAAGATATGGGGGCGGGAGGATAGTGGGTGGTGAAGATGCCGCCATATGAGATATTCCCTACCAGGCAGCAATCATCAGTGAGGACAGGATCGTATGCGGAGGCTCTATTATAAGTATCAATGTTGTTGTCAGCTCGGCTATTTGCGGTGGTTCGTAAGTAATAGCGTTATGTACATTTCTAATATATTCCATCACTATATTTTGAAGAGCTCCAAGGTCTCCTTTTGAGTCATTTTCTATTCAAAACTATTCATGCGTTTCAGTGCCCTCAAAAAACTGCCGTGGAAGTGTTTTATTACGTAGGTAATTAAAAATTATGAAACTTTTGTTGATTTTTTAAATAACCTAATGGTTAATACCTCAAATTATATTTAGCATTGAAGACAATATTAGCAACTCTCAAACGAAAATCTGATTCAGAAAAATCAGAAAAAGATTCGGTCCCACCCAGGAAGTAAATCCAGAATCTTGGTCTTGCCGAAGTTCTGCTCTAACCACTGATCTAATTCTACCCTATTGCTTTCGATCGTGTTTCACAGTACACTTTGATAAAGAACTACTCATATTTTTATAATGTCCCTAACGCTTATTTTTATGTATGACTGATATCTCTATTTAGATAGTGTCTCTATAAATACATCCATTTATTGACTAATGACTTTTCTACGTTCATCATTACGGAGAGTTACATCATCACATTATTACAAGACAATATTAGTAACTCTCAGACGAAATTTGAAATAAAAAAATAGAAAAAAAAGATTCGGTTGCATTTGTTTCAATGGATATCGCACATTAAAAATAATAAGTAATGCATTTATCTTAGACCCTATCTAGATTGCATTTAGTTCGGATAGAATATTGCGATCATACAAAAATAAGTTAAGAAAATGAGTTCTCAGTATGATATAGTTAAACATGACCAAACGGAATAACGTCGAATAAGCTCAATGGGTCCAACCATGACCTGGATCCAATCCCTGGATGCGACCTTATCTTTTTGCGTTTTTGTTCCAGATTTTGGTTTGACAGTCCCCAATATTGTCTTCATTGATGAAATTGAAAAATTATTTTTAGTTAAAAAAATAAGCTGCAATGAAATTTTATGAAATTCAGCTTTTGTAACTGCGATGATATATAAAAAAATACGCAAACCATTAAAAGGTAAATAATTTCTGAATAGTAAAAGTGGTACACAATCCACGGTCTTATGATTTTTTCTTTCAGTAAGAAACTAAGAGCAATTCCAAATATCTCACTTTTATTATTTTCTTCACTATTTTATTTTCTAAAACAATTAAAAATATATTCTTACAAAATTATATTAGATTATATTTCTGAAAAAAAAAGTGTTAGCTCACCAAAATGTTCAATATTGTTTTAAACACCTAGGTATTCAATATATATTTGGGGTCTAACTGATAAACACATTTACAACTGATGTTTCTTTCTTTTTTTTACATGATACCGCACAAGAGTCCCAACTGCTCCCGTCTGGAGCCAGTGGGACTATGGTATCCCCAATTGGGGTATGTTGTGAGGCTGAAGGTAATGGGGAAGGGAAGGAGATGGAGAAGAAGGAGGTGGGGAAGTACCTGGCTATTCAGATATGGTCACCAAACACGGCTAAAGCCATTTCAAGCAACGTTTCAATTCTGAATGTTGGTCTTACACCAGGGCGATACTGAGAGTATCTTCCACTCTGGAACGTGCCGCAAAATACTGCATATTATTTTAAAATGAATAAATTGTGAAATAACACAAATTAATCAAATATAATTTATTTTCCACGCCACGTTTACTGATGACAACCACTGTTTTAGGAAGTAAGGATGTTTATCAGTTGTATTCAATTTAAAACACGTCAGGGGGTTAACGTGCTATACTTACCAATACGACCAATATCATCATTCAGTTACATTCTTTGGTGCTGGACTATTAAATACGAATACATTATCTGGACTGATGGGGTACTCCACGCAAAAAAATTATGAAAACTATTCATCGTCATTATGTTTTTCATTGGCTGCAATCCCTCGCCATCCGCCTACAATCCTGTTCCAATTCTATTCCTTGAAGTGTACACAACTTTCCTCGGTCTGTCTCTGGGTCGCAAATTTCCGTTCCATCGTCGTTCTTTCTATATGTCTAGTTCATCGAAGTTTTCAGGATCTCCAGATTCCTAGAGAGCTTTTATAGCGTTATGCTTATATTTAACCACTTGAACCATCGATATATTAACTATAGATAAGCCCTCCCATACCCAATTCCAATCTCAAAGTGACTTCACCTTTACGAAAAATTTCATAATACAACTACCGAATTTCGTTGCATCTCTTGCGTGAGGTAGTTATTTTACTAGGAAGAAATTAAACATTTTTTATCAATTGTTACTTTTCTCGATACGCTGCCTCGAATTCATAAGTTATGTACATATTTTTTAGATATTCATATAACTGATTAAATTATTAATAATAAAGTCCGTCATAGCCCATACCTAAAATATTTCTAACTGCCTGAAATTTGTGTTTTAAAAATGATCTTCACAAAGCTAGTAATTCCTTTACCGCGAACTTGCTGGAAAACAAGTTAGCTCGACGCAGACTAACTAAAGGAACAAACCAATGTTTCTTGCGATCTTTTTACAGTGAGATAATGGACTTTCTTTTTGATACATGTTTTCGTAAACCAATATTTTTGGTTCCGGTGTTCTTTTTAAGATCTACACGCCCTGTCTAGATATACCTACTTGGTCGAAGACTTGAACCCATAAGTTTGTTTAAACGATAATGTAAAGTCACTAGACATATGTATGAGGTATGAGGCGTACCTGAGTTATTAATGTGTTTTCTTTTAATATTTCAGACCTGCAAGTGAATATCGTGTCCGTGTTGGAACTAACAAAAATTTCGATCCATCCAGCAAGGACGGGCAGATCGTTGATATCCTTAAAATCATAATTCACCCAGAGTACAATAAATCTATTACTGACTACGATATATCTTTATTCTTCACGGCCACTCGACTGGTGATAGATTACATCACAGTACGCCCCATTGAACTTCCTACCCAGGGACAGGCCATCGCTGATGATCTTCTCGTCACCGCTTCTGGATGGGGCAATCTAGAGGTACTTATATCAATATCAAGCAAAATCAAACTAAAATTTCAAACTTATACTTAGTGCATTTACGGAATTAAGGAGTGTCTAGTCATTAAGTTTTAGGGTGCAAAGTAAAACGTGTAGAAGGGGTAGGTCCAAGGACTGTCAATTATGCCATCGATTCTGAACCTTCTTTGGCCCACCACCCACTTTTGAGATTTTTTTTTTGCTAGCGCCCTCTAACTCGTGAATCTGAAACAGCAATTGTCATCATGATTATATTTACCACAACGGGGAGGCATAATGGGATGGGATGGGGCAAGAAAGTCTGAAAAGCCCCCCAATTTTCTCTTGGTTTTCTACCGCCACCCCTGAAGGTCAGAAACGCCCCCAAAGGGGCGTTATGGCCCAGTTGAGAACCTATGAATTATGCGAGGGGAAGAGAACAATATTTTTACGAGAACCTTATTTAGTTTTTAATCCAACGTTACTGGGCGGATGGTGCAATGCTTGTCTGCCATATTCCATGGGATAAATATTTAGAATTACAAGAAAAATTTAAAAAGTATAATGAAAATTGGTGGCGATAATAATTTATTTATTTATTTATTTCAAAACATACGGCACAACATGTGCCATTGACATAATTATATTTATATATATTATAATACAATAACATAAGAAAGTGACATATAAATGTAAAGTTAAATATAAAAAAAGGTAAAAGAAAGGAGTTAAGGTAATGAGTAGTAAATAAAATTATGATGTATAAAATGAAAGTATTAAATAAAAGTGTAAAATATAAAGTATAATGTAAAAGTAAAAAGTTAAGATAAAAAGTTGAAAGGCAGGAAATAATATAAACTATAAGTTACCTTTGTAAATAATATAAAGTACAAAAGTTATAAATATAAAAAAAAGTATGACAAGTAAACAGTAAGAAATGCTCTTAAGAGCCAAATATTGAAGATAACCAAAAATTAAAAAAAATATAAAATAAATAAAAGGAAGGTATTACGGAGTATACAAAGCGATATGAAAAGTAGGTACCTATGATATGTTTCTAAGCCATAGGTTTTAGAGTGCATACTGGTAGGACATAATATTATGGTTACATGATATATTTATTATAATTACGTGGTAGTACTAGCAGATAAATTTTTTCTAATGCATCTTTTGTATGATGACAGACTTTCGGCATGATCGATATGAGCAAATTCATTACTTAAAGCGTGTAAACGATGTATTATTGAATTTTGTTCTGCATTACTGAGAGTGTTGTTGCAATAATAAGGTGTTTTGAGTCGAGTTGTTCTTCTACTAGGTACATGATAATTTATTAACGAGACCAATTCAGGGGAGTCAAACAAGTTATTGTTTATTTTAAATAAAAAAATCTTTTAACGATAAGAGTCGCATTTTTGTAATAGAGAATCATAGTTTATATAATCCGCGGGAATTCCTAATTTGAAATTAATTGATCTGAGAAATTTGCGTTGGATTTTTTCAATGAAGTTTGCGTGGCTTTTGTAGAGAGGGTTCCATATGGGGGAATTATATTCCAAATGACTCCTAACCAGAGTTGTATATAGTAATTTAAATGTATGAATGTTTTTGAAATCTTTACATAGTCTTAGAATGAAGCCGAGCATTTTCATAGCTTTATTAGTAATGATATCAATGTGGTTGATAAATAGTAGTTTAGTGTCGAAGGTTATTCCGAGGTCCCTTATTACAGGTACTGACATTAAACTGTGATTGTTAAGTGAATAACTGTATTTGATGGGGTTTTTTATTCTTAAGAAACTTGATGTAATAATTTCCCTCAGGGCTTATGTCATCTTTGGGGATGCTGTGTGGAGGGTTTTTTTTAAGGAAAGGAGAGGAGAGTTCTGGGGATGGAAAGGGTTTAAGGGGTGGGTAGGAATCTGGGGTTAAGTATGTTCTGGTCATCCGCTTCCAAGACCTAGACAAACCTCACCCCATGAACCCGGGCACCCCTGCTAAATCACCAAACGTAGCGAACCACTTGGGATGACCTATGGCAGAGGTGTTGGTTATCCAATAGGTTTCCGGGGCGGCGGTACCCATTCCCGCCTCCCAAATTGAAAGTGTGGAGCTAATAATATTTGTCACAAGATGGTTTAATTTTGACATTAGAATTTGAGTACCTAGTTAGTATTTAGCACTCCCTGCAGCTCAGAAGAGAGGGCTATGCCGCCACCCACTTATTCAGACTGATGCGAGAGTATATTGAGAGCTCAGCCATTTTGGAGCGCGTGAGCCTCTATGTTACAGATGACTATCTTAGACAGCGTCATCATAGATTATTCTATCTTCCTGCCTGTAGGACTAACCTGCCAATGGTTCTCCCGGTAGGGAGGAGTCCCTAACCATATCTTCTCCAAAAGATACAAAAGGGAAGTTCTTTCGATTCTTGAAAGAGTCTCTTCAGATTATCGAAATCTTCACCACTGCCTGAGAGCTTTTTAAAATTGCTATTTTTCTTGAAATTTCTTTTATGTATAAATATTTGAAAGCATTTTTTTGTAAAATATTTATAGGGCGTTATTTCTTATATGTAATAAAATCAAAATACGTCTCAAATGAATATTTAAACTAATAATTTCGTGGTGTTTTGCAGAACAATCACACATGTTTGTTTCTTTTCGCATAATTAATTCATTTTTAAGAACTTTTAAATTTATTTTCTTGAAATGTATAATTTTTTTTTAACAAATTTATCATATATTTTATTTACTTGTTTATTTTTTTTATTGATTATTTAAATTGCACTTTTCTGATTTTTTATCACTTTAATTAACAAAACCGTGCTGATGGTCGATCAAATACTCCACCCAATCTGTTATGACTTCGATCTCCTGGTCGCGGCTGTGCAGTGGTGATGTATGGGCCTTTCTCGACGTTATTTTTTTTAAACTTTTCTGTTGGCTGTGATCGATATTAAAATTTTCCTAAAGCTTTAAATATGTGAGTGGTATGGGTGGAAAATTCCTCTCTTACGTTACACATGCCTCCATGAAAATCGGACCCTTATATCTCTTCAATAACTACATGGAGCTATTCAAAGCACCCTTGTACTACATATCTTTATGTAGATACTTAACTACGGCGTTAAACGTAACTTTTCCGTATTTTATATTGTACATAAATAGACTTCACTAAACGTTGTGTTTCTTTTTGATTAATGGTATAGAATTCTAATTACTTTTATTTATTTTATTTTCATTGTGAAAATATAATAAAGCTCAAAACTTTTTTTATCAAAATTCGAGAAAAGAAAATCATTTCTTAGCCCTTTCCACTCCAAGCCTTTTTTATTTTTTAATTTTTTTCTTTGTTTCTTGGTTTTATTTCACCAGCTCCACGACGAAATTGTATATTCAAGTTTTAGTTACTTTTTATAAATAAAATTGATAATAGATTATATACCACCAATAAAAGTTTTTTGTCTGTAAAGAACTATATGTAATTACTATAACATAATTAGCTGAAAGTTTAGATACTTTTAAACTATTTACTTAAAACTGTTTGGCACCACTGTGTATCGAATCCGACGAAGTCCCATATGTACTTCCCAGCAATAAACAATGGTAACAATAATTATAATTTAGTATTCGCCGGACTGAAACATGAACAACTATAAATACTATATACCACATACTACTTGTACAGCTGTACAATGTAATTCGCCAGACTAAAGAATAAGAATAAAGCCCAACATTTAATTGTACATAAATTGGTGTTAAATAGTGTAGATAATGTAGATTTTCAACACAAAAATCCTTTCTCATGTGCTTACCATATAGTACTCACTTTGAATTTATACTCGTAACTCTTTTATCCCTACTATTCTTTATTCTATAATATTCTTTCATATTATATTATTTTATGCATATGTATATTTTCTTAATACTCTCACACATTCTTTATATTGCATATGTTAATTTACTGTATAAAAAATCGACTACCACCACACGGGCATGTGCCTAGCATGGTGCCCGAAAAATCCCCAACTTTTGTAAAAAAAGATTTTTTCAATGAATAAAGAAACTTAAAAAAAAAAAAAAAAATTGGTGGTAACTTTGGTTCTGAAAGAAGCGTTGGATTTTGAACTAAATTGGACACTCGTTTGCGAATCTAAACTTTTACATAATTTTCTTTAAATAATTTAACTTTCTCTAGCCACTATTTTGATACCCCCTATCCCCTAATAAACTTGTACGTAATCTGTAATAAATGACATTCCACCTTTTCAAAAGTACATGTAAATATCGATAACTCAAATGGTCAATTGTTGGAGTTTTGCTTTTGATTCCAAGGTCTGCTTGGCTCGGCTGCAGTATGTTTCTGTTACTATGGGTCCATATAAAGTTTGAGTTCAGTAAGTTAACGAAATCAGTTTATTTTACATTAGGCAAACTCGGAAAAGCCCTGTGCTGACATAATTTGGCACCTTATCCTCCAACAAATAAAGAAAATTGTGAGAGTTGACAAGAAATTCGTATAGTCAGCCGACGCGGTTATATATTGTCTGTCGCCTCAGTCGTCGTGTTCAGAAAAACCTTCCTGTGTCGTCGTACACTACAATCAAGTTTTCCCTGAGTTTTAAAACTTCCAGATTCCTTCCCCTCCGAAGTCTACTATTTACTTAGGCGAACCGGTTTCATCTTATATACAATCATAAGTGTTTTGTGGCGGTTGGGGCCCTGATCCAATTCGTCAAGTTCAAGAAGCGATGCAAGAGTGGTCCGACAGACCTAATACGTTTACTGTAAACGGGTTTAAATCACACAATGAACAGTACTTAGAAAGATATATATGTATACGTACTCTTAGGAAAGGTTTATAACCTGCAATACGAAGCTATCTGCATCGCATTCAAGGCCTGGGTCCCAAATAATGAGTCGTGAATTCATTACCGGTAGCCAGAAATATACATACGAATAAGGGGGTAGCAACACATAATAATAAACAAAGATCTTACGTTGATAGTTTGATTTTGGAGAGCTATCAAACTCCAGGCTTGATTTTATTTTTTATTTTTTTTATTTAATTATTTTCATATAACATTTGGTTATAAAATGACGTATTGCCCATCTCACTAGGTGTGAAACGCCTGTGTTGAGATGGCAATTTACAGAGTGGTTATCTAAGATTTTGTAGTAATATTATGAAAATGGCAGGCTAATATAAATTTTTTTCTTTAAATATACAATTCAAGTATGTTACATATATATATATATATATATATATATATATATATATATATATATATATATATATATATATATATATATATATATATATATATGTAAAAAGAAGATTGCAGTAGGTACATGGTTACATATATACACACGGTAGGTATAAAGGTAAGCCTGTTATTAAATACTTGTGATGGATATGTTTATTTGAGGTGATCAATGATTTTACTTTTAAATGTACTTTTGGTTTGCGTGTTTCTAATTTCAGGAGGTAGAGAATTGAACAGCTTTGTTGCATTATATTTAAAACTTCTTTGCCCATAAGAAGTTTGACAAACTGGGATGTTGAAAGATTTTACATTCGACTCTCTTAAGGCTCTTGTGTTCATTCGTTCTTTAAACATGTGTGTATTTTTAAATTGATGAAGCAGGATATTTTTTGAATACAATTTTTGCAGGTTCGGAACATTTAGTGTCTTAAAAATAAAATCAGTGCTCGTTCTCAAAGGGGATTGATTTGGTTTTTTTTATGGTTTTATTTGATAGACCATCATCTCTATTTTACTTGGTTGATGATCTTTATTACTCCTATTGGTTGACCTGTAATTTTAAACTTTCTCCAATCTTGTCATGGTTTACTTACTATTCCGTGTATCCCTATATCTACTATCTCCTTGATGTAGTTTACTTACTATCCCGTGATTTTTCAACTGTTTCGTGTAAATCTTCGACACAGTTTACGTAACTATTCCATGATTTAAATTTTTTTTATTCAAGTGTAAGTTGTAAGCTAATCTTCTTTCTTTCCAGAATTTATTAATCATCTCACTTAGCTATAAAATAACTCGTTCATCTCTATTTCCCGAACGGAAAATAATAGCGGTAATAATGAATTTTCTATCTTTACAGGATTCTTACTCTTTTTCCCCATTTAGGAATTAGACTTTCTTCTGTTTGACATAATAAACAGATTTTGATCGGCCCATTCCGAGATTCAATTAATTAATTGGTTCTGACGTCTACCCTAATTGTGCAATGACTAACTCCTTTATTTATTTAGTTTTGAATTCAATATTTAAATACCCTTAATGTGTGTTAAAACCCAAAAACTCCGATAACTACAAATATTTTCGACTGAACCACTGTCAATTTATTTACATAATCTCCAATTATGTAAACACGCATCATATTTGATCCACTGATCTAGTAACACACAACCGATAGAGTACATACATTTGGTCCAGAGATACTCTCCAGATAGGGTACGTAAATTGACCCCGTTTCACATCGATGACTTCCGATGAAAGTATTTATTAATAAACAAAAGCAATATTTCAGTGTATCTGTTTACATAATATATTACCAAAATATATCGTGATCTGTTAATCCCGTTTCATAACCCCCGTTTAATCCCCGTATATGATTGATTTTTTTTTTGTTTATTCAATTTTGTACAGAAGTTATTTGGCCTAGATTCAGTTTAATGCAATTACATATTTTGCTCCTATATTTAATCTTCACTCCCCAAGATGAAGATAAATAATATGGAATATACTTTTTTTATATACGTTAATAAAATTATTGATATGAAATACGTAACTACATACGAACAGACTAACTGGAATATAGTAATACGTAACATTAATGAAATAAATACAAAAGATATATAAATCTGAATAAATATCAAGTACATCCTTCTTTAAAAACATAGATGCCTTCATATGAGATCTTTCTCGTGGAATTTTCATTACCATTTTCTCATTTTTCTCTCAATTTTCCTGCTTACTATGTAAGCAATTATATTTCAAAACTTTATTCACCCTATTTAGGTCGTTAATTTGGTTTTTCATTTCTTTACTTGAATCCTTCTTTAATAACGATGTTTATCATAAGTTTTCTCATCGACTTTTCTATAGATAATTTTATTCCAAACTCTATTTATTATTTTTTTATTTTTAACTTTACCAGTAAAACCTCAAATTGTAATATTTAAATAAATGAAGACAATCCAGACAAGATAGTCCCAGAGGTGTCAATATGTTTTTCTGATTTTTCTGTTTCCAGATTTTCGATTGAGTTTCGCTTATATTGTCTATTTATTATATTCACTGTTAATTTGGAATTTTCTTATTTTTTTCACCTGAATTTTCAATCTTCATATTCCTCCCTTACTCAAACCATCGCAATTTAGATTTTTCTTACAATCAAACTGATTGATCAGTTTTGTAAGATTTTAAAGATAAATATTGTAAAATTTAAAAAAAAACTGAATAAACATACTTTAAAAAAAAAAATGTTTTCTTCAAGTTGGAAAATTACATTTCTTTGTTCATAATTTTTTTAATCTCTCCTTATTATCGATAAATCAGTTAATTTATTACAGTAATAATCGTAAAATTTCCGAGACGATAAAATAATTCAATTTTAAATTCCTCAGATGTCAAATTAATCGATTTCACTCTATGTAAATACTTGTATGCGTCACATTTTAAACTTATTATTTTTAATTTATAAACTAACGTTTAGACAAGATTTTTATGCATAGCACAAAGGGTAACAATTATTATAAGCAATAATTATCAGCCTGAAACACTCATCAACATTGAAAAATCTTCCGAGAAAAGATACTTGCCGCCAACGGGACTTTAACCCGTGTCCTTCTGATTGCCGGTCAGCTGCACTTGACCACTGAGCTATGGGGGCTTATCAAATACCCGCCAAATAATTCAATATATACTAGTGTTTCATTCAACAATTACTGCTTGTTATATTTTTTCCACCTGAAAACAACCAACTTTATTTTTGCGAGAGAGACATTGTAAGTGTTAAATTTCTCGCTAGGTGGCGTCGAGGCAAATTATGACTACATTTATTGGGGAAATACTTAAACTTGCCAAATATTAATTATTATTTTTAATTTATAAACTAACATTTAGACAAGATTTTTATGCATAGCACAAAGGGTAACAATTATTATAAGCAATAACCAATGACCGCAATATGACCAATGACAATAGCAATGACCGGCAATCAGAAGGACACGGGTTCAAGTCCCGTTGGCGGCAAGTATCTTTTCTCGGAAGATTTTTCAATGTTGATGAGTGTTTCAGGCTGATAATTATTGCTTATAATAATTGTTACCCTTTGTGCTATGCATAAAAATCTTGTCTAAACGTTAGTTTATACATTAAAAATAATAATTAATATTTGGCAAGTTTAAGTATTTCCCCAATAAATGTAGTCATAATTTGTCTCGACGCCACCTAGCGAGGGATTTAACACTTACAATGTCTCTCTCGCAAAAATAAAGTTGGTTGTTTTCAGATGGAAAAAAATATAATAAGCAGTAATTGTTGAATGAAACACTAGTATATATTGAATTATTTGGCGGGTATTTGATAAGCCCCCATAGCTCAGTGGTCAAGTGCAGCTGACCGGCAATCAGAAGGACACGGGTTCAAGTCCCGTTGGCGGCAAGTATCTTTTCTCGGAAGATTTTTCAATGTTGATGAGTGTTTCAGACTGATAATTATTGCTTATAATAATTGTTTCATTTTAAACTAATTACCAATGAGTCCTTTGTTACATCCGTCTGGCTTGCTCATTGATCGGTAACTCGTATCTATAAATCTCACTTATACTGTCGTTTTATGGTCATAAATTTGCATATATCTTACGTGTAAAATTTATCACTAGTTTTACAAATTTCTTCTATTCCACTCCCACAGCAAGCTTTCGATATTTCCCTTGTCGAATTTCATTCTTTCTCTGTGATATATCGCCCTTTTCTGGCTTTAAACTCAATTTATATACATTTCCCCCTCTATCTAAGTTTCTCTCTGATGCTGTACATCATTTTATTCTATCTGCAACACATCATATTGTCCTTTATTTAGAATTTCTTCTATCTCTGGTTTCATTCGCCAACAGTTGCCTTCACCTTTTTTTTACATCGTGTGAACGTGTTTATTTTATCGAGTGTCGACTCCATTGTAATAACGAGGTCTTTATATCTTCCCAGCTAATAAAGAAAGTAGTCCCAAATTTGATATTTCCTTTGTCTTGTCGAAAGACTTCTTTTGATTGGACAGACAATTTTTTAAAGTTTGAAGGGAATCGCCCCTAAGGTGCTTCCCCTGCCAATGACATCTGTGTATAACATATTGTAACCCGAATTTCTTTCATTAATTACATTCCTCTACTCCAATACGACATACGACAGAGGTCGTATATATGTCTTTTTTTCTCTGTTTCCCCGACGTATTTTAAATTATTCGTATGGTGGAAAATTAGAAAATTAGTTTTACTGATGATTAACGTGTTTCATCACGATACGTATACGAAAGTTTCGTTTATGTTATATGCATTTTTGGTCTACAATTACTCTGATTTTCAGAAATCTCAATGGCTCAAATCTCAAGTATGTATTTTCAAATTAGCTAAGTGAAATGCATCGGGCTCCCGTCTAGGCTTTCTATACTTTGCGCTTATATGGACGGCTGTGGAAGTATTTCAATTGCCATCATGTCAGTCGTAACCCGGGAATTTTAAAAAGGTGATATTTTCACGTCAGAAACCCACTCCTTTTTTTCACTTTGTGAGTCTGCGTCACCCGTCTCACTAGCAATCCTTTTCTTAAACGTATTTCACTTATAAGAACTTTTCTGTACTTTTATGAGATTTTTTTTATTTTATTTTTTTCGCTCCACCCTAGTAACCATGTAAAACTAATTTTGATTTATGCAAGTACATGGTTGGAAACTAATTTAAAAACTAATCACTCTATATTTATTTTAGCATGGTGGTGCAAGCGGTAGGCCCGCAATCCTGCAAAAGGTCGTTCTCCCGATCGTCAATCAGAGAGTGTGCCAAAGTGCTTACGACACTTACAGATGGCTGATCACTGCCAGGATGATCTGCGCAGGACTGATAGGCGAGGGTGGAAAAGACACTTGCCAGGGAGACGCCGGAGGTCCTTTAGTCTCTGGCTCCACCCTGGTTGGAATCAGTTCTTGGGGCCTGGGATGCGCCTGGTCGGACTATCCTGGTGTCTACACTCGTGTCCCAGCTCTGAGCGATTGGATCAAATTGAATATGTATTTGTAAATTTACAGATTTTTTGGTAGAAGAGTGTTATTTCATTTACATTTATCATTTATTTAATTAATATTTCACTACTACTTTATTCCCCACTACTTAGTATGTTTACCAAACCTAAAAAATATAATGCACTTAAATGAGTCATAGCAATAACGTCATTCTAAATCAATTAAAAAAAAAAAAAAAAAAAAAAAAAAAAACCCTTACACTTAGTGCAAGGCAAACCAAAGGGAAATACTCCGAATCCCACATTAGCACTCTCTCAATCTCAATTAGTGTCTCTACAAATTGGTTTAACCGGTAATAAATCAACTTAGACACCTTCAAAAATTGACATTTAAAATCTTATAAATAAGTCGTCCGTACGTGGCTTCACCACAGTTTGAAAATGACCTTACAAGTCGAAACAGCTGCTGTAACTAAAACACTAACCAAAAAAACTTGCAGAACTCGATAATAACATTATCAAATTTAATTTTAATTAAATTTCTAAAAATTAAAATGGAGTTCTACGAATTAAACACAAAAACAATTAATAATTTCACTACTGATTTCGAAACATCCGGCGTTTTTAAAACTAACTTAAAAGTCCATAAATTATTAGGTGAGAGTGGTCAGGGGAGCTAAAATAAGGAATCGATGTTAGCAATGCTGATTTGCAGGATGTTTTTATTTTGTTTATTCCATTAATTTTATTTTTAAAGTGTATATTAGTACCTATAGATAAAATAGTGATGAGAAGACCCTGTTTCCATAATGCTTTGGTCCGTTCGTAGCAGTACCCAGTCCAAACAAGGCGATAGTGAAGTGGTTCAAATAAGACACCCCAAAATTTGTTACGTTCGCTGTCTTGGTAATTCTAAAAGGAAAAAAAAGGAGTACTTTGGAGGAAACAGATTTTATAAATATTAATGTTTTATGATAAAAAATCGTTCTAAAATTGTGCGACTTATCCTGATGTTATATGAATAAACAGTGGTTTTAATTATTCAATTGCTTTATATACCTTGTAAAGATGCTAAATATGTACAAAGTGAGTTATGAAGTTATTATGAAGTCCATTTATCGAAATATTTCCCTATAAGAAATTATTTTAGTGGGCTTATAAGGAAAATAATAATTTGTTTAATAATTCAATTGTTTCTATCTATCCTTTTTTTAATAAATTTTGAATTCAATTGAGAGTGCATAAAAATGTTTAGGTAATCTGAATATAATCTACCTGCTTTTCATCGACGATGAAAGCAATAAAGGTTTTTTGAAGCGTGATTATCTCAACGGTAGAGAAGACGACAAACCATCAAGGTCTATATTAAAATTTATTTTATTTTATTTATGCTTACTAAACATTTAAAACAATATTAGTAACTCTCATGGAAACATTTAAAACAGTATAATCAACGTAATAAAGTCTTTTGAGAATTGAACCTAGGACCTCCGCCTTTCCTGGGGCTTTGCTGACTCCTGGGTTCAATTCCTGTCTGAGAATTTTCTTATGAGAATCGCTAATATTATCTCCAATGAGTAAAATATAACAATAAGAAGTTTTAATCATCAATTTATAACTACAAAAAGGTAATAACTAACGCCCCACCATGTAAGCCGGAGATCGGAGCCCAGTTCAGGAACAATCACTTTCCTCTTCAAAATTCGTTGAGTTCCTCACCACATTCCCATTCACCTCATACATTTGTCCCATACATGACATGACGTGTAGTGCAATACACCAACCACCTCATTTTGTCCCATACGTGACATGACATGTAGAGCAATACCCCAACCACCTCACCACCTCATCAGTGGCGGCCGGTGGTCAAAATATGTGGGGGTTCATCAGAGTCATTAAGTTAGAAAATAAATTTAGGAAAGGTACATACCTAAGTACTTATAAAGAAGTTCCGTTAAAATGAAAACATATACAACACAGTTTAAAATACAATTTATACAATACATTTCAAAAAATACTTCAGGAACACTGAAATAACAACCAAAGGAAGTTTCTCACCTGTGCTTTTGTTCCAATTACGGGTCCTGTTTTTCCAATTTTCATTCGAACGTGAATTCCCAAAATTCATATTTTCGTAATATTTGCAAAAAACCATATGTACCCACGGTTTCGACTGTTCTAATTCTGGAAGGCTATCGAAAACGAACTGCTATGAAGATGGGCGCAAGGGCCGGCTCTCGTCGCTCTGAAAGATAGCGCGCATAATAGGTACCTACCTACCTACTGTACGAGATCTTGAGAAAATATTATAACAATTTATAACCAAACCAAGTTTCGTATCATGATTTTCAATTTTTGTGGGTTGTGGTTGTGGGGAGCTCTCATGAACTAGCCGCCACTGCACCTCATACATTTGGTGTAATACAAAGAAAAGGAGTTGGTACAAATACATTTTGGTGAGGTGAGTGGACATTTTACGTTTTTGTACGGGACATTTGAGGCGCCTCTTGTATGAGGTACTCAACACTAACCTGAAGGGCGCTGTACATAGATGTATATATATTTATGCAGTGGGATGGATTCATATGATTCACTCCCGGATACATTGACCCTTAGATTCCTACCCACCTACCTATCCACCCTACCTTTTTCCTTCGAAGAACTTCCTCACCTTCTCTTCTCTAAAAAGCCCCTCCATAAAGCATCTCCAAAGATGACATAGACCCTAAGGGAATTATTTTCATCACTTGTGGAGCTTATGTAAAAAGAAATATATACTCGTATTTGTAAATAAATAATCACGTTCAATCTAATAATTTATTGTTTTATAGCATAATCCATTAGCCGTACGTTGTCATAGTTAAAATTATAGATTGTCTAGTCCTATTATAGTCGGTAATGAGATATAGCATTAAATATATATATATATATAATAAGTTGAGAGGTTTAATTCCTTTCTATTGATTTATAAATAAAACACTTGTGTTGCAAAGTTTTTTAACAAAGAAATGACATTTATGTTTATTTATATCACTTTCCTTTGAATGGTTTCTTCAAACAAAATCTCATATTTTACAATCAAATCATAGAAAAACAATACAAGTGACAATTGATAATTGCGTTCTAACTGACACTACAGGATTCAAATTTAAATGTTATATATGAGACGATGTATGAAAGTGAGTGAGGCAAAGAGTGTGTGCCAAGACCGAGTTGTTTGGCGGTCCGTCCTCTCTGCCTACCCCTGCGGGGAAACGGCGTGATCGTTAGTTAGTTAGTTAGTTAGTTAGTTATATTCTTTACTGAAAATTCCAAAGAAATACAGCTAAAAAAATTACATTTCAATATATCAGCAAGATATGAAACATAAAAAAATTTAAAACTCAGCTTAAAAATTATACCGAAAATTTGAACTGAATAAAACATAAAAAAAATTAAACCAATATAATAACACGCCCCATACATACAATTCCTGCTTTTTTATGGGGGTACATCAAATACATATATTATGTACTAGCTTTTTCTCGCGGCTTCGCTGGCATGGTATTAGGGGAATTCCACTCAGCCTCCTCCACCTTCCCTCTCCCCACTCCACTCCCCCCATCAATCCCCCTCCCCCTCCACCCACCTCTCCCTCCACTCCACTCCCCCATCAACCTCCTTCCCTCCACCCCCTTCCCCTCCCCAAAACCTCCTCCATCCTTCCCCTTTCCCCTTCCTTCCCACCCCATCTCCCTCCCCCTCTCTCTCCCCTAACCCCCTCCCCCCCCACCCTCCTCCCCCTCCCCTTTCCACCTCCCCACTCCCCCCACTCACCTCTCGCATTCCACACATTCATTCCCGATACATTCAGTTTTCAAACTACTCGCATGCCACCTGTTATAATTTCTTATACAAAATTCATAATGCCAGAACTCAACGGTAGTTTTACACAAAAAAAAAAACGAACGAAAAAAAAGAATTATCCAATTTGGTTCAGTCGTTCGGGTTTATGCGCATACGTACATTTTGGTGATTCATTTTTATAGATAGTTATTAAATACGAATTATTATTCTTCTTTTTATATTCTACCAAAAAATCCAGTACGGCAGTTTTATACTTAAAAATGCGATACCTGTCTATCCAATTAAAACAATAATTGTTGTGTGACCTTATGTCAAAATTTGAGAATGACATTTTGCAAAACAAAGATTCTTAAATAAAAATTCTATTTTAGAAAATATTTAAGCGAATTTATTTGAAGTACCTACTTCCCTAATAATTTGAATCGATTAAAGAATTATAGATATCTTACTAATCGTGCCACCTATTGCGATTTTTTCGTACAAATTTCGTAATGCCAGAGCTCTGACCTATAGCCTATATGTTCATATTATTGTAAAGTTTCATTAAAACCTATTCTGTAAAGTAGGAATTAGTATTTTATAAATATTTGAATTTTAACATCAAAGGGATGTCCATAGTAACCTAATTTTAAAAAAACATCGTTTCCAAGGCGACAATTGGCGTTTGCAATAAATCGATTTTGTTAGCGACAGAAAACGTATGATAAATAATTTCATAACACCAAAGATTATTTATAACGCCAGAGCTTACCAATGTATATAGCCTTTAGATCGCGCAAATAATGTAGCTTTCTATTAGTGAAAGAATTTTTAAAATCTATTCAGTGGTTTTTGCGTAAAAGAGTAACAAACATATATCCATACACACTTTCACCTTTATAATATTAGTAGGCTTAATTAATAGGATTTAAATATTGTATTAAAAAATTGTCATTTATGTATCTTTTTGTGAATTAAAAAATAAATAAAATCAAAGCAATATTAAAATCCCAAAATGTAATACCAAGCACTTTCAAAATACCTATCCTTATCTAGGTATACATTTTTTCAACAATCTCCTTGTAAAACTAAAAATTACCTAAAATAAATATAAATTACAAATTAAATTGTCAAATCACCTGAAACAACTAGAGTTCATTACTATTATTAATATTTCATTTAAATCTTGAATCTGTTTATTGATATACCTCGAGTTTTTCTTACATAACGATTGTTATGAGTTGCAATATCATTATTTACAAATGATAACATACGACTATACTTGAGCATGAATTCCCTCACCAAACACAAAAGCCTTATCTCTTTGTGGTGAGGAAAGGCTATTATTATAAAGGGCGGCTGGTTGCACAGTGTGTTTGTGTGTAGCACTGGTAAATTATATCGTCTAAAATTAGTTTATAATATCTTACCGAAAAATATAAAATCTATGAATCTCATTAAAAATATCACCTATCAATATTATGCCTAATATAATATGAATCAGGGAAAGCAAATTCTTAAAGTTCCGCGCGAAGTTACCCTGTCCCGTTGTGCTGGCCGATTGCAAGCGGAACGAATTATGTTTTTATATTGAATATCCTAAACATCGCCAGCGCGCAACGCCGGCCACATGTATGAAAAATTAAGCTATATTGGTGTGCCACCCGGCGGCTTTTATCATACAAACTTAAACTTAGATTTAAGGCAAAAATACTTAACCAAACTGAATAATTCTTTTTTTAATCAAAAGGTACAGCAAATACCTAAATTTAACATATATTTTCTTTTTTATTGATTGGTGTTTTAAATTATAAAACGTAGATCATTAAGGAATTCATTTTTTTATAGGTAACTTTGACAATTTTGCCCTCGTGCTGTTTATACATTGTTTATAAATACTGTTTGTATCCTGTTTATAATGAAATATAAAACTAACTAATCAACCATCACGCCGTTACCAACCATCACGCCGTTTCCCCGCAGGGGTAGGCAGAGAGGACGGACCGCCAAATAACTCGGTCTTGGCACACACTCTTCGCCTCACTCACATTCATACATTCTCTTCTATTATTCCGACTTTCGACATGGCCCGACTCAAGTATCTGATTCACTTGGTCGTGCCATGTCTTCCTCGGGCGTCCCCGACTTCTTCTACCATTCACATTTGCGTCGTATATTCTTCTTACACTACTTTCAAATGTATTTTATTTTATGAAATATATAATAAAATAAATGAAACATTGTAAAAAAAAGAGTTTTATGGGTTGAAATTTGAGATTTATTTACGAAAAAATTGTATTATGTTTTTATTTTCTTAGTACAGAAAAAAGATCTGTTCAAAAAAATGAAAATTTTAATTAAAAAGCGATATGTAGAAGTTTTCGCCCTTCGAAAACAGCTTAAAATATACCTTCTCTCCAAATAAGATTAGTGGAATCATTTTTACCTAATGTTTCTTAGTAATCGTTATCTCATAGTTACGGATTATCATTGAACCACCACGTTTTCAGGGCAGCGGCCGCCATTGATTATTATTTTTATTTTAACACTCTGTTTAGCATATAAAAAAATGTATGCTTATTGTAAAAACATACAATATTTAATAAAAAAATTTTAAAAAAACCATCCATCCGATTGCGATGAAATTTTGTGGATTTGATGTGCGCATGCCCGCGATGGATTCTATATACGATACTGAGTTCTGGCCTCATGAAATTATGCATTGCTAACCATTCATCCGATTGCGATGAAGCTTTGGGGATTTGATGTGTACATGCCCGCAAAGGTTTTTTTATATACTGGTGAGCTCTGGCATTATGAAATTTTAATAAAATAATTGCAATAGATGGCACGCGAGCTGTTTGAAAACTGAATGTACCAGGATTGAATTTATGTAATGCGGTGGGGGTGGGGCGGAATTCGGTTGGGGGTAAGGAACTCGTCCGCAGGATGGAAGATCGGGAGAGGGGAGTGGGGAAAGGGAAGGCGGAGTGGGAACGCGTGAGGGGAAGGCGGAAGAGGCGGCGGAAGGGGAGGTGGAAGGGGAACGGGACGAATGGGAAAAGACAAATAGGGAGAAACGATTTCTTTATTAAGTAGCATAGCGATGCACGCCGAGAGCTGGCTAGTATTTAATAAAATTGGGGCAAGATGCGATCCTCGTGGGATACGGACTCAATAATTATAGGACGAAACACGTGACAATAAAGTAATGTGATTGAGCAAAAAGCTTTCTATTTTTGAGATAGCTGAATATCCATTTAAGAAGATTCCTCTTAACCCTCCGTCGGGCGCAGCATGCCTCAGAGGCCAACAGAAGACATTTCACCCTCTCCGCTTCTCAAAGGCGGCCCACCGCCCCTTCCCTTCTTTTACTAGCCTAACTTTAGGGACCTCACACGGCGCGGCGCCCGCCTCAAGTCAGGTGTCGGCCTTTACACAACTCACGTACAACCTCCCTGGCTTCACAGGCCGCCTGCGCCTGATTGGATTGCATCCAGGCATTTTGTATGCAGATTTTTATGAAAATATTTTATATGATTTTTTTAAAAATTACTAGAAAATATGCTCTCCATTAACCGAATGATGTTGATAATATGCTGTAGCTTCTCCTCGACGATGATGCTTCTGAAGATCTAGTGTTTGTTGAAGATTTAGAAAAATTGTTGATTTTAGTTTATGGTTGGTAATGTTTAAAAGACTGATTCTTTTGTGTTAAATTTAGTATAATTCCTTTCTATAGATCCTAGTTAAGACTACCCGGTAAGAATTTTGTATTAGAATTAACATAGTGGGGGTAGGGGGGGGGTGGCCGCCCAGGCCGGATGCGCCTGATTTCTGATCGCCCATAGGCGCGCCTGACCGAGGGTTAATATCTATTTTTTTTTAGTTTTATCATGAGAACGGAGTGTAACAATTTATTAAAAGCAATACCTACGTGCAAATTGAGTAATCGTAAATTCTGGTTGCCAGTGACTCAGTTCCTAATTACGATAAATGCTTAGATTAGTAATAGTTGATCTGACAGTGATAAAACCATAATCGTTATGTTTGCATAACTAGTTTTGTTTCATTAATTAAATACCGTCGATTGGGGTGAACTTAACCAGGTGGGGTGAAACGGACCGCACAGCTCATAATGTCTTGTGAACGCTATGTCTGTCATCAGAAGAGTTATACCCCTATCTATTTCCATATGTATTTCGTAAGTATTTGGCTTGCCTATACAATGGTCGGTCGTGTTGTGTGCCCTCGCGAAAAATTATAATAAAACTTTTGGTAAAACAGGTTTTTTAGTTATATGAATATCTGGTTTCATAATTACTCCATTTCAGAATGCGAATGGGATATTGTGTTTAAAATCCAATTACATTTTTCTCTTATATGTTACGTAAGCATATAAAAATATTTACTGCATTATAACTTTGAGAAACATATATCAAGCGGCACTTATAAAAAAAAAAACTGTTTTTCAGGTATGGAGCGGATCTTTGTCCTGTGTGTGCAATAACAGTACTGTCTTTGTTAATTTTGTTCTCTTGCCATTGTTTTGTAAATACTGTATATTTATTTTTTTATTATTTTCTCAATATTATAAAGAGCACTGTAGGATTATTTTTAAATTTATTATAGTTAAGCGCACTTGAAGTGAAATGTCACAGGAAAAACTAAACCCTTTTACACACTTCCCCAAATGATCATCTAGTCAATCCACGCTATGCAATTGCACTATATAAGTATTATAAATACAAAACAATACAAGAACAACATGCCAACCTATGAATTCCTAATTTGACTTATAAATCCTACTGATCCCTCAATATAAATATTTAAAAAATGTTTTTTAATCCTACATGTATTTAAAATGACTTATTTTTGCATTTTTATATATAAATTAATGACATGTTATATTATTATTATTATTATCTTGCCACGGATGTACAGGAAGCGATTTGGAATTATTGTTTTGTGAATTTGTCACTCTTTGTTTCATAAATAAATATTTTAAAAATATAACAAAAATATTTTTATTAGCTGTTTAAAAACATTCCGTTCTTTTATGTATGAATGCGGTAAAGAGAAAAAACAAAATAATTTTGAAGAAAAAACGATTTTTTTAAATGTTTTTGTAAAAATCAATTTAATTTAATTGATTAATCAATTTGGCATAATATTTTGTTATAAAATAAGGTAATGGCATTAAAAAATCTCGTAAAGTGGTTCCACTTCACTCCCACCGACAATATATTATATGTAATCGCAATTAAGAGTTTAATATGTTCTATTATGTGTGAATCAAGACATGGCTTGCTGGAAGAAATAGTTTATATTAGACTTTTATCTCTAAACCTTTCTATCTGCTTATATTTTATTTATCTTTACATCTTAAATCTTTAAGTCTTATCTTTTATAGTTTTACGCATTATACGCATTTTTAATTCAAGGTGGCGCAAAAGTCATCACCCTATCGGAAGATGTCATAATTTTTGGAAATGGAGGCAAATGTCAGTTCTGCTTTAACATTATTTGTAAAGTAAACAGATTCAAAATACACGTCAACAAGACGTAAATCGTCATACTTCTCAACAACGCGGAAAAATCGGTTTTGGTGATTTGCACTGGTCGGCAAGATAGCCCGATTTAACTGTTCCAGACCTCTTTTTGTAGGATTTCTTCAGTCTAGGTCAACTTTTGCCAGAAGTTCTGGAGGAGCCCTGGGTAAAAGGCCTGGGCCCGTATGGTATCAATTTTTCAACTTAATAGAGAAAAAAAAAATTAAGACATCAAATAAACACAATCCAAAAGCAGAACCAAAATTATTCATTAATAAAAAAAATGTATTTTGTTTTTTTGAAGAGTTTTATTAAATGTAAATTTGTTACTTAAATTAAATTTTTCCGCGACCGGTTTCGATACAACCGTATCATTCACGAGCAGAATTAAAACTAACTTAAAAAATAAATGCAAGTACCAAAGATTAATTAGGTGGGAATAGTGGGAGGGATGATTTTGGGGGGAGGGGGAAAGCGGTGGGAGGAGTCAATATTATACGGAAACATGGTTAGTAAAGGAGATTTGCAAGGCGCTATTATTTTATTCACTAAATTAATTTTTGAAAATCATCCCTCCCACTATTCCCACCTAATTAATCTTTGGTACTTGCATTTATTTTTTAAGTTAGTTTTAATTCTGCTCGTGAATGATACGGTTGTATCGAAACCGGACGCGGAAAAATTTAATTTAAGTAACAAATGTACATTTAATAAAACTCTTCAAAAAAACAAAATGTCTAGAAATTGTTACATAGTTAATGCCCAAGAAATACAAAAAAAAAATATATAGTCAAAGAATGTTGGGTGAGAATACGCCATCTTGAATTATTAATATGTTTAATGTACAATTTAGTGTGCAAGGTTTATAATTTTATTAACAGATACTAAGGTGTGATTATTGATAAAGTAAGCAAAAAACAATGGGGTTTTTTTCCTGTGGAATCTCATAACATGAGATTTTTTTACATTGAGAGATAATTTTCTTTTTAAAACATCAATCGGAAAAGCTATTAAGATTAGATTGTAGGGATTCTAGATTGTAAGATTAGATTGTAGTCCACGATATTATCAATAATTCTGTTTATCTTCTTATCATCTGCAAAAACATTAAAATAAAAAAGTAAAATGTGTTATAGATAAATAAAAAAATAGTAAACTGTTATCTAAAAGTAACAATCATAAGTTTTCCGTGTATAAACCACCCATTGACAAATTTATTGTGTATTAGAACTTTTCCCATGTGTTTCAATTTATTTTATTTATTTTTATAAAAAAGGTAAAATACGTATTTTTTTATTTAAGAGGGAATAACCAAACAACACCGAAAATATGTCAGACGTATTAACTCTTTTCCACAAAAAATTATAAACGAATTTCGGAAGACTGAAAAATTCAAATTTTGAGAAAATATTTTTATTTTTAGTACAATGAGGTTTTACCATAAATGTTGTATAATACAACACACATTTCAAATCATGTTACCATGCAGTTAAATAAATCAATAAATTATCTGGTAAAGCTATGTTTCAGAATTTTTATTTTAGTTTAAATAAAATCATTTGACAAAAGTTCGCACACGTGTTTTGTGACGAAAATACTTAAATACAGTTTGTCTATTTATTTCCGGTCTTAAAACTAATATATTCAAATATTTTAGATTTATTTTATATTCTTATTTCACTTGAACATTATTGAAGAACTATAAATACTTATGATCAAAAAATTATTACAAATAGAACATAATTTTAATAGTTTTATCATCACGCCTTTCAATATTTTTTTAATGAAAGTATAAATTAAAGCAAATTTTTAATGAAATTAAATCGATATTTAAGCATTAAACATGGTTTTTTATTTTTACGCACAGGATTTAAATGTCCGGGTTTAATTTTCCCCACAGGAAAAACTTAACCCTTTCACACAATTCCCAAATGATCATCTGGTCAATCCACGTTATGCAATTGCACTATATAAGTATTATAATTACAATTCAATACAAGAACAACATGTCAACCTACCAGAGACCAGATGGGAAAATAATTCACCGACTCCAGATATTTTCACATCAGAGGGTTCGGCTCTGTGGACTTCCTAATTGAACCTATAAATCCTACTGATCCCTCAATGTAAATACATATTTAAAAAATCTATTGTAATCCTACGTGTATTTAAAATTACCGATTTTTGCATTTTTATATATAAAAAGGTTATTATTAAGTTAAGGTCATTATTTAAGGTTTTAATTATGGTACGGAGAATAATTAATCTTTCTCATTGGAACCGCCTTGTATGATCGTAAGAACATCTTTCGACGAAATATGAATTCTCGGCCGCTGACTGGTTAATGGCCCTTAGTTTAAGTAGATACTTATGAAACAAACAAAAAAATGCATAAACAAAATTACCATAACAATACATTAATACATAGTACCTATGTAAATGATAATTAAATCATGGTAACAATAGTAAATCATAAAATCATGTTTACGAGAGATGTGAAGGCTGATAGAGATATTGAAAGAAGGGTGAATGCAGGTAACTCTATTAATGGAGGACTAAACGCCGTTGGCACCAACAAAAAACAGTCCAAAGAAGCGAAGCTAGCCGTCCATAATGGAGTACTGGTACTTACCCTGATGTATGGCAGTGAGGCATGGAACTGGCAGAAAAGGGATGGAAGTAGACTGAATGCTATAGAAATTAGATCACTGAGGCGTATGTGTGGTAAAACCATGGATGATCGTGTGAGAAACGTGGAGATCCGCAAAGAATTCAAGGCGGATGTAAGCGTAGTGGTAAGATTAAGAAAGGGACCCTCAGACGGTTTAGGCACGTAGAGCGATTGAAAGAAGAAAATAGTGTGAGAAGAATATAATATATTCACATTTGCGTCATAGTATGATGCAAATGTGAATGGAAGAAGAAGGCGGGGACGATTAGAGGAAGACACGGCACGATCGAGTGAATCAGATACTTGAGTCGAGCCATGTCAAAAGTCAGAATAATAGAAGAGTATGTATGAGACGATGTATGAATGTGAGTGAGGCAAAGAGTGTGTGCCAAGACCGAGTTATTTGGCGGTCAGTCCTGTCTGCCTACCCCTGCGGGGAAACAGCGTGATGGTTAGTTAGTTATTTAGTTTTCTGGCAAAATTACTGTACAAGTGTCCGGGGGTAAAGTGCACAAACTTCAGGTGGTTATTCTATATAATAGTACAAATAAAAAAATACCCTATTGAAAAAAAATGCGTGGCATAAGAAAGCAATCGAATTTCAAAAAAAGTTAATTTACTTTTTACTTATTTCACCACTAGAATCAACTTTCGAAGTATGTGCACTTTACCCCCGGACAACCTGTAAACAACATTGTAATAATAATTGGATAAATTATTGTAGATCGCCGTTTTTGCGAAAAATTACCTCGAGGGAATTGTACAAATTACGAGTATGATGAGTTCTTAGGCTCCATCAAATTTTATTATTTTTTACAAACAGTTACCGAAAACATTCTTATCTGGCAGGTCACTTCACTCTGATAAACGCAATTTTATTTAAACATTTACGTTTGGAGGAAAATCATTGATACTTCATGACTAAGTATATGTTATGTAATATCCATGCAAGCCTTCTTCCCCATATTATAACATGACGAGTTGTTTTTACATTCGGGATGCCCTTTCAAAAAACGGATAGTTATCACGTAATATTATGTTCTAAATTTCGGTTTTCTTATAACATACCTATGTATGTTGGAATTTTGGTTTATGGTTTAAGATATTTAAATTGCATCACTTCATACCAAATAAATCATCTTTCTGTTGTGTCAATGTTCCGTATTGATGGGAAGAAGAAACAGATTTCAATCAGTAGGTAAAATCAAAATAAGACACTGGTGATCTTAGATGTGATGGTGATAAGCGGCTTCTCCACTGTCAATTTAAGATGACGCATGGGAGAGAGCACGTACGAGGTCTTCGGTAGCCACCTAGATCGAGTATCAGCTGGTTATATATTGGTTTGAACGTGGCATCAATACTCTTTGGACACTTAATATATTTTTTTCAATTGCCGGCAACCCGGGCGTTTATTGAAATAAAATTAACATATACAAACAAGTAAGTAACCCGCCTCACTAGACAAGGTCTGTTCTGAGACGGGTGAATATAAATGCATACATATACACAGACATACACACATACACATATGTATACGCATGCATGCACATAATCATAAAAACGTATAACGTAAACGTAAGTATAGAGAATCTAGATAAAATTATTGTAAATCGTTGTTGATTATAGTGGGATGTACATAATTTCGTAAAACAAAAAATATATAAAGAATTATTGAAAATTGTTATAAGGTTATCTGGAATGTACACAGTATCATAAATCCTTGACAGAATTATTGGAAATTATGAAAGGTATATACATAGTTACATAAAATCAAGAATTTCGTTAAAACTTTAAAAACACATAGAAATCTAAACAAAGTAAAAATTCAGCAAAATAATATAAATAAACGTATGAGGTAATAATAAACTTAACGTGCGTAAAACATAAGCAGCAAAGGAAGGAATAAATCTCTATAAATAACAATGATCATCGCAACACCTTTTTTACGCTTTCATTTGGCATCTGTTACTCTTCCGAATAATAATGCACATGGAATAAAAAGTCTTTATGTTTTAATTCAGTGAAAATAATCATGATTACACATTGTAGTTACAACGCTTAAAAAAACATATAGATAATTACATAAGATAATTACTAACTAACTAACTAACCATCACGCCGTTTCCTTGCAGGGGTAGGCAGAGAGGACGGACCGCCAAACAACTCGGTCTTGGCACACACTCTTTGCCTCACTCACATTCATACATCGTCTCATACATTCTCTTCTATAATTACATACATAAATTATATCTAATATTGTAATTTTTAATATAGTTTCTTATATAAGTGTACTATGTATTAAAAGTTCAAACTTCTAAACACATAACCTAACATAATTTCATATCTTTATTTTGTAAATCTTATTGTAATTCCTCCATCTTGTTATCAAGTACATGTTACACCTTTCAATGCTACTAACATACCTACTTATCTCGTACTCTGTAAATATTAATATATTATATGTTACCAGGTTAATTCGGTAAATCCGATTTTAATATATGCTACCAGATTACTTTTTCTTCTTTGTCACAAAAAATGTATGTGTACTTAAAATGTATATATTATATACATTTTCTTCATTACACAACTTAGTTTCAGAGAAAAATGAAACTTTTTTTTTGGTTTTTGTTTTGTAATTATGTACATTTCAGGAATAATATGAACTAAACATGTCAATTTGTCTGTCCTGGAACGGGAAACTTTCTTAGTTGGACAGGCAAAGCTTCCTAATATGTAATTTGTACTTTCTTTTGTATCTATCTATAATAAATAAATAAATTTGACAATCTCAAAAAACGTTTTGATCACTTTATTTTTAAATACCTAAAATGTTTATAGGATGCAACAAAGTTATAATAAAAGAAAAATGCAAAACGTAAAAAGTTGATAAATCCAATAATACGTTTCGCAAATTCGCTTTGTGGCGTCCCCCATATCGCCGGTCACTTAGAGTTAGACCAAGAACATCAATGGAGAGCGCCTGTTCGGAAGATTGCTTCCGTTGAAGGTGACTAGATTTTCATTTCGATCCCTTTTAGACGTAATCAGACATGATTGGGTATTTGAAATTAAATTCAATGAGATTATTTTTACCCCAAGAGAAAACACTCTCGAGGTATCCGATAATTTATAACATAAAATAATTATCTTCCTATTCAAAACACAATTTCAAACAACGGATAAAAATACATTTTTTTATTTTTTATTTAAATTTGTAGATTTCAATTTTAATCTTTTGACAAATTTAACTTTTTTTTATAAATAGATTATTTAGGTTTATGATACGATCATGAAATGTGTTGATATTTTTGTTCAGTAATTTTGGTTTTCATTATTGAAAAATAAAACTGTGGTTTGGTTTATTATTATCATATCTATATAGCAGAATATTACTCATTCTTTTCTTTTGATTTTTAGTGTTACGTCAAACAAAAATCAAACTTTATTTTTTTTTCAAAAGCTTTTATGCTGACAATGAACCTTACGTGGTTATCAAAAGATTATAAAGGTATAATCCAATAATTATTACAAGCAATAATTGTCAGCCTGAAACACTCATTTACATTGAAAAATCTTCCGAGAAAAGATACTTGCCCCCAACGGGACTTGAACCCGTGTCCTTCCGATTGCCGGTCGAATGCTCTGACCACTGAGCTATGGGGGCTTATCAAATACCCGCCAAATAATTCAATATATACTAGTGTTTCATTCAACAATTACTGCTTGTTATATTTTTTCCACCTGAAAATACACCCCAATAAATGCAGACATAATTTGTCTCGACGCCACCTAGCGAGGGATTTAACACTAACAATGTCTTCCTCGCAAAAATAAAGTTGGTTGTTTTCAGGTGGAAAAAATATAACAAGCAGTAATTGTTGAATGAAACACTAGTATATATTGAATTATTTGGCGGGTATTTGATAAGCCCCCATAGCTCAGTGGTCAGAGCATTCGACCGGCAATCGGAAGGACACGGGTTCAAGTCCCGTTGGGGGCAAGTATCTTTTCTCGGAAGATTTTTCAATGTAAATGAGTGTTTCAGGCTGACAATTATTGCTTGTAATAATTGTTACCCATTGTGCTATGCATAAAAATCTTGTCTAAACGTTAGTTTATAAAGTAAAAAATAATATAATCCAATAGTTATAAACAACGGTGACCAGCCAAGTCAGAATGAAACCAACTCAGAACCACCTCAGAAAGGTCATTAAGAGTGAAGATAAAAAAATATTAAAAATTGTTTAAATAGGTCATATTATGTTTACGGCTATTTAAAAAAAAATTTCATAGCTTTTAATGACTTCTCAAAGATTTGTTGAGTTGACTTCATTCTGAGTTGGCATGGAACCATAAATAACTAGCCATTTCCATATGCAAAACAATAACTTAAATTTGAAGTTTGATATTTTTTCGCTTTTAAAAACTATTTTTTTTATATCGTCCTTAAGCAAAACCATGTTTTGTTATTTTAGTATATAGAAATGGAAATTGATTAAAATTAATATCTTTAGAAATTATTTGACATAAACGTAAAAAGAAAAAATTTAAACAAATGAATATATCTGTACTTTGTCCATAATTTTTACTTTTGCAGCCGAACTAAATACGTCAATAAATTATAATTGACGTAGTTCTTTTCTGATTACAGATTGATGCTGAATACAGTGACATCGTGAATACTAATATTTCTAAAAAAGGTTTATCTTTATAAGATACCTTGCTACAGTACTTCACACACCCTCAAATTGTTCATAGTCCAAACAGATTGATAAATCTTTCTACGACAGCATTCCTTATCTTCAAAATGGAAATTATCTTATATCCAAATGATATAAATACTCTGTCACGACAAAGTACGAGTATTAACACCAACAGTAAAGTATTAACACCAACATGTTCAAATTCGTAGTTCTCGCTGTTTTCGTGACTGCGGCTTCTGGTAAGATGTTTACGTTTAACATTCCTACACATTGAAATATCAAACAATGAAATGCAAAACATAATAAATTGCGTGTTTTATCAATCCATTAAAAAATATGATGTTCTTCCAGCCGGCGTCCTCGGACCAATCCGTGGAATTGGCCAGTCCCCTATTGTTGGAGGAACTGTGGCCTCCATCCAGGATGCTCCATGGCAGGTTGCTCTCCAGTACGATGGAAAACTCCGTTGCGGAGGCTCTATCATCGCTCCCACAGTCATCTTGACTGCTGGACATTGCACCATTTCGTAAGTCGAAATCCTTCCATTTTAGCCAATGTTCCAATTTAAGGATTTAAATATCCTATCTGCACACTTCGAATAATTTAAATATCTGAATAGCTGAATCTGTTATAAGGTATGGAATAACAGCTTGGGGATGTTCCTGTAAAACAAATACAGACCATGTTCAATCAGTGCAAAGTTCATTAGTTAAATTATTAGCTGAAAAAAATTATACAAAGAAAGACATAATATTCCATACTGTCATCAGTTCAAATTCTTTCAGTGAGAGCAATTCTGTGGTACAAAATTATATTTCAACTCATAAATAAACCTTTATATATAAACAGGCTGGAACACAACCATAACACTCGTGTTAACTTCAATGAAGGGCTAATTGTACCTAAGCATACAAATAAATGTGGACAAAGAAAGTTAAATTACAAGATTCCCAGTTGTTTAAATATGTTACCTGCTGAAATTAAAAACTATGCCCAAAACAAACAATTGGTAAATTTACTGAAGACTTGGCTTACGGAAATAATTAATTTGTATCTGCTTAGAATGACATATTATTCTAAAGACTTTAAAATTGTCATTTATGTTTTCATAATTTTTCTTTTCTCTGTGTTTCCGTAAATTTTTAAATTTTATTTGGTATAATTATAAAAATGTAACTATTAACTCACTATAATAAGATCTTTAATGTAAAGAACCCGTTAGAAAAACTGCTAAAAAGTAATTTATCGGGAATTTGTTGTCTTATATTTGTAAAGTGTATACAATAAATAAAAAATAAAAAAGTCAATTCGCGAATCTAACAACCAAATTACATGTAATGAATTATTATTTATATTTTGTTGCTACCAAGTGGTAGAACTCCATTTTATTTTAGAGTTTATATTTATCTTTCAATCTTATAAGTAAATAAAAACAAGTTTTTTTATAAATAATTACGCAGAAGACTTTACTTATAAACTAAACTTTTTTTCAATAATAATATGATGAGTTACAGAAAACAAAAAAAAAATGTACGAGTATATTTCTTCATTTGATCCACGATGCCTGCTAATAAATAATTCGATTTCTTATTTCAGAACAGAAGCTGACTCATGGAATGTCCGTGCCGGATCTAGCCAACACGAATCTGGTGGAACTTCCTACAATGTGTCCACGGTAGTGACCAACCCTCTGTACTCTCCCACCACGCTCGATTACGACATCGCTGTTCTCATCCTCACAGAAGCTATCGTCATCGATAACCTCAACACCAAGATCATTCCCCTGCCAGCTTTGAATCAGGAGGTTCACCCCAGCTCTGAAGCTTTGGTCACAGGTTGGGGATCCACTTCCGTAAGTAATATTATGGTACCACGATAACACAACATATTATCTGGTTTTACAAACACGAACGCACCCACTTTCATCCCATAAATAATCATTTTTTTCTTTGCCAATAGTCCGGAGAAGCACCTTCAAGCATCCTCCGCATGGTGACCATCCCAATTGTTGAGCATGAAGCTTGCGAAGCTGCCTACAGCGGATTCAACACCATCACTGAAAGAATGATCTGTGGAGGAAAGCTGGGAGTCGGAGGCGTTGATGCTTGCCAGGGAGACTCTGGTGGTCCAGCCGTCGTCAATGGAGTCATTATCGGAGTCACTTCCTGGGGAAATGGCTGTGCTCTTGCCAATTACCCCGGAGTATGGGCTAGAGTACCAGCGATGGTTGATTGGATTCAGGAACAGCTTTAAATAATATTTTAAACATTAATTTCGGTTATTCTAACTTTTTTCAGATCTTTAATTTTTGTTACTTAGGTATTCAAAATATAATCTTAATACTCAATAAAATTTGTTTTATAAATTAATTGGATTTCAATTCACCTCTTCTCACAAGTGTTTTGTAAACCCTCATCAGGACTTTGAACAAAATGAAATCAACGTTTGTTTTCTTGTTATTTGGCGGCTTTAGCACAGTTTCTACAGTGCAAATAAAATTTTAATATCGCAAGCTAAGGTAATCAAGATATTTTTGCAATCCTATTTAAATTTAAGATATTTTATATTTAATAATAATTAATATTAGCAATTTACAATTTTTTCCATCTAGCAAGATGCAGAAAAATTAGTTTTTTTGATGTTATTCTTGTTTAGACCTTATTTTTGTTAAAAATATAAAACGCTTCTGGGCGTGAAATTGAAAATAAATATATCATTATTTTTATTTAAGTTTTGAAAGAAAAAAATATATTAACTAGTTATGCGGTGTAATTATTATTACGCATTAGTTCAAGGTAAAATTTTAGATTAACATTTACACGATAGATATCTATAACAATTTATGACATTGTTAATAAGTGATCAGTGATACGATAAGTGATAATAATAAGTTTTCTTTTTATAAATACAATTTCACAAGTGTTAAGTTTAACAAAAAACAGGAATAGAAATGAATATCTAAGAACAGTAATAAAAAATAGCATAATAATATAGTGCAATATATTTAAAGATGAAAATAACACCCTCACTAGGCGAACCTGTGTTTCGGTGGAATTTTGATCAAATTCTTTAATACATTTTCCGTGATTTACAAAGTGTACCATTATCTAAAGTTCCTTTCTAGCAATATATTTTATCTATTTTTTTAAAAGACAGATAAATATTTCCATGTTTCGAAAAACCTGATTATTATTTTTAAATCTTCTACTACCATCATAGCTAGCGAGAAATATTCCTTCTGTTTTGATACACGACTCAACTGAGGAATTATTGAACTCACGGTGCCTGGGTGACCAGACGCGATGCCAACTCAGCCAAAGACCGGTCATTAAAAAATTCTTTTAATATGTGTGTTTTATGCATGTTGTTTGTAATTATAGAATTTTCCACCGAAACCTATGCTTGTTAGGGGAAGCTAATTGCCAAAGTGCACAATTTCGAATTTGAAGCGGCCACCTTGAATTACTGCAGTTCTCGGAAAGTTCTAGAGTTCTCCCACGATGTGATTGATATTCGGTACAGAAAAGTTAGATGGGATCTGAATTCGAATCGTTTTGTCGAAATGCACAATATTTATTTATTTACTAATCTTAAGGTAGCTCACATCGCCGTGTGTAAATATTTTTTTTAAATATATATTATTTTCAAACATAATCATCCTTACTAAAAAACCCATCGAAAATTTTATTCAATTGATAAACGGCCGCGGATGTGAAAACATTACTAATTAAAAAATTGTTCATAGAAAGAAAAACACATTGCTTACACAGCCTGAGAGAGTAGTTTATCTCTGTTTTATTAATGATGTCTGAACGATATTTGGAATTTTTCCAAAGTATTTTGAATGTTCTATATATTTCTTATTTTTGAAGGTGTTGTAAAAACAAATACCATTTTTGAAAACAAGATAAAATTAGCTTTTAGATTTATGTATTTGAAATTCACATTGCCATATTTTAAGATTCAAACGCAGAAAAAATTGAAAAAAAATTCTTACCAAAACATTTTTGATGAAAGTGTAGAGAAATTTATGAAAAAAACAAAATTAAAAAATACAGTCCTTTTATATAATGAATTTGGAAGAAACCTGTTACTTCACATTTTTCTGTTTAATACAATAAATAATTGTAAAAAAATTAAATTAAATTTGGTTTTAATTTTTAAAAATTTACAATAAAGAAAACTGAAATTCTAATTCATGGCTTGCACATCTTAAGACGTTAATTTCTTTGATACGTTTACCAACACGTGTATTAGATATTTAAGTTATATAAAAAAACATAACTTTGAATAAATTCTCAAAATATAAAGACCATACAATGTTAATTTAATTTTTTATGTAACCTTTAAAACTATTTCCTGACAGTTTGACTTTCAGAGTACGATTATTTTGCTATTAGCTTGATTAAAGCTGATGTAAAACCACACAAATAACAATAAATATATTAATTATATGAGAATATAAGAGGGAATTCGTCGTTATAATAGAAATTATAAACACATAAGTAAAATTAAAACACTTATCCGCGGAGCCAAATTTTTTTCGTGGCTTTAATTTTTCCAGCGCCAACGACAAATGCGCAGGTGCACTAACCGTCGCCATCTAGCGGATAAGAATGAAAACAAACAATTTAATAAGTACACTCTAAGAAATTACAATGTTGTCAGATTTGAAATACATTGAATGCATGTTTACAGCGTGACCACGTAAGAAAGCTTATTACTTATTAGTAATATATCGTGTTTTAGTGTACACGGGGTTTATTTATGTTATTGCAATAATACAGGTTATCGGCCGTGAAAAGTTTTTTTTTAGTAATGCTGAATATTTTTATATTTTTAATTTCAATTCACATACTAAATATCAAGAAGTGTGGAAGACATGCTTTCATTCCTTTTTAAAATTAATCATATTTTATTTATTTATAAATTACATGAAAATACATTAAAATATTTTCAAATATATGATACATTACATCAGCATACTGATTTGGCTGATGGCTGCCTGTTTCATGGTGACCAATGGAATATAGTTACTTTGTGGTGTCTAGTGTGAACAAATGGATTTAATGTATTAACATGTTGAAAATTAGAATAATTATAGAAGAAAGTTTATTATGAGAATTATTATTATTTTAAAAAAGAAAAGAAAAAACTTAATTTTAATCTTAGTAATTTCATTCAGGATTTTTTTATAAAGTTAGACGTCCTTGGGCACGAGAGATTTCTGGGAGCTTGGTTTCTTCCTCGATGGCAATCTATTTGCTTTGCATTTCTCGTCCCAGGTCCGTGTATTTCGTGACTGTAATTTATTTTTCTTTTGAAGTCCTTAGACATCCCAATGTTAATTTTATGTGCAAAATAAATACATTCAAACATATATTTGGCTTCGCCACCGTAAAATTTTGCTCCTAATTTTATCCATTTGTATATGTTGCGCTTGAGTATTATTATGCCCAGGCTACAGGAGCGGTTCTCCCGCCGCACAGTGGCTGATTTTGATGATTCGGCGCGACATCGCTCTCGGCGTTCGACCATTTGGCAGTTCAATGTTGTTTTTTTAAGTATTAATAAGAAATACCACTTATTCTTTGTTAATTCTTTTAAGTTGAAACGTTGAAATTTTTAATGCTTTTATAAAAAGTAGCATGTCACTTGGGCGCTTAGTATTGAATTTTATAGATTATAATTCTTTAAAAAACAGAAAATAAAAATACATTAAAAACTAAATATTTACTTTATTATTTAGCATTAATACAAAATGTGATTTCTGGTAGCAACCCAAATATTTATAATTATTTGGGAAAACTGTTTAGGTGATCAACGTTAACTTACAATCATTTAAATCATTTAAATCTCTAATGACACCGAAACTGGAAAGAACATGTCTCAAAAATTGTAGCAAAAATCAGTAGTTCTTCTTATGTTCTGGGTACCTTGAGAAAAATATTGAATACCGAATCAGTAAAAGCCGCATACTATGGTTATGTATATTCAATAATAAAATACTGTATTATTTTTTGGGGAAACTCGGTAAACGCCAAAGATGTCTTCATCATACAAAAGAGATGCATAAGAAAAATTACAAACTCTGGTCGTTTAGATTCATGTAGACCTATGTTTAAAAATCTGAAAATTCTAAAATTCACAGACATATATATAATGGAGTTATGCATGTTAGTGCGATCATCTACAGACAAGTTCCCACTAAAAAACTCAACACATAAATACGTTACAAGGCTCACAGAAAACCTAATATACCAAAAGCAAACAAAACAATATTCCAAAAAGGACCAAACTACATGGCCATTTAAGTATATAACAACCTTCCACATAACATTAAACAAATACAAGATACACACAAATTCAAATCGTCACTAAACACTTTCCTTGTTAATAAATGTCACTACACGTTGAATGAATACCTCACGTAAATGAAACGCCTATTTTTATTGGTATATATATTTGTATTTTTTTTTTCATTGGAATATTGTTATTTTAACTGTATAAACATTGTAATTATAATAAAACAAATAATATTATATAAATATTGTAATTAAATAAATGTGGTTAGCTGGAAGAAATGGGGTCTACCCATAAGCTATACCTTTTGTAATTTTTATTTTACAATAAATATTTTTTGATTTTGATTTTTGATTTTGATAAAATTTTAAGGAGAAACCCATACATTCGGCACATTATTATTAATTGGTGTACATAGCAACAATACTTAAGATTTTGCAGACAGTGGGGAATAACAGTTTTATAATGGGGGTAATTAGCGTAATTCACCCTATACCAATATTTTAACTACTTAGTTGAAGAAAATTACAATCATTTCTTAAAAATGCAATTACTGGAGTGACTGGCCACAGTTGGTGATGATTTTTAAAATATTTTTTTCATTAATTTAAATAAAGGATGTATCTTTAAGAGTTTTTTAAGTATTTAAAAAAAAATATATATATATATATATATATCCCGTGATAAGTACACAAAAAACTTGATTCCGCATACTTTTAAAATCACCTTAATACAGTAGCGTAAATGTGCGCATAGTGTACCTACCCCTGTTCTGCGACTAATTACAGAATAATTAAGTTTCAGATATTAATTTAAATTATCAGTGAGTAATTGTGAATAACTTTAATTTTTTTAATGGTACACCGAACTAAATATTACATTAAGTTGATCTTCCTTTGACATATCGGAGACAAAGATTAGATTCTGAAAAAAAATATACGAAAATTACAACCGTTTCTTAAAAATACAATTACTGGAGTAGCTGGCTACAGTTGGTGATGATTTTTATTTTCCATATACAAAAAAGACACAGCAATAATATCCTATTAAAATTGAAGTGAAGACTTGTGAAGTTTTTTATTCCTACCGCATTAAAGACAAAAAATTGGAAAAAAGTTTGCAAAAATAAAAAAAAACGTTAAATTTGAACCAAGGCAAAAGGCATAATTTTTTTAATATATTTTTTTAACTTATAAAGGATAAATCTTGAAGAATATTATATGTATTTAAAAAATATATATATATGATAAGTACATAAAACACTTGATTCCGCATTCCTTTAAAATCACCTTAATACAGAAGCGTAAATGTGCGCCCAGTGTACCCCTGTTCTGCGACTAATTACATAATAATTAAGTTTCAGATATTAATTTTAAATATCAGTGAGTAATTGTGAATAATTTATTTTTTAATGGTAGGTACACTGAACTAAATTTTACATTTAGTTGATCTTTCTTTGACATATCAGAGTCAAAGATTAGATTCTGAAAAAAAATTGACGAAAATTACAATCGTTTCTTAAAAATGCAATTACTGGAGTGGCTGGCTATATTTGGTAGTGATTTTTATTTTCCATGTACAAAAAAGTTATAGCAATAACGTCTTATTAAAATTGGAGTGAAGACTCGTGAAGTTTTTTATTCCTACTCCATTCAAGATAAAAAATTGGAAAAAAGTTTGGAAAAAAAAACGTTAACTTTGAACCAAGGCAACAGATATAATTTATAAAAAAATATATTTTTAAATAAAGCACGTATCTTAAAAAATATGTGAAATGATTTTTTAAATACTTTTTTTGTACAATAAGTTCACAAACCATCTGATTTCGCACGCCTTCAAACTCGCCTAGATACAGCAGCGTAATTGCGCGCCGGAACATCTCAGTTCTGTGACTAATTACCGAGTAAGTAAGCTTCGGGTATTATTTTCAGTGACTTTTTTAATGTCAGTGGTTAATTGAGAATACATCAGTAAAAAAAAAAATCATTTCGGGAACATGCCGATCTGGGATCAACGTCGCGCCAGCGCTCAAATTTCAGCCACTGTGCGCCGCAGGAAACCGCCCGAAAGAGCTGCCGCAGACCATCACACTTCACGGGTGGCGGTTTCCCGCGGCGGGAAAACCCGCTCGTGTAGAATACGTCATACAAAGTTCATGGTAAATTGTATCTGCTGCGGTTTACAGGCGATTTTCCGCGGCGGGAGAACCGCTCCTGTAGCCTGGGCCTGCATTGTTTCCTTTTGCGGTATTAGCTTTGTTCCAATTTCTCTTCATTGCAGACAAAAAAAAATTGAACAGTAGTTAAAGTATGGTGACATAATTGTATTATCTTATTTAGTATAATTCTTTATTTACTATATTTCTGATTCTGACAAGAAATTATATGTTTTTGCAATTTTTTAATTATAGGGTCTGCATTTTTTTATAAGTTCAGCTTTGAGTCTATGATGACACTAATTTTTTAATTTTTTCCACGTTTTCTATGATTTATTCATTAACTAGCGATTTCCGGGCGTACCTTAATAAAAAATTATTTCCCATTCGTCCGGTTACCCTTTCGCCTACCCTTCCACCTTCTCCGCCTTCTCTTTTCCCGTCCCGCGAACCCCCCTCCCGCGTTCTCCTTCCCACTCCCATCGCGGGAATGCGCACAATAAATCCATATATAGAAACCATTGCGGGCATGCGCACATTAAATCCCCAAAGTTTCGAATACGCACGGACAACTCACATACAAGCAATTGATTTTAATGTATTAAATATACTTTGGAAACTCGTACGTGTTTTTTCTGTCAATTTTCATGAGTTTTGTCTGATTAATATTTAGTATTAATTTTTTTCGTTTAAGCAATTTTGTTGCAGTATCCAAGTCACTATTTAAATTTGTGCTTGCTTTCTCACATTTTTGCAATATAAATCAGGGCATCGTCTGAAAACAGCCTTATTTTGCAATGTTTTGGTATTTTACAACCTTATCAATATAATTTATTCAACAATACCGGGCCCAATACCAATCCTCGCGGTACTCTCAGTGTATGTTCAAACGAATTTAATATATTATTACTTTTCTTCGTTGTTTGTTGTCTATTGCATAAATAATTTTAAACCATACTAATGCTTTTCCCTTTATCCCATATTTCTTTAATATTTCAAAAACTCTTTCTATCTGTCGTTTCAAAAGCTCTCTGATAAAAAAGTAACAATTTATTCACAAGTTTTATCTGCATCTTCTTTTCAATCATTACTTACTCAATTTAGATTTTTTGCTGCTAAATCCAGATTCTTCGTAACAAAGGATGCTGTTGTTTTCCAAGTATTCATATAATATGACAGTATATTGGATTAAATCGTGTGAATATGTGGACTGGTGAAATGCAACGACTGGAATGTCTGGAGAGAGAGCCACCATAACCTTTAAATGGATTACTATTAGAGACAAGGTCGGATTTTGTAAAGAAGGCATAACATTAAAAATAAATATATGATTGGGTATATGGAATTTATATTATATTATCAGGGTTTTATTTTCGTTACACAATTTGACAGCCCTGCTTACGTCGCCACTATTAAATTCCATATACCGACAAGGAACACAAGACAAAACGTAACATTCCTCTGCAACACATACAGAAAAAACTGTCAGACACACTCACTGATTTGATTAGAAAGAATGCATGATCTGGGAAACAATTGATATATTTACTGACTCCATACATGAAGCATAATCTATACCAGCACTTAGAGTATGTAATGTAGTTGTGATTTGTCATAAAAAAATGTTTTAGTTTCCAATTTATTTTACGTTACTGTAACATGTTTCACCAATGTCGATAGTTTACCAGTTTTACATTACTTCAAGCTTCAAAAACTTTTAGCATAATTTTCGATAGCTCATTACATATATTCTGTTATAATGTCTAATCTATCTAAAATACTAGTTGGGCGTAAAACCGAAATAACAGAAATTTCAATTCAAAATTAAATCACTAGAATCCACAACCTTAAATATTTACTCAAAACCATCCATAACCCCAAGCAACGACGCATACATGACTGCTAGTTATTAATTTTAAAAAGTAATTATTATTTTTTATTGTTAAACTAACGTTTAAGACAAGATTTTTTTATGCATAGCACAAAGGGTAACAATTATTATAAGCAATAATTATCAGCCTGAAACACTCATCCACATTGAAAAATGTTACCCTTTGTGCTATGCATAAAAAAAATCTTGTCTTAAACGTTAGTTTAACAATTAAAAATAATTATTAATATTTGACAAGTTTAAGTATTTCCCCAATTGATGAAGACATAATTTGTCTCGACGCCACTTAGCGACGGATTTAATACTAACAGTGTCTCTCTCGCAAAAATAAAGTTGGTTGTTTTCAGATGGAAAAAATATAATAAGCAGTAATTGTTGAATGAAACACTAGTATATATTGAATCATTTGGCGGGTATAAGATAAGCCGCCATAGCTCAATTGGGAGAGCAGCTGACCGGCAATCAGACGGGCACGAGTTCAAGTCCCGTTGGCGTCATGTATTTTTTCTCGGAAAATTTTTAAATATGGATGAGTGTTTCAGGCTGATAATTATTGCTTATAATAATTTAAAAAAGCATTGTCATTTTTATTGACACTGATTGACCCCTAAACATAAGGCATCATTTGACATCACTTGTTTTTCGCAATAAAAAAAGATTGTATTGTTTTTGGATAATATCACAATTTCACATCTCTTGGTAAGTATAGACGGTTGCTGAGTTAACCCAGGCGGGTTCATATACTTGGCTGGCTAAGTCCTCCACCGTTGCAAAAGCAACGTCTTCCGCTTTAAATGACGGCTGTAGAAGATTTTCAAATGTTGTCGGATAATTCGTAACCCCTGAATGTTTGTATTTCATTAACATTTTTAAAAAGTACGACAAGAAGATGTAAAATAACCTATTGGAAATCCATAACTGAAATAGACGCTGTACATTGATCACAATGCAGTCACGGATATGTTATCCATACGATTGATTATCTTCGTTAACGAAAATATATCGCAGATTAAAATAATTTCTTTTATGATAATACCGTTCATTCAAAACAAAGCATTCATTGTGTAAATACTCTGTTTCTGACGCAGTTGGGTATTACTCACAAAATGTTTCAATTCATTGTACTCGCTGCTCTCTTAGCCGTGGCTACTGGTAAGTTATTTAATAATCTTAACTCTCTAAGAATCTTTTAGACTAAAACAAACCATTTTCATCTGGTCGATCGGGAAATTAGTGTAGTGTATTTTGTTATTTTTTCATACGGAATATAGGAAAATATTTTTTTCTAGCCAGGGTCCTCGACCCAATCCGTGGAATCGGCCTACCACCAATTATTGGTGGAACTGAAGCTTCACTTGAGGATGCCCCATGGCAGGTGGCTCTCCAGCACAGAGGAGAATTGCAATGTGGAGGTTCCATCATCACCCCCATAGTCATCCTGACTGCTGCACAATGTACCCTCTCGTAAGTTGAAATGTATTGCTTTTTAGGTGGTAAAATAGGAGTGAAGAAGGTGTGAAGCTAGTTCTTCAAGCCGATTTAAAAAAATAACAGATTTACCATTTAACCGATTCGCAATGAGTATCTGTTAAAATTTTATGTTTCCAGCACCGCCGCCGGAGATTGGAACGTCCGTGCTGGATCTGTCAATCATGCTTTTGGTGGAACTTCCTACAAAGTGTCCAAGGTGGTGACACACTCCCAATTTTCATACGTCCACTTCGACTACGACATCGCTATTCTCATCCTCATGGAAGCTATCGACATTGATGACATCATCACCAAGATCATTCCCCTGCCAGAGTTAAATATGGATGTTCCCGTTGGTTCCACAGGTTTGGTCACTGGATGGGGAAGTATTACTGTAAGTTATATTATAATGTCACGGCTGCAAGAAATATTTTTAGATATAACTGTCACCTCAACCCAACATATTATTTAGTACATTACAATTTGTTTCCTTTGCCAACAGGATTCCGGCTTTAAACAACGCAACCTCCGTAAGGTGACGATCCCTGTTATGAACCAATCTACATGCATTTCTGCCTACTTCGGATTCAATCCTGTTACCGACAGGATGATCTGCGGAGGTCTGTATGGAGTCGGTGGCGTTGGCTTTTGCCAGGGAGACGCTGGTGGTCCATTCGTTGTGGATGGAATTCTCATCGGAATCACTTCCTGGGGAGATGGCTGCGGTGGTCCTTGGTCACCCGGAGTATGGGCTAGAGTACCAGCACTGGTTGGTTGGATACGTGAACAGCTGTGAATAACACTTTTTCTTGTTTGTATTAAGGTTAAACATGTTTATTCAGACCTTATTACGTTACGTATTAATAACACTTAAACCTTTTCCCAAATAAACTTGGAACACTGAAAAAATTTGTTTTCATATTGGCATTTACTTGTTGATAAGATCGTTGACCCATGAAATATGCTGTCAACGACCTTAAAGTATAAAAACCCATGAAAACAATTAATACTCTGTACTAGTGCCGATAGATATTATCGGAACTCTAGCAGTTGCGGGCGATCAATCCAGAGTTTTGTCTAAATCTTCTGGAAGCTAAGGCGAAACCGGGCATGAGATATCATCTAGGAATAACTCGATGAAACAAAGAAGCTCGAAAAGACCTTTACAGAAGATGGACCTTGTTCATTTGTTTATTAAGACATACAGAGTACACTACAATACGAGTCATAAGGTAAGTATGTTAAGTGTAATTTTTACATGGTTTTGTTATTACGTAAGTTCATAGAATGTCATTTGGTAGTTTCGCCTGAGAAATGAACGGGTCTTAAAACTTAATTAGTGAGTAATAATAATAAAAAAATAAAAAAGGGGGGGGGGGGGGGGGAGATAAAGAGATATTTTAAAATCAAGAATTATATGCTCACTAATTCTAATTGACTGATTAAAGTTGAACGAAACGTTAAGTGTTAGTAGTTTTAAATTTATGAAATGGGTTTATATCACGCCAAGAAATTTAACCAATTAGTTTTGTATGTTTGCAAGAAATCATGAAAAATGTCTAAATGTAGTAATTTTTTTTTTTTAATTGTGATTGCGCCAGTAATTGATGAGTTATTTGAGCATTAGTGTTGTTAGCTTCTATGTGAAAAAGGGGAGTGTGTTATTTAGCCGGTTATATAAAAACAACATATCATAATTCAGATTGTAATTCAATGATATTGATGTTCAAATAATTTTCAAATTTTAACTATTTGTGTTTCTCCAATTAGATGGAATTTAATAACAAAGTAAAAACACAATGTTATCCAAAAGATTAAAATGTGCTTCAAAATGAATAATTATAGCAGATAAATTATTAATTAATAGATAATATAGTTCGTCCCAGCAAGAAATAATTACATAAATAATCTAATTACATAAGGAATAATTACATAAATAATTTTTAGTATTACCGGCATTTCAATACATGGTAATCGCTGTTATCGAGGCCTTGACTTCTGGTAAGTTATCTAAAGTAAAATAAAGTTAATCAACATTTTTTTTTCCATTTTCCATCATGCCGGAATAAATATTGTATGTACCAGTACACAATAGACCACTTGCATGGATTTCATAACGACTTGGAAAAAATCGTGTGGATAGATCTTTTTACTAAGATTACGAAAAGGTTAGTAATTTTTTTTATAAATGTACAGTTTTTTTATTTTTAAATAAATAAATCCATTATTCGGGCTCGTGACGTCACTACATGAAAATGTCCCATCTCCGAAAATGTTCCGATTAATTTTGTAAAATTCCACACTGATTTATTTTTTTTCTATGGCATCACTTTGATTTCAGGCGAATTTTTTTAATTCGTTCACTAGATTTATTGTTTGTTATCTGCGAACTTATCATTTGGTTTGAATTTTTGACAGATATTATGAAGAGAACCCCGTACATTTTAGATGTCGGTACGTATTTTGGAGGTATAATGGTTATGGTGCTGATTTTATCAAAATCAAATTTTATAATATTCTTATTTTTATTATAATTTACAAGTACAAGTATATTACATTGGATGTATTAATATAGACGTTGAACATTATAATTATTTATGATCAATTAGATGGATCAAGGAAAAAAATATTTATGAGATGTAATATTTTTGGTATGCCCCGTTATGATCCTGTGCCATTGGTGTGGAAAACGTTCTTTTTTTAATGTAATGTAATTATCGTTTTTTCGCACCTATAAAATTACGTCCCGTCTTTCAGGTTTATAAAAAATGGTCTGATTTTTCGGGTTGAAATTTTCAAAAAATTCCCAGGGTTTCAAAAATACGATTAAAAAAAAAATATAGAATGTCTTAGAATATTTGCCTAAACCGGATTTTTTTTTTTTAAATGTGATGCAAGATGCATTTATGTGAATAGATTGAAAGAAATGAACTTTTCCAACAGGCGCCGTCCTCGGTTCGATCTATGGAAGCGACCTGCCTTCAAATATTGGTGAAACTGAAGCTTCCTTCCTAGATCCCCCGTAGCAGGAGAAATCCTTTTTTTTAATATTAGCTTCACTGAAAGGAAAAGCCCTCAGGTAAATAATTCCCCTCAGGGCCTACATCATGCTGTGTGGAGGGTCTTTCGGGGAAAGGTGGGAGATGACGTTCTGGGAAGGAAAAAGGTATGAGGGGCGGTTCGGAATTATGGGACAGTGTCTTCAGGAGTGACGGACGTATAAGTCCATCTCTCCCACTGTGGTGCAAGGCGATTTTCCGAGTGAGTCATGCTGGAGAGGTCAAAAGGTCTCACTGAACCAGTATCTCCCGATCCGATCTGCAACTCAGCAGGTGGACAGATACTTTTACCGCCAAGACCTGAACAAACTTCACCCCGTGAATCTGTCCACCCCTGCTAAGTATGGCAGAGGTGTTGGTTATCCAATTAATAATGGTACCCGCCTCCCAAATTGCGGAAGTTCATAACCATTCTGACTGCTGCACAATTGCACCTTCTCGTCAGTTTTACTCTTCTTGTTTAATCAAGAGTTGGAGTTAGTCCCTCAAATCGACTTGAAAATACAACTGTATGATAATATTTCATATTTTGACACTTTACGAATATCTTCTAAAAAATTTATAAAGTTATTTTAGAACCACCGCTGCTGGCGCATGGAACATCTGTACCTGATCTAGCCAGCATGCAACTGAAGGCACTTCCTACTAGGTGTCCAGGTTGGAAACCCACTCACAATTCTCCATCGTCACTGTCGGTTACGACATTGTGGTTCTCACCTTCGCAGAAGCTATCGCCATTGATGATGTCCTCACCAAGATATTTCGCCTCCCAGAATTTAACCTGAGACGTTCCCGGCAGCTCACTAGATTTCGTCATTTCGGCAAGTATAATGGTAAGTTGTATAAAAATGTCACGGCTATCAAAACGGTTCGCATAAATAACTAACCAAATAACTCTTACATTCTTATATTAAACATCATAAATAATATTACAATTTGCCAACATCAGGATGGTGGTTAGGTAACGTACCCATACTACGTAACGCGTTTAGGGGGGGGGGGGTCTTCAAAATGTCACGCTTGGTACAAATGAGCGGCGGAGGGCTTAGGTTTTTGGTCACCGGAGGGGGGGGGGGTTAAAAATTGCAAAAAGTTGGTCACGTAGTATGGGTACGTTCTCTTACTTAAAACGCAATCTCTACCAGTGGGCTTAGTCACTAATTTTTGTAAACCTCCGTTTCATGAAAATTACGGGTTTAGCTACGTCACATACCCGTATTTTGACAGATTCGCCAACTTTGGTAGTCTCTGTCAAATCGTAAACGGAAACGGTAAACCTACAAACCAGGAAATCAGCGACGCCTCACGACGTCCTTGCATTTTGACAAACTTAGGTAGTCCGTAAGGCGAACTGTCAGTTGGAGTTTCTGGTATACCAAATTTGTCCATTCGCCGTCCGGTTTACGGGTTACCGGAGAACGGGTTTGATCTTTTTTTGTTTAAAAGGTAAGTTATAATATGATTTATTTCGATTTAAACGATTCCTCAACCGAATTGGTAAATCAAACCGCCGCAATATTGGGCACAGCTTATGGAAATATCACTTCGTTTCAACAATTACTACAAAAATAGGTTATGTTTACTTCAATCGCGGCAAAGTGATCATTTTATTGGAAATTTTATCTTGAATGAGAATAGAATTTGAATGCAAACAGTCTGTTAAAAATAGTAGTTTAATACGGTCCCGCTATACCTAATTTTGTTTGTAAATTCCAAATATGAGAACACTCTTTGCCCTATTTTCTTGTTCGTTTTTTGAAAGAAGATATGGATTGCGCTGGATCCGCCCTTGCTTGTTGGGTACAGAGTTAGGGAAATATTTACCTTTACTACAATAGTATGAACCCAATCTTGCAATATTATTCATAATTAGTGTATTTTTGTAGGTTCAGCCACAATGCCAGGTTATCTCCGCCTGGAGTACATGAACAGAGTCATTCTCAGAGAAGAAACATTCCGAAGAAGACAATTGAGAGATCTATCGAATCCCATGAACATTCCCGCTTCACTCTTCATAGCAAATTATCGGCTGTCGCAGGACTGTTTCGGCTGTTTCTTTCTGCCTATCTTCTCTTATATTTTAATGTATTTGATTTGTACACATACTTAAAATATATTATATTTTTAAGGTTCTAACGGCACTGTCGTTTCTTGCGACAGGGTCATATCAAAAAATTGTGGGAAATGATTTTCATTCAAGTCTTTCCCAAAAATCAGTCAGCCGACACATGAATGAAATTGTGTCAGCGTTAAACCAAATAATGGACCGACATATCATATTCCCAGGAACTCGGGAGGAAAGAAATTCAGTAAAACAAGGGTATGTTTTCATTTCATATATTTTATTTTTACTTTTTTTTTCACACACATAGACGGGCATAATACCTTTACATGAAATGACATATAAATGTGAATGAGGCTAGGAGTGTGTGCAAGACAGAGTTGTTTGTTGTTGGGTGTTGCTGTGTTTGAAACAATAAAAAAAAAAACTAAATTCTATAACCATATTAATAGATTTATCTACATCTGTTTTAATTATAAAAATTGTACATGTTTCAGATTTTATGAGAAATTCCAATTTCCAGGGGTAATTGGTTGCATCGACGGAACTCATATAGCCATAATCAAACCAAAAGTGCACGAAGAGGCATTTTTCAACCGAAAAGGTTACCATTCATTAAATGCTCTCATGGTAAATAAGCATTTCGCTAAAAACATACATATTTAATTAACTTACATAATATATTATCATCACACAGCTATCACGTAATATTATCTTAATATACATTCCAGATTTGTGACTCCAATCTTAAAATAATTGGTATATGTGCGAGATACGGAGGTGCGTCACACGATGCCCATGTTTGGCGGATGATGGCTATAAAACCTCCATTGGAAGAAGTTAGAAATCGAGAAACTTTCTGGCTTTTGGGTAAACTTCTTTTATATTTAAAGTGATCAGTATACCTACAATGTTTTATTGTATTTGTTTAAATGTATGCGTGTGTTCCATATGTTTCAGGAGATTCAGCATTCCCATTAAGGCCCTGCATGATGACTCCTATTTTGAATGCGTTACCGGGATCACCAGAAGAAAATTATACTAAGATGCAATGCAGAGTGCGAAATTGCATTGAACGGTGTTTTGGGGTGTTAAAGGGAAGATGGCGCTGTTTATTGAAGCATCGTGTTTTGCATTACACACCAAAAATGGCAATGAAGATAACTATCGCGTGTGCTGTTCTTCACAACATAGCTGTTGAAGCCCACATGCCAGAACCAGAAGATCCGATTATTGAAGATGATCCTGCAGAAGGGGTTAATATTATCGATCAACCCGAAGATCTGCTTACGCAAGGTCGGCTCACTCAACGTGAGCTTGTTCAAACTCTCAATCACCATATTTAATCATCAGCGCTCCATCCATGCCACCGTCTTTCTAAAATCAACTAAAATAATCAGATCTTCTGGTTCAAGCTTGTAGGTAGTTAGGTAAGTATTTACCTTTACTATAATATGTACCAAATAGGTAAGTGTCTGTTGCAATCTTAATAATAATTTGTATATTTATGTAGGTACGTTAGCCACAATGCGAGAGTATATCCACCTGCGTTTTTTTAATAGAGCCTTGCTCAGGGAAGAACTGAGGGAAGAGAGTGTCCGAAGACGGGAGTTGAGGGATCTATCAAATCCAGTTCTAACTCATTTAGCATACCCTCTATCTTTCTACATTTGTGTTACTTACAGTGTTACGTAATTACGGTATCGAACCACTTGATTACTGATTTATAGGCAAATTAATAATGAATAACAACAAAATGTTCAATTTAGATACTTACAAAACGAACTTTATACTCACAAGCCTCCCCAGCTAGCTCGATCGGCAGGGTCTCGCCTTCACAGTTCGTTGACAGAGTCGATTCAAGACAACTATCTGACTAATAAATGCAGGCAGGGTTACAATAAACTAGCAGACCCGGCCACACGTTGCTGTGGCTAATGAAACACAACGCCATTACCCAACCTTTATAAAATCCATACCATCCGCTTGCCAGCTGCCCGCTGCCTGAATTGAATATTTGAATTTCTCGGCTTTTCTCCACTATAATAAGCATGTATTATACATATAAACCTTCCTCTTGAAAACCGCATGAAAATCCGTTATGTAGTTTAAAAGATCTATGCGCACATACATTTTGAGCGACTTCATTTTATACTATGTAATGATTAAAAGATCTATTTAAAGACTTATTAATTTATTTATGACTCGATGCTTATAGGAAAAGCCTTTAATCCCAATGTGAACTTTGTATTTTACTGAATCTAAAATATAATAAAAGGGATGATTGGATAATGTATAGAACCGGAGGGCTCTCCCAGCCTCCGGCTGCCTGCCCTTCCCCTCCCACCGAAATCTGGGCCAATGAAGGCACGTCGGTGTGTTGCTAACTATATATATATATATAACAAATAATATTAAATATCAAGTACCTGGTGCAAATCATCGTACAGGGGCCGGAAGTTAAAATTCAAGAAAGTATTTTCCGCCGTTGTAACGAAGGTTTTTTGACTTTAAACCCTTCGAAGAATTCCCTCAATAAATTTTACAAAAAAAAAACATTGTTCACATAGAGATTAGGCATTAAAAACCTAGGCAAAAAGTTGTACAGTTTACATACATACAATAAGTTATAAAGTTTACAGTTAACATAAAATAACAAAAAAACAGCAAAATCATCACGTCGAAGCGGCCTGGCATGAACATTTTTAAACGCAGCTTCCTAGGCAACGCAAGTCAGTGAGTAGTGTCCATCGCGTCTAGAATAACAGTCACGATCCTCGCAGAGAAATTTCAACATGAAAGCAAAATAACAACATTATTAGAAAAGTACAAACATTTAGGTTCGAGGCACATAGAGTAACAAAACTATCTAAATGGTAAATGTATTTGCAATAAGAGATCAAAGCGTTGTGATGGACCTTGTTTTAGGAACGCAGGAACCTTGGTTCGCAGACGGAGGCGCTATCGCTGAAAGCATCTCGCGTTGCCTGCAAGGTATTGTGGAGAGGTGGGACATCTGTGGGACGGAACCCTGCAGCAACATCACATTTTTTAGTCCTGTCGACCCAGAAGCAAACGTAATGCTCACAAAGTGAGGATTATGTCAGCTCCTGGAGGTGGAGTGTACACGCTAAGACCGGTCACGTAGAAGGATGGATCTGTCTATCACAAGCTGTACGCCACTTGTACGCGAATAGAGTCTTGACAAGGGACGAAATGGAATACCCCTTCTAGAATCAGTAAAGTAGTCTTCCCGGAGGTGTCAGGTGTTGGGGCTGATTGGGAAAAGCTCGAAGGCGCCCTCGTTCTCTGCATTGGGCGGATGATGGTGTTCGGAGAGCTGGCCACCCAGTAAGCTTGGTAAGTGGAGGAGCCAACACTAGCTTGCAAAAATTTCCTTTCATAATCCCCATTCTATCCCTTTGTCATCTTTATGCTAGCCAACCTTGGTACAAGGTTGTGTTTACTAACAACAGATTGTATCACCACGATTATGCATAGGGCCCAGCCATTGGAAAGCGGAGCAGGGACTTTTCAGTTGGAACAACAATTGGAACCGTCTAGGTATGTACAATTAAAGTTTCATTAACGCGTACAGGAGAGAAGATTTAAGTTTGTAGCGCCACTAGAATATGGCCGATAGGAAATCGATATGTGGGTAGGGGAACACAGTTATACCGTTAGGACCACAGTTTAGGACATACTAATACAGATTTAGATGGGGAATACTACGACGGGGAATGAACTTAATAAATAATAATAACTTAGGGATGCCTCATACCGCCATTATATATGTCTGGCCGTGTTGTAGGTGGCTTGTTTTCAAGCTAATGGGTCCAAGGGGATAGTAAATTTTCCGCTCAGCAAACGCCGCTCTCCTCTTGTTGATGTCCTGAAACCAAAAGAAAACTGAACTCTAAAAACTATATTGATAGTTCAATAGCTACCGATATCTATTTTAATAATCAAAATTGTATATATTTCAGATTTTATGCCGTGATGATGACTCCCACTTTAAATGTGTTACCGGGATCACCAGAAGAAAATTATACTAAGATGCAATGCAGAGTGCAAAATTGCATTGAACGTTGTTTTGGGGTGTTAAAAGCAAGATGGCGCTGTTTATTGAAGCATCATGTTTTGCATTACACACCAAAAATGGCACTAAAGATATCTAATGCGTGTGCTGTTCTTCACAACATAGCTGTTGAAGCCCACATGCCAGAAACAGAAGATACGATTATTGAAGATGATCCTGCAGAAGTGGTTAATATTATCGATCAACCCGAAGATCTGCTTACGCAAGGTCGGCTCACTCAACGTGAGCTTGTTCAAACTCTCAATCACCAAATTTAATCATTAGCGCTCATCCATGCCACCATCTTTCTAAAATCAACTACAATAATCAGATCCTCTGGTTCTGGCATTTGAGCTTCAATGGCCATATTGTGGATATAAATATACAATAAATCATAACTTACATATCCGTTTTAAAACCTCTGCGAATATCTTCTCTACCAAAGCTAACACATTTTCTCTAAACCGCCGGTCTTCTTCTCTCTGTGCGGCGGTTTGTATCAGAAGTGCCTGCAACAGTTCATTATTCTTCTCGGCGAGCAGAAGCTTCTTTTCTCTCAAAAGAAGCTTCTGCTCGCCTAGAACCATGAAGCGGTCAGTGGATTTTTTATTAACTGAAAATGAAATATTTTATGTGATTTTTTATAAATATTGTTAGGAGCGGGCCCCCAAACATGTCCCAAGCTAGCTCTCAGGGGAGGCATGATTTACCCTCTATTCAGGTGGTGGGTCGCTCGAGGCTTCAGAAATTCCTTCGCATCTCAGTCGTCTGGCAGGATACTCCCTCTCTAGGAAACCCTCCTGCCGTAGCAGAATAATAACAGGATTGAGTTAACTAGTTTCATGTATTGCAAATTTAAAACACAGTACATAGGTCATTACAGTACAATTCAACACAAGAAATACATACTACACAATCCTAGCTATCGTGTTTATAACCTCAAGATCCCTAAACGAAACTCTCTGAGTGATGGGATCTGCGCGGGAGTTTACAGTCTATCGTTAAAGGACACAATCAAATGAGGAAACAATTGTACAGCTTACATGATGTTGGGGGTCTTCGTCTTCCGGCTTCCAGGGGGACCTCCCGAGTTTAGGACAGAACCGAAGTTTACACAGGCATGGTGAAATATCAGCGCTAAACCCGTAGGTTATTGAATTAACATTGCAGGTTATATTTGAGTACAATTCGAGCGATAGTACGCCGGGCGCGAACAATGGGAATCCACGCGCGGGCTTAACGTGTGCCCGAGGCGGCTCGCAATTCTCAACTGGTCGAAGGGATCGCGTGCGGGTGGGCGGATGGGATAGGAAGTAGGAAGCAGGGAACAGGGGGGGAGCAGGGTGTTGTGTAGTTTGCGGCGAATTAGGAGTTTGAATTCTTTGTCGTTTGGGCGTACCATAACACTTCCCCCCGCGCTTGGAAAAAAAGCGACGTGGCAATGGAGCTGTAGGGAAAAAAAATCCTCTTATGCTTCCATCGGGGTTTTGAGAGATTCGTTGCTTGAGAGATTTCCTAGCTAGAACATACAGTTTTATGCTATAGTTTGGGTCACAATGTTTGTAGGGAATGGGTGGGGGTACATACGATGTTTGGACAAGACAAATTTGGGAAAAGTACATGGTGTAAAACAACATACAAGGTTATGCAATTGAAAATAACAATACACATGGTTATGCAATTGAAAGTATGACAATACACATGGTTATGCAATTGAAAGAATGACAATACATTTGTACAAGAGAAGAGAAAAAAGTGTGTGATTCTAAGGTTTCATTGGTCTTGGAGCTAAGTTTGTGAAGCGTGGATTTGTTTGGTTTCGGAGAATTTCGAAGAAAAGGACGTGACTTCACGGATTCTAAGGATTATATTGTCACTGTAATCGGACCCATTTGAGACAACGCTCAGGAGTACACTTGGGCCTTAGAAAACACTTGGTTTTGTCGAAGACGTCGAAGTTCACGAAGTGGAGACTGTGGTTGCTGTGCCACGACTATGGTTACAGAGGTCATTGAAGAGAAGAATCCAGTATCTGCAGACATGCCAGTGCGAATCCTAAGTGTTATTATGGTAAACACGGATCGTATATAATGGTTATTGAAGCATAATGTAGCTCAAGATAACTTGTATTGGTGCGCATTCAGCGAATACTGGTGGGTCAAGGTAATGATGGTTTACACATGACGATATATGCGTCACTGCATGACAGAGCAAGAGACGACAAGGTTGGCATTGATAGCAAGAGTAAGAACAAACCTAAGAGCTAGCGTGCCCAAAAGGTAGTTTAGAGTGTCATAAAGTATAGTGGGACAACTCAGCTTGCTGTGGCACGACAAGACAACATACGTATGGGCGGTATGGTCTGTGCTTTCAGGAACAATTGCGTAGAAAATGGCAGCAGGAGAGACCTTGTAACCACAGCGCGTGCTGTCAGGAAGTGAAGCTCAGCTTGGCTGTTGGTGATGACATCCGCCTGGGCTTCTTTTTAAATCCGGGAGGAATTATTATTAGAGCAAAATTCTTGAAGTTTACCTGCCTAGGGACCAATGAAGAAAAGGTTTGGAGAGAAACAAAATGTGTCCAGATAATGAAATAACGAAATTTTAACCACCGACCCAGAGAGTGACGAAGAGAGATTCCTAACTAAATTGTGATTACATGAACATTTTCCTTTGCCAGGATGACTTGGCGTTTGCCTAGTGACAATATGTCTTGGTTAAAAAAACAACCGGCCCTCTATGGCCTATGCTAACATGAGATGGTAACATTTTCGTAGAATTTCAAAGAACGAGACAAAGAATCGTGAACTAGTCACGGCAAAGGGAAACCAATTCATGAATAAAGGTTGTCAAAAGGAGACAGACGGTACGCCAAGTGCATATCGTACATATCCAACATTCATGAATGTGTTTCGTGGAATTGAGAAAAGAGAGAAAAAACTGGTGAGACATATGCAGAGATTGAGGGGGAAAACCTGTAGATAACCGGACAGTTACCTATTCGAACTCCAAGTGAGGGCGAGATATGGTCAACGACAGATTTTTCACTTCATAACATAAGTCTGAAACATGGGGAATGGGAGGAGGAGGGGAGAAGGGAGACGAGTTGCGAAACTTGCTAGAGACTGGACCAATTTCCGATTCAAACTCTATGTGAAAATGAAACATAATCAACCAGCAGATTTCCTGACTCTTTACATTTATCAAAAAGGATGAGGAGACATTTGAATACACATTATATCAAAGAGGCTAATCTTTCGCGTGTATTGGGCAAAAGATTAGGGGTCATTTTAAAAACTTCTACATGATTGTGAGAAAAGACAGACCCTTGCTCCAATTTCACAAACCTGGGGGTTTTCTTGTTCGTTCTCCAGACAACGAGTTAGGTGGTTTTTTGTGCTCAATCGATTAACTCCCACAGCACTATGCCCCATAATTGACAGTGAAGCTGAAAACTAGTCCTTTTGGGATAGTAGATATTCCTGGGCTTCTTTCCTTTTTGCAAAGAAGTAAAAAAACAGGAAGTCCACGGGCATTGGCGTTGAATGACAACAAAGGGTTGTGGACTACATTTCGTAGATCGCACACAAAGGGTTTGATATTATTTCGTTCGCACGAATCACGGTAAGTGTTTTAACGTCTCCACGTATAGTGTACAAAATATGTAAGTACATACAAGATATAACTCAATTATAGACAGAAGTCAAAGAGTTTATACAATGCATCCTAAAGAAGATAGCAAAGCCGATATTATGTCGTTCACACGAATCACGGTAAGTATTGTTATTACGTCTCCACGTCTCGTGTACAGAGTTTATACACAGTTATACATAAAAGCGGTACTCATGACAAATAAATGACACACGACCGGAACAGGTTATACGAAAAGGGTGGTACTCATGGCAAATGAATGGCACACGACCAAAATAGAACGTACAAAATGGTTCTCATGACAAATGAATGGCACACGACCAAAATAGAATGTACAAAATGGTTCTCATGACAAATGAATGGCACACGACCAAAATAGAATGTACAAAATGGTTCTCATGACAAATGAATGGCACACGACCAGCTCAATAACATTTAGCTATGAGAAAAAAGTGATTATGACGAACTTCTCGTATCGCGGCAGGTATTTTAAGGATCCCTCCTATAATGGTGGATGTTCTAAGGATATCTCCTATAATGGTGGATGTTCTAAGGATCTCTCCTATAATGTAACAGGGTTACGTTTAAATACAACACAATAAACGTTAACTATGCTTGTTTTAACACAGTTTATAAAGATTTGTTAGATTAACTAACTCCGTAGCCCAGGAGCGTACGATAGGATAACAAGGAGGTAAACAATTTAATGTCACTTCGTATGTTATAAAGGCGGGGTGATGACAGAGTACATTTCTGTTTACACCATGTGACAAACAAAGACAGACCTACATGGTTTTACATACTGTCTATTGCAGCAAACTTCAGTGGGGACAAATAAAAGGGACCAATTGTGGTTTTACATACCCTTTGTGCGGTTACAACATACCAGGTTATGTGCAATTTAGGTTGCAAATACTTGGTTAAATGGCGAAACAGGAGTTGAATGCCTATGTTTGTAAAACGATGATCAAACAAAACATTGATGATTTACGTTAAACTGCGGTTATTTATGTACGGAAATCAGGGCTGCCGTTAGGTTTTATTAACCTTTTCCGTAAGGGTTGAAGCATGTAATACAAGACATACATGTTGTGAAGAGGGACAAATCGAGGACTTCTTATAACAACAAAAGACCGAGTATTTGGTTTTACGTACTTTAGTTGAAACGAGTCCATGAGGATTTGTACAAGGATGGAAAGACCAATTTAAAGGCTTTTCCTTTATTTATATACATATGATTTCAAAATGGATGTGTCAAAATCCAATTTGTTAGCAAAGAGCTCGGGTAGGACGCCATCAATTTTTGACATTTGAGAAAAAATTGAAAACTACTATACACAAGGAATGTGATTATGTGAGTAACCACTTATCTTTACCATGATGGGTAAAATATGGAGCATGTTGAGATGGTTTACTAGTCCTGGGTCGTGATTTAACGCTTTGGAGTTTATCAAATCGATTTTAGAACGACGCTCCAGTATTTACAGAACATAAAAAGAAAAAAAATGAAGAGATTCCTTCCGATATGATGAAAAAAAAACAACAAACAAAAATGGTGAAAATTACAATATTGCATTACATGGCAAAGCGTGCCATGGCATGAACGTTGCGTAGTGTGAGGGGTTGAGAGGCAATGATTGGGTTCATGACTTCCCGAACACTGTCACTCGAGGGGTGTCTCTGCTCTAAAGTGATCAATTTTGGAACAGGTGAGAAAAAGAAAGAAAAAAATAAAAATAAAAAACGTGTGAGACAAAAATTACGGTGGTTGCCAATTCACGAACATGAACGGGGCAAACTACACCGTGGATTGTACATAAATTTACAAAAATGATTTTTTAACAATATTCGTTTTATCAACGAAAGGGTGGGCATGTAATTGACACTTTACACGCCGGCCATTGTAAGACTTGGTGTGCTTACAAAAAGGTTGTGGTGATACACACTGGATCATTTTAAGTTTGCTGAGATAGTGGGGGCAGTTTTACTTGACTCCTCACTTCCAGATTTTGCGATATCCTTAATATGGTAATTACCAATGTGTTTTCTAGAGCAGTCAGACAAGGAGTACACTAGATCTGATATCTTTCTTAGAACTTTGGCCTTCACGAAACGTGGTGCCAGCTTGGCAGAGAAATACATGGCTCCTTGGGAAAGTGTGTTGTTCTTTCTCCAAACTATGTCTCCTGTATTGAAGGTGACATGTTTCCTACGTAGGTTGTATCTGTCCGCACTCTTTTGATGAGCCAGGAGCAAAGCATCAGTGACTTCACTGTAGATGGCCGACAGTTCTTCCAGACGATGGGCATAGTCCGCGGTAGGGTTGCTTGTGGTGGCAATTGACGTAGGAAAGTTTGTGTTCCTATGTAGAGAACCATGAACAACTTGTTCCATACCGTGTTTTAAGAAGAAAGGTGTGTAACCAGTGGCCAGATTAACAGTGTTGTTCATTGCAGCCTGAATTTTATCTAGGTTTTTTACACCAAGTACGTTGATCTTTATCAACTAGAATAGCCAGAGCTGTGTTGATTGTTTGGTTATAACGTTCGACGGTGTTATTTTGTGGAGTATACAAGGTATTATAGTAAATATCCTTGATTCCGTATTTGGCAAGAAAATCTTTGAATTCTTGGGCAATAAATTGTTTTCCGTTATCAACAATTACGGTTCTGGGTGTTCCGTAAGGTATAAAAATGTGTTTTTCCAGAAGTTTGATGATGGCGGACGCGTTGGCTCTTTTTAAAGGAAAGATCCAACAGAATTTAGTGAAAACATCCACTACACTAAGTATGTGCATGTGTCCGGCATAACTTCGGGGAAAGGGTCCGACGAGGTCCATTGACAATGATTGTAGGGGTCTGTCGGCACGTTTGGGATTACCCATTAGGCCGGCAGGTGCTGCCGTGCTATGTTTATAGGCTTTACAAGTTTCACATTTAGAGATGTAATTGCGAATTTGCTTGAAGAGACCAGGCCAGTAATACTTCAAGGAGATCTTTTTATACGTCTTGAAATTTCCTGGGTGTATGGAGTCGGGAGCACTATGATTGTCAATAATTATTTGTTCTCTACCTTCGAGGGGAACGACAAGTTTCCACGAGTAATCTTCGAGGATGGATAGTGGTACCTTGCAATTACGGTATAGTTGTCCTTCTTTTATGATAAAATTAGGAAACTTTTGTTGGTTATTTTTACAACCTTCGAAGATTTTCAAGTACCATTCATCTTTTGTAGATGGAGGGGGGGCAATTGTGTCAACATTTAATGAAGCCAGTTCAATTCTTGAAAGGGCGTCGGGAACAATATTGTCCGCGCCTTTACGGTGAACAACATCAAAATTGTATTGAGACAAACGGGAGGACCAACGAGCGAGCCTACCGGAGGGATTACTTAAAGAGATCAACCATTTCAAACTACTATGGTCTGTGACTACAGTAAATTTGCTACCGTCTATGTAACCGCGGAAATGGTGAACAGAATCCAATACAGCCAATAACTCTTTCTCGGTAATTCCGTAGTTTTTCTCGTGTTTGTTTAATGTACGGGAAAAATACGCTACAGGGTGTTCGCCATCTGGGAATTCTTGAGTAAGGACTCCACCGATTCCTACATTGGAGGCATCCGTGTGGAGGGTAAAAGAGAGTGCAAAATCCGGGCAATTCAGAACGGGAGCTTTTTGAAGGGCATTTTTTAGAGTTGTAAACGCTTCTTCAGCTTCGACAGACCATCGGAAATTGCTGACACCTTTACGGATGCCGGTAATTTTATTTAAGGGGGCTGCGATAGTGGAAAAGTCTTTGATGAATCTCCTGTAGTAACCTGCAAGTCCAAGGAAACCTTTGACTTCCTTCGCGTTTTTGGGTCGGGGAAAATTTGCCATGGCTTCCACCTTAGCGGGGTCTGTTCTTAGACCTTTTTCGTCGATAATGAATCCCAAATAACGTAGACGGGACTTACAGAATTCAGACTTCTTCAAGTTGATGGTTAAACCAGCGAACTTGAGTTGTTGAAAAACTTTTTCCAGCATTAATAGGTGTTTTTCAAAGGTATCGCTGACGATGATGAGGTCGTCAAGGTAACAAAACAGGCTGTTATCGACTTCAGGACCGAAAAGTTTGTCCATCAGTCTTTGTAACTCGGCGGGGCTGTTTTTTAGACCAAAGGGTAATCTTTTAAAATGGAACATTCCCCTACCAGGTACAACGAAAGCAGTTTTTTCGCACGATTCTGCGTCCAAGGGTATTTGCCAAAACGCTTTGCTGAGATCGACAGAAGAGATGAACTTGGCGTTACGCAGCTTGTCTAAGGTTGCGTGAACGTGAGGTAAGGGATACGCATCAGCTTCCGTGCAAGAGTTTAAACGTCTACTGTCGAGACAGAAACGTGCAGAGCCGTCTTTTTTAGAAACCAAAAGAGTTGGGTTGGTCCATGCACTTCTGCTGGGAACCACCACACCCATTTTTAACATTTCATCAAGTTCGTTTTCTAAAAGTTTAAGTTTTGGGGGGGCTAAGTTGTAATAACGTTGCTTGATGGGTGGGCCATTGGTTTTGATATGGTGTTCAACCAAATTTGTCAAACCTAATCCACATTTTTCGAAAGATATTGACTCGAATTTATTGACCATTTCTTTTAGTTGGAGAGCCTGGTCCGTGCTTAAATTTTCGTGAGGTATTATTGTGCGGATCTCACTAATTTGAGCAGCAGTGGAGGTTTTGCCAAGAGTATTAAATACTTGGGGAGCAACATTGAATGCCTTCCAGAAGTCAACGCCAAGGATGAAATTCTGGGATATAGAGGGCACTATTAGAAAATTGATTGTAACTATTTTATTGTTACAATTAATTGGCAGGGCAAGGGCACCGATGACCGGTTGGGAAACATTATCCGCAGTCGTCAGGTGTGTTGATTGGGGCGAAATTCTAAAATCACTGTTAACAAAAGGCAGGTGAGTATTGTTGCCAAGACAGCTGACAGATGCACCACTATCAAGTAATCCGGAAAAGGGCACATTGTTAACAGAGAAAAAAGCATAGGGTCTCCCATCTTTAGCTTGTTTGCAACAAACCGAAGAAACATTTAAGGTCTGGTTAAAATACTTAATGTGTGCTAACCAATCAGTCCATTCTTTAGACCTTGGTTCAGAATGGGTGCCTGAGAGGTTATTATTTAGTTTTTTGGCCTCTTCATGTAGAAATTTGGTGGGGGCTTGGAGAAATCCACCTGAGGTCTGACATCGCTTGGGTTTTGTAACCTTTCCAAGTTGTGCCTTGATTTCTTGAAAATGTTGCGCAGTTCGTCGCTTGGAGGAGAGCGGTCCCTAGAGTGATGCCTCTTGAAAGTTCGGGGTTCCTTAGATTCCAGAAACCTTGCTTGCTTGAAACAAGTAGTGGCCAGATGGCCTACTTTTTTGCAAAAAGAGCACACTTTTTTGTTGTTGAATTCTGGTTTTAAACCAGACGAACGGCTTGGCACAACTACATTATTTGACACATTCTTTATGTTTTTCCTATCCTGGTACGATTCCAGAAGGAGACAGACTTCGTTTAGCTGGGCTAGGGATGCAATTTTCTGTGAGGTAATGATGTTCTCGTATTTGCTTAAAAGGCCATCAGTTATGACTGGTAATAGTTCAGCTTCCGAAACAGGATGTGAAAGCTTGATGTTAATGGATTCAGCCCTTTCTATGAATGTTGCTACAGGTTCATTTACTAGCTGTTTAATAGATAGTAAAGATAATTTGATCCGGTGCTGGGCTTCCGTTTTTCCGAAGCTCGAGATTAGGGCAGATCTGAGTTTATTCCAATCTTTGCATTTAGTTTTTTGAATGCGGTGCCAGGGTATCAATTCTGGGGAGATGAGTTCTATGAAGTTTTTTCGTAGAATCTCGAATGGGATATTTTTGATTGTAGCCGTTTCTTCAATACGGTCAATGAAATCCAGTACATCGGAGACGCCATTATATTTGATTTTTCACGAGGATAAATCGTAGGTTTTATCTTGTGTCAAGGTGGGTGCGATGTCCTGTTTTATCATTACTTGTGGCATAGGTTCTTCGTTAGAAACAAGATTATTCAAAACTTGCGTAGCCGAGCGTGAATTATTTTCGCTTGAGGGGGCGAGGTTTATTCTCTTAATGTACTTTTTGTTGAATAAAAGTGCATAAGCCTTTAATGTAGATTTAGATTTGCTTGATGGCGAGAGTCCTCTATCCCTTAAAGCAGTTTGTAAGTGAGTTTTGGATAAGTTGTGCACGTTGGGAATGATGCCCAAATTGGATGATGCCATAGCTTGATTGTTTTCCATTGTGAGTTTCCCAGGTGGTGAAAAATTGCCAGGGGTTTCCTTTAGTAAACGCAAAATTAATTTTGTGAGGCACTTTTCACTTGGTAATCACTGGTTGGTATTTCTAAAATAGTTATAGAAAACTGTATTCCATACTACAATTTGGTATATATGACACCAGAATCTTTGTCAAAGGAAGGCGCAAGAAAAAATTTTGCGTGGAAAGACCTAAGTAGTAAAGGTTTTTGTGTTTCACTGACCACTTTTGAGAAAACTTGTGAAATTCACAAGTATTTATTTTTTTTCCAAAAAAATTTTGCCAGGACTGACCTTTAGAAAACGGGTTTTTTATTTTTCACAAATCACTTTGCACTGAGAAAGGCACTAAAATTCACAAAAGGCACTCTTCTGGCAAATAAGGGCAAACTTCCGGATGAAAATAACTGAATATGGGATTTGTTACGAAACCACATTAAAATTATTTTATTTTTTCATGGAACCAATCATTGGTTTTATTATTATTTCACTTTTTTTATGTAAGGAAAAAAAACACAATTCACTTTACACTTATGCTGAAAAAAAAATGCGGTACCTATAACGTAGAATGTGGAAAGAAAGTCATTATTTTGTCCATTTGGTGAAATATACGTGGTACTAATTTGACAGACACAACAAGTGGGCCGATCGGTATATTGTGCAAGAAAAACGTGAGTGTGAGATTTTTTAATTAAAGAATCCACAAGGTAATTGGAATTCCAAAACCAAATTTACAATAGCGATCTCCATTGCTTCCGACCTTAGTGACAGAAGGGCGATTTTATTATTCAAAACACTGCATAGTGACAGGGAATTGTTCTGCCTGATTCAAACGGATTTTTGCCGTTGGAGTTTGGCGCGATAAACGCACTTTTGTGCTTCGATGCGCGTGGGTGCGCGCGCAACTCAGAGATTAGGTATGTATTTACCGCGTGAAACATCGGGCCGTTGATTTGGCGCGAATTACTGTTGCTCGTGCGCTGCTTTGTGAACAAAGGGGTCGGCGCGTGCGCAGTCAGATTCGCGGTTTAAATGCTGCCGTCTTTCTGGTTAATACAAAATGGCCATGTTTTCAACTTTGACGCAATTTTTTTATAATTGCAATCAAATCTGCGTTATGGACTTAACTTGCACATGGATTTCTGTGGTTTCCCACAGAATTCATTATTCACTGGGTATAAAACACCAAGACACAGTACAATCAATGTTTACAAACAGTTCCTATGCGGGGAAGATTTCGACAGGGAGCACTCCGTAAGGCGACTGAGACAATGGCAAAAATGAAAAAAAATTCTGGGCCCCACTATGGACGCCAGTGTTAGGAGCGGGCCCCCAAACATGTCCCAAGCTAGCTCTCAGGGGAGGCATGATTTACCCTCTATTCAGGTGGTGGGTCGCTCGAGGCTTCAGAAATTCCTTCGCATCTCAGTCGTCTGGCAGGATACTCCCTCTCTAGGAAACCCTCCTGCCGTAGCAGAATAATAACAGGATTGAGTTAACTAGTTTCATGTATTGCAAATTTAAAACACAGTACATAGGTCATTACAGTACAATTCAACACAAGAAATACATACTACACAATCCTAGCTATCGTGTTTATAACCTCAAGATCCCTAAACGAAACTCTCTGAGTGATGGGATCTGCGCGGGAGTTTACAGTCTATCGTTAAAGGACACAATCAAATGAGGAAACAATTGTACAGCTTACATGATGTTGGGGGTCTTCGTCTTCCGGCTTCCAGGGGGACCTCCCGAGTTTAGGACAGAACCGAAGTTTACACAGGCATGGTGAAATATCAGCGCTAAACCCGTAGGTTATTGAATTAACATTGCAGGTTATATTTGAGTACAATTCGAGCGATAGTACGCCGGGCGCGAACAGTGGGAATCCACGCGCGGGCTTAACGTGTGCCCGAGGCGGCTCGCAATTCTCAACTGGTCGAAGGGATCGCGTGCGGGTGGGCGGATGGGATAGGAAGTAGGAAGCAGGGAACAGGGGGGGAGCAGGGTGTTGTGTAGTTTGCGGCGAATTAGGAGTTTGAATTCTTTGTCGTTTGGGCGTACCATAACAATATATTTGTTAAATACGATTCTTATTCTTTTCATTGCATCATTTCCACAAAACCTAAGATATTTCAGTGTAAATACTTACACAGTCCTTTACCAGATTGCGTTGTGGCCTTCCGCTTAGGCGTTGCCGGGGTAATCTCCATGTGCAACGCCGGTTCTAGTGTTGCCGGGAGACTCTGCTGGGGTTTTCGCTTGGTGCCAGACGGCCCAGGCGTTGCCAGGGGAATCTCCATGTACACCGGTTCTAGCGTTGCCGGGAGACTCTCCTCGTACAGCTCCTCCGGACCAAGTGCTGCAGGCGGAGTCTGAGGCCGACAAACGATTCTTATCTGCAAAAACATTAGAAATTTCCTATAAGCTTTTCAGTACCCATATTAAAATATAATTGTGCATGAATATACAAATAAACATACAAACGGAGTCTCCCCTCCGTCCAATCCGTCAACCCCCTCTCTCCCCATTATGGCAAGGATGTTTTCATCCATTTGGGAGAGAGGTGGCAGTTTGCTCGGCCCCCCTCCCGTCTGGCACATCTCAACTCGCAGCCGCGACGCCTTCTTCTTCGTGTTAGATTTAAGGTCCTTCCATGACTGAAACAATTGATAAATGGTCAAACTACTATTCAGACACCGGTAAAATAGATTATTTTGAGTAAGGTGTTTGTTTTAGGTTCAGTAATGTTTATTATAAGATGTACATACTTGCTCCCATTTCTCGCCAGTCTTGCGAGCTCCAAACCCAATGGCATTTAGCCTGTCGGCTAAAGCCTCCCAGTGCTGCCTGTTTTGCAGGCGACCCTCCTTCCCGTCATGAATGCCTGATGCCATGGATGGTCTCTCCCTCATCCATGTCACCAAGCATTCCACCTGTTCGGGCGTTGCCCTTTTTGTCTACAAAGAAGAATAATAATTTTTATAAATGTTTTATATAACTAAGGTACTATGGCCATTCCGGCTAAGTAAGATCTTTCTACACAAGAAAATCAATTGCATAAAGAACACAATGAGTTAATAAAAACTATATATTCGATAAGTTGGTTGAATTTTCTACCTATTGCAAGTATTTATTTAAGCATTTATTAAATACACGCCATCTTATTAATAAGCTATGAGGACGGTAAAATCACCTATTTCACATGGCATAAATGGTAAATGAATAATACTGACACAGTATTATGACAAAATCAAAAATACACAATACCTAACTGAGTTGTCATTAACTGCAAAGAAATCTACAAATAAAAATTACGTACTCTTAAATCAATCATTCAAGTGAATTTGAGGTTATAAAGTCTTTATAAACTAAATACTTTCTGGAAAGTTCGCGATATCTTACGATATATGTTTAAAAACATAAACAAACAATATTTATACAACTTAGGAAACAACATAAGCAATCAAAATTCATATAACTTACGTTCATCGTGGAAAAAATTGAAGTTCCAACGGACATTTACTTGTTTTCATTCAATGATTTTTGTTTTGACGTTTGTAGCCCAAAGACAATCTCAGATTTATATAGAGTTGAAACTACGACGCTGCGTCATGGCTGCATCCGACGCCAGACTAAACCAAACCGCAAACCTCGAATTACATATTAGCATTTTCTGACAAGTGGGTTCCGTTTCGCCAAACGGCCAGGTTTTAGGTTTCCGAAACGGAATTTTATTGACTAAGGCCCCAGGTGACATTCACCGTTATGATTCAATCTACTTATTCTCCTTACTTAACAAACGGATTGCAATGTTTAAAGCACAGTCGTCGGGTGGGAATGCTATTTATCCTTGTTCTACCGGAATTTCAATGGATGTAATGGTTTTAATTTATTATTAGTGTAACACTGCGCAGAAGAATAAGTACAACACTAGGTCGTTTTTAGTCCTTAGAAAAAGAAACTAAATAGTTTAAAAAATCTAATAAATGAATTGATAGCTTGTCGTGATTTAAAAATGATCTCAAGATGTTAAAATTACTATAAGGGCGCCAAATCAATAGAACACAATATTTAATGGTAAATCAATAAACTCAAAACTAACAGAAGTTATAGCTCACAGGTAATTACGATTTCACGAAGTATGTGCCTTCCCACGTTGAGACAAACTTCCGGATACTCTGGCTGCTAGCTTGGAACTGCTGAAGAAAAATTCTATTGTTCCTAGTATGTTTTGGGCAACAAACGAAAATCTGGATTCGACTTGCTCATAGAATAATTTCATTTAGGAATTCAAATTTGAATTAATACGTAGCAACCTACTTATTGGGTGATTATTAGCGGGTGCTTACTTCATCAAGTAGTGATTATTTGTGCATTATAATTTCGAACTGTTACAAGATGCTCCGAGGAAGTAGCATCATTGATCCCTTCGGCACAGGTGCAATATATGTAGACGGTTGACATTCGTCACATGACACACTGTGGAACGATTTGCCGGCTTCTGTATTTACTCCATCATACAACATGGGTCTCTTCAAGTTCATCCCTTCCTCTCCTCAAAAAAACTCTCCACGCAGCATCTCAGATGACATAGGCCCTGAGGGAAATAATTTTTTCAGGGCCTCATATGTGGAGTTAATATAATTTTATTTTTATTTAACTTGTCTTTCTTACTTCGGATTCAACTCAGTTACCGATATAATGATCTGCGTAGATCGGTATGGATTAGATTAGACATTTTGCCAGAGAGATGCTGGTGGTCAATTCGTTGTGGATGTAATTCTCGTCGGAGTCACTTTCTGAGTGGTCCTTGGTCATCCGGAGTATGGGTAAGAGTTCCAGCATTGGTTGGATGGGTACAGGAACAGCTGTTGTACATAATCTCTTCTCTTTGGTTGTGATAAGAAAAACATCATTGAGACCTTTAATTTGTTACGTTTAGTACTTAGTGAACTTCGAACTCTGAATTAATACTTATTTTAACAGTATTTTTTTTTATTTCATCCACCATGCTAGGGAGGTTATGGCGGGGGAAGTTTTCAGATTGGAAATTAATATGGTTTAAAAATTAAATTATAAGTTATTAAATTATAAAAATTAAATTAAATTACAAATATTATATATTTTGGTTTCTATATGTAGTATGTTATAATAATTATAGGTTGACAGTTATCGAGTGATAGTTATTAAAACTGTATAATTCCATTTGAGTAACAAATTTTATATATCATCGTGTTTAGATGTAAGGATCCGTTGTGATAATTGTTTTTTAGAAGTATGGGATTGGTTTTCGATTTTTAAGTTCTCAGGGAGAAGATTAAATGTTTTAAAAGCTAGGTACATAAAATGTCTTTGAGCTGAAGTGTAGGTACATTGTAGTGTCGGTTGGTTATTGTTGTGGTGGCATAATTGGGATGTAAGAGGGTTTTTATTATATTTTAACAAGAAATGCGTTATAGTAAATTTTAGATGGAGTCGCCGTAAAGACATTATATTCAGTGAAGAGTCGAGTGGAGAATCGAGTGGAGTAGAGACTTGTCGGTCGCTTGGTGATAGCACGAATTGTCGTTTTTGGACGTTATGTAGAGGACCAATAAAATTATGGGCACAGCCGCCCCAAATTATGATTCCATTTTATGCTAATTGGGATTGGCAGAGAGCACAGTAATCTGTTGTTAGTGTTATTTTACTAGGAGTAAGGCTATATCGTAGAGTTCGAAAAACATAAGAGAACTTGCAAATTCGGGGAGTTAGACTGGCTAAGTGCTGATCCGAATGAATATTATGATCAATTAGGACCCCCAGGGAATTTATATGGGATACTTTTTCCAAATTTGGGCAAGTACAGGAAGAGTGTGGTCTTGGACAAGAGTGAATTGTTATTTTCTGATTGTTAGTAGGTTTGGTTACAGCAGATAGACTGAAGATTAAGATATTTATTTTACTATCATTGAAGGTGAGGAGATTATCGTCTAACCAATTCTTACAAGGCCTATGTTATATTGAGCTATATCAAATGCTCCTTTCCAATTTTTATATCAAGCTATAGGCACAGTGTCATCTGCAAAAGATATTAATTTTCCGGTTATGGGTGGGTTGCAAAGTTTATTGATGTACATATATGAGGAACAAAATAAGTTCTAGAACACTTCTTTGTGGGACTCCGACTTGGATTGGTAAAGGGTTACTTCCAGCTACGTTGCTAATTTTCACGGTTTGTGATCTACCAGTAAGGTATGAGGAGAACCAGCTAACAGTTGAGTCCTGGATGCCTATTTGAGATAGCCTTTCTAGAAGTATGGGGTGGAAAACTATGTCGAATGCTTTGGCTAAGTCTAAGTATATGGCTATTGGAGGTTATTCACCACTTACCCGTCCTGGTATAAGTAACAGGTGGTTACTCTTTCAAGGCCCTCGCAATGACTCTAATTTTTTTGAATGAACGAATCTACATTTAATTTTGAAAGAATTTAGACCTCTAGTGTACCTGCGTACGTTGTTAGTAAGCAGTATGCAAGTGCTTAACGGGAAATCAAGATTCAATAAATGTTAGTATGACTATAGACAAGATTGGTGATAGTCCACGTGGAGGCAAGCGCTGGATGATTGTATCCAGCGCATCCTGTAAGCACCTGTAGAGAGGAAGACACAGTACATAAATAATAAAAGTATAGCGCTGGAAAACGGGTGGGATTCCTCTCCAATCGATTGGCAGTCCCAGCAAGAATACGCATGACGTTCGATCTAGCCGTAAACTACACACCGCTTCCGAGCCCCTTAGCCAGTCCCTCGGTGGTACCTTAAAGAAAGTAAATGGGAGATTGGGGGGAAATTTAGGAATTCGGCGTCGAGAAGCCGGCGGCAGGGCGAAGGAGAGCCAAGGTCGCCCAACCAAACCTCAAGCCTGCACATGTTGCTGGGGGTGGCGCAAGTGATTTTAGAGGGCACCGTGCCGTCGTCGTCCGACTCCTGTCGATGCAAGGACGAGGTCTAGTTCACCCCCAAATGGGGAAAAAGACATTACTAAACAAAAAGTTCAGTTCATTTCAGCCTTCTGAACAAAGCAAAGGAGGGACTGTTGGACTGAAAAGAAAGAGAACAAAAAAGATCGAAACAAACACAATAATAAAATGGATAATAAAGGTTAGATCTAAACAGAATATATGGCTAGGCAGGAATCGCTTTCGTCCAGGCTGTTAGTAATGTTCTCAATCAAATCTAAGATTGCTGATTCTGTAATAATTTGTTTTGAAAGCCAAACTAATTGGGCGAGAGAATCTTCTGGGTTTACAAATGCGAGATAAGTCTCCTTTTAACAATTTTTTCAATGATTTTGATAAGATACTTAGCAAAGAAATGGATCTGTAGTTTTCGATATTTGTTTTGTCGCCCATCTTATTTTTATTTATTTTTTTTATTCACTGAAACATTTATTATAATTACAATTTTACAACATTATATAACAACAATATTTCAATCGCTCTCCTAATAAAGCAGTTGCTTGTGTTTAGGAGGAATCTTATAGATTGGGATAACCGTTGCATATTGGTTAGGCAAGCCGCTTTTGAAACTTAAGATTTACAAAATGTTATAACGGTGCGGTAATAAAATGAGCTACGTGTTTTAGTATGTAAAGTAATATTTTATTTATACCTGCAGCACTATTTGTTTTTAAGAGAGTATTGTGTCAACAATTTATTTAGTGGATGTGAGGGCTAGGATAAGTACGAGATGTAGAGATTTCTGTTGTCTTACCCGTGAAGTTAGAAGATTTTGGGTTTTATTTGTGGTTTTAAGTATTTTGTAGGATAAGTTTGTGCCGATGTTACTAAAATAATGGTTAGGGTGATCGGCTAAGGTTTTTGGATTTTCGTGGACTTGGATCTTTCCCGTAAATAACTAGTGATTGAATATTGACTAAGGTTTTTTTATTTTCTGAGATGCCGTTGACTACGTTCCTGTCTGACTTACTTTACTGTCTGACTTACTTTACTGTCATATCCTGAATCTTCATTTTTTTAATAATATTTCTATTTGGTTATTATTATCAGGTTATTGCAAATGTTACGATACTTTTTAGAATTAATATTTCTTCACAAAAGCGTCCCATGCATATGGAATGGTTTGGTAACAGACGAGGTAGAAATTCGGATGTGCAGAAGAAACCAGGGACTATATTCCTGTGCCCATCATCGACGCGATATTCAGTCCATTTTCGTTCATTCGTTGGATTTGTCCTGTACCTACATCAGTAGAATTATTGGTGCATCTATTAGAAGAGCTTTATTAATCCTTTTAAACTTTCTACGTCCTTGTAGGACTTGGCCTGTGTCGCTCTCCATAGAGAGAAAAAAATGGGCCTTATATTTAAACGTCCGGGGTATCAAAAGTTTCGTATGATCTGTAGCTATTCGAAAACGTAAAAATAAATGAAATTATTGTTCACTATTAGCCCCCAAAAATGGCCGGAAGTTTTGAAAAAAAATAGATTTCGTGATTTAGAAAAAAAATAAAACAAAGGGTTCATATTTTATATTTTGTACCAAACTTATTTTTCATTCCACAACTGCAGTACAAAGAAACCCAAAAAAAAAAATTTTTTTAAACATGTATAATGTGTTGGTTAAAAATATAAAAGGGGAAAATAACACTTTTTCTGGATAAAATCAGAAGTCTTGTTGACTTATTTGTATTCATAAACTTGAACGTTTTTTATTTTATTTTGTCAGTTATACGCATTTTTTTAATAATAAACAAACGTTAAAAGGTTAAATTCCTAAAAACAAAAACAAAATTATTAAAAATTAAAAAAAAAAAATGGTGATAGGTTTTTTTTCTGATTTTCAATGCATTTTAGCGGGCTAATAACCATTTAAAAAAAATATAAATTAAATGCAGTTCTCATTTTCTTTGTAAGACGCAACTTTTGAGACCCCGGGCGTTTCTGAAATCAAAAGTTGAAATAATTGACACACACTGTGTCAATTATTGTCATGACCTCTCTATATTTGTTTATCGGTCTACCCAGGGGGTTCATAACATGCATCGATGTGACCACCAGGGCTTCTAGTGTTACACCTTACAATTTAAGTATTTTCAAAGTTTAAAATTAAATTTAAAGTTTTCCATACAAATAAACAAAAAAAAACTTACTTTAAGAAACAGTTTTCACCCGCCAAATCACCTAAGCGCCGTTATACATTGTTAATTTTGTATTAAATATTCTTGTATGTAATGGTAAAAAAGCGAGGTAACAAAATTGTTTATAGTACATTTATACGATGGAATAAGTGTTTTTTTTTCATAATCCGTGATTTTAGTACTTACCCTTTTCACATAAAAACATCACTAGAGTCATTTTTACAATTATTTTTATGTTTGCATTCTAAATTTTAATATTTATTTGTAATAATACAATTTAAAAGCTTATATGATAATCTTTCAAAAACTGTTTTTGGTATTCGGCTTCATTAAGAAAAAAATAATTTATTGAGCTTTAATTACGAAGCGAAATTAACACATAGTTTATATAAATCTGACAGTTCGTTTAAGTCAAAAAAACTTGCACAATGGCAAAATACCTGAGTGGTTAAGCTAAACGTTTTATGTTTCTTTCGTGTAAATAATAGAAACAATTGTTTTCGAATTAGATATTCTTGAAAAACTCGTAACGTAATCTATTATCTGCCTCCCCTTTCGCTAACTGTATGTCGTAAAATTCTACGAAATATTCTCTAGATTGCTTAAACAGTACCAGAGATCGTTTTCAACAAGTGTGAGATGATTTAATTCAAAGCGACAAATTAGTGTTATTCATAAACACAAAACGTTACTCAAGTTCATCTAAAACCGGTCAAACCACAGTTAACATCTCCACACCTTTTTTTATGGATACTCCGTATTCATAAAGGCATAAAACGAACATAAACTCATTAATTGAGCGATAAAACTAGTTTTATACGTAGATTAAGGACATAATACCTGCGGTATTTGGTTAAGAGTTAAACAAACAAATCCGTTTTCAGTCACCTGTGAGCTTTGAAGAAACTTCGAGTGAATTTAGAAAAATTGCCATATTGAACCACGTACATCTTGATATATGCGATACTAATAACACACCCTTTTCATTTAGTTAACGTTTTTAACGTTATTCCCACTCAATTTATGTTATAGCAATACGTTCAACCTGCCACAAAAGATATCATTGAAAAAGGGCCATCACAAAGTCCCCAAATTGATTGTGTTTCTTAAAACTGTTCGTTTCCTTTTTAAGAATTCTATTCATTTCATTTACAAAAAACTTCGGAAGTGTTACTTCTAAATCAAACTTGTTTTAAGATGAAATCACTGATTTCGGTATAAAATTGAGTGTAGTAAACGCACCCCCACACAAGGGATTACCAGTCAATTGAATGGGTAAGTTTAAAGTAAGTACGTTGAATGTGTGCCTTTTGCTATCGTCTCCTGGAGACTGATTTATCGACTTGCTTGAGAGCAGATACGAGTAGCAAGTAAAGTTATACGACCAGTGAGCTTGTCAATGCAAGGAAACCAGTTTGAGTGGTGAGATTTAGGCAGGTATTGTCAAATATATTAGTTCAAGGGCCCGGTTAAATGATTCTATAAAAAGAAGCCTTTAAGCTGCCGCTACCCGAATTTCTACCGATTTCTTACATATCTCCCTTAAACATTTGAAGTTTTTAAGCTCTTAAAAAAACATTTGTTATTTTCGATGATCCACAACGAAACCCAAATTATATGAAATTCCCTCGATAGAAAAAAATCGCAAAATATGCTCCGAAAATTATTATAAATACGTTCATTTCGAAGTGTTTAGTACTTAAACGTACGAAAAAAATCACAGTGTTTCTTTAAATGCTGTATTAGATATTCTGCACGAGATATTTGCTATATTTTAAACGAGTCGTGTTTTATTAAACATTTTCACAATTTTCGCTTCAATATTATCTTTTTAAATATTAGCGCGCTCTCTCCAACATTCGTAATTAAACATCTCTCCATCTTCTTCTTTTTGAGCGGGGAGGATGCGGCGCCTTAATAACAATATTAACAATAAGAAAAAAAGTATAAACATGAAATGTTTCTGAATACAAAAAAAACGAGTGTGCTTTAGACCACACGACTGAAGTAAAACTTCACTAACTTATATCTCCCTCTCAACTTTCGTTCGCCTCGCCCGACCGTTCGCCTCGCCCGACCGTTCGCCTCGCCCGACCGTTCGCCTCGCCCGATCGCACTTTTCATAACGCTCTCTTCACGCATTCACCAGCTTGTCAAGCGTGCGTAAAAGCCAGACCGTTCGCCTCACCCTATTACACTTTCGTAACGTTCTCGTCACGCATTCACCAGCTTACTCCCCAAGTCAAGCGTGCGTAAAGTTTTACTTAAAAAAAAAAACTCACAAACATAAATTAAACATCGCTCCAATGCAATACGGTAAGCAGTCCATTAGCTAGGGAGGGGGGGTGGGCAGTACACTTGATTGCCACTAAAAAATATTTAAAAGAAAGGTGTTCTTTAAAAAAAATTGGGCGAAAACATTTTAGTGGGTTGGTAATAGGCCACTTGCATTGAATTCATAACGACTTGGAAGAAATCGTGTGGATAGATCTTTTTATTAAGATTGCGAAAATGTTAGAAAATTTTTTTAGAAATGTATAGTTTTTTTATTTTTAAATAAATAAATCCATTATTTGGGCTCGTGACGTCACTACATGAAAATGTCCCGTCTCCAAAAATGTTCCTATTAATTTTGTAAAATTCTTCATTGATTTATTTTTTTTATATGGCATCACTTTGATTTCAGGCGAATTTTTTAATTCGTTCACTAGATTTATTGTTTGTTCTCTGCGAACTAATCATTTGGTTTGAGTTTTTGACAGATGTTCTGAAGAGACGTACATTTTAGAAGCTTGCCGACTTTTAAAATGTACGGGGTTCTCTTCTATTATTATTATAATTTACAAGTACAAGTATATTACATTGAATTTAGTAATATATACGTTGTACATTATAATGAGTTATGATCAATAAGATGGATCAAGGAAAAAATATTTACGAGATGTAATATTTTTGGTATGCCTCGTTATTCTCCTGTGGCATTCGTGCGGAAAACGTTATTTTTTTTAAATGATTTTCGGCTATGTAATTATCGTTTTTTCGCACCTATAAAATTATGTCCCGTCTTTCCGGTTTATAAAAAATGGTCTGATTTTTCGGATTGAAATTTTCAAAAAATCCCCAGGGTTTCAAAAATACGATTAAAAAAAAATACCGAATGTCTTAGAATATTTGTCTAAACCGGAATTTTTTTTTTTAAATGTGATGCAAGTGGCCTATTATTATTTTTTATCGCTTCTATACAACAGAACCGTGATTCAATCAGTAACGATTTTACCACCAAGCTAGGAGTAGGTACTCCGGTAAGACTATTGTAGAGATGCATTTTTTGTTGGATTAGGAACACTTGCTCTGAGGATGGGAAGGCGGTTGAGCTTTAATCAGAAAATTGGAATTAAGTGAAAGAATGAGCAATGAGTTAAAATATCCTTTCTTGCAAATTATTCAGTGGTTCTCTGACAAAGACAAGCTTTAGAAAATATAAGTAGCACATGTATCAATTGTTTCATTTTGTTGTTAACTTAATATCTGTACCGATATCTTTACCTAAATAGGTAAAATACTTCTAGCCAACAATTTTTTGGGAATTTTACTAGTAAGAGGCGTCATGCAGAATAATTATTTTTAGTGACAATCTAGTAAAATCATTTTAGCTAATTAGATAATTTTTATACTGTTACGTTGCAAAGTAGCAAGGTTACCCCCTAGATTCACGGTCGCCCCGTTTTACGCAAGAATAGCTTCGGTAGATTCCGGCACTACGCCGGAGTCGACTCGCGCAGGTCTCCCCCGGAGCCCCGTGCAAGCACCCATTCATCGGCTGCCAGCCGGCAAGACAGCAGTGTCCAAAGAGAGCGCTCCAACGCGCGTTCGAGAACCTAAAAACTCGCGATGTATTTCATATTGTGAATTGTGCAACCAGAAGATGCTGGCTACTGCATTTCCTGCTACAGTGAGTAGACTGAACACTTACCCTCCTTTGTGTGCCATGTCCCGCTCTTAAAGCCAATAACGCGTGTGGAGAGATTGAGAGAAACAGTCCCTGTTAGGTTAGGGTATTTTAGTGCTATCCATGTTCATGTGAAGTGTGCCCGAATGGCGATTGTAATAACCCTGTCTCCTACTATTGAATAAACCCTTTAAGTGCAATACTGTGTTCTGATTGAGGAGGGAGAGAAATACCCAGCGAACCACAAACACTCGTCCTGGATTTAGGAGGATCTTGCTCGCGCCGACTGTGAGCTAGCATCTTGGCCCATTAATTACTGCATGTCCTTTCCAGGGTTGGTTTGGCTAGAGGCCGTAGGCCTGCGGTATGCCGACACTGGCGCCGTATGCCGACCGCTGACGCTAACACTGGCTTCAACGTGAGGCCCATTTTTTTTCTCCTCTCTTCATGGTCCCGCGGTCTCATTCTTCAATCAGCTATTGTTTAAACTTATAACCTATAATGTATGTTTTGTGTTATTCCTATTCCGTCTAGCATTTCAAACAAGAACACCGGCGCGAACGTAACTTCGAATCGTAATTTAAATTATCACGGGCACGATTCCTTCATTTTCGAGTCGTCACTCGACAAAACATTATCACCGGTATTCCCACGCAAGATGCTCAACCAAGAAAGTTGTCGCCGCGAATAACACAGTGTCTACAAGTGTCGACCGACTAAATTTGCTAGTTTCAAGTACAAGTTAATAGTGGAAATGAACACAAATATTTAAAACAACGTTATTCAACAATCAAAATCCTGCATATGATAACCGACTAACCGCTTCGTTTCCCGAAGGTTAATTAACATATTATATTATAATAAACCAATTTCGCAAAGTGCTGGTCTGTTCTACGACATATTTTGCAGCCTAGGGAAACAAGTGGATTAAATTCTTTCTGCCATTTGACAATCGGGCATTTTTCTACTTTTGCCGTCTGTTTCTCAAAAAAAGAAACATACGACATAAATTCAAAAATGCCTAATTCGCGTTGACGTCGATTCCCTGAAAACAAACATTAAATCCGTATACATACATCTGTATATAATAACTTGTTTCGACGAAAGGAATTTGGCGGATAAATACCAATAATTGGTGATGCTCAAATCAGGCTACAGACCTAGCCACGTAAATTAAAAAACCATTCCCCAAGACATTGTTGAATCTTCAAACAAATACTTCCACGAAAACTCGTATAAAAGAAAAAATATTTATTTCCTTTCTGAAGAATTCCCCTTTGGAAAGCAAATGGAAATATTCCAAAAAACATGTTCGTTAAAGGCAACCTCGTTCCGTTTTTTATTCACCGGACCTTCACAAATTTGCAAATATTTTTCAAAAACATCGGAATAAATTCTAAAAACGTGTTCCATTAAGGTGAATCCTGGCCCGTGAAATTTTCGTTTTTGGACTTTTGGACTTGAGAAATTTTTCAACAAATTTCCAAAATATCTGGATTTTTCCACAAAATCACGTTTTTTGAGGCAAATCGCTGCCCAATTTTTTTTCCGTTTTTGGACTTTGAGAAACTTTTCAACAAATTTCCAAAACATCTGGATTTTTTCACAAAATCACGTTTTTTGAGGCAAATCGCTGCCCAATTTTTTTTTCCCGTTCTTGGACTCTGAAAAAAATTCCAAAACGTCTGGATTTTTTCTCAAAATCACGTTTTTTGAGGCAAATCGCTGCCCAATTTTTTTCCGTTTTTGGACTTGAGAAATTTTTCAACAAATTTCCAAAACATCTGGATTTTTTCACAAAATCACGTTTTTTGAGGCAAACCCCTGCCCAATTTTTTTCCGTTTTTGGACTTCGAGAAATCTTCAACAAATTTCCAAAACGTCTGGATTTTTTCACAAAAACACGTTATTTGAGGCAAACCCCTGCCCAATTTTTTTCCGTTTTTGGACTTTAAAAAATTTTTTCAACAAATTTCCAAAACGTCTGGATTTTTTCTCAAAAACACGTTATTTGAGGCAAACCCCTGCCCAAATTTCCAAATAATCCAAACACTTGTAAAAAAAAAAAAAAAACGCGTTTTTGCGAAAAATACGCCTAAGTGGTCAATCTCTGGTCAATTTCTTTCCAATTGCGAGTCTAGTTCCCACTTTTTTCCAACATAAGGTCACTCTGACACGTTCCTATACACCATGGAAGTTCCTCAAGTCACGCTGGGTATAATCCCGCACATTTTTACTTCAAGAAAGGAAGAACTACTACAGGCCCTGAGAAATAGAAAGATTTCTCCTAGGAATAAATCCAAAAAATGCCTGTCCCTATATGCCTCTTCCTACAACGAAAAATACATCAGGAGGTTGCAATTTCAACCGGAAGTCACCTCGGAGATCATTATTACCCCCCTGACCTCTCTTGGCCAGTCGTCAATCAGTGCGACGCGGTCTTTTTAGAAGTCTTAAAATTCTTGTCATAAATGACGTGAGTTACTTGTAAATATTAAATGTAAATAATCACCCATATGGGCATTCGTAAGGTAATCCTTACACCCGAAGGCATATCAATGTCAACGGTAGCCTAACTCCTGTACACTCTTTTCTTTTTGCATAATTTTATATGTTCTTGTACATCCTGCGTGCTTTGCCTGCTGTACCACAAGAGCACCTCTTGGGGCACCGTTTTCATAACTTGTATGCATCCTCTTCCTGAAATTGATCACTTCCGGAAAGGGCCTCCTTTTCCTCCTACCATCAACGGTTCCGGAAAACTCTTGCTCCAAGACGTCGCTTTCCTTTTCACAACTCTTGCAGCATCCGCGCGTTTTTTTTCCCACCTCATCGTCTCATCTTGTCATATCACCCTTTTTTTAATTGTTTTTTTCTGTCGGGTTTTTGTCGTACCAGTACGTCCCTACCCTAACGTTGTAAATAAAAATCATAAGTGCAAGTCTGTATAATAACCATTGGTTTCAGACCATTGCCGCAGCTCGCTACTATGGTCACAGTACCATATTGTAAGAATGCCGCGACGATTTCTGTATAATAGGAAATCCTCCCGTTTTTTTTTCTTCTTACCTTTTCTTGTTCCTCCTCACCCCATCCTACACATTCATAATAATGTTGTATATTGGGGATCGTCTCGAATACACCAAATGAACACACCTATCAGATCACATTCGCTGGATTCGAAACTATTCAGGAGCAACCTCGTTGCTACTTGTGTTTTTTTTCTTCTTTTTTCCAAAAATTAGAATGGCGCTCAACCCAATTGCTCTATTTTTTTTCCAGAAAAAAAATTTTTTTTTCTTGTTATAAAAGTGACAATACGTTTTGTCCCTTCATTAACCTTGTTCCGTGTACATACAACTTCATTATGAGGTACAATATTTTATCATGACATCAGTCTTTTGTCCCTTATTGTACCATTATTCTTGTTTGAAGTTTAAAATCTTGGCCAGATCTTCAATAAAAATTTGTGTTTATCGCCTTTTGGCAAGTCTTGTAACGTATGCTAATATGAATTTATTAAGCTACAGCAGTGCCGTATTAATTACATCATTGCAACCCGCCATCTGTATTGAATGGGGACCCACATTTTCGAACGTAAACTTTTGTAACATTATAGGCGCGAGCCTTACAATATCTACCATTATATGTGCGAACCTTACAATATCCACCGCTATAGATGCGAATCTTATAATATCTTTGTGTTCTTACACGTCACGGGGAGTCCGTCATAACTACTCATTGTTTGCTCGTCAACACAGGGTTGTTGATCGAGACGGTGATTTATCTCATTAAATTGTTTTAAATACCTATTGGGCTACTGTCTTTCAATACTGGGCAAAATTTGTTGTAAATCGTTCATTCCTGTCACGTGAGACGTGAAAACGTGACAATATTCACCACGAGTCGTGCGAACGAAATAATATCTACCCCCATGTTTGTGTGACCTACCAAGTGTAGATCACACGCCTTTTATTTTTCTGTTATCAGAAAATTATTGCTTTTGCAGCAGAATACTCATTAACATGCCCATGGACTTCCTGTCACAAGAACCCAGGAACTATCCATTATCTCAAAAGGACTAATCATACGCTTCACTCATGATTATGGGGCATCGTGTCGTAGGAGTTAAGTTGATGGACACAAAAAAACACCTAACTCGTTGTCTGGGAGACGAATAAGAAAACCCCCACGTTTGTGGGACTTGAGCAAGGGTCTGTCATTTCTCGCAAACTAGTAGGAGAATAAAACGACCCTCTAATCTTCTACCCAATACACGTGGAGGATTAGACTCTTTTATGTCAGTGTATTCCTTTTTGTAATGTGCCAGGATAACTGCTGTAGACCTTGTTTCACCTCCACTCAGAGGTCGAATTTCGGAAATAGCCGAATCCTCAGCAGTTTTCTTCGTTCAAATGTTCCCAATTGTCACCCTTTCCCTTCCTCGAAATTATCCGTGAATGGGGATATATGCGTTACGCACATGGCGTTTCGTTTGTCAAATGGGACAACCTTCATACACGGATCCTTTCAACTTCCTACTCCTTTCCCACTTTTCATAACTTATTTGTAATCAATGTTTTGTTCTTCGAAAGTAGAAAAAATGCTACCGTATAGACGTGAGCATAGGTCATGGAAGACCAACTTCTTTCGAACGGGGCATTTTGTCATACGTACAAACCCTTACCCACGTGTTCTTGGAAATGTATTTAGTTTAAAAAAAAACTAAATGGGTTAAACAGAACCTTCCTTGAATACGTACCTGTAATATGTATAAGTCCGTAGTTGCATTTAGCTAACTCTCTCTCCGTCTCTCTCTCTCTCTACACGCCAAATCCAATCTTTCTCAACATGCACACCTTGTTTCTCTCCAAACCTTTTCATCATTGGTCTACTAGGCAGGTAAACCTCAAGAATTTTGTTCCTAATAATAATTTTTCCCCGGATTAATAAGAAGACCCGCAGCTCTTCACCCTATCTACACCTGCGCCTCCCTTCATGCTGCCTTCACTACCGTCACGGAGGTCCCATGCCTTCAAAATCCTGCGTACCAAAAGCACCCGACCGCACCTAAATTAACCCAGTGTGAGTCGTGCGTGTAGTTGCGAATTGTATCATCACAAACCATCACTCAAACAAACCCGAGCACGTCAGCTCTAGGTTGGTTCAATGTTCCTGTTGCCATTGTGCAAACGTTCCTGCGGCATCTTGCAAATGTTCCTGTTGCCATTGTGCAAACGTTCCTGCGGCATCTTGCAAATGTTCCTGTTGCCATTGTGCAAACGTTCCTGCGGCATCTTGCAAATGTTCCTGTTGCCATTGTGCAAATGTTCCTGCGGCATCTTGCAAATGTTCCTGTTGCCATTGTGCAAACGTTCCTGCGGCATCTTGCAAATGTTCCTGTTGCCTTGGTGCAAACGTACCTGCGGCATCTTGCAAATGTTGCCATTTTGCAAATGTTCCAGCTGCACCTTGCAAATACTCTGTTGCCATCATGCCAATGCTCCTGTGACCTTGCGCAAATAACAATACCAACAATTGTTCACACAACAATCCCACTGTATACAAACCAGTGTACCAACCACCATCACAACAACGGCTGTCATGCACAAAAACCGCCTCCTCTACAAAAAGGACAAACCACCAATTACAATTCCACTCTCCAGTACCTCAACGATGTCATACTGGCCCACCCACAGGACCCGGAAGCAGCTACCTTTTTGACCTCTGTGACAGGTAGAACCCTCTCCACCACCAAGAAGCCTCATCCTGCGTTCTCTTCTTCGTGTCTCCTTTAAGGCCCTAGTGTTCCGTGAGTGTAATCTCAAACGGGCCAGGTTACTGTGACAAAGTAACCGTGTAACTTCAGTGTAACGTCCAAACACCCCAGACATCCTACACAAAAACCACGCTACGCAAACATAGCTCACAGACCAATGATACAATTTAGAGTTATTTTTTTTCTATCACTGCATAACCCTTGTACCTTTCTTCAGCAGGTCCTTGTTCACATTTATGTATGTCACTGCTCTTTCATGTACATTTAGAGTTAACTCTTTGTTCACCATGTTTTTTCTCTTTTGTTTTTGTTTTCTACTATTGTGTAGCTAGCAACTTTTCTCTCTCGCTCTCTCCTCCTTTTTCTTAAAAAATTTTTTTTTTGTTTTTGGCACAAGTGCTAGAAGGGTAAGAGGATTTCTTAGCCCTACTGCTCCATTACCACGTCGCCTTTTTTGCGGCGAGGGGGGAAGTGTTACGTTGCAAAGTAGCAAGGTTACCCCCTAGATTCACGGTCGCCCCGTTTTACGCAAGAATAGCTTCGGTAGATTCCGGCACTACGCCGGAGTCGACTCGCGCAGGTCTCCCCCGGAGCCCCGCGCAAGCACCCATTCATCGGCTGCCAGCCGGCAAGACAGCAGTGTCCAAAGAGAGCGCTCCAACGCGCGTTCGAGAACCTAAAAACTCGCGATGTATTTCATATTGTGAATTGTGCAACCAGAAGATGCTGGCTACTGCATTTCCTGCTACAGTGAGTAGACTGAACACTTACCCTCCTTTGTGTGCCATGTCCCGCTCTTAAAGCCAATAACGCGTGTGGAGAGATTGAGAGAAACAGTCCCTGTTAGGTTAGGGTATTTTAGTGCTATCCATGTTCATGTGAAGTGTGCCCGAATGGCGATTGTAATAACCCTGTCTCCTACTATTGAATAAACCTTTTAAGTGCAATACTGTGTTCTGATTGAGGAGGGAGACCCCGGAGATTTTGAGGAGAGGAGGAAGAGAAATACCCAGCGAACCACAAACACTCGCCCTGGATTTAGGAGGATCTTGCTCGCGCCGACTGTGAGCTAGCATCTTGGCCCATTAATTACTGTATGTCCTTTCCAGGGTTGGTTTGGCTAGAGGCCGTAGGCCTGCGGTATGCCGACACTGGCGCCGTATGCCGACCGCTGACGCTAACAATACTTAAAACACTTCGCGAATATTTTTTTCGGTGTTTCCGATAAAACCATGTATGAAATTGAAAATGTTGAACATTCGAAAATATGGCAAAGGCAACAAATATGAACGAAGAAATAAATGTAAGAAAAATACAAGACAAGTAAGTAAACGGTAGAAGAAGTCAGGTGAATCATGCCTGATGAAAACGTGGCACGATCCAGTTAATCAGAGCACTCGTTCAGGTACTCGAGGCGGGCCATGTGGAGAGCTGCAATAACAGGAGATGATGTACAAATGAAGCAAAGAGTTTTTCAACTTGGGAGGCGGTCCAGGAACCATTTATTGATTAACCAACACCCCTGCCAAGTGCATATAGTATCCCTTAAGATAAAATAGATATTGAGGATTCTTTTTTCTTCAGGGCCTCCTGTGTGGAGCTAATGTGACAAGATCAAGTTATCTGGCCGTCCATCCTAAGTGCCATTACAGGGAATGGACGTGATGGTTAGTTTTTTCAGATTTTTTTTGTGATCTCCCAGTTCATTGGTGAAAGCCATCTTACGTGACCTTTATTGTGTTAGCTTTAGCTACTTGACCAGCCCTGCCCCTTAGAAGAATGTTGTTATTGTTCCCTGTGCGGCATCGGTTCAATATCGTTTTTGTTCCTCTCCTGCTTCCCTTTCTTCCACAGACACATTCCTCGATTTGACGTCCATTATGTATTTGAATAAACTCGTTTTATTTGAATACGCATTGAATGTGATCCGAGTGTGCTCCGGAAAGCGTCGCATGGTGTTACTGGACCTGCGCGCACTCAAGCCAGGGCAAGAGCACTCTCCGTTGATAAAATCACACACTTTGGGATGATTATCGTCTTAACCCTTTGACCTCTAAGGTCAGTCACGTTAACCCAAAACAAAAACTAAAAAGTTTTCGTTTTCAAGTAGTTGTCAAACATCCGTATTCTCGAATTGTAATATTATGTAAAAACTTTCTACTTCTTCTGGCGCTAATCTTAATTGCAAATATGTGTGTTAATAAATCACCAGTGTTAGGTTACAATCTATATGTCTTAGTCATAAGTCACTAGCTATAAGTCTTAGATGTAAGTCACTAGTTATAATTGTAAATCTTAGTTGTAAGCCAGTAATATAAGTAGCTATAAGTCTTAGATGTAAGTCACTAGTTGTAATTGTAAATCTTAGTTTTAAGCCAGTAATATTAATTCTTTTATATATTATTTGTATAGCGCCCTTGAGGTGATTTTCCACGAAAACGGCGCTATATAAATTAGCCAATTATTATTATTATTATTATTATCTCTGTGGCATCTACTTTTTCCATGTTCTAATTCTTATTCCCGCCACAAAACCCACAAATTAATTTCATTATGTAAAAACAGCTCTCGTTTCGGCGATCATACTGCGCGTGGGATACCTTAGTATTTTTTTTCTCGTGCTATTTTTTTTTTACTTTTACACTCCACACAGGAGGCGTTGAGGAAAACAATTTCCCCCGGGGCCTGTGTCATCTTAGGGGATGCTATGTGGAGGGTATTTTTAGTCTATAATCAGTCTATCTATAATTTAGATAATCAGTCTCTCTGGATCCGGCCCGCCACGCAGCAGGTGGACAGACGCATCCGCCGCCAAGACCTGGGCAAACCTCACCTCATGAACCCGGGCACCCCTGCTAAGTCGCCAAACGAAGCAAACCACTTGGGGAGACCTATGGCAGAGGTGTTGGTTATCCAATATATATATATATATTTTTTTTTACATTAACTCCACACAGGATGCCCTGAGGAAAATAATTACCCTCAGGGCCTATGTCAACTTTCAAGATGCTGTGTGGAGGGTCTTTTTGAGGAAAGGAAGGAAAAAAGTGAGGAAAAACAGAGACCGGCAAATCGTTAAACAGCCGAGCTGTTAAACTCAAGGACAATCATAGAAATGACCCGTTCTCATGTGACTATGTCAACCGTGTACAAATGTTAGGCGCATGTTTGGCGTGTTTCCCGACTATGCACCGGTGCCGAGGGATCAATGACGCTAATTCCTCGGAGCATCTTCTATTGTAATACCGGTAGAATAAGGACAGCATTCTTACCTTACGCCTTTGCTCTAAAGATTGCAATCCGTCTGTTAAGATGGGAGAATCTATCAAACGGACCGCCGCGCCCGTTTCTGCACAGAGTCAAGGGTTTCTTAGGTAATGTTCCCGGGTAAATGGTTCCGGGGCGGCGGTACCCATACCCGCCTTCCAAATTAACATCTAAGCGAGCTGTATTTTTAAATAAAATATTTATTGTTGGCATTAAAACATATTCCTTTGAAGATAAGTTTTAAGATTTTCACGGCCAAAAGCAATTTCGTTATTTGTTTTGGGGGTGTTATGACGTGTTGCGCTACCTCCTTCTTTAGCCAAAGTTTCGGACATCGTTGCAGTGTCCATAATGTGCTTATTTACACTTCATGACTAAAAATTACACATCTACCGGATCTGCCCTGATGATGGACACTGCAACGATGTCCGAAACGTTGGCTGAAGAAGGAGGTAGCGCAACACGGCATAACACCCTAAAAACAAATAACGAATATCCCTTTGAAGTTTTAACAATACTCAAATAAAATAAGAAAAATGAAACCCCAAAAACAAAAATGTTCAAATAATTTTCAAGATATTGCAAATAAATTTAAAAAAAACGATTGCGACACTCAGTATGTAGAGATGACTATTAGAAATTTTAAAACTAGAATCAGGGAACACGAACTTTTTTTATGTAATAATAACTACTCCGAGTTTACTACCATCTAATAGAGACAGGCCATGGCTTCAAAAAAGAAAAAACTAAGTTTAAACATTGCAATATAAATTCATATTTTAATTTGCGCTTTAGAAACTTTAGAAATAAACAAAAAAATTAAATCGACAATAAATTTAGTTAATTAAATCATGTACATAAATCACCTTTACGTAGGATGTTCCCATGTAATGTTGACCTAATTTATTTTTGTACTTGTTTAGAATTTTAAAGTTAGTTTTAAGTTTGCTCGTGAATGACACGGATGTGTCGAAACCGGCCGCAAAAAAAATAAAAATTAAAGTAACAAATGTACTTTGAAAATTTCTTCAAAACAAAATGTCCAGAAATTTTTACATAGTTAATGCCCAAGAAATAAAAAAAAATCGCTCTACATGACGTGAAAACTATAATTTGCGGGTGTCAAGGGGTTAATTGGCGATATTCGTTTATACATATGGTGTGACGCCTATCGCCGCCCGACCCTTGCTGTGCAATGCCATTTATTGGATTACCAACACCTCTGCTATAGGTCATCCCAAATGTTTCACTCCGTTTAGTGACTTAGCAGGGGTGCATGGATTCGTGGGGTAAGGTTTGTATAGGTGTTTGTCGTAGATGCGTTAGCGCACTACTGTTTATGGAGACATTTTGACCAGTGGCGGCTCGTGACATTTGGGTGCTAATATTAAAAAAAATGGCATTATGGATGTTGTCGTAGGCGAAAAATATTTTTTTTTTGCGATGTTTTGTATGAAGAATTTTTCAGGAAATCCGTGCGGCGCACGGCCAAACTGACACTTTCTGAAATTTTTCGTACAAAAAACTGATTTAAAAAAAAAAATTTAAAAAATTCGGCTACAGCAACATCAATAATGTCATTTTTTCCGCTGCCACTGCTTCTGACCTCTCCAGCCGGACTCAATCTCTGAATCTTGAATCACTTCTGGACTTCCACTCATTCCACTGTTTTCCCTCCTAGAACTTCCTCTCTTTCCTTACCTAAAAACACTAACTACACAGCCTCCCCAAAGATGGCATAGGCCCTCAGAGGAATTATTTCTCTCAGGGCCTCCTGTGTGTAGCTAATGTAAAAAAAATCGGTAGACATGAGCGTTTCAGTTTACTTTTCAAACCTGCCGAAAACGTTTCGGTTTCGCAACATCAGCGGCGTTTTGAAGCAACGGTTAGCGACGCAGTTACGGTAATAAGCCATAGGTATTAAAGCTGTTTAGTAAAGTGTTGCGGGATCTGTTTTAAACGGCTTGCGCAGAATTCTCAAACGAGGTGTGCTCTGTTGGAATCAATTAAGAGCTATGTAGGTACTAAAGAAAAACAAATATGCAAAAAATAATTAAATGAGAGAATAACTAATCGGATTACAATTAAAAAAAGGACTGCAATTTAATGGGTTCATTTTTATGCACATATTCATGAAAAAACCATTGCCAAATACTTGAATTAAATACTAAAAAAATTTACTACTTAATTGTGAAACTAGAAATGTAAATAGAATTCGATTTCCGCATATGAGAAAAACAGAATAAATAATTAAATACCTGAAGGACTGAGGAGATGGAAAAGTGTTTTACAAAAGTTGTCATGCTTAAATACTGTAATAATAATAATAATAACGTAGTATTTATATGGCGCAGTTTTGTGATATTTCACTTCAAGTGCGCTTAATTATAATAAACTTAAAATTAATCCTATAGTGTTCCTTACGAGTCCTTACAAAATTGATTAAATAATGTGAAACAAAGAATGTACAGTATATACAAAGCAATTCCTAAAGAACAATATTAACGACCAGAATCATTAAAACAAAATTATAATAAAGAATAGGAGGCAGTTTACGTTTAGAAATAATAATAACAGAGTGCACAGAGAAACAGTGTGAAACAAAGAATATACAGTATCAAAGCAATTCCTAAAGAACAATATTAACGACCAGAATCATTAAAACTAAATTATAATAAAGAATAGGAGGCAGTTTACTTTTAGAAATAATAATAACAGAGTGCACAGAGAAACAGTGTGAAACAAAGAATACACAGTATCAAAGCAATTCCTAAAGAACAATATTAACGACCAGAATCATTAAAACTAAATTATAATAAAGAATAGGAGGCAGTTTACTTTAAGAAATAATAATAACAGAGTGCACAGAGAAACAGTGTGAAACAAAGAATATACAGTATCAAAGCAATTCCTAAAGAGCAATATTAACGACAAGAATCATTAAAACTAAATTATAATAAAGAATAAGAGGCAGTTTACGTTTAGAAATAATAATAACAGAGTGCACATAAAACTGTAAGCTAACCTAAGCTAAGCTAAGCTAGCTGGCTCCCGGCATAAGGTACAGTGCCATGTTCAAAGAAATAAATTGTTTCTCCCTACATGTCCTTTCCCGTGCGTCCCCGTTCCTCTTCCACCTTCCCCGTCTACCCTCTCCCCTCTTCCGCTACCCCGTCACGCCAACCCCCTCCCGCGTTCCATATATTCAGTCTCAGTACATTCAATTTTCAAAAAGCTCGCGTGCCTCCTATAATTTTTAATACAAAATTTTTCATTTTTCATACATTACAAATATTAATTTTTGTGCATTATAAGAACAATCAATCAAATTCGGTACCTAACATAGGTACCTACTTAAAATATCTATAATTTTTAAAATCTACATACAATTATTTTGTTACAAAAAAAAACAGATACCTAAGTAAAACTAACCAACTAACTAACCCTCACGCCGTTTACCCGCAGGGGTAGGCAGAGAGGACGGACCGCCAAACAACTCGGTCTTGGCACACACTCTTTGCCTCACTCACATTCATACATCATCTCATACATACTCTTCTATTATTCTGACTTTTGACATGGCCCGTCTCAAGTATCTGATTCACTTGATCGTGCCATGTTTTCCTCGGGTGTCCCCGAATTCTTCTACCATTCACATTTGCATCATATATTCTTTTTACACTACTTTCTTCGCTCATTCGATCTACGTGCCCAAACCATCTGATGGTCCCTTTCTTAATTTTGCTCATTATACTTACATCAGCCTTACATTCTTTGCGGATATCCACACTTCTAACACGATCATACATGGTTTTACCTAAGATACCTAAGTAAAGTATTCGAATATATATATCTCAATAAATAATTTAAAAAACCGAAATTCGCGAAACTGTTACAACAGTTTTAAGAGTCTTACAATGAGAGAACGGTTACAATGGTTTAAAGTTATTTTGCTTCACCAGTCGGGCCTATATTTTCAGAAGGTAAAAATATTTCCGCTTCGCAATAAAATCCAAATAAATGGAATATTTCTGAACGAATCCGCACACTAAAAACGGTGATGAAATACGCTTACAAATTTTACAAATCGAAATAAATATATATTTTTTTAATAATAAAGTTTTGTAATGCAAACAAACATAAAACTAAAATTACCTACTGATAATAAAAAAAACACACACACATATCTTATTAGTCAAATGTAACATATACGTTACAGTAAACTCACTTTTTATCATTTCATGTAAAAATACTTACAAGTACCTACTAACGCCTTGATAATTAAAGTTATTGTAGACGGAAGAAAATATAACAAACTAACTGAACCGGCCACGCCTTGCTGTGACGTGAAATCGAAACACAACGCCATCTACTAGATGGTTACCTAACTTAGATAACCCAGAGTTGTGTCGATTAATTAACTCACACCGCCATCTGTTAGAAACTTATGGAACTTACAAATAATTATAAAGCATTGTCCTATAATAAATAAATAATTAACATTTATTTTCGTTTTTTGTTTTTGCGGTGTTATGCCGTATTGCGCTACCTCCTTCTTTAGCCAACGATGTCCGAAACGTTGGCTAAAGAAGGAGGTAGCGCAACACGGCATAACAACCCAAAAACAAAAAACGAAAATACTTTTGGCCGTGAAAATCTTAAAACGTAATTAACATTTAATTCACAATAATAAATATTGTAGTCAATAATCGACATAAAAACTATCATATCTTTTAATTTGGACCAAATTACACACAGTAAGCCAAATTTCATCAAAATCGGTTAAGTAGTTTTGGAGTTTATCTCGAACAATAAAGATTTATTACATCATTGAAGAAATTATCCGCTTTAACACAGTAGTAGGCTAAATTAGGTTACATTTAATTAAATTTATGTGTTATATGATTTCACCAACTCCCAAGCGCCTATAGTTAGTGGGAATATGACATCCCCAATTGGAGATGGTTGAAGAGGTTGAATGTGGTGGTGAGGGAAATGAGATGGAGAAGGGGAAGGGTTGAGAAATACCAGGCGATTCAGATAATATGCTCACTAAACAAGACTAAATCAATTCAAGTATCGTTTGATTCTGAAGGTGTTCTTTCACCTTATCTACAACTCATAAAATAATTAAAACTTTTATTCATCCTTAGATTTTTTTTATTTACAACTAGCTGGTCCCGGCATGCGTTGCTATGCCATTTAATAAAGAAATCGTTTCTCCCTGAGTGTCCTTTCCCATTCGTCCCGTTTCCCTTCCGCCTCCCCTTCTTCTCCTGCGACCTCTTCCCCTCTCGCGTTCCCTTTCCGTCACCTCCACCTTCCCTCTCTCCACTCCACTCCCCGTCCCTTCCCCCCTAACGCGATCCCCCTCCCGAGTTCCCCTCCCCCCTCACACCTCCCCTTGCCTTCCCGCGTTCTCCATCCACCTTCCCCGCCTTCCCTCTTCCCTTTCCAGCTCCCTCATCCCGCCAACCCTCCTCCTGCGTCCCATATGGTCCCGGCATGCATAGCTATGCCATTTAATAAAGAAATTGTTTCTCCCTGAGTGTCTTTTCCCATTCGTCCCGTTCCCCTTCCGCCTCCCCTTCTTCTCCTGCGTCCTCTTCCCCTCTCGCGTTCCCACTCCGTCACCTCCACCTTCCCTCTCCCCACTCCACTCCTCCCTCCCTTCCCCGTCCCGCGAACCCCCCTCCCGAGTTCCCCTCCCCCCTCCTGCGTTTCCCTATCACCTTCTCCGCCTTCCCTCTTCCCTTTCCCGCTCCCTCGTCCCGCCAACCCTCCACCCGCGTTCCATATATTCAATCCCAGTACATTCAGTTTTTAAGCAGCCCGCTTGCCACCTTTTACAATTTTTATTCAAATTTCCATTTTTCATGTATATTAAATTTGGTACCTAACATAGGTACCTATTTAAAATATCTGAATTGTATCAATTCAAAACATTAGGGGAGTAGGTACCTACTTTAAATAAATTTTTCAACTTTTCAAAAATAGAATCCTGATTGAACAATCATTCATTGTTTTGCAAAATGTCATTCTCTAATACGCGAACTACTGTCAAACGTGCGATGTTTTCTGTTATTATCTAATTTTCTGCGCAATTTTCTTAATTCTCTCTCCGTAAGAACCATCCTCGAACTTCAAGGAATATTCTAAAAAAAGAATTAGCGAAATCGGTTCAGCCGCTCTCGAGATTTGCGCTTACCAACAAATTTAGCGATCCATTTTTATATTATAGATATGCTTTTTTTTCTTTTACCATTGATTCTTTTGATGAAAAGGTCACTGCTCAGCTACAATTCAAAGACTCAAAAAATAAATTTCGTATAAAACATCTACGATTCTCCTATTATAGAGATTTATATAATTTATTCCTTTTAATGTTCCGAAAGCGAAGAGAAATAATTAATACCGAAAAGAAAGTTTCATTCCAAACACATAAAAACCTTTGAACGGTTGACCTACAAAACCTTACAATTAAATATCCCATCCCACATACAAAATACCTCGAAGTATACTAGTCCCATCTTCAGACTGACGAAAAAGGTTCCAAAAGATACAAAATCCCGAAAAGGAACTAGAAAGGTGATTATTTTCTTTTTTGGTGTAGTAAAATGAAATGTAACTTTATATCAAGTGGATCGGCTCGATGAAAAGATTGTTTGAAGAAAGATGAAATTTATGGAGCGGAATTATTACATAACATTACTTGCATCTGAAGTCGATCGATAGTAACTAATCTAATCGACACCTTTCTGTAATTAATTTTGTGATGGTACTTATTTTCTTTAGTTGTGCATACATGATATTTATGACAGGTAGAAAAGATAATTATTTATTAGTGACCAGCTGTTGACCCTGTAAAGATCTCGAAACAAAATCTATTCAGTGAATAAGTACATTCATTAGTTCAATCTACCACCCCTGGACTGGGGCCCAAAAACAGAACCACCAAAATACATTTTTTATTTGGATTAATTCCACACGGGAAGCCCTGATGAACATAATTTCACTCAGAACATATGTCATGTTAGGGGCTGCTGTGTGGGAAAGAGATATGAATTTTGGGTAGGATTACCTGACAATAGTCCCAGCTGCTCCCATCTGAAGCCAATGAGGCTATGGCATCCCCAATTGGGGTAAGTGGTGAGGCTGAAAGTAGTGGGGAGGGGAAGTAGATGGGGAAGAGGAAGGAAGGGAAGTACCTGGATATTCAGATCTGGTCACCAAACACGGCTAAAGCCATTTCAAGCAACGTTTCAATTCTGAATGGTGGTCTTACACCAGGGCGATACTGAGAGTATCTTCCACTCTTTAACGTGCCGCAAATAATATACCAACTATATATTATTTTTAATGAATTAATTCTCAAAAAACACAAATTAATCAAATAAAATTTATTTGCCCACGTCGGAATTCGATCCCGCGACATTCGGGTTGCGAGTCAAGAGCCTTACCCCTAGACCATGCCGGCCCATCTGCGGTGCAAGGGAAGGGGTCGAGAGAGTCCGGCTGGAGAAGTCAAAAGGTCTCACGCAACCAGACTCTCCCAATCCGAAGATGGGCAGACACATCCGCCATCAAGGCTTAGACAAAACCTTTCTACATGAACCCTGACATCCCTGCTACGTCACCAAGCTTGGGGTGACCTGTGGCAGAGGTGTTAGTTATGCAAATTAAATTGACTATGCTTGTTTCAACGCACATCTGAATCACAATAATTCGTCGTTAACGTCGTTCCTTCATCATCACTAATGCACTAGAGAAACAAAGGCGTATCTCAAAAGGAGTCTATTCATAGGAACTATTGACAACTAGTCGGACCAGCAAGAAACTAGCTGGGCAAGGGCCCAATTCACAGTTGATGATGGCAGCATGATAACGAACTACACTCGAAATTTTGTAAAAAATCATCTTTTCAACACCTGTTATAAAGAAATAATTCATTTAATCAGCGTCTGCGGTTGTAAAATTTCATATTTTAAACATAACATAATTATATGTTTGAATGTAGCTATTACTTTGTGGTTATCCATTATAGAAAAATGCAACAATATAACTTTGTAAAAACCACTTAAAAATTAAACCAGCGTTTTATACAAGAAATAATATCGGTAATTTTTTGAGAAATACTAAAGATAAAGACCATAAATTGACTAATTCCGGAATATATAAACTCAAATGCAATGATTGTCCCTCATTTTATATTGGAAAAACAACTCGTAATTTTGAAATCAGAATCAAAGAACATTTAAGGTGTCTTAATAATAATAATTTTTCTGAGTTCGCTAACCATATCATTGAAAATAACCATAGTTTTGAAAAAAATACAGGGATAAATATTCTTCATATTAATCATAAAGGAAAACGTTTAGATAACTTAGAAGCTTTGGAAATTAAAAAAATCCCTTAAAAATAATGAATCTATTATCAACAAACAAAAGAAAAATATTGTCATATAGCCCAATCATGGATTTGTTCCCCTACTCACCCACTCTACACTAATACCTACCCACCCAATCTACATTATTAACTAACAACGGCTCCACCCCCTACCATAATAAAACATTGTTCGAAACTGTCAAATTAGTATAAGCTTTCTCTGACGAAGGAACGTTTGTTCCGAAACCGGTCGGATTTGCACACTATATAAGTGGTTTTTACAAAGTTATATTGTTGCATTTTTCTATAACATAATTAGATATTGTTATATTATTCTCAACCTTGAAAAAAATAATTTGCTGCATTTAATGCAGTGATAAGGAATATCATACGATACTGCTTATCGTCACAACAGATTTAACGCTTACCTACTTAATACAATATCAGTGTTGTAAAAAGAGTAATAAATCTCAGCGGCGAAACGATAAAAATATTTACTGATTATTTTAATAGTACCCGAAAACACCGTCATTTAATTATTTAAACGGATTTTACATATGCAGATACATTTTTTATGCAAAAATTAGTACATAATGGTTATAATACTAATATTTTCAACGAAAACAACATGACGGCATTATATTTGGGAGGCGGGAATGGGTACCGCCGCCCCGGGAACTTTTATTGGATAAACAACACCCCTGCCATAGGTCACACCGCTACGTTTGGTGATTTAGCAGGAGTGCCCGGGTTCATGGGGTGAGGTTTGTCTAGGTCTTGGAGGCAGATGACCAGGAGACACTAAACCCCAGATTCCCACCCACCCCTTGTACCCTTTTCTTTCCCAGAACTCTCCTCTCCTTCTTTTCCCTAAACAAACCTTCTGCACAGCATCCCCAAAGATGACATAGGCCCTGAGGGAAATTATTTTCCTCAGGGCATCCTGTGTGGAGCTCACGTAAAAAAATATTACAGAATTATTGCATATCTGAATGAATATTGAATGTTTTTTAAAGGAAGCAATGTCGATAGAGCAAGTTTCATTCTCAACACGATCTAATAACTAGAGTTGTATACAAAATTAGTGCGAGAAGAAACTACATTAAGTAAAGGAGTCAAGTGCTGTATTTGTCGGTTACACGATAAATAATCACACTAACCAGAACAGTACGTTAATTATTTAAAATAATAGTAAGACATCATTAGAAGTTTTTTTTGCATTAGCTCCACACAGGAGGCCCTAAGGAAAATAATTTCCCTCGGGGCCTATGTCATCTTAGGGGATGCTGTGTGGAGAGTTTTTTTAAGGAGGGTAAGTTCTGGGAAGGAAATAGGTATGAGGGGTGGGTTGGAATCTAGGGGTCAGTGTGTCCAGGAGTTATGGCCATACGAATCATTATCAAATTTCAAAGGATTGCTTTCAAATCCTTCAACTGCGGTGCAAGGCGATGGGTCGAGGGGATCCTGGCTGGAGAGGTCAAAATACCTCATCAAACTGTCTATCTCGATGCGGGTGGGCAGACCTATCGGCCGCCGAGACCTTGACAAACCTCACCCCATGAACCCGGAACCATGAACTAATTCACCAAACGTAGCGAACCACTTGGATGGCAGTTAATATAATTTGCGGGGAATGCAAGGAGGAAATCACCAAATTATATTTTATAGTAGCTAGGTATATAGTTCTAGCTGAGGCATGGAAAAGACAGAGGTAGGATGAAAGTACTCTAAATGAAAGTAAAATGAGATCTCTGAGGCGTGGGTGGGATAACCTTTGTAAGTCTGTGAAAAACATGTGGAGAATAGGAAAGAATGCACTGCTGATGTAAGTGTTAATGGTCGATTGCCGAGCAAAATTTGGTCAATTCCAGTCATCATGATAATGAGTTTTGAAAATAATAAATATTTCCATATTTTTATTTGATGAGAACACACATAGCCTGGTTATAGTACAAATTAGTTTTGCCAGATTCTTAGTTATTTTTTTTAACGGTTTAATTGTCAGTGTTTTGAGGAATTAAGAAAACAATGTCGTGTCCAGGAGTGATGGACGTATGAACCCATTCCTCCCATTTTTGTCCAAGAGAGTCCGACTTAAGAGATCAAAAGGTCCCCCTTAACCAGTCTCTTCCAATCCGGCCCACCACACAATAAATGGAAAAACGCATCCGCTCGCCAAGACTTCAGGCAAATCTCACCCCCTGATCGGTTGTTTTAACTCTTTAGTTTCCGAAAACACATCGCAATGCTTAGGCCAAAAAATAATTTTTTTTTGGGTTCTCTTTAGTAGATTCAGTTCCCCGCTTATATCACTAGTTTCCAGATACCGTGTATGCGAGTTCCCGGAGCATCTTTCATTGAAATACCGGTAGAAAAAAGACAATGTCAGGGACGCCCAAGGAAGACACACGATCAAGCTAATAGAATAGTCGGATCAAGTCAAGAGAAAGAATAACAGAAGTGTGCTATATTATATGAGTTGATACACATGAATGCGAGTTGAGCAAGAGTGTGTACCATATCCTTTCTGCCTACCACTTACTATAAACTACGGTGATGGTTAGCTAGTCAGTTAGTAAATATTATTAGGAGTAAATAAATTTAAATTACGCTGTTTCTAAGAGATTTTCAGAAAAAAAGGTTTAAATCAAGTTTAAATACCCTTTTAACAAGTGCCTTGTTACTCGGAGTATCAACTGTGGATCGACTAAGTGAGGCCAATACACTTGTACTGTATCCCTCACTATCATATCCTATGTTTGTTTTTAATACAGGGTGACGATCGGGAAACCTTATTTTACCATTATAATACAATATTTAGTTTTTAAATTTCTATTAATAAATCATTATTATATTCTATAGCGATTGTTAGGCTTAAGACAAAATTCATTTTATAAATTGACTATCTCCATTTTCTTACTTTTTCAGGAGGGGCTAAAAATTGTGAATGAATTTGGGAGGCGATTGTGGGTCCCGAGAACCGTTTATTGAATAACCAACACCCCTGCCATAAGTCACCCTAAGTGGTTCACTACGTTTGGTGATTTAGCAGAGGTGCCTGTTTATCTAGATCTTGGCAGCGAATGCGTTTGCCCATCTACTGCATGGAGAATCATGGATTGGGAGAGACTGGTTGAAGGTGACCTAACCTAGTGTTATGTTCGCACATACGACAAAACAGTTAAAGAAGCGTCGCCTCTCCCACAGGTTGACAATCAAGTGTGTCTGTCGAAGGATTCGCAAATTATCGTAATGGCGCGACCATCTCCTAGCAATACCGGAGAAAGAAAGCTATAAAAGGGCTAACGCACTTAAATTCGCCCTCTTTCCTTCCGCCTAGCTCATACTAGTAACATCGTGTACCTAGTTCTCGCCCGAGGCGATAGCCTCGCGGGCACCCCGTTTGGGTAACCTGAGACAATGGCGTTGCATTGGCCTTAGATTCGGTATATTAAGTGACTGTGATCCTGGAGCCCTGATCCTGGAAGTGGAGCAGCATGTCCATCTTCGCCCTGGTTGAATGCTGGCCCGCGATGTCCAGCGACTGATTCCTGTCTCCGGCTAAGGACTCTGCCCGGCAGGCATGAGCTTAGCCGGCCCCTTCCACCGCACAATCCCTCAAGAGGACCAAGGTAGTCTCCTAATTATAACTGTAGATATTCGAGCCATTAACTTCCAGTTTAGTATCATTTCAAGTACCTATCTTCCGTTCTAAAAGCCTTTAGTCATTTAGGCCTTAAATCGTAATGTCCTATTGTACAAATTGAACCCCTTTATTGTAATAAATATGCTATGTAAAACCGACTTTCAATTACATTCATTCATCTTGTCGAGAGTGCACGAACCTAACCCTGAGACGAGTCCATGTGAGATGTGAGAGGTACGTAGTAAGGCGTTCGAGCCGCTCACCGTACAGACTGTATTCACAATCATACATTACACTGGCGCTTGAACACTTTACAAGAAATGAATAATGTTATTGAAAAATGAATATATATTTCTTTATAATATGCTAGAAAATTGTGGTTGTATTGTGTTTTAAAAAGATAAATGTAAAATGTCTTAATAAGTTCGTTTAAATAAAGCCAAACATATTCAAAATATAGTTATTCAGTTGACGCGGGAACAATGTACAGATTCTAGGGCGAGTCCATTGTTGATTTGAAATGTTGATTCAAATAAACCATAAATCGGGTTAAATACTAATTCAAAACAGTTATTTGTGTAATTTTGATAAAATTAACGAGAACAATTCTATTACAACATAATTAAATACGGTTATTTGAATAAAATAGTTCCAAAATACAGCGGCGTAATTGAATTGGACCCGTCCAAGTCAGAATATTTCGGTAGAAGCACGAAAGAAATAACTCGTAAATTTGCCGCGAAAACAATATAAAAGAAGTTTTAAATTTCAATACATTTTAAAATGCATATTTCGTTGTGAAAATATTAATAACTCTTCTTGTTATTTCAAAACTAATTAATAGGTAATTAACTAAATATAATTCCTAGTGTTGAAAGTGAATTTAGTTATCCCGCGCCAAAAACGAAATCGTCATGTAGGTATTCAAATTGGCAAACGGTCAGCAAGTCGAAACAGAACGAAGACGCGTGCAAGCGGTAGCAATAGAATTGTATAGATTGGTCACCGTAAATAATAAAGTCCATAAGAATTGAGCCCACGGAATAAAAACAAAAAAAGAAATAAAAGACAAATGAATACATTTTATTAAGAAATACAAAAGATTTAAAATAAAATAAATTTCAAATGAAAAAAATTATTATATTGTTTCAAACAATGCATTAGAAACTACCGTTAAATTATTTTAAAAAGAATTGCGCGAAAAATAAGAAAAACATAATTTATATTCTGTAATAATAAATTGAAAGCAAAATAAATAGGAAATGAATAATAATAATCCTTGTAAATTACAAAGAATAACAAAAAATTAAATGTTAAACTGTTTAGAAAGAGAAATGTTCTATATGCGTTAAAATTAATAGGAGGTCCTCTCTAGTAATAGCCACGGAATTCCTTCCGTGTTCGAACACGCGTCATCCTCGTGATAGGTACTTTACGGGCTAGTCCAAGTTTTGCATTTTTTCGAAGCGCGTCGCGTGCACAGAACACAAAATCCAATGAATATTAAAGTGTGAGGTAAAATTTGTCGGGAATAATTTTTGAATTCTTATTAGATTAAAACGAAACATTGTTAAATGAATTTTTACATTATCAAGGAAGTGAAATAGTTTTAAATGCTTGAGTTAATTACGGAATTGAAAATTTTATAAAATCTTTTTTTTTTACTCTTTCCTGGTAGCATGTCTAGTATTGTTGGATAATAATAGATCTATAGAATTGAAAATGCTTAAGAGGATAGTACACATTGAGATTTAAAAAGAAAATATGCAGTTCATGAATAATATGGTTTCAAATTCGAGTGAAAATTGGAAATAAATTAAAATAGTGACTTGTATAAAATCGTGTATATGATAAAAGTTAATAACTTGACGGTATCACCTGACTAACGTATCTTGGAATTTAGATGTAGTCCAAAAAAAAAAAATACAGTCTAACAAGCATACCTACGGCAAGTTATATAAAATCATGATCCCTTAACAGCGACTTTTTTACATAGAGATCTATTAGACTATGGAAGGCAGATGCGACCCATAATTTAACCTCTGTGTGATTAAGTATGCTCGCGCAGTCGTATATCTCTGGAATCCAAACTCTGTTGTGGAGACGATTTTAATCTCAGAAACCGCTTAGCCCGGACAAGGAAGATTGCGAACGTAAAAAAAAACCCCTCCCTAATACAAGTTAAAGAGAAAAACATATATAAACATATGTATATTTCCAAAATATTGCTTGACGTTATTATTTAGAAGCTAATTTTCCTATAAAAATAAAATAATAGTGGAAAAAAAGTTAGGAACAGATTTCAACTAGTAAGATCATGTGGTAGAGAAAAAAAAATCAAATCAAACTGGTTTTTTAGTTGCAATGTTTTTTTTGGTGGAATAAATCAGAAACCACAAAGAAAATTGTAGTTGAAATACCCAAGTTGTAAAATCATTATCATTTTGAAGGCTAATCTTATATATCATGAAAAAAAATAGTGATGGTAAGTAAGGCGGATGCGAAATTTACTGTCACAATTCAATATATAAGACAAGCCCGGGTGTAATTAATTGAAAAGTAATCTGAGATTGTAGTAATCTGAGATCAAGTGCCGTAATAGACCCCAAAACAAGTTGAACAATATTGCAAGACGCATATATGAAAATATATATGTATTTCCACGAATTTTTATTTATAAAAAGAGGAAAAAGTTGAAAACAGAATAGTTAAAAAGATTTAAAATAATGAAAAGTAAATAAATACTAGAGAATTTAAATTTAACGGAAGTAATAAAAAGTAATAGGAAAAGGTTAAAATTTTAATTAATTACAAATTAAAAGTTAAATTCGTTCATGAGACATAGAAAGTAGAGAAAAGTTTGAGAAATAACGAATGCACGCGCGTTATGCATAACAGCAGACATAAGTACCTACGCAGTAACAGATGGCCCGGCTAGGAAAGAAATTTTGTATATGAGAGAATACGGTACCTATGTAAAGCGTTGTAGAAAACGGCAAAAATTCAGAAAAGGTATAATTTGTATTGAAAATTTTTTTTTGTAGAAAAATAATTAAATTCTTGTATAGTTCTTTTTAGCTCTCTTAGTGATTCTAATATTAATTATTTGAGATTTAAAAATGTTGATTTAATCTGAGATCAGAGTAGCTAACTGAAATCTAGTTGAAAAAACAGGAGAGAGTGCAATTGAACAAGCTATTACGAAATAAACAGAATTCGGTCAGGAAAATATTTTTTTTTGTGTTTTGGAAGTTTAAAATAAACATTTTTCATAAGAAAATAATAAGAATTAAATTAAAATGATACGTTCTCATTCGTATAATAATAAAAAATAAAGATCATACCTGGTTTGAAAAAAAGGGAAGTAGGAATACTTGACTAATGTGGTTTGCTATTAAAAAAGGCGGGAAGGAAAGAAAAACAAAAATTTTGTATATAAAGGTAACCATTTTTGTATGAGATTATTATAAATAAACTATACTATAAATGTTATGTATATTATTGTATATAAAGGTAACCATTTTTGTATGAGATTATTATAAATAAACTATACTATAAATGTTATGTATATTATTGTATATAAAGGTAACCATTTTGTATGAGATTATTATAAATAAACTATACTATAAATGTTATGTATATAATTGTAAATAAAGGTAACCCATTTTGTGTAAATATTTATGTATATAAATTTTCGGTGTTGTTTATAGAATAGGTATATCTCTCTTTAAATTTCTTTTTCAATAAAAGTTGTGACAAATAATACAATACGTCGAAAAGTAAACAAGAAATCGAACAAATAAGTACGAAAATAAATTTTCAAATAAAGTCAGATTGTAAAAAATAAATTGAATTTGAAAAAAGGTAGAGAGATTCTGCATAGTTATAACAATTGTCCTGAGCTAGTATTGAAAAATAAAATGTTGAATAATTCAGTTAAAAAATAAAACTAAGTCTCTTGTAACGATGCGGAAGTAAAAAGGCCTTCGTTAATAAAAGCTGTTTAACACAAAACGGAATATGTTTTACATATTAAATAAATAAAAGTAATAAAAATAAATGTTTTTAATATTTTGTCAAATAGATAAACAATTTAGCAAGAACGAAATAAAGAAAGAATAAATCACGAGCATTCGTAAGGATTAATTGGTGACATTCGTAGAGATTTTTTAGTGTCCATTTTAAAAAAAATAGAAAAGTAGTACACGAATTTAAAACAAAAAAGATAATCATTTCTTACTTAAGTTTAAATGAAAAGGATTTTTAATGAATAAAGTTTTATTCTTCTTGACTTGTGTTACAAAAAAGACAACGTGGATCGTTGTTCGGAAATTATATTGTGCTTTGCGCAGATATTGAGTTCTAAGTGAGCTCAAGAAATGTAATACGGGTACGGGTACCAGCGTATACATTTCTAGTTTCAAAACATTATAGGAAAGTCTTCCTTAGAATTAAGACAAGTGGGGTTGCCAAGAGAGTAATCTTGGGCAATAAAAAAAAAAAAGAGAAAATTTGTAATACAAGAAGAGATACGAAATTTTTTTTAACACTTCCAAGTGAGTTTTGAGTAATAGTCGAATAATGAAATTTAAATACTTAGTTTGGGTCTAACTAGAAAAAGACCATGGCGCCCAAAGTTAGAAAGGAACAGAAACATGTATTTACATATTTTAAATAAAACAAAGTTAACATTGTAAGGAAACAACGTAAAGAAAACAAAACATAGATATTGAAAAGGGAATATTACATTGAGATGTATTGTGAGGTCAAAAGGTCCGTGACGTCACAATAGAAGGAGTATTAATTGGACTTAATGTTGTATTATATTGAAATTGAAGCAAAAAATTATGTCAAGTTATGAGAATAAGTTGAAAATTCCTGTCAAATAATCTTTAATAAGAAAGTTATACTAATTAAAAGGAATTTGGAATAAAAAATTAAGAAACAGAAAGAAAAGAAGTTCTTGCTAGCAAATTCAATTATAATATAGCGTTCAAATGTATATAATTGTATATATCTTTTTGTTGTTAATTTAAATGTTTTTATCTCTCTGATTTGCTTTCAAACAAATAAAGTCGTTCAGTTGACTAACTAATATTTGATTTGGAAAATAAAAGTTTTTTTAAGTATTTTGATTGATTGAAGTTTAATAATAAATTTCTGTATAACCTGTGGAGTTATCCTGGGGTTAGTGTTGGAACATGTAGGTGTTTTTGAATCGGGTGTATGTACCCACCCTAATTGGGAATACAGAGAGGTAAAATAAACTTTGGTTGTTTAGAGTATTTGAAAGAATAAAACATAAACAGGTTCGAAAAATTGAGATTTGTATTAAAATCTAAGTTCATGGAAATTTTGTAATGAAGAGAAAGTGAATTGGTATTAATGTTCAAATCTTAATAAAATTACTGCAAATAATTGAGTTGGGTAATAAAAAGTTGAATTTAATTAAAAACATAGTCAAGATTTTTTTTTTAAAAGAAAATAAATTTTAAAATAAAAGAATTAAAGTTTCGTTAGCAAATTCAGTAATGATTAAAAATTGAAATGTATATAAATTGTTAGCTTGTAAGATTGAAATGTTATAACATGAAAACACGCGAATTGGATACTTCGGTATTTAAGCGACGAAAGTCAACGTGTAATTCACCGTATATCGGTGTTGTTGTAAAAAAAAGTCTGTGTTATTGAAATTTAAAGCGTATTCGGTTGGAGATGAAGTTAAACAACTTAGAGAGAATATATATTATATTGAAAACTATCATAGATCTTAATTTTCTAGTGATGTTCTGTTTTTTTTGGTTATTTGTTTTATATATGTGTCTGTCAAGCGCAATCATTGAAAAGGATTACTATGTGTTCGAAGTCGTTTTCATTTGATTTGGTCAGTAAGACAGGGTCATTGTTTTTTAACATGACGTGAGGAAGGTGTGTGTCACCTGTGTTTACGCCGAGCACAATCATTGGAAAGGGAGTTTCCTGTGGATTGGTTAGTGAGGCAAGATCATTGTTCTTTAACATGATAGTGTATGCATACAAGGGATTGGATCTCTATAAAAATGATAGGATTTAAAGTATAGCCTTAGAATTATACCTACGTTACAGGATTTAATATATGCCTTATAATTATATTATAAACATGATAGGATCCGTATAGCCTCATAATTATACCCATTGTAAACTATGAAAACAGAACTGAAGATGGCTTAAGAGAAATTCATCAATAAAGTAATAGGGAATAAATCGCAAGTTACAATAACACAGCAAATTTAAAAAATACTACTCTAATTGGTGCATGTATTGTATTGTAACCTTTTAGTTTAGGTTGTAAAATGCGAATATGTATCAATTTCGATTGATTACATGACATTAAGTCGGCATTAAATGTCCATTTAATGGGCGAGAGAAAAAAAAATGTAAATAAAAAGTGTAAATATTCAAGAGGTTCACGTCTTGTATTGTCCTCTACACAAGGTGTAAAATGCGAATATGTATCAATTTCGATTGATTACATGACGTTTAGTCAGCATAAATTTTTGAAATTTTTTTTATTATTTTTATTATTTTTATTAAACATTACATAATGAATATAACTGACAAACGATTGGTATTGGCATAAAAATTTATGTAAAATGCGAAGGAATTGACCTCGGTTGTTCAGAAAAAAATGAAATCGCGTTAAAATATCCATTGAATGGATAAGATAAAAGAACAATGTATAGAATCCTGTACCAAGATTCATTTCAGCAAAGTTTTTTTTAATTATTGCGAGGAAGAAGGTGATGATTTGCTGCTACAGCAAATAATTTAACAGTTTATGTTAACAAATTTGGAAGATCAGCGTGTTTTGTATCGCGAGAGTAGCGTGTTTTGTATCGCGAGAGTAGCGTGTTTTGTATCGCGAGAGTAGCGTGTTTTGTATCGCAAAGGAGAAAAGGGAAAGGTACAAGTTCTTTTGCAATAGGGTTGTTTAGCTTGGCTCACAGGTAGATAAATTCGTTCTTGGCTCAGTAGGTAGGGAGTGTTAAATTAGTTGTGATAATGACAACTCTATGTCTTATAACCTACAGCACATCCAGAAATGTCTGGGAGAAACGAGAAAATATCTTCAGGGTACAAGGAACAATTTTTCAATAGAACTTAAATGGAAACTTACGATGACACAAATTAGAATGGATACTTTTTCAAGAAATCAATATGAATACTTTTGCACCATAAATAAAATTACTTCTTCAAAGAATTAAAGGAACACTCTTCAACAGTCCTGCAAATGCAATAATGCTGCGTTTACAACATACCACATTTTCGGTAAATGCCTAAGTCAAGCCAGAATAGACCTGACAATCTTCTTACATTATATTGGACAGAGAAGGCAGTGTTATGTTCGCACATACGACAAAACAGTTAAAGAAGCGTCGCCTCTCCCACAGGTTGACAATCAAGTGTGTCTGTCGAAGGATTCGCAAATTATCGTAATGGCGCGACCATCTCCTAGCAATACCGGAGAAAGAAAGCTATAAAAGGGCTAACGCACTTAAATTCGCCCTCTTTCCTTCCGCCTAGCTCATACTAGTAACATCGTGTACCTAGTTCTCGCCCGAGGCGATAGCCTCGCGGGCACCCCGTTTGGGTAACCTGAGACAATGGCGTTGCATTGGCCTTAGATTCGGTATATTAAGTGACTGTGATCCTGGAGCCCTGATCCTGGAAGTGGAGCAGCATGTCCATCTTCGCCCTGGTTGAATGCTGGCCCGCGATGTCCAGCGACTGATTCCTGTCTCCGGCTAAGGACTCTGCCCGGCAGGCATGAGCTTAGCCGGCCCCTTCCACCGCACAATCCCTCAAGAGGACCAAGGTAGTCTCCTAATTATAACTGTAGATATTCGAGCCATTAACTTCCAGTTTAGTATCATTTCAAGTACCTATCTTCCGTTCTAAAAGCCTTTAGTCATTTAGGCCTTAAATCGTAATGTCCTATTGTACAAATTGAACCCCTTTATTGTAATAAATATGCTATGTAAAACCGACTTTCAATTACATTCATTCATCTTGTCGAGAGTGCACGAACCTAACCCTGAGACGAGTCCATGTGAGATGTGAGAGGTACGTAGTAAGGCGTTCGAGCCGCTCACCGTACAGACTGTATTCACAATCATACATTACACTAGATCTCTCTAACCGGACTCTCTCGATCCATTGCCTTGCATCGCAGTTGGTGGGTTGGATTCGTACGTCCGTCACTCCTGGACACATTGACCCCCAGTTTCATACCGATCCCTCATACCTTTTTCCTTCCCAGAACTTCCTCTTCTTCCTTTTCCTAAAAAGACCCTCCACACCATCTCTAAATCTGACATTGGACTTGAGGGTTTTTTTCCTTCAGTGCTTCCCGTGAAAAAAAACAATTATGCAGATCAGATTTTTCTTAGTTGTTTAGTTTCTTTATTGTATTTCAATAGCAAATGGTTTTCTTTCGCAGGAAACGGATTAATGCACTATTGAATTAAGAGGACTTATTTCGAAGTTGGAAATAGTTGTACAGTTTCAAAATGTTAATTTTACAATAAATAATGACAAAAGTTAAAATTATTGTCATTTAAACAAATTATTTACTTCAACGTTTTTTTTCCAAGAAAAATATAAATAAAATAGGGTTTTAAGTAAAATAGTTGGAGGCGGCGTAAGAAGGGGTCGGTTGGTTTCAGTGACGACTATTTTTTTTTGTTTAATTTTAAGAATTTTTTTTTTAAAAGTCACCGGAAATCAAAATCTCATTTAAACTTTTTACTCCAAATAATATCAGGAATCACCGATTAAAGTAAGTCAAGGACATCCCTTAACACCTTACATATAAAACATAAAATAAATTTAAGTAAAAAAAAAAACATCATCCCTCTGCTTGTGTGTGAGTTATATAACCAAAGTATTAGTTGCCATGTAATATAGGATCAATATTTATTTTTGAGGTTATATACTTGTAATGATTTTTTTTATATTCTTGAATAAAACAAAGGCGTTATTGTGTTTCTCTGTGAAAACAAAAGAAACAACATTTAAAACCCTTATTTCAGGTTTCTTTATATAATAAGATAATATTTTCAGGAATTTTTAATACAATAATTCTGACAGTTATGTTTTCATAACTCGATTCTCTTGTTCAACTATCAGCAGTGACATCTAGTGGGCCACTAACTAACTCAGTACAGTGACGTAGCAAATACAAGCTTAAGGAAAGCGCTAATAAGTGGTTTTCTTTACATACTAATAAGATGTAATTAATTTTAATAAAATTTGAACATTAAATATAATGAATTTTAGGTAACAAAATGTATTTCGGAACGCTGGATTTAAACCCGTGACCTTTGGATTCGTACTCGAGGTTCTTAACTCGAGCAGCATTTTTTAGATTTCATTACGTAATGCCGAAACCCGATTTTTAAAATGTCGCAGCTACACCCCAAGCAAAAGAAGGTGTGCAGACTCACGTCTCTTGACATGCGCAGAAAAGGCGTGTAAATAACTAGTTCGCTAATATTAGTTGGTGTCTTGCCCTACAGCACTGACGCGAGGGAACAGTATTTTTTTGTATTGTATTTGTAGTGTATTTTGTAAACACCTTGTATCGTGCATATCCTCACAATGAGGTCCGGGTAGGTTTAGCGCTTTCATGAAAATCAAGACTATTAAAGTGTCGGACATTGCACTTAGACTGCTCTCAGTACAAACTCGGCATCTATTCGGTACCTCGTCTCTTCCACCTACCCTGCATCTACTTCTACCTTGGCAGGGCTCCTTAAGGAACGCTATGTGCCGAGGATCACGACGGTTGAGAGGAAATTAATCCCGGAGCTTTGAATCCGAACACAGATACTTACCAGCGATTCACGACTACAACAAACCACTGGAGGTCGGACCAACGATACGCACAATGTCTCAGACAATGAATGCACAATCATAAAATGTACAGTAAGGACTTATTGCATTTGCTAATATTTTATAATATGTTTTTTACGTCTTTCATTTTAATCGTTATAACTGGGATTTTTTTAAATGAATACCTCACATGAATCCCAACTGCTCACTTCTGGAGACAGAGAGACTGGCAATCCCAAATGGGATGTATATTTATATTATATTTTTTTTAAAGAAAGACAAACATTCCCGGGTTACGAATAACCCAACAATATTTGAATATCTCCTACTACCACCACAGAAAGCCGAAAATGTTGCTTGTGTTGTGATGGAGGACTTAGCCAGCCGAGGAATCGAACACGCGACGCTCGGGTGGGACCCAAGCGATATGCCCACTGACCGGTCTAACTCACTGATATGTTGTGAGGCTGAAGATAAGTGGGGAGGGGAAGGAGATGGGGTGGAAAAAGGTGGAGAACTGGCTGTTCTAGTCACCAAACAGGACTAAAGCCATTTCAAGCAAAATTTCAATTCTGAATGGTGGTTTTACACCACGGTACTGAGAGTATCTTCCACTCTGGAACGTGTCGTAAATATACCTCATATTATTTTTAACTGGTCTCTCGGATGAAGTAATGAATTTATTGGACAACCAACACCTCTGCCATAGATCACTCCAAGTGGTTCGCTGCGTTTGGTAACTTAGCAGGGGTTCATGGGGTAAAGTTTGTCCGAATTTTGGCGGTCGATACATCTGCTTACTGGTCGAGGGAGACCTTTTGACCTCTCCAGCAGGACTCTATCGGAACATAGCCTTGCACCATGGTTGGAGTGACGGATTCATACGTCCGTCACTCCTGGATATACTGAACCCCGGATTCCTTTTCCCCCCAAACCTTTTTCTTACACAGAACTTCCTCTCCTTCCTTTCCTTAAAATACCTTCCACACAGCATCCCCAAAGATGACACAGGACCTAAGGGGAATGATTTTCCTCAACGCCCCCTGAGTGGAGCTAATGTTAAAAAAAATTAAAACTTTGATTCTTGGTACCATTCGATCAGAACATTTTTTTGATATTAATTTATTTCAACTAAACTATTTTCTTTTTTTTTTTTTTTTTTTTTTTTTCATAAGAAGCAATTACTTTGTGGTTAGACATTATATTATAAAAATAAAAATAAAACAACACTTTGTATTTAACCACGAATTTATTATTTATGTATCTACCGGTTTCACTTAGACCAAGCTTCCTCAGGATAAAATAATAACTGTTATTATTTTATCCTGAGGAAGCTTGGACTAAGTGAAACCGGTAGATACATAAATAATAAATTCGTGGTTAAATACAAAGTGTTGTTTTATTTTTGTTTTTATAAACTATTTTCAGCTTCCAACCACAGTCATCAAGATGGACAATCGAAACATGACAGAATATTGTTTGATTATTTTTTCTTACCAATTTTTTTGTTTGTTTTGTTTTATAGACGCCATCCTATCCAATTTTATAGATAGTTAACGGAATGTGTAATGTTATCGAAATAATTACACAGGGTGCGGCAGCAAAACTTCCTTTTTAAAATGTGCGCCATTCAGTCGGTTGATGTCGTAGCGGAATGCAAGTGATCTCGTTCGAGAGGCGGAACTTTAAAGTTTTGTCCCGACACAGTTTAGTCGCCATCATGCGTTGGAACAATGAGGAGCGTACGTTTGTCGTTGAAGCCTACTTTTTGAATGGATGTTCTGTGATCGCAACCCAGCGGACCTTTCAAATTTACTTTAATTTAGCCTCTGTCCCGGACCAGAAATCAATTGTTATATGGGTCACTACAGTAGACAAACTGCAAGTGCGACAAGAGGAAGAAGTGTAGTCCCTTGTCCCATTAAATTATCGAGCATTGATGACTGTTTTGAGGGAACACTTCGCAGAGCGCCTCATCCCAATTAGGGGTGGTTTGGAGTGGAGGGGTGGAATGGATTTGGGTTTGTTTATGGACAAAAGTATTTATTTATATTCATATTAAATATGTACGAGCGCCAACAATTAATTCACCTCAATATTTTAAAGAAAAACATGCAAAAAGTATTAAAAACATAAAATAATTTAATTGGCGCCCTCCGTGAAAGCGTAGATTATAACGTACGTGACGTTTATCCTTAACATCGGCTGTTCGCTACTGACAGTACTGCTAGCTACTAACAGTATGCTAGTTGCTTACGCATCTGCTACTCGTTTGACAGAAATGGTGTCCGAACATGATTGGAATGTTAAATTTGCTGTGGTGTTTGGAAAATATAACTATAATAATATACCGCATTACATAAGAAAGGATTTACATCATTTTCGTATAGATCCAAGTGCAACATATATACCGCCCTTCCATTTGATAGAAAATAAAATTTCACAATGATATCTGCTTGGTTCAATATATTCGCACCTCATAATCCGGAAGCCTCGATTTCGCGCGTAAATTCTGAAACCGTTACTTTGGATCGAGAATGTAAAATATCTATGCAAGATAGCTTTCATATTTTAAAGACAATAAGAAGCACTATTTTTCTCTCTTTCTGATTAAAAGAAAAATACATATGTTTGCATGAGAGGAAAAGACATATATGAAAGTATAACGCGATTACACGTTTTGGGATGTATTTATTCCGAAACAAGCAGATGGGTTGAAATTTAAATGACAATCTCTGAGGCTTTTTGCATCGCGTTTTTTTTTTCTTTTTTTGTGAATACAATATAACACGACATAATATTTCAAAAAACATTCTCCTAATAAGACTTTCTTTCTCCGTTTCTTGATAGATTGTGTTTATATATTATTTGTTTTAAGTGGTGATATTTCTGTTTACTGGTGCATTCGTATTAATATTTGTGTTGGTACCATACTGAAATCGCTTCACAAATCAGCGAGCATTAGCATAACAAAGCAGGTAGCTTATACAACTATTTCCAGACTTTCTCAAATTGTTTCCTACCGCACTCAGTGTTTCTAATTTTGTTTGTAACTTGCCACCAGAATTATTATGTAATAAAAAAAATAATAAAGGTGCATTACATGAATAATTTATTCAGTCAGGTTAAAAAAAGGAGAACTATACAATGTACCAGTACCATTGTTTCCACAATTTAAGGGTGTATTCGAGTGTTGAAGCCAGAATTTCGGGCATTTTTTGACGGTCGATAAAAAAAAACATTAATATTTCTACTATACATTTTTTAAAATTTTATTTATTTATATTTTAAGAATTTACAAAAATTTTTTCAAAAAATTACATATATTTTACGAAGTTACACGCTGTTCAAGAAGAGGGGAAAAAAGCCGGTGTCCCATCTTGTCACGATTTCCACCCTTTTGGTCATCTGAAAAATAAAAAAAAAGGTAGATTATTATCAGTACAAATGTCATTATGGTAGGAACTAGGAAAAATAATAAAAAAAATTGAAGTTTTTCAGTTATTTTTTGATTTTTCCGAATTTAAAAAAGTTTATTTTTTATTTTTTGTTGGTTCCTACCATAGAAGGATATATATAAAAAAAATTCGAAGGATATTTAAAAAAAATTTAAGAAAGTCGGTCAATTAGGACTTGAGATTTTGTGACAAATCTTTCGAAAAAGCGGTTTCGAGAAAAATTTATTTTGTTTACAGTTTTTTTTTCTATTTATATTCTAGTTAGATTCCGTATTACCCGGTCGAATTACCACGACACTAAAATGGCTATAACTTTTAAAATAATTCGTAAAATCCTTTTAAGGAGATATTCTTGAATATCTAAACTATCGAAATATGAAAAAAAAATCTATAATAGAATACCCCTCTTTAAAGGTCTTAACTCCGGGGACTTGAAATGGAAACCTTAAATAGAATATATTTTTGAGTGCCCATCTCGAAAAAATTCAGTAGGTATTTCTATCAATTTTCATCGAGAATCCTCTTTCTCGACACTACTCATTTTTCGCCTCAATTACAAAATGTAATAATTTTTTTCAAAAATAAAAATATTAATTCGGGTACCCTTCTCCACACTTCTAATCGCTTTCCAAGAATATCCTTGAAGAGTTAGTGAAAAAAAAAGTTGACTCCTGACGAAATAATTTAATTTGTGAATTGGTTAGCCATTTCGCAAGGAAAAATGTTGTTAAAAACTTCTTTACCGGTTCATTGCGGAATTAAAAAAAAAAAACTTTAGTTAGGACTCCATTAAGATGGTTCAATGAAATAGGAACCACAGTTAAATCTATAAGATGTCGAAATGGTTTGAAGCGTGAAATATATATCAGACATAATATTATTATCTAAGCTGAATAGAGTCCAGTAAAACCACTTCACCTAAATTACGACCTATAAAATAATGTGTCTTTATTTATACGAAAAACTCTTATAATCAGGAACGATTGTGTAGGACATCCTGGATGGCAATTTCTTTTCTGTTGTGCTCTCAAAATCTCTCTGTTACTGAAGGCCTAAATGTTAGCCTACATCGGTTCTGAATACGGATGGGTCAACTATTACCGACATCTGTCAGCAAGTAACTTCTAAGATCTACCTACACTAGCCCCATCTATGTGAATAATAATAATAATAACAATTGGATATTTTGTAGTGCGCCGTTTTCTGAAAAACACCTCAAATTCAACAAACAATTTGTTTCACGACCCCGTATTGGAGGTGCGCTGAATCCGAGCTTTAGCTATTGCATTTTCCACAAATCTTCCTGGTACCATCAGGTACTCCGCTTGTTGTACGCCAAAGCAGTCCTTACAACCATCTCATTAAGGCATTATTTTGATTTAACAGTAAGTCTGGCTTTTAAGCCAAGTTGGTGGCGGAGATGACTTCGCCATTTGCATTCTGCATTTTATACCCCGATGTACGCGAGATGTTAATATAGGAAGGATTCCTGAAGAGGGAAAGAGACAGAACACACAATGGAAGTGCTATGAACGCAACTTAAGGGAAAAACAAGCCGATATATTATTAAACTCGAGTGTAGCTTTACCCAAGTAATGAATATAATAAAACAAATATTAATTTTCATTCAATTTTATATTGCAGATCCCACCGGTTTAAGCCTGCCATGGTTAATCTAATAATTAGAGAACTAAGTGAATATTATAACAACGTTATTCATTTATTAATCACAAGGGGGTGTTTCAAAGATCACGTTGGGAACTAAAAATAGTTTCGTTGATAATCTCTGCAAATTTAATGACGCCTTAGGTTACCATCGTGCGACCCTTTCAACGCCCATGTTTTAAGAAAAATATTTTGAATCAAGCCAGTTTTCAATGGATACCCTTGGTGACTAAACAGTTAATCCCACGATCTACCGAAAATATAATAATTATAAAATTATATATTTTTTTATGTATTATGTACCAATCCTAACCTAAAATCAACTTCAAAAATGCTTTAATAAGTTGGTATGGATATCAAACGAATTCAGTTACGGTGTTAATTTTAATGCTCGATGGTTTTTAATGAAATTGGTTTTATCATTTCACTATTCGGCTCTTTTTCCTCTCTGTCCACTTCTTCGAGGATACCGAGTTATATTTTGTGTAAGTAGATTTTTCATATTTTCCCTAAACCGACTGCATTTTTTTATATAAGTATACCGGGGTCAACAATCGGAGTATCAATTGTCATGGAATCGAACCGGTCAAAAGATTTCGCTTAATTTTCAGCAGTTCCATGACAACTCAGTGGCAAATCATCGCACATTTTGATAATAGATATAAAGTCATTAAACTTGATGAAAAAAACAAACCTATTTTATTTTTTCGTGACTTCACATCACCTTTAAAAAGGGTGTCGATTTATCAGTGTGTTGTACAATTACCCTGCGAAGCGCATTTACGCACAGCTCCGCTCCGCCTAATGTATTTACACGCCATATCCCCTTTGTCTCTATTGTCTTAACCTTTAATCTACATATTGAGTCACATCACCATCTATTGTAGAAAAAAGGACTGATGGCTAAAATGGTGACCCTTGTGACCAGAGTATTTGAAGAACCAAAGATTGGACGATACTAGCGAGCCGATACGTTTTATGGTCAGCATCTGAAAGACTGACAAGATGATTTTTTTACGAATACAATAAATCATTAATCCATCAGCTGTTATAAATCAGATTGCGTAATGTTTTGGTGGTAATGTGGTAAGGGGGGGGGGGGACATTACGTTGACCTTGGCGGATGTCGAACCGTTACCTCCGTCCCCCGTCTCCCGGCAAGTACCTCCTGGGAACGGCTGAGCCGCGACGATTCAAATACCTGGAAGTGCGACAGCCGCCCAGCCCATTATAATTCCACCACCAGGGTTGCCTAACACAAATAAAAGATAAAAAATAGTTTGTGAACTAAAAATCTAAATAAACGGTCACTGCAAAAATACTACATAAGTAATCACACGTACTACATAAGTAATACCACACGAAGAATCAAAAAGAGGTAAAGTAAAGAGAATACTAACACATACCTATACACAACAATAAGTTTTTGACTGGTCAGTGGTTGAGTGGGCATAGCGCTTGGGTCCCACCCGAGCGTCGCGTGTTCGATTCCTCGGCTGGCTAAGTCCTCCATCACAACACAAGCAACATTTTCGGCTTTCTGTGGTGGTAGTAGGAGATTTTCAAACATTGTTGGGTTATTCGTAACCCGGGAAAGTTTGTCTTTCTTTTTAAGAAGAAATAAAAGTACCAAAGAGTGGAAGTTAGTACGCAGGTACTCCTAAGGTTTGTGTACATATTTTTTTACTCGCTCAGGAATGTGGAGTTAATATAAAAAAATATATTTCCCTGAGGATGAGGTTTGTCCAGTTCTTGGTGCTTACTAGCTGAGTGGCGGGTCAGAACGAGGGTGACCGATTAAGAACGATCATTCAGAGTTTCTCGATACAACGCGCAAAGCCGTGCACGCGTCATTCTTGGATGCACTGACTCCCAGATTCCCACCCACCTCTCACACCTTTTTCCTTTCCTGAACTTCCTCTCCTTCCTTTTTTAAAAAGGCCCTCCACACAGCATCCCTAAAGATGACAGGCTCAATGTGGAGTTAATATAAAAATATGTACTCGTTCTTGCCTTACTAAAGTAAGTGATTTCTGACATTATTTGGAAAAGAAAAATTGGTCTCAAGTGAAATTTTTGATGTTTTTTTTCGATTAAAAACATTAAAAAAAACAGGAGATATTATTTGTAGACAGTTAGGGGAGGGGTGAGGGGTTTATTGGCGACTCGGCCGAGTAAAAGTGACGACATGTAACGACAAAAAAAATAAAAGACATCGAAATAGTAACCAGATCCAATATTTCAACTCCATTTTTTACTCTAACCGGAAATCACTGGTTAAACTAAGTCAGGTGCGTCCCTCAACAACCTGCAATATCGTATGTTTTGTTATTGTTTTTGGGAACTGTACCTAGTCTCTGCCTGAGTTTGATGTAGATGCTTAGTTCGGTTGGCAACCCTAGCACTCCTGGCAGCCCCCCTCGGAAGAAAGATCAAACAAATAAGACTGAGGAAGATCTTAACACGACCTCAATTATCCCCGGTTCCGTCGGTCCACAGCGCACTCAAAGAGGCTGCGCTGGGAACATCTCCTCTCGCAGTCCGATTCATTATGGACCGCAGCTCGTGAGGGCAAACAAACAAACTAACAAACCAACAACATGTCGGCTTGTTTCGTCAACCAATCTCGTTCTGGTGCGGCGACAATCTCGAACATCTATTTAAATAATAATAACTAAATTTACACATATTCACAAATTATAGATACTGTTAAGCTCGTGTGAAATATTTTTGTTTATTTTTCTGATTCGGACGATCACACTAAAATGCGTAATTTTTATTTTTTCATATGTAATTTTTGATTTTAAAAACTAACTAACTACCCATCACCCTGTTTCCCCGCAGGGGTAGGCAGAGAGGAAGGATCGCCAAACAACTCGGTCTTGTCACACACTCCTCCCCTCATTCACGTTCCACGCTCTTCTATTATTCTGACTCCTGACATGGCCGACTCAAGTATCTGATTCACTTGGCCATGCCATATCTTCCTCAGATGTCCCCGACTTCTTCTACCATTCACATTTATGTCATATGTTCCTCTTAAACTTCTCTCTGTACAATATTTTGATTTTTAAAATAATTCAAAATCGCAAATTAGTAAACGGGTCGAATTTGGGCGACCATATAACTCACAATAAAACCCAACACCTCCTTTGAAACCTCATTAAAAGTGATGATAAGATGTATAAAAAAATGTTTAAATAGGTTATGTTAGGTTAGGTAATCGGCTATTTAAGAAAAATCATAGATTTTAATAGGTGTTGATTTGACTTGATTAATTTATTTTTTAAGAGGTGTTGAGTTGACTTGATTCTGAGTTGGCATGGAACCGAATTTGGCTATGATGTAGGTAAAACTCCTGGCTGCCACCGAGACCGGGAATTATGACCGGAGCGATGTTGATTTTTTTTTTGTAATTACCGCTTCAATTAACGACCCCACTTCTTGACCCGTTTCAGCGTTTGATCAAGGCTTGATCAGTCGCAAACCATAACGGGTCTTACTGAAATGTCATTAAGTAAAAAAAAATGGTACCGTTGATGGTTATGATTTAACAACATTAATTTAATTTCATTTAGATTACAATTCAGACAATTGATCAATTCTAATGTAATTATTACAATTATTTCCATTAGTTGTTTGTATTTAATTTTATAATAATTCTAATTCGCCTATTAGTGTGTTTAAGCATATCTATTGCTTTTGGTGAGTATGCGAATAAGTATGTTGCCTGTGTTATATCCATCCGTCTATGTATTTTATGCCTTTGTATTGTAGTCACTTGAAATGTCATTATTTTATGTCTATTTTCTACATTGTGGATTCTCGGCAGATGTGGGTTTTAGTTAATCTTATATTAATTTTTTGAAATTGAGCTGGTTACATACTGCTTTGGGAGTTTAGCGGGTCCTTATAATGAAGATTTTTTTATTTATTTCAAATAATCCATCGAATTGGTTTAGTATATAACTTGCGCAGATCCGTCAGAGATGGGTTATTTTTTTTATTTTAAATAATTATGTTGTTACGAAATAGTGCAATACCAATGTCTTTTTTTCCAACATAGATAACTAGCTCTTGAGTTTAGTGATGGCGTTAAAAATAATATTTCTCAATAACTAGGATGTGGCAACATTACAAAATATGAATATGGATTGAGTTACACCACAACACGGACATGTGCGTCGAAAATTGAAAACATCTGTAAAATTGTCAACAACTGTAATAAACAATACACTGAACAAAGAAAAAAAAAGTACCTATTAATGAAGTTACTGATTTTTGTAGATGATGTAACAGGTGATCAGTTTTTTTTAAAAAGGGTTGAATTTTTACTTAAGTTCTTCAGGAAGATTATTTTAATTTGAATTTCGAAAAAGAAAATAATTTTCTGTTAAAATAATATATTATAGGTAGGTACCTACTTTATCCCTCATCTGAATTTTTTACGCAATCAGTTCCTTTTTATGAAGTGAGTTCCGAGTTCTAGAGTTCATTGAACCAGAGTTCCAGACAGATACACGAATGAAACTAGTATATTTGAAGATGCTGATGACATTTAAACAGCATTCATTAGAACACACCAAAAAGTATAAGTGAAGCTGAAAAGAAAAAGTCGTTCGCATGTTTTTAAATTGTTTTCGCCAATCATCGGTGATCATCAAGATCGGTTTTTTGTTTTTTGTTTCTAAATGAATATTTTCAGTTCACAACATAATTTCCAGTGTGAGCTGTGCAATGCAGAAAAAAAATTCTTACATTATCTTTAAAGCTACAAAAGAATATTGAGACTCAGGCAAGACCGAGTAATTCCCCTCAAATGAAGATAAGTGAATTTCTCTAAGTATAAAAAGCGTTTCATTTCCGGATGGTGAATTTTGTCATGTTTTCCAAAACGTCAGTCCAGAAGGAGAAAGCTAACCACGGCATAACAACCCAAAACCAACAAATGAAAGCCTCGTTACGTGTAGGCTGTATCTTCGCCTGCGGTGTAAGTGCGAGCGAGATAGCGGCAGCCCGCAGTCAGCGACCCTGCATAGGAAACGTTCGCGTGACGTAACGGGTGCGAGGGGGACGGAGGACACTATGGAATTATTCGATATCTCCGTCACCAAAGCTCGAGCCAGGAAACGACTGAGGGTAACACTTTGGGGACCGAATCCATTCAAAATAACAAAAACATAATAAGTACATACATAATTATATAAAGGAGAGTGTCCGTCCCCTGTGGTAAGTGAACGGCGGGAATTTGATTTTTATAAAAATCTGGAGTTTTGTTTCGAGATTGATGAAATTTCGCACACTTGACCTCCAAAAAAAGAGGAAGCTTAGTGATTTTAAATTTCTGGAAAAAGAGCCTCTTTGAGGCAAGTGTTAAAAATATGTTGCAAAGGAATTTAAGTGTTCTTTTAATAACAAGATATTCCATTAGTTCCCTTATAATTGTATGATTTTAGGCTAACAATATACTTTGCAATTTAATTTATTGTGAGAGATGAAGAAAATACTATGTAGTTAAGTGAATCTTTCTATGAATTTAATTGCAAAGGTGTCTCCATATAAGTTTTATTAACATTTATGCTTTGTAATTCTAAGCTAAGTACCTCGTCCGCTATAAAGAAGTTACAAAAAAAGTTGTACAACGGTAGATGTGCCAGTTATTTATTTTAACATCATTTAGAATAGTTGTAGGCATACTTTTTTTGTTTGTAATTTCGTTTAAAATATTCCTTGTTTTTTAGTATCATTGTTGGCTTTTTCAGTTTGTTAACCCTGGTATTTTTTGCAGTTTTGAATCAGCCTATTGAGTAAGTTTCTCTTCGTTAAAAAATCACTTTCATAAACTACGTTATCTGCCGGTATTCTTTCGGCAAACCACTTGATATTTTAACATTTCTTTTTATATTTTGTCTGTATTTAATTTTACCGATAGTAATTTTTACCAATTTAATCCATGGTTAGATTTTTTTAGTATTTTCTGTTAGTTACCACATTTTTACTTTCACTTTTTAGAATATTACCTCCCGCAGAGTTTTATAGAAATTTTCTAATAATAAATGTGGGTTTACTAATGTTAGAATATTTTCCCAGCTTTCTGAATGAGGTAAAGAATTTAAAGTTTTTTAATCAATGCCTACTTTTTAAAAAATTTAAGAATTTTTTTAGATGTGTACTTTTGAAACGGTGTCATAAACCGTTGGTTAACAAGCTGTGATGTTAGTTTATAGAATTGAAGAGATAATATTGTGATCAAAATAAGCAGAGTTAATTAAGGTTGGTTCGTGCGGATTTAACTAAAATCTTTTTGGTGTGTATATAACATAAATCACATAAAAACTCACATAAAAAATGCATTGGCATATTTCTCGACCTTTCTAAAGCCTTCGACATAATAAATCACACACATCTTTTTGAAAAACTAGAGAAAGGGATTACTGATAATGAACTGATATTTTTTAAAAGTTACATGGGAAATAGAAAGCAAACTGTGAAACTTAACAATATAACCAGTGAGTGTATTGATGTCAAATTTGGGGTGCCCCAAGGAAGTATTCTGGGTCCGATTCTGTTCCTTATTTACATTAATGACCTATGCCACATAGAATGTGAAGGAGAAATCATCAGTTTTGCGGATGATACTGTTCTCCTAATAAATGGGAATAATTGGACAGAAACATTTAAGAAAGCAGAAGACACACTTAATAGGATTAAAAAATGGCTAGACTACCATTCACTTACACTTAATGCTAATAAAACCAAATTCATTACTTTCAAAATAAAAAATAAGAAAAACTCTGAAGAAAACCTGAATTTGAAAATTTATAGCCCGCATCAATTAAATGAGAATTGTAATTGTCCCTCATTAGAAAACGTTGACCATATAACGTATCTGGGTCTAAAAATTGACCGAAACTTAAAATGGACCGAACACATTACCTATTTAAATAATAAAATTAAAAAACTAAGTTATTTTTTCAAATCTATCAGGAATGTCCTCATTAAAAAAGACTTAATCAAGATTTACATGGCCCTCTGCCAATCACTGTTAGAATACGGTATTATCGGATGGGGCAGTGCAAATAAAAACATACTAAATCCACTAATTAAAACTCAAAAAGCCATCATGAAAATTCTACTGAAAGTTCCTGTAAGAACTAGCACTGACGAAATCTTCAACAATCTTAACATAATGTCAATTAAACAACTATGTTCTAAAACTATACTCATTTACATTCATAAGTATAAAACCCAAGAAATAGCAACTGACACGTACATTAGAAACACTAGATCTCATGGTCAAAAACATATCCAACAAGTAACTGCTAACACAACATTTGGGCAAAAAAGCTTCTTATATTATGGCATTAAACTCTACAATAAAATACCACTCTCACTCAAAAACCTCAACATTATAACATTTAAATTTCAAATAAAAAGCTGGATACTAAATATAGGGAGATCAGAAATAGAAAATATACTGAAATCAAATACAGACTAAAACCGAATCTAATAAACTGAATTATAAAAAAAACACTATCTTATTTACTTTATAATTATTCAAAAAAAATACTACATGATATATGTTATGTCGAATTCATATTATTCTTATAATTAAATTATAAAATGTAAATGAAATCCTCAGCACGGGAGATCCCAGTGAGGATATCATTATCTCTATTTGTTATTAAGAAATGAAGACAATAAATCATTATTATTATTATTATTATTATTATTATATGTAATAGACGCACTGCTGAAAACCAGCTGCATTCCAGGAGAAATCCTGAATTGTAGTTGAGCAGTGACCTTTTCATCAGTAGACTCAATGATAAAAAAACAAAATGTTTAATACTGTAAAAAACTATTGATGAAAAAACAATTTTATTATATCCAGAGCGTGATAAATAATCCAGATATTAGTTTTAAAATTTAAATTTGTGTTATAATCACCATTATCTATATTGATATCCCCTATGAAAATGGAAAAGTAAAATTGTTTAGATGATTTTGAATTTGTGGAGTATGTGGAGTGTGTGAAGTGGAAGAAATAATACTTAATTTACAAACTGAAAATAATTTCTTAATCATCAAGACGGGGATATACAGCTAGCATAAAATATTTTTGGCTATTTTAATAAAAAGTTTATTTTAATGCATTAGCTGTCTTAAAATCAATAAATTCTGCCTCCATTTTTTCAAAGTGCAATGACAAAAGACAGTGACTCCATCGTGTCTGAAATTGTGGTGCATACTGGTAAACTATATACTAAGAGAACTTAAAATTGCCAAGAAAACGACGTTAAGTTACGTTAGGTAAGATTATGTTGGAATTGATATTTGTTCTTTTTATCATTTTCTTCAATTTCTGTTTTTCTGTTATGTCACGAAACTGAACTTTCGCCTTGTTCCCCAAAGAGTTAAGGCATAGTTTCACATGAGAAGTATATTGGAAGACCTGAGTACATTCAGTGCATTCCAGTGCAGGTCTGACGTAGGCCTTAACCACACAATTCACTCAATTATATCGCAACTAAAATTTGACTGCGTATAAAAAAGGTATGACCTGTGCCTTCGATGGAGAAATCAAAACGTTTTATCATATTACCTCTCTGATATAAAATCAACTTGCTTTTTGGTATATTGTTATTCTCTAGATGCTCAATATGTTTACTAACTTTTCGTTTCATTATTTCCATTCAATTATAATTAGGTACACATAGAAATACGACAAGCATTTGAAAGGAATTGAAGGCTAGTTAAAGGAAATTAAGTAGAGGTACTCTGATGGATCTGATTTTGGAATTAAGCAGCCCCAAACAATCAATATGACACATAAATAAGGTAGGTGTTTAGGAATATCTGTATTAAATTAAGCAATGCTCAATTTAAATGATATTTTCAATTTAAATTAAAAATATATTTTTTTGATATTTTATAAGTAAAAACCGACATTATTACTACGCATTTTGCCCTCCACCATATTTGTAAATTTAGCTAATTACAAAATTTTCATCAGAGATTTAAGCTTTAATTTCTGAATGTATAATTCGTTCACAACTCGAACCCATAAGTTTACACGACAAGTTTTCATTTTACTAGACATACGTATGACGTTTGAAGCGTACCTGAGTTGTTAATTCCTCGATGATCTTTACTGACTGAATATTCAATATAAGGTATTTAGCCATTATATATTTGAAATCGTAAGAAAAAAAATTCTCGCTAGGGTGGCGGAGTAGCGTTAAAGTTTTATTTTTCAATTAAATCAATATTGCATAATACTTTTAGGTGAATTTCACCAAATGTAAAAACAAATACAGAAAGCACTGTATCTTATGGTTTCCATGCACTTTATCAATATAATTCCGACAATATCCACCCAAGTAACAAGTTCAGAGACTTCCACTGGATAATAACAATACCCAATACCCACAGCCGCAGTACAGTAATTTTCCCAGCTACCAGGCGAGCATATTACCGAGAGGACGCATGAGAATGTAGAGATTTGATTACGAGAGGTGATATGGAGCAGGTTTGGAGCGCGATGGTCACCAAGTGCAGGACTCATCTCGTTGGAGGAATTTATGCGCTTCCTGTGGTATTATGTACCTATGTGCTCCTGGTAACTGTAGAACTGAAATTATTTTTAAAGATGTAGTTGATTATTATTTTTAATTGTTACTTATCACTTTATCATTACTTGCCGTTTTATTACGTCCAATACGCTTTGAAGACCACATTAATTTAAATTACTGACATGATATCGGCCCTAAGAGGTTTAACGCCCGCAACATTCTATCACTTCTTCATACCTACGTAAACACACAGTTCACTATAATCTACTCATCTACCATGAGGTTGGACTCTATAATACTGTCCGAAACGTTGGCTAAAGAAAGAGGATGCGAAAATGGCATAATAACCCAAAAATGTGTCAGAGCAAAACTTTTGGCTGGGAAAATCTGAAATCATAAGGTAAATATATTGTGAATAGCATAATTTATTTAAGGTAATTGTTGTCTATTTTTTGTTGCTTTGACACTGAGTAAATTTTATAACTAAGGTGTATTATTATACTAAAAATAATAAAACAATGAATAACATTGAAATCTTAGTATGAAACTAAACAATTTCAATATAGTTACCTACTATTATATATCTCGACCTGAGCAAAACACGATTGAATGCACTGTCCGACACAGCCCACCTATATTTTTTTGTGGGAGAGGTTGAACCAGGTCTCACTTCTTTCTCACATTCAATGGCGTCCCACAGGGATCGGTTCTATCCCTGACTTTGTTTTTGTTATACCTCAATGACCGTTCGTCGTGCTGTGTGCAAAAATTAATTGCTATATATATATAATCTATAACCGAGATAGTCATATAATTTTATCATGAACGGATTAGTATGAGCAATGTAAGCAATACCTGAAGTTGAATAACACAGGTCTGCAACAAAAATGCTGTCTGGATGTTTTCAACTGATTTCTATGTATTTAGGTGTTCTGAAAACCATAAAAATACTCAAAAAAATCCAGAACGTCAGGTTATTTTGCAAAACGGTATACATATATATATATATATATATATATATATATATATATAGATATAGATAGTGTATGCAATAGTGAGATCTGGCAATAAACATTTCATTGCTAAACCGTTCATCCGATTGCGATGAAACTTTAGGGATTTGGTATGTGCATGCCTGCGATGATTTCTGTATACAAAAGTGAGCTCTGACATCATGAAATAACGAAAAATTAATTAATTAAATAAAAATGAATCGCAGAAATGTATGTACGTGCATAACTTCTGAACGACTGCACCAAATTAGATAATTCTTTTTTTTGTGTTCGTTATTGTCAAAACAAGGTTTGTATAAAACTACTGGTGAGCTCTGGCATTATGAAATTTGTATAAAAAATTGTAATAGGTGGCACGCGAGCCGTGAAGACTGTAAATGTGCCGGGACTGAATGTATGGAATGCGGGAGGGGGGGAGGGAAACTACTGATCGGGGAGGGTAACCTGAATTTTTTTGCAATAACAAAGACCCTAACTAAGGATAGAACCGTTAAAAGCATTTTACAATTCTCCTTCCCCTCCCCACTACCTTCAGCATCGCACCATATCAAAATTGGGGATGCCATAGTCTCACTGGCTCGAGACGGTTGGGAGCTGTTGGGACTCTTGTGTTATATTCAGATATAAAAGTTATATTACATGCAAGTAGGAATCTTTAGCGTTTGTTTGCTGAGCCGACTGCACGTATAAGTATGTCGTATTTTGTGATTGCCGCATGCTACTTCGGAGAGTCGAAATTATTAGTAAAAATATTTTTTTCAACGGATTTTCACTCAAGATGCCTTTAGATATAAGTATAACGACTTAGGTTGTACGGCCGTATATCATCTTTGCACACTTACTTGAAGAAAACGTCTTCTAAACATTCGGCCGGACCAATTGTCGCCGGACCAACTGTCGCTGGACCAAATGTCGCCAGATCAATTGTCGGGTCACCTACAACACCCTCTTTGCTTCATTCTCATCAACACGTCTTCTAAAACAAATATACTTTCATCGTAGGCAAGAGACTTCATTTAATATCATTAATAATGCTTTTACATTATTGGTGAGAACGCATAATTTCTTCATAACATAATCAACTATTTCCATCCCATTTCGTCTTATTGTATTTTTATGTACTTATTGTATTCTCCTGATCATGCGTATTGTGATATTTGGTTATTCATAAAACCAAATCAGTTCACTTGATTAGAAAACTAATTACATCATCCATGGCGGAAAATAGACTGGCCCGATGAGACAGGCAAATAATTATTTGTGAAAGCAGTGGGCAAACAATGCTTGTAAAACAAAGAGTTGTTAGAGCTCGACGGTCTAATAACAGATGATGACACAATAATAATTGTGGGATATCGGCACATAATGTTTGTCCAGTCAGAATGATTGGGCCTATTACTGGATAAAATCGTATAGAGTTCGAACAGATCCCGATGGGGTATTTTCACAAATAAAACTGTTAAAATTTTTAAATAATTTGAACGTCGGCGAGTGTGACGTCACAAACGCCCTCCTAGCTCACATTTGGCGGTATATCCAAAACAGCATTTTTAAAATCATTATAGAAAATGTATTCGTCAGCATGAAAACAAATGAAAAATTACGGTTGTTACGTAAATTACGTTACAACCGTAATTTTTCGACATTAAGGTCTGGTAGTAAGCGCTCAAAAGGAAGAAGAAGGGGAGATTTGTGAATACGAATGTTAGAGGGAGCGCGCTTATATAAAAATTGTCATAATTAAGCGAAAATTGTGAAAATGTTTAATAAAACACAACTCGTTTAAAATAGAGAAAAAATCTCGTTGAAAATATCGTGAATATCATTTTAAAAAACACTGATTTTGTTCATACACATAACTTATAAAATTACGGAAAAAAACTTGATTATAATAACTTTCCGGGCATATTTGCGATTTTTTCTGTGGAGAGAATTTCATATAATTACTATATTGGCGTGGCAAATGTATAAATAATATATTTTCTTCTTCTAAATTTAATTTGAAATTTTTTTTTCATCTTCTAAAATGATACATATTTTTTTAAAAACTTAAAAACTTCGGATTTAAGAAACTTAAAAACTTAGAAATTCGGAATGTGGGAGCTTAAAAAACCATGATAATAATACCCTATTGTACCTACGTACGTAGCTGTTTCTATAATGTACATGTTAATTTCACAATAATCCATTTTTTACCGCCATGTTTATGTTACGCAATATTACGTTGTGCTTTTGTTATTTTTTCATCCTTTCATATGTTTATCGTGTATTAAATAATCATCTCAATTTGGGAGGCGGGAATGGGTACCGCCGCCCCGGGAACCTTTATTGGATAACCAACACCTCTGCCATAGGTCACCCCAAGTGGTTCGCTACGTTTGGTGATTTAGCAGGGGTGCCCGGGTTCATCGGGTGAGGTTTGTCTAGGTCTTGGAGGCGGATGACCAGGACATACTGAACCCCAGATTCCTACCCACCCCTTAAACCCTTTCCTTCCCAGAACTCTCCTCTCCTTCCTTTCCTTAAAAAAACCCTCCACACAGCATTCTCAAAGATGACATAGGCCCTGAGGGAAATTATTTTCCTCAGGGCCTCCTGTGTGGAGCTCATGTAAAAAAAAAAAAAAAAAAAATTAAAAATGGATCACGCAAAACGCAAAGTGATGACCAGAAAATTCTACACAAAAGCTGTTATTATTTCATGACGCCGAAACTCACCTCATGTTCGTAGGACAAACAGATTGTCTTCTTTGCAGTTAAGATTGATTTTGGTACCATTTTAATGAGCTTGAGGAACTATGATGACCCTTGGATACTGTGGCGAATTAAATCGGTAGTTGGATTATTGAAAATGGATTGTGTTTGAATCCACGCTTCCTGATCAAGAGGAGAAAGTGTAGCGGAGTAAAATGGGTAATGGCAGTATGAAAATTAAATTCACCAGCAGATCGTTTAGAAAGTGATGGAGTTCGATGGTGCCAGTATTACAGTAATGTTGTTACGTCGCACGTTTCCATCTTGCACAACTTAGTGACAAAACAACCAACGTCATCCTGGCTTTGGCATTTGGAGAAATGTTTGTTTTAATAATAATAATGTTAAGTTCGATGGTGTTCGCATGTTTAAGTTTATTTATTCAATAATTTTAAGAAATAATAAAATTTTGACCTTAATTTCAGTAACTTTTAAATCGTGTTTCTCTTGAATCGCATATGTCAAAAGCTGTGAGTTCTGGCATTTTTCTTCCAAGGCAAATAAAATCAATCAGGATATGCTTTTCCTACGATGGAGCAAAGTCACGCATAAATTCCTTAGTTGTCTCACGTATGGACTACTGTAATCTTTACATAGTATAAAATGAAGTCGCTCCCGCTGTATGTGCGCTTAGATCTTTTAAACTACTCCACGAATTTTCATGCGGTTTTCACAAATAGATGGAGTGATTCAAGAGGAAGGTTTATACGTATAATATATGCATATTACAGTAGAAAAAAGTCGAGAATTTCAAAGATTCAATTCAAGCAGCGGGCAGCTGGCAAGCGGGCGGTGTGAATTTGATATGTATGCAAATTAACAGATGGCGTTGGTGACAAAGGTTGGGTAAGCCACAGCAACGTGTGGCCGGGTCTGTTAGTATTATATAAATTGGGGTGTTGGTACCGACGCCCTGGGAACCATTTATTGGATAATTAACACCTCTGCCATAGGTCACCGCAGGGGTGCCCGGATTCATGGGGTGAGGTTTGTTCGGGTCACCTTGCACCGCAGTGAGAGGGATGGATTCATACGTCCTTCACTCCTGGACACGCGGACCTCTAGATTCCTACCCAATCCTAATACCCTTTTCCTTATCAGGACTTCCTTTCCTTCCTTTTCTATAAAGACCCTCCACACAGTATATCCTAAATTATTTTCCTCAGCTTCTCGTTTGGAGCTAATGTAAAAAAAAACAATTCAATGGAATCCATTCCGTATTCAATGCGTGAAAATGATATTTGGTGGATCTAAATGTTGTCGTATAACTTCACTTCTAAGAAAATACCTTTATTGGTTTCAATGCCCTGAAAAAAAAGAGTTCAAGATCTGCTTAATGACCTTCAAAGCATTGCAGGGAATGATACCATCCTGGTATGTCGGAAATCGGAACTATACACATATCCGACAAGACAGACAAAGACAGCGTAGTCTAAGGTCAGCAGACCTTGATGTTACCGAACATCCGAACTTTCTAGGTAAAATCGGACCATCTACTATGATTGCTCATTTCGTGTAATTGGCTCACTCATTTGGAATAAATTTCTCTCAGTTCTTACTAATAGAGTATACAGTATATACGGCTGAATATTAACGGGTTTTTAAAAAATATTTAACAAATTCTTATTTAACTTCTTTACATGTTTCTATGACAAACCACGTTCTCAAGCCTCCCGTAATTATTTGGTTACAGTGCCCTCCTTTTGTGCTTTTATGTATAACTAGCGAGTTTTCGGCATGCGTTGCAAAGCCAATAAATAAATTGTTTGTCCCTGGGTATCTTTTTCCATTTCAGTTTCGGTCCCCTTCCGCCTCTCCTTCCCCTCACATCTCTCCTTCCCCTCACGCGTTCGTTCTCTCCCTCTCCCGCAAACCCCCTCCCACGATCCCCCTCCCAATATATTCTGTCCCGGTACATTCAGAATTTCGCGTGTAACCTATTGCAATTTATTTTTACAAATTTTAATTTTTCATATATATTACATTCAACATTCATTTTTGTATATTATAATAATAATAATAATAATTGGATGACTTCTATAGCGCCATTTTCGTGAGAAAATCACCTCAAGGGCGCTTATTATAAGAACAATCATAAAAATTTGGTACCTAACATAGGTACCCATAAAATACAATTCTTGATAAGATTCAAAGCATTCGATTTTGGTTAAAACAATAGACGGTACTTCAAATAAATTCATTAATTTAAAGGGTTTATTCGAAAATCGAATTTTGATTTAACAATCGATGTTTTGCAAAATGTCATTCTCAAATTGTGACATTTTTGATAGTTTCGTTAGAGTTTTTGTAATGGTAAAACACTCTTCAGATGTATTGTCATGCGGTTGTAATAATCCAGAAACCTGCGCGAGGGTGAAAAGAAGGTATTTTGAAAGTTTCAAATATTGCCTTTGCTTAATATAGCAAAGCATAGACAACTCACATACATAGAAACATATCTTGATTATATAGATTTATAACGTTCACTCAGAATGTTCTTATTTCTGAACTTTCTCCTGTTTTACATAATATTCGAATGTTGTTACTTTGTCCCGTGTCATAATAACAGTGTTTTTGTTAATTTGTTCTCTACTAATTGCTTTGCATATACTGTACATAATGTAATATTATTTAATTAATGAAGGCAATACTAACGACACGTAATGCAAAATCTGAAACAGAAAGATCAGAAAGAAATAGGGTCACATCTAGGAATCGAAACCAAGACCTAAGCCTTGCTGGGGCGGAGTTCTACCACTGAGCTAATGTGACCCTATCCAATTCAGTCATATTTAACTGTATCATACTTCGACTAAGAACTCCCAACATTATCTTCACTTTATTAAAATATTTGTTTTTAATCACCAAAGACAATTAATCAATCAAAAATTTGAAGCAGAAAAAACAGAAAAAAGATACTGTTACACCCAGAACCCTAGCCTTGCCAGGGCGATGCTCTACCACTGATCTAATGACACCCATTATAAGTAAGACCCGTTATTAATAAGACAGTATTAGCTATCCTCAGCCGAAAATATGAAACAGAAAAATTAGAAGCATCCCCTGCAATGTAAAAGATCTTTGTGTTATTTTTCTTGGTTTCATTACGTTGATTTTTATTATGTAGGATTGTATAAGGTATTTTTATATAATGCGTGTTAATAATTTTTTTAAATTTTTTTTTTATTTATTAACTACATATTTATTATTTTTTAAATTTTTATATGAAACATGTTAGGTGTATATATAAAACAGAAAATATATTCGTAGTCCTCATCACTAGGAGATCCTGTGCTGAGAGGAACTATGCTTTGGACAAGTTTTCAGCGACTTCTATGGTTTAACTTTATGGTTTGGATAAGGTTTTCCAGAAAGTTCTATGACGAAGTTTTAAGTATACTAGTAAGTTCATTTTCCGATAGTTCCTTCAGCCAACATTTAATGTCCTTAATGTAGCTATTTTTTGTTTTAATTATTTGATACTAAGTGGGATTTTGTTATATAACTTTACTGCTAAAAATTCAGAACTTCTTTGTCCAAATGAAGAGTTACACTTTGGTATAGTAAGTATGTCTGTTTGTTTGGCTCTGGTTTTATGAGCATGTGAGGTGTCTGCCTCTGAATCATTTTTGTGGTGACGTACTAGAATGTTTTTGGCATAAATTTTTTGTATGCTTGGAACATCAAACTGTTTAAAAATTTCTGTTGTTGACGTCCTTATGGGGACCTTAATAATATGTATATTATGCGCAAACTTCTCTGATTTATCCGACCCAGTAAACATGTAACTTTTATAAAATATGTGCACAATGTTGAACTGTTTGAGTCCCAAATAAATTATTTAATTAAAGTTTACTCTGGTAAAACGCGGTTGAAGTGAAATAACGCAAAACTGCGCCTCATAAATATTATTTTACTATTATTATTTTCTGAATAACTATCGAAACTCTATTTTCCCCAGTACAAATACTGTCAGAGTTGAACAAAAAGTCAGTACGAATTGTCAAACTCCGTAGACTATCACCTATCACCAATGTGGCTGATTAAAGACTTGTATCGTGTTGACGTTGATTTTTTATGCCAGAGCCCTATGGCCACTAGTTGTCAGTAGGTTCCTATTACGAACTGCCACATCGGAATAAACAATATACCTACGTCGGAATAACCCGTCAGAGGCCTGGAGCGGCAAAGCTGCATGAGCCCCGCCTCTAGTTTAAGAAGTTGACGTAATTTTACAAGCTTTTTATTCAGTTCACATGAGCTTCTGGTCTTGGGGGGCCTCCATGTTCCTTTGATCAAATTCTACACAAGGCTTTAAGGCCACAAGACACTGTAAAAAAAATTAACATTTTTTTTATTATTTCATTTTCTGAAAGATGCATTTGTTATTAATGCTTAAAATTAACGGAGATACATCATTTTATCAAAAAAAAAATTAAACAGTTTGTACGTTAAATTATCGTTCAGCAAGACTTTGAACGCATTTTTCACGAAACTCCGTTTTTCAACCTGGTTGACAACACATTAGAAAAAATATACATCCGATTTGCATGCACCAAGTCTTAAACTTTTTGAAAATCCAGTAACTATGGCACCGCACAGGGATTTTTTTTATAAATGGCACCTTCTATTTTTTTTATGAACAATGAACATTTTCCATAAAAAATCGAAAATAAAATTCGCTGGTCCGCCATTTTTTTTTCTTTTTTTATGCCAAAATTTCCCTTCGTGGTACCATAGGCACTGGATTTTTTTACAGTTTAAGAGTTGGTGCATGCAAATTGGATGTATAGTTTTTTTAAATATGTTGTCAACCAGTCAAAACGTTTTTAAAAAATTTCGAGAAAAGCGCATTCAAAGTTTTGCTGAAGGATAATTCAACATACAAACTGTTTCAAACGGTTTCACATAATATGCTGTAGCTCCTTCAATTTTTAGAATTTATATTAAATATTTCGTGGGAATATTCTTAACAAATGCATATTTCAGAAAAAGAAATAAGAATATATTTTTTAATATCCTTGGTACTTGATCAAGGGAACATGGAGGCGCTTAAAGGTCCCCTGGAGGACCAGAGGCCAGGGGAGAGGTGCCCCTTGCGCCCCCCCGTTAATCCGCCACTGCCTACCAGCCTAATGAAAGTTTGAAAACAACTGTCATCGAGATGGTGACGATCAAGGTTTCTAGAATTGTAAGAACGTTGGATGAGTGTTATGCAAAATATTTTTGCTCTATAATTAATTAAAGAGGTATTTAAGTACTCGTACCTACTTGCAAAATCTTATCATTTCCAAAGAAATTTTAGTTTGGATTTATTAAATAAGAGAAAATTAGAAACGTGCTTTTTTGGACGCACTGTTCACAGAACTATTAGTATAAACATATTCGAGACTACAGGCTTAGTCGTGCTTGTGAATAATTAATCACATTTTTAAATTTAATTCGAATATGGCGCAGCGCTCTGTTTTTTCATAGAAATGTCCAGTGCTGGATTCTCGGCCTTAACTTTATTAGAATTCGTTCCTGAAACCTGAAATTTATCAAAAGATTATATTAAATTAAATAACACATACGATACATTGTTTGCAAGACAGGCCCTGTTTTGCTTGTAATTGCAATATTTTATATATGTATATGTGATACATGCATTTAGTAGAAAGTTGAAAGCTGCGTTCCTTGAAAAACATTTTTTTTTTATTATTTTGTTATTGTATATATATATAAATTAATTTTATTTATTACAAGTAAATAGGTAGTTCCACAAAACTGTCAGAAGACAGCTTGTCTAAAGATTCCACCGAATCAGATTGTCTAAATATTAAACGCATAACGTAACATTTCTAAGTACATAAATTTAGAGTTTTAAGCATAAATTTATCTTAATTAAAGAAATAGGTATATTTAGCTTAATAAGTACTCACTTTTATTTAATTCGTCATACTTTTTCGTTAAAACTTCGTGATTTCACTGTATAACATTGTTTTTTTTTTTTGTATTTCACCCTTGAAACTTTTCGAAAAAATAGGGCCTGGAGTTTATGTAATGAAATTGTGAACCTTTTCACATTTTTTCATGTAAGATATTTTATTTTATGTATTTGTTTCCGATTAAAAGTCAATCTGTGAGATATAGTCAGAATGCAGGTGAATTTCCCATATTTTACGTTGTCTCGTTAATTTATGTCTGTTTCTGTGTGTTCAATCATCCATCAAACCAATAATAAGAATTCAGTCCATTTATTAATAATGACATTCTAACTGAAATAACAGCACACTTATTTTTATATATAGTTTTAATAGTTAAAATAGTTATGAATGTGTTAATTTTTAATTTTTAAAACATCCCTGACGTCACAACCAGTCATGCGACGTCATCAGTAATTTACATTTTTTACCAACAGGTTCAATTCAGTAGGAACATCTATGTTCAGTACCAAACTGGGGCGGGTTCGGGTGGTTGGATAATGAGATTTGTTCTATTTCATTTTCCGTTAAAAAGATATAACAGTGTTAGGAAGACATAACTTCCATACACTTCCAATTAATTTTATTATACCTATGTACTCCAAAATAAATAAAGTAAAAATCGAAAGATTTGTAAAAGTTTGTGATTTTTAATGAATTATTTGTATGGGTAACAGGTAACCGTATGGGTAAACAAATTCATTTGTATGAAACGAAAAAAAATGAAGTGATAATAACCTTTATAATACGTGTAACTAATATATTTTTTTAATTTCATATTAAGTGGTAATTGTTCAGTTTACAAAAAAAAATGATGAGCAACAAAACGAGCGTAAAAAATTAAAAATTAAAATTACAATCTGAATGATTCTTTCATCTGCTTTTGAAACCAGTTTTTTCAATTTGGTACATATTCAAAAATAGCGAAACTAGTAGATACATACATTTCGAATAAGTCTCCGGCGTGAGGCTAGAAACAGTGATTGCAGTATTGTCAATATAACGCATTCGGAGGTCAAAGGTTCAAACCCGGCGTGCGCAATAAATTTTATTTCGATTAATTTATGTTACCTCACAATTTATTCATGTAAAATAATATGTAGTACATTTGCGGCACGTTCCAGAGTGGAAGATACTCTTAGTATCGCCCTGGTCTAAGGCCACCATTCAGAATTGAAAAGTTGCTTGAAAAGGCTTTAGCCGTGTTTGGTAACCAGAATAGCCAGGTACTTTCCCACCTTCATTTTCCTCATCTTCTTCCCCTCCCCAATACCTTCAACTTCACAACATTCCCCAATTGAGGGTGCCAGACGGTTGGGAGCAGTTGAGACTGTTGTGCCGGTATTCATATAAAAATATTTTTAAGTTACAATTTTTTTACTGGAAATACTGATAAATTATTTTCCGATAAAAATTTTGGCAACTGAATGGAAAATCAAATATCCCATTCAGTTGCCATATATTTTTATTATTGTATAATAAATTTTAAAATTTGATAAATTTGTTTTGTGGGGCTCGATATTATTCCTCGTACTTTACGGTCAATAACATTTTTTAGGTGTGTGTATGCTTCACCGAGTAGTCCGGCCCTGTGCGTTATTATTATTGAGCTTAACAAATCCCACGAGACAATTCAAACATTGTATGTAATCAGATCGCTTTCTTGTTATGCAATACCAGGTACCAGATCAGCTATTATTACTCTCTATAGTGTTGTCAGGCAGTTGGAGACAAAGTGAAAGACGGATTTATAACACTCTCCTTACATACTTTATTGGAATATGATCAAAGTTTGGTGTGATTTTAAGAAAACGCTGAATGGGAAGAGGAGAATACTCTCTGTATCGTCCTCGTGAAAGAACTCCATTCAGAATCGAAACGTTGCTTGAAATGGCATTGACCGTATTTGATGAACAGATCTGAATATCCATACCCTTCTTCTCCCCACAATTACCTAGAGCCTCACAACTAGAGATGCCACGAATAGTGATTTTGCCGAATACCGAATATTCGACTAGGCTCTAGGCCGAATCTCCGAATATTCGGCAGCCGAATATTCGGTGACACTTAGTTCATTTCGCAAACAGTTTTAATGAATTTAAAATAATAAAAATAATTTTCTTGAATTAAAATGAATTGAACTCATGAGTTAAAAACCGTTTTCATGAATCAAAATGAATTGAACTCATGAATTAAACATCGTTTTCATGAATCAATAAAAATCAATTACATTTCGCAAATGAAATTGATTTTTACATGAAAACTGTTCGCCTATATCGGACAGCAGACCCTTTACAAGTGGTGATCAGCAAACGCAAAACAGTATCCAATCCCAGCAGAATTGGCTAAGATTGATGAATAATTTAAGACTAATGTATCTTCTCAATAAATGAATTAATCATGTAACATGTACTTATAAATAAATAAATAAAATTTGTTTATCTCATCCCGGTAAAAGTATATAGTGAGTGGCTCTTTTCGGAAGCAGGTATAATTTATGAGGAAAAAAGCAAACGTTTGCTATCAACAAATACTGAAAAAGGTGTTCGACAAAACTTACTTACCACTGATAGATTTTAATAAAATAGAAATTTTTGTGAGTAAAATGTTATTTATAATGCATTTTTTTTCATGATTTGCTATCCGGTATTCGGTCGAATAGTTCGCAACATTCGGCCGAATACCGAATAATAAAAAAAGGAGCCGAATAGGCCGAATGCCGAATAGTAGCCGAATATTCGTGGCATCTCTACTCACAGCATTGGGGATTCCATAATTCCACTGGCTCAAGGTGGATAAAGCAGTTGGGATTGTTGTGCGATATTCACATAAAAAGCATCGTTAGTTGTGGCAATGCAAACAAGTGAGTTCTTCGACAACAAAAAAAGAATGTATATCAAACAATTTCACAACAAGCCGATTGGCAGCCTCGGTATAAATGGTGTTATGGTCCGTTGAATCGTGGAATCGTTCCTTCAACTTTTCAACTGAAAATGAAATGCGGACGGGTCGTTTCACAGAAATTCAAATGTACCATTGTCAGCAAATGGCCATTCAACGCTATTCTGTTTTTGAAGTGAAAACTTCTTTAGCACCGTTGAAACTCGATGAAACGAAAAAATAAGACACTAATAAGAGACAGACACGTACATCTATGTGATTTAAAACTGTGAGAGAATGAGATATGTAGAATAATCGGTCTACTCGTTGTGCGGTGCTTCGTAGCTTCCCCACTCTTGTCTACTTTAGTTTTCTGAAGGTTTTCACTTGAATTTAATTGGCAGTTAAAAATTCTCCATTAAATGCCGATCCGTTTTAGCTTATGAACAAATTATGAACAGCAGAAGAACATATTTATCGTGTTGTTAAGCTTGCCGGCTTATTACAATTTGATAAAAAGCTGAAACGCACCTGGAATCAGTGTTTAACAAGGACCTTTGAAATGTCAAAAAAAAAAAACAAAATGGCGCTAAGTGATCATTTCATGACAATGTTACATTCGAATTTCCGTGAAATTGGCCATTAAGAATTATTGTGCTACAATGGCTAATTCAATACATAGCTAGGCATTTATTATTCATGGGATATTTTCCTATCCCTTCTTTTTTTGTAACTTCTAACGTCATCATTTCATCTATGCAGTATCATCTTCAATGATATAAAATATGCATAATAATATATACGACATCTTTATTATGACATTAGTAATAACATAATAATAATAACCATCGTCAAAAATAACAATTTAGGTTATCTGGAATTGTGTTATTCTTGCGTGAAATTATTTACGCTCAATGAACTAAAATTTACTTTAAATTTAAGTGTTATTTTTAAAAATGCAATCAGTTACTTTAAGTGATATTCAGATAAGTGATAAAGTAGGTACCTATCGAGAATATTAATATTTAAAAATAATGTTTCTTTGTTCATCCCTTATGCATTCCTAAACCATTCATCCGATTACGATGAAACTTTGGTGATTTGTTTTGCGCGTACCCGCAAAGGCTTCTATGAATACAATTGTGAGCTCTGGCATTACGAAATTATTTCCTATAAACCATTCATGCGATTGCGATGAAACTTTTGTGAGTTGTTGTGCGCATACCCGCGAAGGTTTTCATGTATTTTGGTGAGCTCTGGCGTTACTAAATATGAATAAAAATTTACAATAGTTGGCGCGCGAGTTGTTTGAAAAATGTGTGAATTTCATATAGTTTATCGGCAGGGAAAGAAGCAGTCAAAAGCCCTTCATTAAACAGAAAAAAATCACAAACACTATCTTTATTTGAGTCGCAACGCATGCCAGGTATTAGCTAGTATATTATAATATTTTAACAGAAAATTATGTATTGTATTTTTCTGAATTGGAATTTGTACGTGTTTACGATGCTATAATAAAACTAAAACCAGGAAAAAACATGTTCAAATTAAAGGAATTGCAAAGTTTGTGAATGATCTTATTTAGGGTTAAGGGTAGAAGGTATGAGCCCTTCGTCATTCACATGACTCACATTTATTATTATTTACCCCTGAATCGAACCGAAAATCAATGACACCCGACACACGCTATTTTTTGTCGTAAGGAGATGAACAGTGAACACACACCGAGCACTGCACACTGCAGGGTGGTTGGAGATTGGCGGGGGATGCATTGAGCTAAGGGTGGGAAGCTGCATGAATCAATCAATTCTCAATGGACGTATTATTATTATTCAGAATCTTATCTCACAGAATTTATACGGAACTTATAAAAGGAACGACACGAAAATTGAGCGCTTTTGGATAACGTGATATTGTGCACAAAATCGAACGAACGATTCCTACCCTGGAGTAGAGAGTTCCTAAGCTAACTAATCTCTCTATCAAGCAAATATTATAGTTAGGAGATTTTCAAATATTGCCAAATTATTTGCAAGCTGGGAAAGTTCTTATTTGCTTTAGCAAACAAATACAGATCAGGCATAGAAACAAATGATTAATTTGCAGAAAGGATTTTAATTTAAAAATTTTCCTTCGTGTAAATTATGTAATACTTACCATTTTTTTTCCTTATTTATTTTTGGGGTGTTAGCTTTATGCCGTGTTGTGCAACCTCCTTCTTTAGCCAATGTTTTACACATATGTCCTGATGATGGACACTGTAACGCTGTTCGAAACGTTGGTTAAAGAAGGAGGAAGCCCTAGTGGGAGGTTTGTAATCGTGCTATGGTAAATGTGGTGAGAGAAACCGTTTTCATGTAAAATTATAAAATTCTAGTTCCAGATAAAATGCAGAAAAATTCCGAGGAAAACCATTTACGTGTTCTGCGTGCAACAATAATTTAATCCTGTGGACTCTTACGCAGAGTCACCGTTAAGTTTAAACCTTAAACTAGCCTTGTGTTCCGAAAGTTCCGAAACCATTCTCATACTTCAGAAGGACTCGTTCAATAAATCAAGCGTTCCATGAACTGATGCTGATCTAGCCAAAGTTTGTTCAGCGGTTCCAGCTCACAAGGCTGGTTGAGTATTTTACTAAATTTTACTTTATTTTTCCAAATCAATTAAGAAAACCCTTACATTTAGTGCAAGGGAAACCAAAGGGAAAGATTCCGAATCCCACATAATCACATAATCTCAATTAGTGTCTCTGCAAATTAGATTAACTGGTAATAAATCAATTTAGACACCTTCAAAAAATGACATTTAAAATATTATAAATAAGTCGTCCGTAAGTAAAATTGCAATTGATGTCTGAAGAGCCGCAGACGCCTATGCAAAGAGCCGCATGCGGCTCGCGAGCCGCAAGTTCCGACCCCTGGGGTAGGGCAACTTGGCACAACACTGTGAAAATCATTTTTGGCTGTGAAAATCTAAAATCATATCAATACTTATGATGTTCAATTTATAATATAAAACAGTTTGAGGAGTAATTATTTTTAGGTACGACAGCTGTTTCTCCATTTGAAGACATTATCAGTTCACAGTTTGATAATGCCTTCAGCAAGAGAAACATCTGTCACGCGTAATAATAAATAATTATTCAGTAGAACTTGTTTATAATCTGTTTTTTTATATTTTATTAAATTGATTTATAGTATCACTGAATATAGAAGTAAATAAACGAATAACGATGATTTAAAGGAACAATTTCGTGTTCTTTTGCGTCCCTTTTAGAATGATTGTTGGTACCATGCAGAAGGTTTGCATAAAATTTATTTCTATTCGAATCCATAAAGATTCTACTATATGAATTGATTACTTCAGTAATGCTCGATATATTCTGCTCAATACGTATTGATGTGAGTTTTTTTCCGCATTCATCATCCCTTATTCTCCATAATTTAATCACAGCCCCAATAAAGGGATGTTGGGGTTAGTCAATGCAGAAAAATGGCAAACGGCTGAAGCGATGGCCCTTCGACTTGGGGTTACAAGGATGTTAGGTATCAAGCATAAAATATTAGCAGGGTTGTTTATATAAAGGTTGGAAAGAACTTTCATTAGTTAACGATTGATGAAAATATTCATCTTTAAAACTGCCAAGAAATATTTTTATATATCGATCGTCCGGTTGATTAGTCAGAAATCTGCAAATACTGAGTTTTGAGGTGAAAGGGAAAGCAATAATTGAATGCTCACCATAATCAAATATTATAAACACGCGTCTGTGTTTAAAATAGTAAAATTTAATGTATTAAAGCATATTTAATCTAATCTTAATATATAAAACAAAGTCGGGTTAGTTACACTATTTATAACTCGAGATCGGCTGGACCGATTTTGATGATCTTTGATTTGTTGGATTTATCTCGTCCCCGGATAACAGAATAACTATTAAAAAAAACATCGCAAAAATTCACGAAAAAGAAAGTTATGAAGAAAATTAATTTTTCGTACATTTTGTATGGATCGAATTCTCATATTTTGAAAGAACTGCAGCAATATTGTGTTAGGTATAATATTTAACTATGCGTGAATTCCAAAATTTCAAAAACGTCAAATGTCAACGCGCTGATTGTTTTTCTTTTGTTCTTAATCATATAAAGCTGCCCCTCTTTCTTACACGCTAAATGCCAATAGTCGAAAATGAGACAAACGGTGAACGTATATCTCTGCACCCCTCCAAAGGAAAAATACAATAATAATAAATCTCTGAAATGAAACTCAGGACCCTTAGGACCTATGTCATCTTAGGGGATGCTGTGTGGAGGGTTTTTTATGGAAGGGTAGGATAGGATGTTCTGGGAAGGAAAAAGGCATGAGGGGTGGGTAGAAATCTGGAGGTTAGTGTATCCGGGAGTGAATCCATCCCTCCAACTGCGGTGCAAGGCCATTGACTTGACCAGAATTGACCAGAATTGACCTTTTACCTTGACCTTTCCAGACGGTCTCTTTCGACCCATTGGTCGAGAGAATCCGGCTGGAAAGGTCAAAAGGCCTCCCTCAACCAGTCTCTCTCGATCCGGCCCGCCACGCAGCAGGTGGGCAGACACATCCGCCGCCAAGACCCGCACAAAAGTCACCCCATAAACCTGGGCACCCTTGCTAAATCACCAAACGTAGCGAACCACTTGGGGTGACCTATGGCAAAGGTGTTGGTTATCCAATAAATTGTTCCCGGGGCGGCGGTATCCGTACCCGCTTCCTTTCAAAAATTCCCGTAGGTAAGTGGAAAAGTAAGAGAATAACAAAAAAAATAAATCCATACACAACGCCATCTCTGATACTGACAAAAACAAAACACGGACAGTTGGGCATCGATAAAATTGCTTCATTGTGTAATTCTTAACTTAATGAAAAAACTTAATTTATTTCAAAAGTTAGTGATTCTAAGGCGGTACAAAGTTCGTCGGGTCAGCTAGTCTATATATATTTAAATGAATGCCTATTTTCCTTGGTCACGCCATAACTTAAGAACGACTTTACCAATCTCATTCATCATTTTTTAAAGTTTTCTAATACTTTGTAGAAGGCTTTAAAAACGGAAAGAAAAATTGAGAAAATTGCGCAGAAAATTGGATAATTTCAGAAAACTTAACAACTATTTTAACTTCGCACGTTCGGCAGTTCGAAATTCGTTATGTTGAAATTGAATTTAGCAGGCAGCTGTTTGTAATAAAAGAATTCTGTATGGATTTTTTAAATTATACATATTTTAAATAGGTAGGTACCTATGTTAGGTTAGGTTTGATTTGATTAATTGTTCTTTCAGTATACAAAAATTAATGTTTGTAATACATGAAAAATGAAAATTTGAATAAAAAAATTGTAATAGGTGGCACGCGAGCTGTTTGAAAACTGAATGAACTGGGACTGAATATATGGAATGCGGGAGGGGGGGTCAGCGGGAGAGGGGATAGGGTAGGCGGGGAAGGTGGAAGGGGAACGTGGGAGGAAAAGGGGATGTGGGAGGGGAACGGGGACGCACGGGAAAGGACATGCAAAAAGAAACAATTTATTTCTTTGAATATGGCGTTGCAACGCATGGCGGGAACCAGCTAGTATGCTATAAAATAACACCGGGGAGCATGACCGTCCGGTAATATAGAATGACATTTTGAAATTTCCTCCCACTAACCCAGAAACCATAAATTTTTTTTCACCTCCTTAAAAGTTAATAATATAAACATGTGTTTTACAATATTCATACATTTTTTAAAAAACCCACTTTTTGTAAGAATATACATATCTAAACATTTAAAAAGATACATTAACAACAGTAAATTAGGCACATGTTCAAATCATATCGTCTCCAGCTCAGCCCCTAATAAAATAGAAGACGAAGAAAAGAAGCAAGAAGTACCTTGCTACTTGCCACCTATTATAAGGGTTGTCTAAGCCCCCGTCCTCAAACCTTCATCCCTCCTATGATGCATTATGACGTCATCAATATTCCCCTGGCACGGGGCATAGTGTAACTGAAATATATTGCGGACAATGGGTGAATACCTATATCAATTGCTGTGTTATTTACGACTGTTTGGCAAAAAATCAATAGCGATATTTTTACAGTGGATTTCTTGTTATCTGAAGCTGCAGAAACTACAAGGCCTAGCAACCTGACATGTTCTCTGCTTTTTTGTTTAAAATGTTATCAAATGAGGTGGGTTTAATAATGCCAGAAGATGATTCCAGAAAGAAGACGAAGAAGTTGGAAAAACAATTCCAGAGGGTGTGCGAAGAGACACTGAACCTACATAATATGATCGGATGCTGATGAAATAGCGCAGGAACAGTACGCCTGGATATGACTTGGCGAGGCGACAGATCCCCTACCCAAATACGATAAGGGGAAGAAGTTTTTATTGTTCATTTTCTTCACTTTGTTTGGGAAACAAATAGTTTTTATAATAGTCTATGATCTATTACGTACTTTACCATGATAGCCTTTGGCCTCTTCGGGTCACATGGCCTCGTTGCCAAGTTGTGCCGAAGGTAGATTTCAGGAGCTCTTCAGATCAAAACTATCCTTTAGTCTGGAAAGGACGTTTGTCCTTATAATTATAAAACTAAAATAAATAGTCACTGTGTTATTAAATACCCAAGTCTTTCAATCAAGCGTCCTGCAGTAAATTAGAATAGTAAATTATTTTTTTAAATTGTTAAGCTAACGTTTAAGACAAGATTTTTATGCATAGCACAAAGGGTAACAATTATTATAAGCAATAATTATCAGCCTGAAACACTCATCCACATTGAAAAATCTTCCGAGAAAAAATACATGACGCCAACGGGACTTGAACCCGTGCCCTTCTGATTGCCGGTCAGCTGCTCTCCCAATTGAGCTATGGCGGCTTATCTTATACCCGCCAAATGATTCAATATATACTATTGTTTCATTCAACAATTACTGCTTATTATATTTTTTGCGAGACAAATTATGTCTTCATTTATTTGGGAAATACTTAATATTTGACAAGTTCAAGTATTTCCCCAATAAATGAAGACATAATTTGTCTCGACGCCACCTAGCGACGGATTTAACACTAACAGTGTCTCTCTCGCAAAAATAAAGTTGGTTGTTTTCAGGTGGAAAAAATATAATAAGCAGTAATTGTTGAATGAAACAATAGTATATATTGAATCATTTGGCGGGTATAAGATAAGCCGCCATAGCTCAATTGTGAGAGCAACTGACCGGCAATCAGAAGGGCACGGGTTCAAGTCCCGTTGGCGTCATGTATTTTTTCTCGGAAGATTTTTCAATGTAGATGAGTGTTTCAGGCTGATAATTATTGCTTATAATAATTGTTACCCTTCAGAATAGTAAATAGTAGAAAATACAGGTCGCAGTACCTACCATATGAAAATATTCTCTGGAGAGAATATAAAAGACGTAACGGTTTTATATAATATTACTTATCTACTGGGTTGCTTAAACCAGCCAAGTTTCTGGGTATATCCATGAATTAAGACATACGGAATGATCCAGGGTGTTGAAGATACTTATTGTTAGTAGTAAGGAAATAGCAACGACAAAAAGCCCCTAAATTGTCCCTCAGCGGAGCTTTTGAGCAAAAGAATGGCTCATTTGAAAGTCAAGTGCTTGAACCTTTATGCGGTTTGAAATAAAAATTAATTAATAATTTACCTCTAAGGATGAACAGAAATAATATATGCTCAAGAAATAATATTAGAATGCTCGCTGAACTAAACACGTGTTCGATGAAATCACAGCCATTTTAATAACTCCTCGAGGTAGATAACCTAATTGAGATTCTGAAAACACAAAAGTTATGTGTTTAAGATTATTCAGCCTTTTCTATCTATAGAAGTTATCAGTCATAATATAAACACACGCAGTCAAAATTAAACGGAATACGGAATTTAGGAGAGCTGTGAGCTAATGTTTATATGCTAAAATAATGCTTATAAAACTAATACACCTATATTTATTTGGAAGAAATTAGCAACTATAACTAAAAATACATGTGTGTCCAGTGTACAATAGTTTATGTAATGTTTCATAATATGTAGTAGTCAATAGGCTCTTCGGGTCACATTGTCTCGTTGCCGAGTTGTGCCGAATATGGTTGGTTCGTATCGGGATGTCTATTATTATTCATATCTTTCCTTTCCCTATCTACTACTTTGCCGGAAATCTGTTTCAAATTAGGATCACATTGAATTGTACTAGTTTGAGTGTTTTGTTTTGAACTATTGGACAGACGTGGAAGCAAGTTGTTGGCGTTTATAATCTTGTTTTTTAGTTGTTAGTGATAAGATCCAAAGATACATTAATATTCCCATACCACATTAATAAAAATATATTAACACGCAAAAACGAGATTTGCGACCTTGGCGAGATTTTCGAAGCAAATCTCTCTTTAAAATCCCACATATCTGACATTGTCTCCCGCGCCAACAAAATGCTTGGATTTGTCCTTCGTAATGCGAGGTCATCTACTAATGGAATTGCAATACGGAGAACATATGAAGCACTTTTCCGCAGCATCCTGGAATATAGCTCCATTATTTGGCCCCCTTCTGAACAAAACCATATCCTAGAAATAGAAAAAGTGCAAAAAAGGTTTATGCGTTACCTGTATATGAAGGAATATACGTACTACCCATTCCTGTATCCATCAATTGTTCTTAACAGGAATGCTCGATTTTAACACCCAAGAAGCCCGCCGAAAAATATTTTTGGGCAAAAAAAAATTTAAGTTAATCTCTGGTACCATACTAAATCCGCCAATATTGAAAGAGATCAACTTATATGTCCCTAACGCGTTTACTCGTGGAAGATCCTACGCACTTTTTTATGCTCCCAAAGCGAGAACTTCTGCCTATCAGAATGCACCATTGAGCAGGGCGACTCAACTGCTTAATGACTGTGAATTGAGCATTGATATCTTCAATGTCACCTACAAATAATTCAGTAACTATATCTTGACATACGTCACAACATAGTTAAACTGCACCCATGCACTTTTAAAAAAAATTGTAATCTTTTCCATAATTTTTTAGTGGAGAACCTGAATAAAATAAATACCTCCAGGTATCGCTGTGGAACCAATCACATTTTTATATTAGTATTGTCATTGTGTGGGATTAACTATATGTATAATAATTTTAATTATTATAACAAAATAAATTGATTATATTATGTGTTCCTTCGCAGAGATGTTAATGTGGTAAGTTGTGATCCCTTTTCCTTCGCATGCATTGTTTTGTGTTTTAAATTTACTCTCACCCATTTCCATCAAACATCATTTCGTTTATTTAGTTTGTATTATTTTACAATCCACTTGAAATTGAAATCAAATTCGTCTGAAAGTTTTTATAGTTCGGTGCAGTTTCGGATGCATTATCTTCTGAATTATCCGAAGAGTAAACTTGTTTGATCGCTCTTTTGTTGGATTTGGGATCGACAGGCAAGTGTTTTTTTTTAATTTGCAATGCTGTCCGATTTTATAGGCTTTTGACTCATACAAGGTTTGGGGTTAAGTAGCTTGTGTTGCCAGGTAGAGAAAGAACTCTTCTTGCTCTATATTCCCCCGCGGGACATGAACTTTGTCTATGGATTTAGAATAATACAAATCTACTAAGCGTTATTTTGTCTGAATGGACATTCCAGTTTTGTTCACGTTATTACTTTCTTGTTTTTGGACGAATAAAGAAGTTACACGGCTTATAAACTAGTATTATTCATCTTTAAGATCCTATTTAACTACCTTTTAAATAATTGGCGATATTGAGAGATCCATAACTTTGTAACTAATTTCGGTTGTTAGTGGTGGGCGTTATTCCTGCTTGAAATTAATTAAAACAAATCACGTTCATTGATTTCAAGTCGGCTTTGAAATTAAGTATCATTTTCAAAATTGGAACTGATTGTGTGAATGATAATATTTAAAAAAAAGCGGTTCACAAATTTCGTATTGCCTGTGATGTGCGTTATTGGAACTGATTATGTAACGAATAATTATTCACACAAGCGATAAAATTGATGCCTACCTCCCTAAAATGTAATATTTTAATAGAAAAGTATTTGAATTGTTTTTTTTTATACAAATTTGAATTGCAATATCCCGCGATTTTTCGCGGGCTTGCCCTAGTACATGCTATTCTATTGTTCTAATTCTTACATATGATTTAATTTACTTGGTAGTGAAATGTCTTTCTCGGGAATCCCCAACATTTTTACCATTCACCTCCGAGTCGCATATTCTCCTAGCCGATTAGAGTACAAGCCTGGGCGCATGTCTGCCAAATTACGAATTCGGTGTTGTCGCAAAATTAACTTCACTGTATAAGACAGTCTAATTACTATGTTTATTAAATTTGCTTGCGGTAATACAACACACAAATAACGAGTATTAACACAAATCAACGAGTATTAACAACGAAAATTAACAACGAGTATCAACAACAATCGCCACCATTTGTAAGCTATCGTTGCTCAATGGTACCGACTTGAACACGTGATTCTTTAAAAGCTCTCGCGCACTAAGGTCTGTACTATAGTCGGCTTTGAAAAAAATCAATGGAACTTTGAGGCTATTTATCAGAAATTATTAATTTCCCGAATTTTTTTTTTAAGAAGTCTCGTTGCTTTCAAAAAATACGAGTAGATTAAGTAAAATTTACGAAAAAGCTCAAACCAAACCACTTAAATTTTTTCTCATATCAAAATACCAAAGCGATATTTCCCAGTCAGAGTAATGAAGCCGGTATCTAGCGGTCACGACTACGAAAATATGACGTAAAGTCGTTTGGTCTCACATTCTAATCGCCCGTGCCCAACGCACTGCGAGGGCGGCGCGCTTGGAATGGGCCCGAAACGTGTCGGCGTTCCACCGTTCGTATATCCGACTTCGGTATACATCTGTCAATAGCCTGGGAAGATTGGACAATGGGTTCAAAGACCGATCTATTAGCAGGGCTGGCACAAATTTAATTTATAACGAGTTATGGACATTATTTGAAGTGAAATTTCTATAGCCCCTTTGTGATTTGGATTTCAGATGCAACGGAAATGACGATTTCTGCACCTCAACTGCGCTCATTGGCCGCTTTGATTATGATGACACTTTTAAAGACTCCTATTGGTTGAGATACGAAATGGAAATTACGCTAGGTCTACACTCTTTGGTCGCTTTGATTATGACCTCACTCTTCAAGTATTGGTTGAGATTCTTTTGGTAAAGTTTCGCTTCTACCGCATGTAAACTGCACTTGAATTTTTTTTTAGTAAAAACTTCTTGAGAAATATTGTGATTTTAAACTCGATGAAATGGTTGCGAGCGTCACTAAAAAGGTCAAACACATACATCTATGGGATTTAGCCTCGAGAGAATGAAATAGCAATAAAATATTTATTTATTTCATGGGTACTCGGTCAATATATAATACGATAAATCCCCGGTCCCACGCAAGTCTCATTTGGTCAAGTGGTATAAAGCGCCTGACGAACCTTAGCGGCCAGACATTTAGCGGACCAAGGACGAATCCTATGAAATCCAAAAAAAAATATTTTTGTAAAATCAATATCCAATCTCCAAACAACTCCAAAATCAACAGGCAAAGAAAACACAAAAGGAAGCACATCTTACGACTATGAAGAAGAAAACACAAATACTAATAAGATGTACATATATAATGTTTAGGAAAAGGTGTACTGGAATTCGACGACAAAAATATGGAAAAAGTCATCCTTCACATTGATAAAAAAGTGCTTCGTAGTCTCCCCACTCTGGTCTACTTTAGTTTTCTGAAGGTTTCCTTTTTACCGCATGTGAATTGCACACTCTGATTTTTTTTTCGAAACTCTGGAATTGAGGTTGATTATTTCGCGGTTTGTTCAGCAGCTGCTACTAATAAAACCAGCGTAGACCTGTTAAAAGTCACGAGATTGAATTCTCTACAAATCACTTCAAATTTTACTATTTTCTGTTTAAATTAATATATTTCAGGTAGATACTTTATCGCATGTCTGAATTCTTCCAACAAACGGATCCATTCTAAGACTATGTAAAGATTTCAAAAACTTTCATGCATTTAAATTACTATATACAACTCTGGTTAGGAGTCATTTGGAATATAATTCCCCCATATGGAACCCTTTCTACAAAAGCCACGCAAACTCCATTGAAAAAATCCAACGCAAATTTCTCAGATCAATTAATTTCAAATTAGGAATTCCCGCGGATGACATAAACTATGATTCTCTATTACAAAAAATGCGACTCTTATCGTTAAAAGATAGAAGTATACTCAATGATCTTATTTTTTTATTTAAAATAAACAATAACTATTTTGTCTCCCCTGAATTGGTCTCGTTAATAAATTATCATGTACCTAGTAGAACAACTCGACTCAAAACACCTTATTATTGCAACAACACTATCAGTAATGCAGAACAAAATTCAATAATACATCGTTTACACACTTTAGGTAATGAATTTGCTCATATTGATCATGCCGAAAGTCTGTCATCATACAAAAGATGCATTAGACAAAATTTATCTGCTAGTACTACCACGTAATCATAATAAATATAATCATGTAACCATAATATTATGTCCTACCAGTATGCACTCTAGTACCTATGGATTATAAACATATGTTAAGATATTTGTGTTAAAAGAGGATTGGCATACTATTTTTTCATCCTTGTCCTTTTTTAAATAATAAGATTTCAATTTTTAAATAATAAGATTTGTTTTTTAATAAGATTTGTTTTTTAATAATATTTGTTTTTGGAATAATAAGCTTTTTTATATAAATAGATTTTATTTGAGTTCCATTTACCAAAATTGGAGTGTCACCCTAGATGTTTTGAACTAGCTTTGTTTCTTGGTGGGTATAGTAATTAAAGATTTATTTATGGTCTATATTGTTACAAATCATTCTTAAATTACCCATCTGGTCACTAATATGATATTTTTATTTCTTACTTTATTATAATATTTTAATGTTTTAAATGTGGTGTATTTTAGTATTTTGTGTGTGTAAAATCACTCAACTTTATAAATGTTAACCTCAACACAGGCGCCTAGTCCTAGTGAGGTTAATTTTTTTGCATGTAAAAATAAAATGAATGTATGGTGAAAAGTTATAAATAAATAAATAAAATATCATTGGTACCTACTTTTCATATCGCTTTGTATACTCCGTAATGCCTTCCTTTTATTTATTATATATTTTTTTTAATTTTTGGTTATCTTCAATATTTGGCTCCTAGGAGCATTTCTTACTGTTTACTTGGCATACTTTTTTTTATATTTATAACTTCTGTACTTTATATTATTTACAAAGGTAACTTATAATTTATATTATTTCCTGCCTTTCAACTTTTTATCTTAACTTTTTACTTTTACATTATACTTTATATTTTATAGTTTACACTTTTACTTTATACTTTCATTTTATACATCATAATTCTATTTACTACTCATTACCTTAACTCCTTTTTTACCTTTTTTTTATATTTAACTTTACATTTATATGTCACTTTCTTATGTTATTGTATTATAATATATCGTCGCATTAATTCGTAGAATGCGTAACAACCAAATGTCAAATTTTACAGGAGGCACAAAAAACCTCGCAGTGAAAAAAATGAAAGACGGGTCATTGTTTTTATTTATGTTCCGAACTTTGGCTTTCTATTTCAAATCGGAGTTAGGAAGTTTACGTAAAAACCTAGAATGGAGATACGTATTTTACAAAGATACCTACGTACTTTTCTGCGAACAGTTTAATGAACACCTAGCTGAAGACTTGCGAGATAGGAATTTTACATCAAAAAATTAAAACACTACAGAACTGCGATATTAATTTTATAAATTACTTCCTAACATCCTAATTGACATGTAAATTTAGTCTCAGTATGTAAGAATAACATGATAAATATAATAGTACTTAGTACACAAAGCATAACAGCATAATACTAATACCACGAATAATTTTGAAGTTAAATAGTAAGACCTGAAATGGTAAATAAAATAAAGTATGTGGAATTAAGGAGTTTCGAAGTATTCGCCAGTAAAAATGGCTCCATGGTGTGTTACGCAGTTTCCTAATTTGTGTTTATCTAAAAATATTTTTTTTTTTAAATTTGCGAGATTTACTAGTCGATGCGGGACTAATTTTAACACCAGATGGCATTTAAAACGTATTTTCGAAAAAAATGGAGTTACGCAATCTACGAATTGATGCGACGATATATAAATATAATTATGTCAATGGCATATGTTGTGCCGTATGTTTCGAAATAAATAAATACATAAATATTTGGTTCGATGAATAAAAAAATATATTTTGGGTATTCCAAATCTACTGTGAATTTATCGATAATAATGGTTTTTTAAAGCTTTCAAAATAAATTGCACGATATTTGAAAATAATTGGTTTCGACACAGGTATATCCTAGTGAGACAAGCATAAAAAACCCACTATGAATATTATTTTTATAGATAATAAAAGAAAATAAAAATTTACAAACTGTTCCTAACTGCACCTACGAACTATCAAAACGGCGGAGTTGGGACTTGGTAGTGTATTTTCAACGTTATATTATGATGAATTTCCACGATTTTCCTTTTTTTAATTGCCCAAAGTATTGCTTAGAAAAAATCGGAAGCGAATATATTTTTTTTAAATTGCGATAAGGCTACAGACGCGCTGGATTGGTGATCCATTATAAATTTGCCACGTATCATGTAAAATATGTTGAATCTAAAAAAGAATGCCAAAGTTTCCGTGTGACAACCCTAACCGCAGGTTGCGTTCAACAGTTAAATTAACCCGATGGGAGTGGCCGGTTTGTTCTGTGTGAAATGTTTTGCTCTATGACCACGAGAACGTCTTCAATTTATTACATCGCTCTGTTATAAATTATAATATTACACCATTATACATTATATCGAATTGTTACAAGCCTTAGTTATTCATCACCACAATTATTAGGCCTATTTAAATAAAGACAATAATAAATTATTTTATATAATCTTTTAAGAAAAATTTTAAGTGAAAACTTTTTAGTACCATTGTGATTTGAAACTAGAAATAGCGACAGTAGAAAGAGACAAACACATACGAGTACACCTATAGGATTTAGCCTGCGAGAGAATGAGATAGTATAATCCAAAGATATTGAAATACAAAATTATATATTTTTTATTATAATATTTCAATAATAAATATAATATAATCGGTCTCCTCTTTGTGCAGTGCTTCGTAGCCTTCCCACTTTTGTCTACTTTGTATTCTGAAGATTTTACTTCTACCGCGTGTGAATTGCACATTCTGATTTTTATGGCGGAGTTATTAATATAGTTAAGAAGTTTGTATGCCATTGTCGTAGTTTTTTTTGTTTGTTTTTAATTGTTATAAATTTTTAATATAAATTATGAATTGTATTACCTTTTCCTTTGGGAGATCATTTCTTCTCTAACTTGACACTTTCGACCCAACGCAACGCCTTGGATCGCAATGTGAGGCATCTATTCATATGTCACCACTGGACACATTGACCCCCAGATTACGAACCTCCCATCATACCTTTTTCCTTACCAGAACTTAGTCGCTATCCTCAAAAACACCCTTCACCTAGCATCCCCAAAGACAACCTAGGTGTGATTGAAATTATTTTCCTCTGGGCCTCCTGGGTTGAGTTTTTGTAAAACTATATATTAAAAACATATTTACAACACATTTTAAATCAAATTCACGATTTTGAAGATTCGTTACAATAGATACGACCTCCGTAGTCCAGTGGGTAAGACTCTTGACTCACAATCCGGAGGTCGCGGGTTCGAACCCGGCATGCGCAAATAAATTTTATTTGATTAATTTGTGTTATTTCACAATTAATTCATTTAAAATAATATATAGTATATTTGCGGCATGTTCCAGAATGGAAGATACTATCAGTATCGCCCTGGTGTAAGACCACCATTCAGGGTTGAAACGTTGCTTGAAAATGGCTTTAGCCGTGTTTGGTTACCTGATCTGAATAGCCAGGTACTTCCCAACCTTCCTCTTCCCCACCTCCTTCCCCTCCCCAATACCTTCAGCCTCACAACATACCCCAATTGGGGATGCCATAGTCTCACTGGCTCCAGACGGGAGCAGTTGAGATTCTTGTGCGGTATTCACTGTAAAAAAAAAAAAAGATAATTCAGTAATTTGATGTGGTTTTTTTTGCTTTTTTTATGTCACATTCGTAATTTTGCTTTCGGAACGACGAAGATATATGTCATTTTCAGCGATGGACCGCCAGGTCTGGGATGGTTCGACGATAACAACACCGATGATGAATTGCCGCTGCCACGTCCTACATCACGATCACGGCCTTGACTCTCTGTTAGACCCGATAACGGGTTAATACTTCGCGCGTACTTGAATAATTAATGTGTGGTGTAAAAACTTCCGACTGCCTGATGCCTGGAGCCTCGCACAGTGAAATCGCAATGTCGCGTCGGATCGATAGGCGAAACTTCCGATGATTTTATATCGATATACCGAGCACTGTTTCACCGTTGGCAGATATTGACATGGAATAAATAAGAAATCAATATCCGCCAGCAACACTGGAGGTATTTATTAAAATTGAATTCTAAAATGTCAAACGCCAAACAATTATGCAAAAATATCAATAAATTGGCAGTGCTCAATTGAAATAATAACCAAAATATCCATTGGCAGTCCGCATTTATTTTAAACACTAATCTGAAGTTACTAGGGCCAGTCAATAAGTAATGCCTCCTATTTTTTTCCTTTAATTGTCAAGTAATAAAAAATGCAATTACAGAGGTCGAAAACCAGGCTATTGACAATTAATTTGTTATTTTTCAATATTATATCCGTCCATTTCAACAGCTTTAGTCCATCTTTTAACAAGGGCATGTATCGCAGTGTTGTAAAAAGCACGGTCATATCCAAAACATCATCGCCATAACTTTCCCCGCTGATCTCACAGTTTTAATTTTTTTTCTCCTTGGTGAGTTTATGTTATGCCATTCCATTGACTGCCTCTTTGATTTAAGTTTAAAAAAATTAACCCATTTTTCGTCTCCGGACACAATTTTGTCCAGAAACTAAGAGTTGCAAGTTTTGTGAGGCCATTATTTTTCTTGTTTCTTTATTCTAGCCGGTTAAATTTCTTGGTTCCCACCTTGCAAAACTTTTGTTGAAAAATCAGTTATCCGATAATCTTCATCACACTGCCTTTACTGAGGGAGAGAAAGTGACATCTGTAGTTATCTGGGGTCACCACAAATGAGTGCAGTCGATGCAATCAACGGTCTGCGCCGCTCCGCTTTTCTTCAGCCAGCGGTGTTTGTCCTTCAGCTTGGTTACCGTAACGAACCCAGCATCTAGCAGTGCTGACGTCAACTGTTGCATCATGGTACACATTTTTCAGTCTTTCATGAATGTGATTTTTTGCATTTCACCTTTTTAACTCAAGAATCAATCACAGAACGCTATCTTTTAAGAATATCGATGCCGGCAGATTATAGAAGAAGGTTTGAGGAATAGCACCAAATGCAAAGTTTTCACTTAACTAACTTTATTTAAGTAGAAAAAAATAGGATGCATTACTTATTGACTGACCCTCGTAATGAGTACCTAAATGAAGTTTTTATTTATATTTTAACCACCTACGATTTTCAAAGATCTAATGGAATAAATTTGTCGTGTCGTTGTTGAATTATTTAAATCTATGGATCGCATATTCGGCTCTTTTCAATTCTAAGAGATTCGTTAGTTCAATCCGTTCATTAAATATGCCGGTAATTTTGCATAACCAACATTATACAAAAATATGTCTTTATTGACAGTTAATTGAAACTTATCTGATAATATCGAGGAAGCACTAAAATTTTCCAATTGTCGATCGAAATATTTTATGTAAATCGTTGACCGTGCTTCCCAAATATTGGTAACTGACCATAGATGACGAATTTTGTCAATATTTTATTTTAAGACTTTCTGTTTGAATAAAAAACAAAAATAAATTAATAAATTTAGATTTCGAAATTCAAGACTGAAAGAAGTGGGATAAGGAAATTAGAAGGGGTACGTTTAAACGTAGTTATGCAGAAAGCAGCCATCAAACTGTCATAAAAAACTTTTGCAAAATTTTATCTAAAGATTAAATAATCAGATCTACACAATATATGCACGCCATTTTATTTTAACTTTTAAATGGATTTACATGTATATTACTAGAGATATTGGTGATTTTTCAGGTCTGTCTTCTGTAGAACACAAATTAAGAGGGTATAACCAGAGAAAACCAGAAATATGTCATTTTTAAATCAGATTTTAGACGAATTGACTCTTTTCCATAAAAAAAAATGATTTTGAAATATTGTTCTTTTATCTAGGAAACGCATGTTTTAGAATTTTAATTTTAGTTTAAATAAAATCATTGAAAAATATATACGTACATGTGTTTCTTGACAAAAATTGGTCCGTTTGTGTATTTATTTGCGCACTTACAAACTAATATATTTCAGATGTTTTACATTCTTATTTAACTTACACATTATTGAAAAACAATAAATAATTAGAATCAAAAAATAATTACAAAAAGTACATAATTTTAATGGTTTCAGCATTTTTGGATGTAGGTATAAATTAAAGCAAATTTGGAATGAAATAAAATCGATATTGAGTTATAATTTTAAAAAGCTGGTACGGAGAACAATTAATCTTTCTCACTGGAACCGCCCTGTACGATCGTAAGAACAACTTAAGACGAAATGTGGATTTTCGGCCGCTGGCTGGTCAAACGCTCTTAACGATTGTAAGGTCTGCGAACTGGCTAACCTTATGTGAAATGTGCATTCTGCAGAAAACAGCCAGAGCTGCCAACAACACTAAATGTGCGTAAATACAAGCGTCGTAATCGTTCTCTGCCGATTAGATAAACGTAATTTTTCTAATGTTAAGTATTTTTTTGGAATCAACCAATTGATTCTGGTTGTTTTTTTGGCTAAACACGTTTTGAAAAATACCTGTATTAAAAGTGTTTTGAGTGTGTTAAATGGATTTTTTCGAGATAAACTAATTTTTAAGAAGGCGATTACTTGTAGATTGCTTCTTTTGTGGAATTTCAGGGATGCCCGGGTTCATGTGTGTGGTTTGTCCAGATCTTAGAGGTGAATGCATCTTCCCACCAACTGCGTGGAGGGCCGGATTGTTAGACATTTGCAGCCTGGCTAGTTTAGAAGAACATTAACGTGAACAAAATTGACCTTTCTTCAACGGATGACGACAATATCTTATTTTTTTGGAAAAGCTGGATTCTGAATAATTACATAAATTTAATCGTCTTTATTAATTATTTTTTCATCGTGTTCTAAGAACTCTTGTTTATCCAAATTATTTTTCCACTGCGTTTTAAGAACTCTTGTTTATCCAAACTCTTTTTCGAGGTTGAGGTCAAAATTATGATTCACACGCCTTTTTATAGAAATGATATTTATGAATGAAAATAATTAAAGTTTGCAAAAGTCAGAATTAAAAGCAATGATTTTTAAAAAATTAATGTAATAATGTAACAAATTTTAAAGATCAACACCGTGACCTCGGTTCTAATTTGGCAACTTTCGTTTTTTTAATATTTATTCGCTAATAGATATTATTTACCGATTTACTTTCACCGCCTTTTGATGGGTATTTAAACGGTATTATTTGATATTAAAAAGAATAAAAATTGTCATTATGAAGTGAAGGGTTAAATGAAAAAACAGCAGTTGCACGATGGGACAAGAAAGACATGACTAGTTTTTAATTTATTCAATTCCCCATAATATATTATATGCGTTTGTTGCATCGTTGTCCCTTAACATTTTTTTAATATTTTTCTGATATTCCAAAACAAAAATTTCAGTTTTTTATTAAAATTGTCAACCGCTTGTTTTAAGTAAAAGATATAAAGAAAACATTGAACTAAAAAGATTGATCAAATCAAAAACATATATTTGTTTAGGCATCCAAATGCATAGCTTAGTTCCCCGTGAAATTAAAAATATACCTAGATTAAGCATACAAAACGTGGTAAACATTATGTAAGTGATAAGAATAGGTAAGCATAGTCAAAATGTTAATTAAAAACCGCATGTTTATGATAGACCAAACGAAGTGGACGTATTTTAAGTTTACAAAAATGTAAAAGAAATTAATGCTTTCCCTTAAATTTTGAATTTTGCAGCGTTCCGCGTTGTCGTTAAAGCAGTGCTTCATATGTCACTTATTTATTAATGCATTGTAGACCTCAGGTAGATTGTTAGAATAAATCATAAAAGGAAATTGACTTAATAAACATTAATGTCGGTTATTTATTTTTATTTAGCAATACAAGTGTTTTATTAATCAATCAATTGAAAGGAATTGAAGTACAATATTGAAGAAACGACATTTTAGTTTATTGAGTCAATTTCCTTTTATGATTTTTTCCAACGGTCTGTTAGACCGTTGGAAAAAATCGAATCGAAACGAAAAAAATCGAATCGAAACGAATATCGGAGCAGAACATACAAAACTGACCAATGCCCTGGAGCGTAATGGTTACCCAGCAAGGCAGACAAGGCAAATCATAAGAGCCAAATCTGCACCAAACGAAGACAGAATTGAACAAGATTCAAAGTAACAGACAGAATTGCCATGCTATTGAAAAAAGAAAGCATCAAGACTGTCTTCGGAACCACGACAAAAATACAAGACTTTTTGAGGCCTGCAAAGACCAAGTTTAGTTTAGAAACAGATGGAGTTTACAAACTCAGCTGTTCTGGATGTGACAAGGTTTATGTAGGCCAGACAGAGCGGACGATATCCAAAAGGATATCAGAACACTTTTGCGCCTGTAAACTTGGCCACCCTGACAAATCGGCAATCGCCGAGCACTTAATCGAAACCGGCCATTACTTTGGATTTGTCCCTGAGGTCCTGGGAAGACCCAAAACTCATAGAGCACGTCTGATTACGGAGGCAATTTAAATTCCCGAAAATCCTATAAATATTAATAGAGACGACGGAGCTAAGCTCAATAGTTTTTGGATCCGGTAATTGACGGTTACCTCAAGGCTAAACGCAAAAAGAACTCAGAACTCAGGTGCTCTTGCTAATAGAGAACAAGTTGACTCAATTTATACGGATTTTAGTAAAGCCTTTAATAAGGTTTGCATTAAAATTCTTATAAATAAATTGTCTAAACTAGGAATAAGTGGTAAATTATTATGCTGGATTAGGAATTATTTATCAAAACGTGTACTAACTCTCTCTATTAAAGAACACTTGTCTTACGAATTTGAAGCAACTAGTGGTGTGCCTCAGGGTTCGCACCTTGGTCCAATATTGTTTATACTATTTATAAACGATGTCACTTCCATATTCTCTGATGTTAACATATTATTATTTGCTGATGACATGAAAATTTATGAAATCATTAAAAATATATGCGACTGCTTGTCCCTTCAATCCAATTTTAAAAAATTCGCAGAATGGTGTACCATTAACAAACTTACACTTAACATTAAGAAATGTCAAATCATGAGTTTCTTTAGAATAAAAAACCCCATCAAATACAGTTATTCACTTAACAATCACAGTTTAATGTCAGTACCTGTAATAAGGGACCTAGGAATAACCTTCGACACTAAACTACTATTTATCAACCACATTGATATCATTACTAATAAAGCTATGAAAATGCTGGGTTTCATTCTAAGACTATGTAAAGATTTCAAAAACATTCATACATTTAAATTACTATATACAACTCTGGTTAGGAGTCATTTGGAATATAATTCCCCCATATGGAACCCTCTCTACAAAAGCCACGCAAACTCCATTGAAAAAATCGAACGCAAATTTATCCGATCAATTAATTTCAAATTAGGAATTCCCGCGGATGACATAAACTATGATTCTCTATTACAAAAAATGCGACTCTTATCGTTAAAAGATAGAAGAATACTCAATGATCTTATTTTTTTATTTAAAATGAACAATAACTGGTTTGACTCCCCTGAATTGGTATCGTTAATAAATTATCATGTACCTAGTAGAACAACTCGACTCAAAACACCTTATTATTGCAACAACACTCTCAGTAATGCAGAACAAAATTCAATAATACATCGTTTACACACTTTAGGTAATGAATTTGCTCATATCGATCATGCCGAAAGTCTGTTATCATACAAAAGATGCATTAGACAAAATTTATCTGCTAGTACTACATAATAAATAATAAGTATAATCATGTAACCATAATATTATGTCCTACGTATGCACTCTAATACCTATGGCTTAGAAACATATCATAGGTACCTATTTTTCATATCGCTTTGTATACTCCGTAATACCTTCCTTTTATTTATTATATATATTTTTTTAAATTTTGGTTATCTTCAATATTTGGCTCCTAAGAGCATTTCTTACTGTTTACTTGTCATACTTTTTTATATTTATAACTTTTGTACTTTATATTATTTACAAAGGTAACTTATAGTTTATGTTATTTCCTGCCTTTCAACTTTTTATCTTAACTTTTTACTTTTACATTATACTTTATATTTTATAGTTTACACTTTTACTTTATACTTTCATTTTATACATCATAATTCTATTTACTACTCACCTTAACTCCTTTCTTTTACCTTTTGTTTTTATATTTAACTTTACATTTATATGTCACTTTCTGATGTTATTGTATTATAATATATATAAATATAATTATGTCAAAGGTACATTTTGTGCCGTATGTTTTTGAAATAAATAAATAAATAAATAAAAAACATGCTGAAGTATATTGTAGCGCCAGCTCGTAGAGGAGTGGAGCTGGCGACACGGTATCGCTCCTAAGTGGATAAGTACAAACATCACCGATAACTATTACACATCTGCCCCGATGATGGACACTGTAACGCTGTCCGAAACGTTGGCTAAAGAAGGAAGTAGCGCAACACGTCATGATATCCCAAAAACTAATAGCAAAAATACTTTTGGCCGTGAAAATCTAAAATCGTATCGGTCTAACGGACGTTTACAATTAATTAATAAACAAGTCACAATTGACTTTTACATTCTAACTGTACTGTAAACGTACTGCTTTATCGACGACGTGGAATGTTGCAAAATTTAAAATTTAATGGAATATACTCGTATTTCCTTTGCACAATTAAGAGCGTTTAAAAAGCCAGCGGACGAAAATCCACATTTCGTCGAAAGTTGTTCTTACGATCGTATAGGGCGGTTACAAAGAGAAAGATTAATTATTCTCCGTACCAGTTTTTTTAAATTATAACGCAATATCGAATTTATTTCAATCCAAATTAGCTTTAATTTATACCTTCATCCAAAAATGCTGAAAGACGTGATGATAAAACTATTAAAATAATGTACTTTTGTAATTATTTTTTGATTATAAGTATTTATCATTTTTCAATAATGTCTAAATTTAATAAGAATGTTAAAAAAATCTGAAATATATTAGTTTGTAAGTGCGCAAATAAATACACAAATGGACCAATTTTTTTTTTATTTTTTATTTTTTATTTTTTTTTTTAGAAAAAGATAATTTTTTTTTAATTTTAAATACGTAAACGGCTATACTGCCTTTTATATTTTCGTCAAGTTACACATGTACGTACATATTTTTTAATGATTTTATTGAAACTAAAATTAAAATTGTAAAACATGCGTTTGCTAGATAATGTATTGATTTATTTTACTGCATGATTATATTATTTGAAATGGGTGTGGTATAATACAAAATCTTTTTTGAAAATCTGCCAACAAATCTGCCAACGACCTATGGAATAACCTTATTATACTAAATAAATAAAAAAAAAATCACAAAATTTATTACATGCGAATGCTAGATAAAAGAACAATCTTTCGAAATCCATTTATAATTTTTTGTGGAAAAGAGTCAATACATCTGAAATCTGATTTCAATATGACATATTTCTGGTTTTCTCTGGTAATGCCCTCTTAAATAAATCGGAAGATTTTTATTCCTGAATGAGATTCTTTTTACAGTTTTTTTTTCCATTTAAATATTTGACCTTATGCCACCCTATCCAGGTGTTTAGGAGAAACGATTTCAACGGTCTCCGTGAGGACACGGAGACAGATAGCCGTTTGTACTCCATTGAAGTCATTTAGTCTCTATTTTCTTCTATTGTTATTGTTACAACTTACAAATCGATTGATTCCACTAATTCATTTAAACTGAAGAAAAAAAAAGAAGATGCAGATGGTTTTTTCTATAAGTTTAGGCGAGTACCCCAAAAGAGTCTAATTGTTGTGAATCTGAAGAAGATGAGGTAGAGAAAATTGAGGGAGTACCTAACTATTCAGATCTGGTCACCAAACATGAATAAATTCATTTCAAGCTACTTTTTGATTCCGAATAGTGTTTTTTTGCCAGGGCGATACTTAAAGTACCTTGCACTTTGTAACGTGTCGCAATTAAACTATATTTATTTGAAATTAATAAATTGTGGAGTATCCGGGATTTTTTGAACTCCCATACTGCAAATCGCATATACGCCCCGTTTCTGCGTTTCTTTCGCCTTGGTTTCTATCTACATAACTCTCAGTAATAGTACGTATTTTTTTTTATCTCGATCACTAATCGTTTTAGCTTATTTTTAAAAAGCAGGATAAATATACTTTTTATTATTCGGATTAAATTACAGAATTCAAGATATAAAAGCTGATAAAAATAATAATCAGATATCTACCGATTTATATGGTCTTCTGTTAAGTAAAACGTACGATTTTTTGGAATAACGCTCATAAAACATATTATTTATGGTAAGCAGTAGATGCTTAAAGTTTATGAAATAATCTCTGAGATCACCTACGACTTGTGATAAGTTACCACATTGACATTATTTAAGACCAATTTCATTTCAATTAAAGGTGTTATGATTCCAATGAATCAGAAGTTTTATGCAAACACGGGTTGATTTATTTTTTCTTTACGTGTATTCACGCAATATATATGAGATTGATTAGGTATGCATTCGCAGACTTGGTGGAGAGCAAATGTCAAAAATCCTGAAATTATCCCACCTACCTAATTTTCCAATCCCTAAAGTGTCACCATGACTAATGCAATTGTTGCATATAAAGTGCTTAACATGCAACAATTGCAATTGCTTAGTAGTGGCAGTGTGCACATTGGAGCTATCCGTGTAAATTAATAACTCAGACATGGCGCATAGCGCATATCATAACATATGTGTAGAAAAATATTACGATTTGAAAGTTAAATTTAAGTTTGTGAAGTGTACACCAGAACCCGGACACCAGTGAGGCCCATCTACAACGGTGAGTCTTTTTATCCAATCCGGGCTTATCTTATTTTCCAGAAGCCCAGATCTGAACCATCGACAGACACTATCAATCAAGTTTTGCGACTGCATGCGTATCGTCCCACATAACTTAGCGATCATCGTAGTTTCGGGACTGGTCCTTCGGATTGTTGCACAGGGCTTCGCTCTGCAGCATTTAACCGCCAAACATTACAATGAAGTCGCATTTTCGTGACAACAAAATGAATACTTCACAATAGTTCCTACGGTTCCCCGTTAGTCGAAGCCAGCAAGACTAAAACTTTCCCAATTGAAATATGAGAAAGAAGGAGAAATAAAGGAAAGAGATGGGCTATATAGTGAGCCAGTAGAACTTTGTCTTTATTTACATTTGGCTTATTGCGTGGTAATATTTTTGTATCACACTAATAAATTGGCAGCGCCCTCACAAGAAGATCAACAATTCGAATTCCATGTAAATGGAAACGAACTCAAACTCCCGAAGGTAAATAAAGAATAAGCACCACAGAGAAAATTCAATATAGATAAATGAAACAATTTAACTTTGTTTGAACCACTTTTATATTTGAGTAAATCCGACCGGTTTCAGAACGACCATTCCTTCTTCAGGGCAAATAAATATTGTTTCATTTATCTATAATGGATAACCACAAAGTTATAGCAATTCAAAAGTATAAAATTCAATACTTATAGGTATATATATATTTTTAAAGTTAAATATTGGCTTCTATAGCATATTTTAAACTTAAATGTTGTCATTAATCCATATCCTGTACATTGACACTCTGGTATACACTCCCGGATATTGTGGTTGTGCGCAGCCTCTCTTCCACGAGGCCATTCCCATGAGGAGGTTGTTGGAAATCAAGGGTCCACCAACGTCGCCTTGACAGGAGTCTTTGCCCCCGACACCAAGTAAACCAGCGCAGAACATGTTATCGGTGATGTCATTATATCCGGAGTAGGCAGAAGCGCATTGCTCGTGATTCACAGATGGAACAGTTACTTTTTGAAGTTGAGTTGGAGAACAGCCACCATCCTAAACATGCAAAGAAAAGTGTGTAATTTAATTTATTTATAAAAATGAATTTATTTACGTACACTGTAGAGAAAAAACAATATCGGACAATATCCTTGCAGTACCCCTACAGTGTTTTCAATTAGATATATAATATTGTGTTATATTTTTTTGTTGTTTTTCTGTATGTTTATTTAAATTATTTTTAAACCTTTGCTACTTATTTTTGTAAATATTCCTTTTATGTCTTTAATTCAGTTATGTCTTTAATTTATGTCTTCAATTTCCACTTTTTATTTCAGAAACAAATTTTTTAACAGTTTTGTCGAAAGGTGCGTGTCGATAGGATGTATGTAGGTCAATATTGCATAAAAGTATCGCTAAAATCGTTCAACTATACTACAATAAATTGCATTTACGCCCAGCGGTGTCCCACATTTGTTTCTACCTGCACACCAAATGTAAAACTTTCATTGACTCCATCACTTTGATAGTCCGTGCAGACCGTGCAGTTTGGTCTTAGCTGATTGAAAGTCGGCACGCTTCAATGCCACATCTCGTTTCGTTTCTCTTAAATATATTAGTGACCAACTCAAAATTTTGAAAAATTTTGGAAAATTAATAAATATTTTTAATACCGATAGCTTTCCCCATCCAGTGACATCACAAGATGAGTTATCGGCGATCGGAGTGCCTTGAGCGGGAAGAGTTGCCGTTTTTGCTTCTGGACCGAGGTTGATCGGGTTAGCCAAATGGAGAATGGCCAGATCATTAGCAAAAGTTTGCGGATTGTAGAGGTTATGAATCACGAAATCGGAAACTTGTATCACTTGACCGCAATCATTGTGGAAAGAAGACCCGGCACGAACCCTCCACTGACTAGGTGTGGTACTGAAATATAGAGAATAAAATTAAATACGTAATAAAAATCCCATATGAAAACATTTTCCACCACTACGTAGATTGTTAATTATTAATAGCAAACAACGATCATTTTAACAGTTTCTATTAATCATAAAGAAAACATAAGGTGAATAATAGAACACTAAAGCGAACGTTAGATATTAGCGGAAAAGACGGAACGTGGCCAAATTGTAACAATTTATAACATAAACTTAAATTTCGTAAAATGACTATTTCTGTTTCTAATCCCGCTTTTATAATATAAGTTATTTGCCTTACTCAATTACAAACATTGCTTTACTTACTTGTAAACGCATTCACCAGCTGTGAGGATGGAAGTCTTGCTGAGGATGACTCCTCCACAGGACAGATAGTACAAACCAGAGTTGTTGGAGTCAAACAATAGAGCAACTTGCCATGGGGCTTCTTCGATGAGGATTGGATTTCCTCCAACAATCCCTTCAGTAGGATGGATAACGGCTGCAAAACGTATTTAAACCAGCAAGTGGGTATGAGTAAAATTTATACACGTAAATTGTGGTAATTGTTCATCTTGGGATAATGGCGATCAACACCACCTAAAATAGGTTGTGGAGTTTAACTGGTATAATTCGTAAGACTATAAAAAGTTACACACACAGAAGGCAGGGACATCAAGACGATGAAACACAAAGGCCTACTCGTTTATTAGCATATCCACTGTCATTCTGTCTCATGGCTATATTCCACAAACTTTACTGAACAAAAAAAATCTATGAGTATACTGCAAGTGAACTCTCCAAAAACTCATGTTGTATATCTTACATTCTCCTTTCATTAAACCCCAATAAATCTTGGGTGAAAATATATTTTAAAGATTCCGATAATGTAAAAAAACTGTTGGTTAACAGAACTGTAAACAAATAGTAGGGAATAAAAACCAATTAAACTCTGAATCAAAATCGCAACTATATAGTATAGCTACTGATTACCGATATCTTGAAATTAAGAGTAATTAAAAAAAAATTAAAACAGAAAAATTCCTTAAACTAGCCAGCGCAGATTTTTGTGGGGATACATCTTAGAATTAAAATGTTGACATAAAAATACAATTTTAGTAAAATAATGTTTCAATAGCTACACATGAATATTACACGGTATCAATAAAGTATTTTTGAATAAATTAAACTCTACATGAAAGAAAGACGAACCACAGTTTACCTGCGCTGATAATTTATTTATGGTTTCAGTAAGTCTTTAAAAATAACACTGTCTTGTAATTTATTTTCCCTTTTGCACCAAAACTTACTTCCTAGACAAAAAGAATAATTTATTGAATAGCGTGCAATGATAGCAATTGAATTTTTTACGGTACTAAATTTAACTAATGAATTTAAAACTCAACAATCTAAAAAGAGTATACTATGCACTAATCCAGTCATCAATTCAATATGGAATTATTGGATGGGGGGGGGGGTCATACAACAATATTCTAACTCCGATCAAAGTGATCCAGAAGCTAATCATTAAAGTAATCCTAAAGAAACCCTCCACTTATCCAACAGAAACGCTTTTCGCCGATTTCGCGGTGCCTCGAGTAGAGAATATCTTATTACAAGCAATAATTGTCAGCCTGAAACACTCATTTACATTGAAAAATCTTCCGAGAAAAGATACTTGCCGCCAACGGTCCCGTTGGCGGCAAGTATCTTTTCTCGGAAGATTTTTCAATGTAAATGAGTGTTTCAGGCTGACAATTATTGCTTGTAATAATTGTTACCCTTTGTGCTATGCATAAAAATCTTGTCTAAACGTTAGTTTATAAATTAAAAAATAATAATTAATAAGAGAATATCTTCAAGAAAAATGCAATTATCCAAATCTACAAAGATAATATCATCAAAAAATTTGAAACCCATCAATCAAAAAGATATGAAGACAACTTCAAAATACCAAAATTTAATACCAAACTAATGCAAAACAATTATATCTATTTAGGAATAAAGTTTTTCAACAACCTTCCGATTGAAATAAAACAAACCAAAGACATCAATAAACTGAAACTCAAACTGAAGCTACACTTCATCGGGAATAATTAACTTAATAATTACCTGTTTTTCTCTTTCTTTCTATGTATTATCAATCTATATTCATCTCTATTTTATTTAGATTTTTCGAATTTCACTTAAGTGCATAATATTTTAGTATGTAACCGTATTCCATGTATATACACCTACACTTATAGATAATCCAGAAGTTTCAATTGTTCCCATTATATACTTACCTATTGCATAATGTTATTCTATTTCTGTTATAATTAGTGTAACTCGCTCATCAAGCACAAGAACTAGTTTCTTCTTTGGTGAGATTGCAATTTTAATTAATTTGTGTACCGATTTGTAATTTATATAAAACCACTGTACTATATATCTATATTTAATAAAAAAAAATAACATTTATTAAAAAATGCTGTACATACTAATAGAAGAATACGAAAATTTTAAAAGGGACATTTATTTGAAATATAAAAATAAATCAGAATATTACCAATTGCACACAAGGCGAGCAGCAGTGCAAACTTAAGCATTTTTACAAAAACTATTCGGGACCGTCCATTTTACAAACGTATTTAATTGAGTATTCAGTGAAATAAAACTTATCAGATGGGCCTCCAGATTATTTTATTTATTTATTTATTTATTTCAAAACATACGGCACAACATGTGCCATTGACATAATTATATTTATATATATTATAATACAATAACATAAGAAAGTGACATATAAATGTAAAGTTAAATATAAAAACAAAGGGTAAAACAAAGGAGTTAAGGTAATGAGTAGTAAATAGAATTAGGATGTATAAAATGAAAGTATAAAGTAAAAGTGTAAACTATAAAATATAAAGTATAATGTAAAAGTAAAAAGTTTAGATAAAAAGTTGAAAGGCAGGAAATAATATAAACTATAAGTTACCTTTGTAAATAATATAAAGTACAAAAGTTATAAATATAAAAAAAAGTATGACAAGTTAACAGTAAGAAATGCTCTTAGGAGCCAAATATTGAAGATAACCAAAATTTTAAAAAAAGATATAATAAATAAAAGGAAGGTATTACGGAGTATACAAAGTGATATGAAAAATAGGTACCTATGATATGTTTCTAAGCCATAAGTATTAGAGTGCATACTGGTAGGACATAATATTATGGTTATATGATTATACTTATTATTTATTATGTAGTACTAGCAGATAAATTTTGTCTAATGCATCTTTTGTATGATGACAGACTTTCGGCATGATCGATATGAGCAAATTCATTACCTAAAGTGTGTAAACGATGTATTATTGAATTTTGTTCTGCATTACTGAGAGTGTTGTTGCAATAATAAGGTGTTTTGAGTCGAGTTGTTCCACTAGGTACATGATAATTTATTAACGATACCAATTCAGGGGAGTCAAACCAGTTATTTTTTATTTTAAATAAAAAAATAATATCATTGAGTATTCTTCTATCTTTTAACGATAAGAGTCGCATTTTTGTAATAGAGAATCATAGTTTATGTCATCCGCGGGAATTCCTAATTTGAAATTAATTGATCGGAGAAATTTGCGTTGGATTTTTTCAATGGAGTTTGCGTGGCTTTTGTAGAGAGGGTTCCATATGGGGGAATTATATTCCAAATGACTCCTAACTAGACGTGGGCAAAATTGAATGACCGAATTAAATGAATAAATTCAATCTTGTGACACACTCAATCTAATTCTCAATTTCAAAAGGAATTGATTCTTCATTCCTTATCTTTGGCCTTGCATCCTACGATTTTTAATGACACCATACATTTTTAATTTCCATTTATTTTACTGTTAAATTATTTCAATGAATAATGTGTTCTGTAAACGATTTAAATATTATATTGTTTCATAGGTATTTAAATATTATTAAACGGGCCGCGCGCCGCGAAGTGGTCGACGGACGGTATTGTGAACGACTCGCCTATTACGGTTGTATTCCGCTACCGCCGCGCCGCCATTCTAAAAACACCCGAACATCATCAAAGTCCATGTCCCTAAATGGCCAAAACGCGGCCGCGATTCATCCGGGTTGTAATAATCTAATCAATAGTCCTGAGATTGTACTAAGGTCCCCGCCGTCCCAGGTCCGTGTTCAATGTCCGCGTCCCAGGTATCTAGTCTGTCGAAATCGAGATTGTCCGATTCCGACAGACAGAGGAATTAAAACAAAAGTCTTTTTCACTTGTGACGTCATGGTCTTTTGTAAATCTCAGACCTAGAAATGGCGTCAGGCGTCATCGTCACGTCAATGTCACGATATGTCCCAAACGCATCCCAGTCCTAGGTCCGCAGCTCGCGAGTAAATCAAGTCACTGCTAGGTAAGACACAAAACATTAGTCAAAAGTTACTAATTCATTCCTCAATGCCAGCCCTTAATCCGTCCGCGCGGTTCATTTATTCCCCCGCGCGCCAAGCCGTCAATTTCATTACATAGTTAGTCGAAAACTTTCGACTTTGAATCTGAACATCAGCAGTAAGAAGCTAAAATGATGCTTATCTGTTTTTTGGTACGTACGGAAGATATTGTACCTACATACTTTTAGACGTAGATCTTGGGTCGATATAATATGTAAATTTGCAGATATTATAAGGCCAATTAGCTGTGGTTAGCTGTCATAAAATACTCATCTTAATGTTAAATGTATGTTTATATTAGATCACGTGAAATAGAACAAAATTATAAGTTTAATAAATAAAATAAAATCAATAAAATTTTAAGGGTGAAACGAAAACTTGTATAATTTTAAGATATAATTGCTAGCAATAAATACATTTTACATACGAAAAATTGCGACACTAAAAAAAGACAAACAATATAGGATTTAGCCGGCGAGATAATGAGATAGAATGTTCGGTCTCCTCTTTGTGTGGTGTTTCGTAGCCTATTGGTCTTCTCTTTGTGCGGTGCTTCGTAGCCTCCCCACTCATTGTGATTTGAAAACCGATGAAACGAAAATGTGACACTAAAAAGAGTCAAACACATTAATCTATAGGTTTTAGCGAGATAATCAGATAGAATAATCGGTCTCCTCTTTGTGCGATGCTTGGTAGCCTATCAGTCTCCTCTTTCGCGGTACTCCGGGTACTCCGTGGCCTCCCGGTCTCGTGTGCGGTGTTAGCCTCCCCATTCATTTAATTTTCAATTTTTTTTTTTTTCTTTTTTTTTTTTTTTTTTTGGGATTTAATTGAATTAAAGGAATGAATTAAAGGAATCAATTCAAAAGGCCATGGGAATCAGACTGAATCGATTCACTCCTGGGAATCATTCTGCCCACTTCTACTCCTAACCAGTGTTGTATATAGTAATTTAAATGTATGAATGTTTTTGAAATCTTTACATAGTCTTAGAATGAAACCCAGCATTTTCATAGCTTTATTAGTAATGATATCAATGTGGTTGATAAATAGTAGTTTAGTGTCGAAGGTTATTCCGAGGTCCCTTATTACAGGTACTGACATTAAACTGTGATTGTTAAGTGAATAACTGTATTTGATGGGGTTTTTTATTCTAAAGAAACTCATGATTTGACATTTTTTAATGTTAAGTGTAAGTTTGTTAATGGTACACCATTCTGCGAATTTTACAAAATTGGATTGAAGGGACAAGCAGTCGTATATATTTTTAATGATTTTATAAATTTTCATTTCATCAGCAAATAATAATATGTTAACATCAGAGAATATGGAAGCGACATCGTTTATAAATAGTATAAACAATATTGGACCAAGGTGCGAACCCTGAGGCACACCACTAGTTGCTTCAAATTCGTAAGACAAGTGTTCTTTAATAGAGATAGTTAGTACACGTTTTGATAAATAATTCCTAATCCAGCATAATAATTTACCACTTATTCCTAGTTTAGACAATTTATTTATAAGAATTTTAATGCAAACCTTATCAAAATAACTCTAGTTCATAAAGTGAGTAGAAGACAGAGTCATTCACATTTTCCTTACAAAGTGATTGTAAAACATGGTGGAACAGTCTGGGTCCAGAGCTGTATGCATGTGTATGGTTGTAAACTTAGGCCCTCCGTTCATGGAGATACTTACAATCTCCGTAACTGTGACGAAACCACAAGTACCCTGCTGATATTCTACTTTTTAATGCCAGTCTCCGTACACGGACACGGCGCTATCCGAAATATGCTGAACTCGATCATTTTTCACGTGGAGCCGTGGAGCTAACACGCTGTCAAGCGATGTCGTATGACTTTTTGTCCAACATCAATCCATGCCTTCTCCACTAAATCCTTTCTTACGTATTCTGTTATAACGTATAGTTATATAAACATGCATTTTTTCCACTTTCAGAACAAATCTAACATTATTTTCGTGTTTCGACGCCATTTCTGTCATACGTCAAACGAATAAGTACCAGACATAAATGATGCGAAGCGTCGCGTGCAATCAGCACTGTCGGTATCGTGATACTGATTGGTAACCGACAGCCACTGCGTAGCGCCTTGAACGAGCACCAGCAAAATCGTAAGGGGAGTACTTACGATCGCTCATGAGGATCGAGTATCTTGTAACTTGTAAGTATCTCCGCGAACGGAGGAACTAAGGGTTGTGAGTCGAGTATCATTTTTATTGCTTTTTATAGTGCTTTCGAGACTATACCAAATATCCCTTTCACCGTATCTTGCCAATGGTGACCGGCCAACTCTGAATGAAATCAACTCGGATCCACCTCAGAAAGGTAATTAAGACTGATAATAAAAACATATTTTAAAAAAATGGTTAAATAGGTTAAGTTAGGTTAGGGTGACCGGATATTTAAAAAATATTTTTTCATAGCTTTTAATGACCTTTCTGAGAAGGTTCTGAGTTGGTTTCATTCTGAGTTGGCATGAAACCGTTGTCAATATTGATATCAAATAATGTTTGGAAGACCCATCCAAAACATTCATTTCAAAACAAAATGCATGTTAAAGTTGCAATAAAATTGATTGATGTTGTCATTTAGTACCGTCTAACTGATAAATATATAACGACAGCTAATAGGGAAGAAAAAATACAGTACCAAAAACGATAAGAACTTTTTTATTGAATTCGCTACATTATTGAACAAGAACATGTTGTATTCGGTTCCATGCCAATTCAGAACAAAACCAACTCAGAAACACTTCAGAAAGGTCATTAAAAGCTATGAAAAAATAATTTTAAAATAACCCGTAACCCTAAACTAACTTAACCTTTTTAACCAATTTTTGTATATTTTTTATCATCACTCTTAATAATATTTAATAATAATATTTGGCTAATTTATATAGCGCCGTTTTCGCGAAAAATCACCTCAAGGGCGCTGACCTTTCTGAGGTGCTTCTGAGTTGGTTTCATTCTTAGTTCTCCGGTCACCGTTGTATTCAATATGCAATTCATCCCAAAATTGAAGTTTCCGAAAAAAGCATGTATTCTTCTTGGTACATTTTTAAATTGAATTTATTTTATTTTATAATTTTTTTTACTCTTTATTTTAAGCACCCGCTAAACTGCCAGAGCAGTTTGTCAGCAGGTCAATTTTACAATAGTAATATAACTAAAGCACACATATAACAAGAAACCACAAAATAGAAAATAAATGAAAAAAAAAATACAGAAGAATAACTTTTGTAATTACAATACAAATGCATAAAATACGCAGAAAGACAGATATAAAACAGGCAAATTAGTCATAGTCACTATTTACACATAATATAATAAACAATCTATCTATTTATATAAATAAAAATGAATCGCCGAAATGGATGTGCGAGGATAACTTCCGAACGACTGCACCAACTAGGATAATTGAACGGGGGGGAAGGAGGGAAGTGGAGTGGGGAGAGGGAAGGTGGAGAAGGCGGAGTGTGAACGCGAGATGGGAAGGGGATGCGAGAGAGGAAGGGGAGGCGAAAGGGGAACAGGGTGAATGGGAAAGGACACACGGTGAGAAACAATTAATTTATTAAATGGCATAGCAACGCATGCCGAGATCCAGTTAGTATCAATATAAAAAGTCTTGGCATCTTATTAAATATGGCAGGGACAAGGTAAAAAATATCTGTTGCCCATTAACATTTTTTTTTTTTTTTTTTTTTAATTTTTTTTTCTTGCAGAAAAAGCAGAACTTGTTTATAATAAACTGTTTTTATACATTGAATAATAATATTATAAAATAAATAAAAAATTAAAATGGAGTTCTACAAAATAAACTTAATAACAATAAATAATTATATCTAAAATTGTAAATTTTAATTTTTTTTTTTTTTTTTAATTTTTTTTTTTTGGTAGAGTACATACAATAGATACATAAATATAATGAGAGTATATAAAAAAAAACTTAATACAATTATTAAATACAAATATACATATTTTTTTTAAATGTTCTCCCATAATAAGCAAATGCTTGTGTGTACGGGAGGAAGTATTATTTGTTAGGTTATTTTGATTTTTTTTTTTAAATTTAGTTTATAGTAAGAATAAGAGAAACATATGTGTGTATATGTATATATATTTTTTTAATTATTATTTATTATTTATTTTTTTTAGTTAAGGTTTTCAGTATATTTTTTTAATTGTGTTTTGAAATTTTTGAAACTGTATCTTATATTTTCTGGTAATTTATTAAAGAAATTTGTTCCTAAGTATTTATAGTTTTGTTGACCCAAAGTTTTTTTACAAATGTGAATTGGTAACATGTATTTTTGCCTGAGATTTACTGTGTTTTTGAAGGGTATGGATTTGTTTAGGATATCCTCTTTGTAAACTTGTAAGGTTGAATGATACAGGAAGAGAGTATTTAATTTTCTGACTTTAAATTCTTTGAATATGAGTTCAGATGGATATAGAAAACATTTTTTTAATATTATTTTAATTATTAGTTCTTGCGCAATGTAAAGAGATTGTGTGTGAGTTTTATAGGCGCCACCCCATCCTATTATACCATATTGGATTATGGATTGACAGAATGCGAAGTACGTCATTCTCAGTAGTTCTTTACTTAGAATGTGTCTCAAACAGCTAAAAATATATGTCAATTTTCGTACTCTGTTTTTAAGAATGGTTATATGCGGTATCCATTTTAGACATTGGTCAATAGTGATTCCTAGATATTTGGTGGAAGTTTTCATTTCAATATTAGTACACAATAAGTTACAGTGTTGTTGTTGAGTGTGTGGTGCAGAATGGATCCTTATGTTTTTTTCATACGGCGTGTTTGGTTTTTTTATGAAAAATGGTATGTAATGTGTTTTTTTAGAGTTTAATGTTAGTAGGTTATTGTTAAACCATGTTTTTAATTCATTTATGTCTATGTTAGCCTTTTTATTCAGTTCTAACCATGTGTTTGCTTTTAGAAGAAGCACTGTGTCATCTGCACATGAGATAATTTCCCCGTATTTAGCAACTTCAAATATATCATTTACATATAATATGAACAAAAGTGGTCCTAGAACTGTGCCTTGTGGTATTGAGAAGTTACTACTTTCGGAATCACTTAGTTCATTTAATAATTTTACTTGTTGTGGTCTATTTTCCAAAAAGCTTATAATCCAGGATAGCACCAGTCCATTTATTCCAATTGATTTGTTTTTTTTTTTATTAAGTTAGTATGAGATATACTATCAAATGCTTTTTTTAGGTCAATAAATATTCCAATGCATTTTTCATTTGAGTCTAGGGCGGTATATATATAGTTTGTTATTTTCGCAATGGCATCATGGGTGCTGGTGTTTTTTTTTGAAACCATACTGTTTAGAATTTATAATGTGATGTTGTTCTAAGAAGGCCCAGATTTGGTTTTTTACAATTTTTTCGAATATTTTTGATATATTAGATAAAAGGGATATAGGGCGGTAATTTTGTGGGTCTTTTGGGCAGTCTGCTTTATATATTGGTGTTATTATTGTTCTTTTGTAATTATTTGGAAATACACCTTTTATAAGGCTTGTATTTATTATATGAGTTAATGGGCAAATTAGATATTGTTTCATTGTTTTTAATATGTTTACATCTATGTTGTCATAACCGGGAGCAGAGCCCCCCTTTAAATCATCGATAACTTTTCCAACATCAGTTTCTGTTATTTTGTTGAAATTATTATATTGGTGTTGGGTAGTGTGGGGATTATTTTTATTATTGTTGGGAGACGTTTGTATAGCGTTTGCCAGATTTTTTCCAACACTTACAAAATAGTTGTTTAAAATATTACAGCATTTTTTAGTGTCGAGTTGGACATTGAACATTATACACATAATGGAATAGCGATTATAAAATATATTATTTACGATTAATAGCAATTAATTAAAGTTAATGAAATAATTGTTGAGGTCACTTACGGCTTTTGATTAGTTACCCACCTAAAAAAGATCGGTTTATCTTTTCAGCGACATTATTTAAGACTAATTTTATTTGAATTAAATGTATTATGATTCCAATTAATTAGAAGTTTTATGCAAACAAAGGTTAATTTTTTTTTTACGTGAATACCTCACAAGAGTTCGAACTGCTCCCTGTTTGTCGGAGCCTGTGAGACTAAGACATTCCCAGTTGAAATTTGTCGTGAGGCTGAAGGGTACGGGAGAGAAAGGAGATGAGAAAGGTGTCGAAAGATCTCTTCACCAAACATGAAGTCCTTTTCAATTCAGAATGGAGAACGATAGGCAATGAAGGATGGTATAGAATGATAAAAGTACATTTCAACCGGTACATTGTCAACCGTTAACCGGGCTCGCAAATATTGCTAACTGACTGTAGATGATGTATATGTTATAGTCAAGCCTCGAAGCTCACGACACAAGCAACATTTTCCGCTTGCTGTGGTGGTAGTTGAAGATTTTCAAACATTGTTAGGTTATTCATAACCCAACAACCCAATAACCATTTAAAAATAATCACATCAATGGTGCTTAAAAAACCTGGACAATGTTAAGATTCCAGTTAAGGAAGGAGGTGTAGAGTGCGTGAGAAGGAACCTAAGCGATTCCTTTAGAAACTTGTTAAGGGTGCTTAGGGTGTGAACATACTAAAAGTCCTGACGTCTAGTTGGCGAGCTAGGATGGAGGGGGGGGGGGGGTGGAGCTCCCAATTTTCGGGTTTCTGCTTATATTTGAAAAATGGAGCGCCGCAGAGGAAAATTTTCTTTAAATAAGTAAAAGCTCATATAATTATCTACAACTTTTATTCTAAACTAGCTGACCCGACGAACTTCGTACCGCCTCAGAATCAATAGTGTTGAATTAAATTGAGTTTTTTTATTAAGTTAAAAATTACGCAATGAAGCAATTATCAATGCGCAACTGTCCGTGTTTTGTTTTTGTCATTATCAGAGATGGCGTTATGTACGGATTTATATTTTTGTGATTTTCTTACTTTTACAATCACTTACAGGAATTCGGGAGGCGGATACGGGTGCCGCCGCTTATATTATATATTGCCGGTTATTGAATAACCAACACCGCTGCCATAGATCACCCCAAGTGATTCGCTACGTTTGGTGATTTAGCAGGGGTGCCCGGGTTCATGAGGTGACTTATGTCCGGGTCTTGGCAGTTGATGTGCCTGCCCACCTGCTGCGTGGCGGGCCGGGTCGAGAGAGACTGGTTGAGGGAGGCCTTTTGACCTTTCCAGCCGGACTCTCTCGACCCATTGCCTTGCACCACAGTTGGAGGGATGGATTCATACGTCCGTCACTCCCGGACACACTGACCCCCAGATTCCTAGCCACCCCTCATACCCTTTTCCTTCCCAGAACTTTCTATCCTCCCCATTCCTTAAAAAGATCCTCCACACAGCATCCCCTAAGATGACATAGGTCCTGAGAGAAATTATTTTCCTCAGGGCCTCCTGTGTGGAGCTTATGTAAAAAAAATGCGTTTCATTTCAGAGATTTATCATAATTATTGTATTTTTCCTTTGGAGGTAGGCAGACATACGTTCACCATTTGTCTCATTTTCGACTATTGACATTGAGTGTGTAAGAAAGAATGGCAGCATTATATGATTAAAAACAAGTGCTCAACAATCAACGCATTGACATTTGACGTTTTTGAATGTTTGGAATTCATGCACAGTTCAATATTATACCCCTCACAATATTGCTGCAGTTCTTTCAAAATAGGAGAATTCGTTCCATACAAAATGTAGGGGAAAATAATTTTCTTTATAACTATTTATTTCGTTAACTTTTGTGATGTTTTAATAGTTATTATCCTATCCGGGGCGGAGACTAATCCAACAAATCAAAGATCATCAAAATCAGCCCAGCCGTTCTCGAGTTATAAATAGTGTAACTAACCCGACTTTGTTTTATATATTAAGATGTATATTTCAAAATCCCAGCCGTTTTTGAGATACACGCTCCACAAATGTAGGTATTTTCGAAAAAAATAATTTTACCTCACATTTTTCATTAAACATTCCTTCATATCGTCTAAAATATTTGTCAATGAAAGAAATTTGTTTGAAAGAAATTTAAAAAAAATAATTTTCTTTTAGAATATTTAAACATATGTAAGTTTATCTCCAACCGGTCAACATTCACAGCAATTTTAAGTTTTTTCGTAAAATGTTGTCATTTTCAGAAAAAGCTGTTTTTTTCTTGACAGACTACTTTTGTTCGTTTGCATAATAATAAAATAAGTCACTAAACGTAGCGAACCACTTGGGTCGACCTATGGCAGGGGTGTCGGTTATCCAACAATTGTTTCCCGGGCGCCAGTACCCATGACCACCTCCGATATCGGTAAAGAGAAATTAAATATTGTAATAATAATAATAGTAGTCCCGTTATAATAATATAGCGCCGTCTGTGATGGTTCACCTCTAGAGCGTATTACACTGCGAAGGTGACGTAACATAAAACATGGAGAAAATAACAAATATTTTCATACAAATATTATATAATGTATATTGTAAAATTGTAAAATTGTAAACGTTGGAGTATTGGGGGCGGGGTAAGAGGTTGGGTTGTTACTCGGCTGAGTGACCAATGATTACATGCGGAAGATTTTTTCTTTGATTTTGAAGATAAAAAATTTGAAAAAAAGTCATCGGAAAAGTCAACGGAGACCAAAATTTGATTTACATTTTTACTCCAAGTAATGTCAAGAATCATTGAAATCAGCAAGTCAAGTGACTTTAACTTCCTGTAGAAGCTCAGCAATGTAAACGCTAATTTGAATGTACTCTCCCCTCTTCATAGCACGCCCATGGATGCCGTGGGCCCTGAAGGAAATTATTGTGAATATATTATATATTAACGTGTAAAGTTAATCTAAAAAATAAACATATATGCTACTGAATATGTTGATAAGAAGTGTAAGATCAACATACACAAAGGAAGGACAACTGACCGACCAAGGCCTTTCGACTTCTAGGCAGAAACGGGCTAATGATATTGATCATCTGTGTAAGAAAGAATTTCGGTTTTTTAGAGAGCGTTTGACCAATTTCATCAGAAATTAAGAAAAATATAAGCTTACTTTGAGCACACGGACACGCCCACAACACACTTCTTGTTATGCAATTATGGTTGCATCGCGATTTCAGAAAGAAAGTTCGGACTGTAAGAAAAAACTGTTAAAATTACATGCACTAAAAAAAACAAGGAAGGACATCGTAGACTAAAGATTTCACATTTTTTTAACCATACCCGTCTCCCAAATTGATAAGAGAAACTAAGATGATAGTAGTTCCGTTATAATAATAAAGCGCTATTTGAACGTTCACCTCTAGTGCACATTACACTTAATAGGTAACCTAATGTAATACATTGAGAAAATAACTGATATTTTCGTATAAATATTTTAAAATTGGCAGCCCTAACTTATCGACTTGCCTTACGAAAAAAGTTTTCAAAAGGCGCGCTGCGCTGCCCAATATTATTTGATTATCAGCCAAGTTTCAAACCCGGTAAAAACAACTCCTATCGGTAAGTTTTAATACTAAATGCCCACATTGGTCAAAATTGAAATATTTTGTGCGAATAGCGGAGTCTTAAAGCTACCTATTCATATTAACAGTATTTCGCATTTATAGATATGGATTATACTCACCAAACATAACTTCAGTTAGTTATAGTCGACGTTTGACTGAGTCTGCCAGTCGCTTCTAGGATCGACTAGGCAAAGCCCAAAACAGATTGTTTTACTTTCGATGTTTGACTGAAAAATTAGCAACTTCTATGTTTGACAAAAAATACTTTAATCAAAGGCCGAAATTGGAATTAATTTCGGGGTTAGCCCGAAGGCTTTGGTCAAACCTAGGATAAACCAGTCATTCCGCGAAGAGACTGCATCAAGAAGACCTAAATCGACTTTTTGCATACTGTAAATTAAACAAATTAGTCCTAAACATTTCTAAGTGCAACAAATTATCTTTTACGCGTAACAAAAATAAAATTTCTTTTAATTATTACTTTCATGATACACAAATCCATGAAATAGAATCAATCCGTGACCTTGGGGTAGTACTGGATGTAAAACTAAATTTTATCAAACACATTAACGAAGTAATCAACAAAGCCAATAAAATGTTGGGATTTATAATTCGCATATCTAAACCTTTTCGCAATATTAAAACTCTGTATTCCCTTTACACCACGTATATCCGCCCCCACTTAGAATACTGCACACTAATTTGGGCACCGTTCTACCAATGCCATATTGACAGAATCGAAAGTGTACAAAATAAATTTTTTAAACACATAAATTATAAATTCAAATTACTCTTTGCAAATAATACCGAATCCTTAAAATTTCACAACTTTACTCCACTTCAAACACGAAGATTAATATCTGATCAAATATTTTTATACAAAATTCTGAATAACGGCCTGGACTCTCCTGAACTCGTAAATTATTTAAGAATTCACATACCTACAAGGCCAACCAGACTAAACCATTTTTTTCATTTGCCAGCGTGCAGAACCAACCTTAGAAAAAATTCTCCAATCCCCCGTATATGCGCGCAATATAACACGCAATTTAACAATATCGATATTCTTAATAATACTCTTGTGAAATACCGAAACGAAGTCAAACGTACGACCACAAATGTTAATTAAATTAATGCACAACTATAGAAAAGGTACAGCATGAGCATCTCCTGTCCCCATCCCACCTTCCTCTGCCTCTTGCCCTTTCCTATTCCTTCTTCCTTCTAATATACTTATATATATATTTTTTTGTTGTTATTTTCATTTTCATTTAATGGTTATTACCAATTACAATTGTATATTATATCATAATAACCAACATTAGCATAAGAAACTGTTTTGGCTTACCTCATGGTTAACCTCTTGTATAACTCATCCTGTATATAAATTGCTGTTTGTTTCTTACAATAAATAAATAAATATCCACCTTTGACTATGACACATAGACACAAAAGTATCCAAATGTGTATTATTAGTACGGAAATGAGGTGAACGAGAAAAATACTCTCTAAAAATAATAAATCCTAAGACACTTTAACTACAACATTGAGAAACTCATTGTTTAGTGGCAAAGTGGAAGGCAGTAGAAGCAGAGCATCACCAATGAGATGGAGTGACGAAGTTTCACTTGCGTCTGGTACGTCAGTGCCCACAGTGAACCACAAGGAGTGGAGGAGTCTTGTCCATATGGAAATTGGAGTAGGGGTCACGATCCTCAGAAATGAGGAACTGACTTGAGAAGATGATAGGGTTTTATCAATCGACCGTACGAGATTCCCTGGTGTTCTTCATTCCGAGATCTTTCAATCATATTATGGGAACAATTTTGCAGACTCACGATGAAGGCATTTTTACAATTGGTGTCATCAGCTCCAATGTGCAATTGATCTAATCTAGATCTTAGATCGAAAAACATAGGCAATGAAAAGAATACTACCTTTTCCAGGCTCATATACCGAATACTTAAAATGCAAACAAAAATATATTCAAAAACTCTACCTCTTAATTGAGATTGTTATTAACAAGTAAAGCAGAAATAATATAGCAGAATTTTAACAGCTCGTTGAATATTTTTAAGATATATTTAAATATTACGGAAAATGGATAGATATTTTCTGTCCGTAATGCTGGTTCGATGATCTCCGGAACTCGGATTTGGTTTGAATTTAAGGGTCATTTTCAAAATTGGAGTTGATTTTGTGAAGAATTCAGATTGTCGTGAATTCAGTTCGAACCTGTATAATATTTTAAAAGAAAATAATGTTTTCTTTTAAAAGTTGAATTTTTAACACTTTGAAATTTTTAAAACACTTTAAAAATTGTGAAAATTGTCAAGAATTAGGATGAGCGATAAATTACCAACCTATAGATTAGTACATTTTCGACAATATTTTTTCTGAAACATTCAACAAATTATTACTGTCCTTGTTTTGATGTGTTCTTTACATAATCTTTCAGACTCACGAATCCTATTATATTATAATAAACCGCGATTTTTCATGTGCCCGCGTTTACAAAATAATACTTATAATTTTCTTGAAACTTGGAAGTTTTTCTTCAGAATAAGTATGTAAGTACTTAAAGGTAGATAAAAATAACGTTGCAGCTAGTCCTGGGTCGATTGATCATTTTCCACGACCCGGGTCGCTCACGACACACTGGCGTCACGAGCGGGTCGCGAAGACCCGCTCTTTTCGCGACACAAAATATGAAACTCGATGATCGAGTTTCTTGCGCCAGTTGCCGCCCAGACCGGTCATAAGTCATAAGCGACCCGAAAAACCCATAATAAAACAATAAAATTGCTTTAAAAGTTGGCCAAAAAAGGGCACACCAATAAAGTTACAACTCAAGCCTTGGGGAATAACAAATATTGCGAATTTTATGATTATAGGAGTTCCTCTTAGGTTGGGTTATAAAACGCTGACAGTAAGCACTTTACATTTTTGGGAACTTACTTGAAGTAACCGTGGGATAATTTTATTTGCAAAGGAGAAACTACGTGTAACTAAAATAACATGAATATTACGAATAATTATTTTACTTACTAAATAGAAAAAATCGCATTCTAGAACGAACAAATACCAAGATACGCTCTAAGTAAAAACTACTCCGTGTCTAGTTGAATATTCAAAAATTGAATATACTGAACAATCCCGCGATGATGTGACACACGGGCATTAAGCAGGAAACTGTTACGTCATGCACGTGTGTGTTGATCGGCAAGCGGCGACCGAATGTGTCGCAGTTCGCAGTTCTCGCTGTCTCGCCACTCGCCACATGGGCAATCGGCGACCGGTCGTGAGTGTCGTGAGTCTTGGGGTGCGGAAATGTGTTGTATTTTGCGGGTCTTGAGACCCGGGTGCTGACGAATAAATAACCCACTCGATCTTTGGCGGCTCGTGAGCGGATTTTGACGATCAGGTCATTCACGATCGACCCAGGACTTAGTTGCAGCCCTACGCGACATGAACGGCCGCAAGCTATTATTTTTACTGTTAACAAATAGGTAACAATAGTTTAAAATTGGCCAAGGCTTCGGGGCGAAATAAAGACAAAACAAAAATGTGTCCTTTTATTTGTGTACCTACTTTTCATTACAAATTGAAACATTTTCAATTTCATTTTTATTGTTTTAATTTTATTTTTAAATGTTTCATAATTACAATGAAGTTCCGCAAAGGGCCATTCTCAAAAGAATTCTTAATCTGCTCTTTCATAGATGGCGCTAATTCAATCATTTAATGAAAATAAACTTCTTGCAAGTACCTGTAAAAACCCAATATCATAACAAATAAATAGTTTTATCCGTATACAAACTCAATTCTTTCAAGAAAGGCAAAATATTGGAAGTAAAATATTGGATTGAAGCACCGATATAATATTGTATTTCTGTGTCTTGATTAAGTTTGTATAACCACTGGCACAATATGGCACAATTTAAAATACCTCAGATTGCTTTGCGGCCAATTTTGGCAAATTTTCCCATATTTGTAAGTAATTAAGTAGAAGTTTACGATTTAATATATATATTTTTAATAAATCCTACGAATATGTGATAATCGACAAAAGATAGGTGGATTTATCGGCTATATAGAACTATAATCAATTTGTTTGTACTCATATTAAAATTCAGAGGTATGATTTATTTTTAATGTGGGAGGTGTGGGAGATCAAAATGATTACGAAAAGAAAAAGTTTTAAATAGCGCTGTCGCTCCAGTGGTTAAGGACGAATCTGTTTATGCATTCTCAAAGTGCGTATTTACGGGGGCGAATAAATACTTCATCATAAAAGTTTAAAGAATAAATTGCATAAAGCGTTTTTTCATAAAATAATTAAATTAGTGCCATCTATGAAAGAGAAGACTACGAATTCTTTTAATTTTACCCTTGAGAGAAGTTTACCCCTTTTTCGTGAAATATTTCGATTATATTACAAACTCACAAAAAAAGTATAACGAATCGATTGGTAGTATATTATCAAAAACCTTACACTTTATCTATTTTCTGTTACAATGAAACATTATAAACAAATTTAATTTTATTAAATAAACTATTTTAGTTAAAAACCCATGTATTTGAATAAAAAAAATCGCGATAATTCAAATTCTTCATTCAAATGTTTCTTAATAAATCGGTTCTTACCAAAAACTAGTAGAAAATCATTTTTATTTTGAACAAAATAGAAATAAAAATAGGTTAGGGATAAATATAATTAAATAAATAAGTCCTTTACAGTTTTGAACTCCGAAATAGCTGTCATCACAATGAAAGCTCAAATATTTTCTCACGTGATTTACTTCAAATGTTTTTAAAATATTTAAATGCTTCGAATTAAAAACAACAACAATCAATATAATATAACCAGCACATACCCGGGATAGTCTAAATTCTAAACAAAACAGTTTCAATTTCGAAAACTCACTAAAATTCAAAGCAAATTCGAGATCATTGCATCCGGATTGGTGATTTTGAACATTGGTGTTGACTAAAATAAGGCAAAAAGATATTAATTAATCTAAAAGCATATTTCTGGAAAGATTGTGTTCCTGTATTGGAGTACCTAACTAGGTCATCAACAAAGTTTTTTTAATAATTTTTTTTTTTTTCCTTTGGTTTGATTGAGGGTTGAATCATTCTTACTGTTATCTCAGTTGTTACCACTAACGGCGCTAACACCTGGGTCACATTGCAATTTGGATGCGACCTAGATTAATTTCGCATATTAAGTTCTATAAATTGTTAACATAATACCATCTAATTTCAAATAAATGCGTATGTCCTGGTGTGTAATGTGTGGTTGCCACCAAATTGATAGAATGCGTTGTCATCAATAACGAGTCAACCTGCAGAGTTTCAGATAGAAAGGATGTCGGGAAGTAGGTTAATTTTAATTTCCAAAATTCCTTTTCATTGATTCAAAAAAACATGAATTGCTTAAAATACATGAAGTAAATTATTATCGTAAACCTTTACCAAACAGTGAAGAAGAACTGTGTATTGTCTTCGACGTAAATAGCCTGTACTGGAAGAGATGGTGCTGAGGGTGACATCGATGATATTGTATTATGTGGGATAAAAGTACACGGGGATGGGATGAAGGTGAAGATAAGGATATACGACTAAAGCCATTTCAAGCAACGCAAAACGTTTCGATTCTGAATGGTCTTTCACCATGGTGAAACTGAGAGTATCCACCAATATTGGAAGTTATAAAATTTGAAGTTATTTTAGAAGTTTGTCAGTGATGAGTTTCACATCTAGTTGTTGTGTTCTCGCTATCAGGTCTAAGCTTGCCGGACAGATCTGCATGCACTCAGTAGGTACTGTCTACTGAGTGGTATTATAGTGTGTAGTGCGCATCTTATTGCAAGTATGCACTGTGCATGTGTATTGCACATAATGCACGTAGCTCCTGCTATATACCACCTACACTACTTCACATGCACATTGTACATTGGCCGTGAGCTGCATTGCTGCATCTGACTTGTTCATATACTGTACTTGTGTACCCAGGCTTTAGATACATTTCTTACGAATATCTAGTATTATCTTATACCAGAATAAGTCAAAACAAAACATAGAGAGGTTCGAAAAGAAATTCGAAGATATTAACGCTCACCTTTCCAAAGTAATAGCCGGTCCGTTTGGTGGATTCTCATATCTTAACAAACAGATCACATTCTTTAAAGCATGAGTGGGTATGCTGTTCTTGATTTACCTGCATTTCAATGGAAGAAGTTCCATAGAATAGCGTCATTGATCCCTTCGGCACCGGTGCACAGTCAGAAAAAGCGCCAAACGCGCTTCTGACATTTGTACACGGTTCACATTTGTCATGTGATGACGGGTCGCTTCTACGACTCGTTTTTGTGTTCAACAGCTTTCGGCATTTGCAATTCCTTCCACCTACACTCTTTCATTTCCTCAAAAAGACCCTCCACACAGCATCCCCAAAGATAACATGTATATTAAGTATTTGTCATCACATTTTGATGTTTTGATAATTGGATACTCAAACATATCTAGAATGCCTAGGTCAAAGCTATAAGTATAAACCTGCAACATTCCAGTTAAAATGATTCCAGAAACTGAATTCATAAGCGAGACCTATAAAATACGTTCTCATAAAACATAATTAAAAACATTTATTAAAAACATTTTTTTTTAAATATTTTTTACATCAATGTTAAATTTATTATTTAATGATTTTCAGTTAAAGTCGTGGTTAACTATTGGTCACCCAGCCGCTTTTATGCTATATCAAGTTGAAGTACTTAGGCAAGGTTCATCTCCTGGTGGTATATTGCAAGTGCCAGTATAGGTGCAGTAACCCTAGGTGCTCTGGCCGGCCAATAAATACTATTACAACAGACTCTGCCTCTACGTAGCGCGCACCTAGTTTGGTACAGTCAACATTACCATAGAGTAGTGATGATCAACCTTTTTAGCCAAAGTGTCAATTTATCAATTTTCAATACTTTCAATCTGTAGGTATTTTGCTGGATTCCCTTGTACATATCTGGTAGCGAATTATATAGTGTATAGGCAACATAGTTCAGAGATTTTATCCCATATTTTGTAGTGTGTGTTTGAGGTATGCGGATTTTATTGATATTTCGAGTATTGTGAGTGTGGATGTCTTGATTGTAAAGTGGCTTGATGATAGTGTGAGTTGATTGTTGGGTAATTTGTAGGATGGTGCTTGTGATTTCAAGTATAGGAAGGACTGTGATTGGAAGAATACCGGAAACTAAATAGATGTCTCTGACATGGGTGTCCCATGGAAGTCCAAAAGCATTTCTGAGACCTCGGTTTTGAACCACCTGCAGATCAGCTATCAATTTCTTTGAGGCAAATCCCCAGATACAGCAGAGATAAGAAAGGTGTGAATGTACCATGGCGTAGTACACTGATGTTAATAAAGTTACGGGTAGTAATCCTTGGAGTCTATAAAGTACACCAGTTATGGGTGTAATTTTCTCCTTTACATGATTTATGTGGAGATCCCACGAAAGTTGGGAATCTACGATCAGGCCCAAATATTTTGTGCTCATTTTCTTTTCGAGGCAGTTATCACCAACTTTGATATTGAGGCTGATATTTTTCTTGTTGCCAAAAAGTATTTAATGAGTTTTTTTTACGTTAAGAGTTAGTTTGTTTATTCTTAACCAGCTTGTGAGTTTAGAAATATCAGCATTCATTTCCGTTTCAAGATCCGCTATTTTACCGCTTATTTTACCCATCTCACTCGTTTCTCCTCCCAGTTCTACTGCCGAAAAGCTATTTGATAGGTAAGATCGGAAAAGTTCCAGAGGAGTACCAACAATACCCAAATGTTTCAGTTTTTCGATCAATACGTTATGATCCACGGTGTCAAACGCCTTCTTTAGATCAATAAATATTGCCGCCGTAAAATCCCCATGATCAATATGTTTCTGTATATTTGATATAAAATCAAAAGCTGCACATTTAGTGTTAGATCGTCGTCTGAAACCGTATTGTTTTGACGTGAGAATTTTGTTGTGTTCGAGATATTTCAATAGTCTTTTTTAATAATACATTCAAAAATTTTAGAGATAGCTGGAAGTATAAAGATTGGACGATAATTTTGGACATTTTTTTTTTGCATTCGTCTTTATGAATAGGAATTATTTTCGCAATTTTTAGTTTGTCTGGAAAGATACCTTTTGATAAAGAGAGATTTATTAAGAATACAAGGTCATCCGCCAGTTCCTCCTTGCAATTTTTGAGAAGGAGAGAGGTTATCCCATCGGAACCAGCTGCCGCTTTGGACTTAAGGTTAGATATGACACGTAGGATTTCATTTTTATTTGTCCTGATCATGTTAAAAGATTGTTTTGCTTGAGGTTCCGTGTAGATCGTGTTCACATCAGTTTTTGAAGTTTTTATTACTGATGCTAAACTTTCCCCAACTGAGAGAAAAATGCGTTAAATGCAGTTGCAATCTCCTTTGGTCCCTTTACTTCTTCGTCATTTATGACTAGAGATTTACAAGTTATTTTTGGGTTTCGCGAGCTATTTGAGAGAATGGAGTTGATTGTTTTCTAGGTTCGTTGTGGCTTATTCATATTTTCATTAAGCAATTTTGTATAATACATAGTTTTAATATATCTTCTGTAATTTGTCACAGTATTACGAGCTTTATTTTTTTCTATTGTCAAAGAAATACTTCCTTGATTTTGTTTCCAAAGTTTAAATATGCTATTTCGTTCTTTAATAAGTGAATCAAGTTGAGCATCAAACCATGGGGTATTGTTCAGTTTTTTGTCTCCTATATTAGTTTTTACTTTTGTTTTGCATGAATTTACAGCATTTTGAAGATAGTCAGCGAACTTATTATAATTTTGGTTTACGTCGTCAGGCGAACGGGTAAATTTACAAGTTTTAAGTGACGTATTTAATTTTTGATAATTGATTTTGTAAGCGTTTGAGAAGTTTTTATATATATTATTTTTTTTGTATATAATACCTCACTAGGCTGAGCCTGTTGTTAGGTGGCAGGAATTTAATTTAATTTTGATATCTTAATCTTGGAAGATAAAAAATATAATTTTAATTTAAATAGATAAATGGAATTAAAGAAAAAAATTTAAAGAAATGAAAAAAAGATAGAGATAAATATATGAAAATAGTTAAGAAGAAAAGAGAAAAAATACAGGCGTTGAGTGTGTTGTTTGATCAAGTTATCTGCACGCAGTATGCAATACCCTTGTTTACTACCCACGTATGAATTTTGCGTTTTAGATTTTTTGTCAGTAGAATATCTTTTTCAATTAAATTAAAACATTTTGGAGCCAAATTGTGATAATATCTTTGTCCAAATGTAGTATTTGTTTTCGGAGTCATGTGTCGATGTCTATGTCTTGTGTCGTAATTGTGTTGTGAATTATAAAGTAATTTCCTTGATCACTTGAAGTTTTTAAGCCCTTTAAAAAATGTATGTAATTCTATACAACGATCGTCCAGTTGATTGGTCAGACATCGCTGAAAAATCGACAATTGAGTTAAACAATATGAGCATGTGGTTATATGTATGTAAAAGTATACTTTCTATCTGGTACAATACTCAGATTACTCATAAACGCCACCAAATTAAATACAATGCGTTGTAGTGAAATATACAAAAAGATGATGTTTTCTGGGTTACTAGTAGTATATTTCAAAATGTCACACTAATGTACACTTGTGCAGGACCGTTATGTCTCCCAGTGTTATTTTATAGCAAAATAATATGTAAAACACATAAACGTGAAAATTATATTCGATTTATGTTGAGCGTTCGAATATTGCTTTCCTCATATCTCAATACTTAGTAATATTTGGAGATGTCTGATTAATCGGACGATCGGTACGTATTTACCGTAATTATATCAAAATTCCTCCGGCAGAAAGAAAAAACTGCAAACTATGCTCCGAAAATTATAAAAAACACATCTGTTTCTGTTATTTAACATGTTATAGACAGAAAGAATTTGCATATTTCTGCTTAGAAAGGGAATAAAAATAACTGACAAATAATTATATTGTAAACAAAGCATCGTAAGTTAGGTTTATATTTAGCACTGCACCAGGTTTTGATTCGTCTTATTGGCAGGTATGGTAACTCCGCAGCCACTATGGCGGTGGTGAGCAACCCGCGGCACCTGAGCGCATTTCGTGGAGCCCGCGAACCTTTTCGCACTGATCACATTAATAAAATATCAAAAAATTTGGGTGTACAATTTTTTTTTTCTGTTCCATTTTACAAAAGGATTTTGCGTAAGCCTGAATCAGCCGCTCAACAAATATTGGAGTTTTACCTACCATTAAAACTCTTATTATGTTGCACTCTTCATCCAAAATATTCCTTGGAGAGATGGCATCTACATTATTATCCAATTCCGGCATCTATTCTTGAGCCCCGGCATTCCGATTTCTACCGTTTTGTAACTGAACACATTAAGTTTTAATGTTTCTTTAAAAAATATGTTAAATTATTGATAGGTTATTAAATGATTTTTGTTGTAAAATAAATGTGCAACTAAACTTTGCCAAAATAGCTCCCATTGTGAATCTATTTTTCTCTATCAGACCATCCCTGCAATGCATCATCACAGCCTAAATTTTCCACGCAACTGGTGTGTGCAATATGTCTATACTTGTCATCCAGTCTTCTCTGATTGGAGAAATGCGGAATTTTTCTGCTAAGACATTATGGAAACTTTTCTTACCAATAAGAAGTGATTGAGACTTTTCAGTTTGAGGATAGGTCGGTTGCTGCCGTCCATCTTTTTGACCAGGACAAAGAAAACAGGAGTTGTAGATTGCCGGTATATACAGGGTGGCACAATATAACGTGCACATTTTAAACATAGGTTAAAAAATAAATACTATTAGGATAGTTGAAATAAAACATAGGAATTATAAGGTAATTAAATGAAGTTTTTTTTAAAAATAACATCGTCTAAATGATGGCCCTCTCTGAAACGGCACTCCTCTAATCGCGAGCGGAGATTAGTGAAAACTCTTTCAGTAATGCTGGTGTGATTGCTGCCATTTCACTACGGATACTCTCCTTCAGCTGACTTTAGGAATTTAGAACTATGCAGCGGTTTTTCGTACTTGAGTTTCGGATTTGCACAGCTCTAATAACGAAAATTTTTACGGTTTATGAACCCATTGAAATGAAAACGAGCCTCGTCATAAAAAAAGGATATGTCAAAATTGGAAAATGGGTGAAGCATTTCTACAGTAAACACCAACCTTGCTCCGAAGTCTTGCTCTTTCAATGCTTGTGTTAATTGGAGTTTATGTGGATGCAGTTGAGATCTAGGTTTAAAATTAGTTGTAAACTTCGTCGCGCCAAACTGTAAAGCTGTCGATCTGTTCCAAGTTGACACCTTATGGATTTTCTTGTGCTGACCGTTTCACTCTCTCAATTTTGTCTCCGGTCCTAGATGTTCTTGGACGACATTTAGCTTGTGGCTTAAACGTTGAACCGGTCTCTTTAAAACACTTTATCCATATTTTAATTAAATTTTCACTGAGAACTTCGTGAATGTGTTGTAATCCATATTCAGTACAAAATAGTCGCCTTGCAGAGATGTTCGAACGACCATTCTCGTAAAACGCGCAAACACAAAATGTGCGACGCTTCCCGTCAAACTGACTCGTGGCTACTAGAACTGCATGCGTACATTGCGTACCTCTATCCAATCCTATTAGGCTTCCATTGCTGGAGTATTTGCCTCAAAGAAATTGATAGCTGATCTGCAGGTGGTTCAAAACCGAGGTCTCAGAAATGTTTTTGGACTTCCATGGGACACCCATGTCAGAGACATCTATTTAGTTTCCGGTATTCTTCCAATCACAGTCCTTCCTATACTTGAAATCACAAGCACCATCCTACAAATTACCCAACAATCAACTCACACTATCATCAAGCCACTTTACAATCAAGACATCCACACTCACAATACTCGAAATATCAATAAAATCCGCATACCTCAAACACACACTACAAAATATGGGATAAAATCTCTGAACTATGTTGCCTATACACTATATAATTCGCTACCAGATATGTACAAGGGAATCCAGCAAAATAAAAAAAATCAGAGTAATGCTTTAAAAGAATATTTTTTAAGTATGTATAAGGATGAAACTTTGTAATTTTCTTGTCATGTTCAATTGTCTTGTTTCTTTTCTCTTCTTTTCTTTTCCATTAAGGTGTAATCATCCATATCTGTATAACCTTGGTCCCTTTTTCTTTAATTGTTTTCCATTGCTCTTTATTCTACTTAACCTTTATTTTATTTTTCTTCTATATTGTATGTGAATCTTATATTTTAACATCCAAATTCTTATGTAAAATTTTAACTATTTCCTCCCACCCATGATTTGTATGTTCCTCCTGTCCCAAAATGAGTTCTGTAACTCATCGGGATTGCTCTAGCAAGAAATAAAAACAATAAAAAAAAATAAAAATAAAATAAAATAAAAAATATATATATATATACGTGTAGGTATATTGTATATATTTTAATCTTATTCTTGGTTAAAAAATAATTTTAAAAAAATTCTGTTGAAATTCGGAATGCGGTGGCCTAACTAGCAGCGTCCTGGTGGGGAGATCAATAATGTATTGCATTTAGTTAGTTACCTATTTGGAAATGTTACATTTGTGGCTTCTGAAACATGGAAGGTTTTGTTTAGCAGAATTAGTATAAAAATAATGTTGAATTCGAACGATCAGCAGTCGTCGTTATTTTTATTGTAAATATAACCAGGTAATATTTATTTAGTATTTTTAAAATTTTTAGTACTTCGGTCGCCAATTATTAGTATAAATATATTTGTTAATTCATTTAACAGGTACCTAAATATTACAAATTGTAATATTAAAAAAATAAGTAACTAAAACATACTTTTATTATAAGCAATAATTATCAGACTGAAACACTCATCCACATTGAAAAATCTTCCGAGAAAAGATACGTGACGCCAACGGGACATGAACCCGTGCCCTTCTGATTGCCGGTCAGCTGCTCTCCCAATTGAGCTATCGCGGCTTATCTTATACCGCCAAATGATTCAATATATACTAGTGTTTCATTCAACAATTACTGCTTATTATATTTTTTCACCTGAAAACAACCAACTTTATTTTTGCGAGAGAGACACTGTTAGTGTTTTTCTCTGAAGATTTTTCAATGTGGACGAGTGTTTCAGGCTGATAATTATTGCCTATAATAATTGTTACCCTTTGTGCTAAGCATAAAAATCTTATCTTAAACGTTAGTTTAACAATTAAAAATAATAAAACATACTTTGTAAAATAAGTCTTTAAAAAACCTAAGGTATTAATAATATTTTTTGAATGGGTCACAGCTTCAGGGAGAAACAATAACAAATCAAAACAGTATTTTTAATAACGTCTTAATATAAATAAATAGAATTTCGACAGTATTATTAGAATATCCATAATAATAACGAAGAGTTCTTTTATACAGTTCGTTTTCATTCTATTAAATAAAATTGATTGATAAATTGATTCTCCTATCTTAACAGACGGACTGCAATCTTTAGAGCATAGGCGTCAGGTGGGAATGCTGTCCTTGTTCTACCGGTATTACAATGGAAGATGCTCCGAGGAAGTAGTGTCATTGATCCCCTCGGCACCGGTGCATAGTCGGGAAACATGCGCCCAATATTTGTACACGGTTGACATTAGTCACATGAGAACGGGTCGTTTCTATGATTCGTTCTTGAGTTCAACGGCTCGGCTGTGGAATTTGCCGGCCTCAGTGTTTCCTCCCACCTACAACATGGGTCTCTTCAAGACCCATGTTCATTCCTTCCTTTCCTCAAAAAGACCCTCCACACAGCATATTCAAAGATGACGTAGGCCCTGAGGGTAATTATTTTCCTCAGGGCCTCCTGAGTAGAGTTAATGTAAAAATAAAAAAAACATACGATATACATATATATTTGTTTTGGGGTGGGAGTTTAAAAAAATTATGTTCACATTGTTTTTTATATGAAATTCGCTGCTGAACTCTCCATAAGATTTTTCTTGTTCTTCGAAAACAATTGGTAATTTTCTTATGTTCAGCTACCTCCAACACGTAAAATGAAATTGAAAATATTCCGAAATTTTGGCAAAAAAATTGAATCTTTAGTATCTATTTCAAAGAACTCAATTGCCAAAAAAAAAGTTGGTTCGTCTTATAGGAGAGAAGAGGAGGTCGTAATGGGATGCAAAAGTCATTCAGCTAGTAGACGGCGTCGGCAGTCAAAGAGGTTCAACACAAATGTGCCTGAAAAACTGGAGGAGGGGGACATACAATTATGTCACATAGTTAATAAGGCCCCGTCAAATATTCACAGAATCCACTTTACAACACTTTAAGACACATAACATATTACAATGCTTGTTTTTTTCGAAATGGACTCAAAATAAATGAAAATAACTAAACATAATTTGATAATGACAATTCCTTCAAATACTTACCTACTTGGAATAATTAAGTAAACCGACGTAACATTAATAAAGTAAATTATTACCGTTAGCCTTCCCCATCCAGTAAGGAAGCATGGTGTATTGTCTGCGACGGAAAGAGCCTGTGCCGGAAGGGTGGCTGTGGATGCGGTGGTTCCGAGGGTAATTTGGGTGGCCAAGAAAAGGATAGCAATATCATTGGCGAGGTTCGTCGGACTGTACCCCTCATTCACCTTGAAGACTGAAACTTGGATAACCTGTCCTCCAGAGTTGTGAAAAGAAGATCCGGCACGGATTCTCCATTGAGAAGGAAGAGATCTAACAAAGAAAGAACAATCATTGTTGACAACCACATGCACTGTTAGATTCTACAGGTAAACGTCTAATTGGTAGTGCATCTTATCAGTAGAAAAAACCTTGTAACCTTGAGAGGGAATCAATGTCCATAGACGTTATTTGTTTTTGGGGTGTTACGCCGTGTTGCACTACCTCCTTCTTTAGCCAACGTTTGGGACATCGTTGTAGTGTCCATCATTAGGGCAGATCCGGCAGATCCGGTAGATGTTTTACGTAAAACATCTACCGGATCTGCCGGATCTGCCCTGATGATGATGATGGACACTGCAACGATGTCCGAAACGTTGGATAAAGAAGGAGGTAGCGCAATACGGCATAACACCCCAAAAACAAATAACGAAAATGGTTTTGGCCGTGAAAATCTTAAAACATATCTGAATGTCCATAGAGATTGGTTCAGAATAGCATTCAAAATATTGCTTACCCAACGACACACTGTGCAGCGGTAAGGACAGCAGTTCTGGTGAGGATGACTCCACCACAGGCCTGATTATAGGATCCAGTATTGTAAAAGTCATACAAAAGAGCCACTTGGTAGGGGGCTTCGTTGATAGTGGCTAAAGTCCCTCCAACTACCTTGGCCTCAGGGAGGACGAGGGCTAAGATATATTGAAATGGATACATTAAAATGACAAAAAAGAAATCTTTGGTAAAGTTTTAGATCTGCGGTTACTTCTATACTCACTAATATTATTCTAATAACACTCTTTTTTAACTTACTACAAGAAACAAATATTAAATTAGTGGCCAGTTTTTTCAATCTAAGTGCTAAACTTCCTATGTTTCGTCTCCATTTTATCTTGTTTGAATGGTGTTATGCTGGCCGGAAGTTTCTTCCTCAATCTAAATTATCGAAATAACTTAAACTAAAAACCTGTTAACCTACTTTTAAAATGTTTTTTCCAACTTCCCCGACATAAATATTTGTTTCATTAAGCTGAAACAAAGTGTCTTTTCAATAGTTTGGGCGGAATTTACCAAATTTTCTTAAGTTGATAAGGCCGTGCATGTATCAAAACAGAAGTATCATAGGTAATCTATTAGAATAGCTGGAGACTTAGTACTCGTACTTTGAAATAACACTTCGATTCCAGGTTATTTTGAAATAACCATAGAATTACCATGAAAGGCAAGTATTTACGCCGGGAGGAGAGGGATCGAAAATATTGCGTTAAAATTCCACTTCTTGTCAATCAAAGATTCAAAATTTAATGCGCTTTGACATTCAGCCATGTTTATTTTTTGCGTAACGTTTAAAAGTTTACTACCTTAAAATATCATGATCTGACCCGATTGTATAATGCTCGAATGCCAATTAAAACAAATTCACAACCACCAATTCACATATGTATGGAAATCATACACATTCTGACATAAAATTATTGCAAAAAGAACGAATATAATATTGGATAAAACAAAGAAAAGATTCAAAATAGAAAATACGGAGAAATACAGAAAAACCTAAGTGCACCGTTAAACTCTAACAATTGTAGCCATAGCAGAGCTCGTCAAATCAATGCCCAAAAAAGGTTTGTTTCTGAACCGTCGTTAATAATTCAATTTTTTTTTTCATTTACAATTTTCAGAAAACTTACCATTTGCGCAAGCAAAGCAAGCAACCAATAAAGCAACCCACAACATACTGACAACTGTTCAATTACCTCAGAGTTCACCAGCTATTTAAAAGATCTTGAGATTATCAAGTTGATAAATACTATTAGTAAAATTTGGAATTACTGTCATGTTAAGTGCAGTTCAACTGATAACAACACTGTAGGATTACATCATCTCTTGAAATACGACCGACCCGATAACAATTCTGGCAATGTTAGATTAATACGACATCGTAACTATGTCACTCCGAATGTTTAAAACAACACGAAGCAGATATATTCATTTGCAATATCCTTAATTTTTTCAATTTAATTTATTCATTTTAGATATATTGCAATTAACATTTCAGAAAGTTTTGGAAAGAGGGAAAAATATTAAGATATTTAAGATAAGAAGATTTAAACTAACAGCAACAAAGCTTATAACTAACAGCAATAAAAGTCTAAATTGTGCTTGTTAATGTTAATCATATCGATATTCAAAGTAATTAACAAAAAGGCAGCTCTACGTGAGCTACTAACGTGAGCATTGGTAAGTTATTTCTACAAGCCTGGAGATAAAACAGTATATGCTGTCGGTGACGGAGATAACCATCGGGATCATAGAATTGAATGCTCTCCACGAGAGGTAGAGAAATCTAAGAAATTTCTACTGGCAGCCTTTATTTAATAATTTGGAAACATAATCAGCGAATACCAACAGGTTTGTATCTGTTGATCGGCCTTTTTTAAACCCATGCTATGCCACATGCAATGTCCGTAATCAGGGCAGATGTGTAATTGATAGTGGTGAAGTGTCCAGAAGACGCCCTGATGATTGACTGTAACGCTGTCCGAAGAGTTGGCTAAAGAAGGAGGTAGCGCAACAAGGCATAACATCCCAAAAATAAATAACGATAATCATTTTGCCTCCAGAATGCCTCCAGTTTTCAAAGCCAGGCAGAAGATAGACTTTTTTTTCACATGGGCTAAATAATTTCCCTCAAGGCCTTTGTCATCTTTGGGGGTGCTGTGTGGAGGGTTCTTTAAGGAAAGGAAGGTGAGGAGAGTTCTGGGAAGGAAAAAGGTTTAAGGGTTAGGTAGGAATCTGGGGTTCAGTGTGTTCTGGTCATCCGCCTAAAAGACCTAGACAAACCTCTACCCATAAACCCGGGCACCCCTTTAAAATCGCCAAACGTAGCGAACCACTTGTGACCTATGGCAGAGGTGTTGATTGTAAAAGGGAATATTTTATGGTATTTGTTGTTTTCATCAGCTGTTAAATGACGCAAATCAAAATATTTCTAAGTCATTATTTTTTGATAATCGCACTACACAGAAGAAAGATAGCAAACTTTTACAGAAAAATTCACAGGTTGAAAAATAGTGATCGTCTTCGAATTCATGATTGTTCTTATTAAACGGTTTATTTGTCGTGATATGCTTTTACTGATAAATCAAAACTAGATAAAGATAAGTGTTGTTTACTGTTATTTTGATCAAGAATTTTATGAAATTATGTCTTCAATCTTCCGAAATTGTCGTAATGGCTGTCTATCATGTCATATCAATACATAGTTTTATCAATTTTAATTGGCTTTCCATCTGATTTACACGGTAATACATAATCACCAGACACTTATCTTTAAAACTGTACTAATTGAGATAGTGACACCAATGTTCTGGAACATGGTTATCAATATTATATACTAATCCTGTGGCACCTTAAATAGCACGTAAACTCTACAGTATTCAAACAGTTACCAAAATGTTTTGTGTTGCATTGTTGATCGCTGGTCTTGCTTTTGCAAATGGTGAGTTGTTATCTATTTTATTTTATTAATTTAATGCTGAGATCTGTATTGTTCTTGACCATCAACTTTATTGGCGAATTTTTAATAACCTCATGCTTGCTTGCTATCTTTAAACATTTTTCCTGTTTTTATTTATATTTGATGAGTTTTGTTGGATATAATTCGACCTAGACATAACCCATACAAATAAATTAAAGCACATATTCAAATCATTGCAACTCAAAAATAAATTATTCAAAAGTTCTAAAAAATTTTTTCAGTCATATTTCTCGGTGTACAAGTTGGTGTATATTAATCTTAGTAAATTTTTTTTTCAATAATAATAATATTAGACACACCTAGTGTAATCTTTCTGCATTTTTATTTTTTCTTTTCTCTTTCGTATCTATCATTTTCTACCTCTCTTGCTCTTTCTGAAAAGTTTCTGAAAACATTACGTAATGACTTTTCCTAAGTTTTTCGGCATTTTTCCACTAGCGTTGGACTTAAAAAAGGTCGTAACATGATGTATTCTTATATTTAACAAAAAACTTCGTTCAAATAACTATCAATAGATATATTATTAATTTTTTTCGATCTTTGTATCATTATGAGATTAATAAAGAAATAAAAAAACCGCTTGTTTTATTTTTTACATTAACTGACACAGAAGGCCGTGAGAAAAATAATTTCCCTCAGGATTTTCCCAAAGATGACATAGTCTTTGAAGATGCTATGCCGATTCAGCCATGCTTGTCATTCATTTTTCAGATGATAAATGTTTCTGACATGTTTCTTAATGTTCTTCCTTCCAAATGTTAATTATTACCTACCGTATTGTGTATCTTTAGGCCTTCCGTTCCGTAAGTGTCGTTGCTATTTTCCTGTTGATCATTTTTTTATAAATATTTTTTTCTGAATTGTCTTTTAGCCGCCGTCTTGCCAGAAGTCAAGATAGTCGGTGGAACCTTGGCGGTAATTACCGAGGCTCCCTGGCAAGTGGCTCTGCTGTACGACTCCAACGGTTCCGGCACCTACAATCAGGCCTGCGGTGGAGTCATCGTCAGCAGAACTGCCATCCTTTCATCTGCTCAGTGCGTTTACAAGTAAGACAATATTTCCTATATTCAATCCATCCAGTTTTATAGCTAAAAAACGCTATTTTCAGTATTAAATTCTTAGCAAATTGGTAGGTACATAAGTAGCTACCTATTGGCAATTGCTAGTAGGTAGGTACTTACTAGCTAATTATCTATCTACTGGAAACCATCTACTATCAGGAATTCAAAATTTTATTCAAATATTGGAACACAGAAACAAAGGCTACGCAAGAACATTATTTCACTCCGCCCTTCTCTTCTGCTATTTGAGCCATATCATACAATTTGTTGTCAATTATAATCTGTATTAAATAATAACTGTAAATATACAATAAATCAACACACACAATACATATATCGATCGCCCAGTTGATTGGTTAAACATCTCCGAAAAATCGAAATTTGAGTTGAGTATGTTGTTACATTTAAAAGTGCACCCCATATCTGGTACAATATTCGGATAACTTAAAAACACCACCAAATCAGTTGTATTATGGAAAAACTTGGAGAACCTTTTCGAGGTTTTACCGGGAATTGATTTTCTTTCTAGTCAAATAAACTTACCCCTCCTTTGTTTCCCCTAATACTTCATGTATACACTATCTCACATTAATATATGTATGACTAGCTTTTGCCCGTTGCAGAGGCAACCAACGGGTTAAAACTAACTTAACATTAACTTAAAACGTGAGTGGTTTGGTATATTTACTGTTAACATACTACGGGATTTGACGTGTGAATGTAGACGAAGCGAGGAACGCTTGTTGAATTAAATATACGAAGAAAAACCGATGTTTGAATGTTGATAAAGCGAAGAGTGTGCGCCTACAAAGGGCACAGGTAGTCGACCACTCAATTTCGTACACCTGCTCTCGGGCCGCTTCGGTCGCCCGGTTCAAGGCGTTCAGTACGGGCCTTTTCTCGCAAAAGGGGCCGAGGAGCTTTCTGTTCAATTTTTTATTGCACCATTCGGGTTGTGCAGGTCGATACGCGTAATTTGATACCCGTAACGCATAATTTCCTGTTGAAAAGAAGACTTACTAACTCTTTCACTCACCCACTCACTCACTCACTCACTCACTCACTCACTCACTCACTCACTCCCTCAACGCTTTAGCAATGCATAATTTCATGATGCCAGAGCTCACTATTTTATACATAAACCATCGCGGTCATGCGCACATCAAATCCCAAAAAATTCATAGCAATCGGATGAACGGTTTAGCAATGCATAATTTCATGATGCCAGTGCTCACTATTTCATACAGAAAGAATCGACTGGATGCGCACATCAAATACCAAAAGTTTCATCACAATCGGATTAACGGTTTAGCAATTCATAATTTCATGATGCCAAAGCTCACTATTGTATACAAAAACCATCGCGGGCCTGCATACATGAAATCCCCAATATTTCATCGCAATCGGATGAACGGTTTACCAATGCATAATTTCATGATATCAGAGCTTGCTATTTTATAAAGAAAGAATCTAGGGGATGCGCACATCAAATCCCCAAAGTTTCAACGCAATCGGATGAACGGTTTAGCAATCACTATTTTACTCACTATTTTATGCAGAAAGAATTGAAGGGATGCACACATCAAATCCCAAAATTTTATCGCAATCGGATGAACGATTTAGTAATGCATAATTTCATGATGCCAGAGCTCACTAGTATATACAAAAACCATCGCGGGCCTGCATACATGAAATCCCCAAAATTTCATCGCAATCGGATGAACGGTTTACCAATGCATAATTTCATGATATCAGAGCTTGCTATTTTATAAAGAAAGAATCGAGGGGATGCGCACATCAAACCCCAAAGTTTTAACGCAATCGGATGAACGGTTTAGCAATCACTATTTTACTCACTATTTTATGCAGAAAGAATTGAAGGGATGCGCCCATCAAATCCCAAAATTTTATCGCAATCGGATGAACGGTTTAGCAATGCATAATTTCATGATGACAGAGCTCACTATTATATACAAAAACGGTTTAGTTTATAAACTCTTTTTAAACTCTTTTTTATTGCATTGAGGATATTACAGAAAAAACATTTTTTCATGGTGCGCGGGAAGGTACTACGTAGGTATTTTAGGTATTTTATGTATTTTTTCACAAAAATTACGCTATAAAAATGTATTTGTCGGTAAAAAAATTCCGCAAAAGATTTTATTTCATAATGCGCGGAAGGTACTAAATGCGAAAAGTAATTTTTTAAATTATATACGTACATGCATTTCGGCGTTTCATTTTTATACATATTTCATAATGCCAGAGCCCAACAGTAGTTTTTTACAAAACCTTGTCCTTACAATAACGAACACAACAAAAAAAGAATCATTCAATTTGTTGCAGTCGTTCGGAAGTGAAGTGCGCACATACACTTCGGCAATTTATTGTTATACAAATTTCATAATGCCAGAGCTCACGTGTCTACATACATTTCGGCAATTTATCCTTATACAAATTTCATAATGCCAGAGCTCACCAGTAGTTTTATACAAATCTTGTCCTAACGATAACAAACACAACAAAAATATAATTATCCAATTCCATGCATTGTTTCGGAAGTTATGCGCGAATATAAATTTCGGCGATTAATTTTCATACAAATTTCATAATGCCTTGAGCTCAACAGTAGTTTGATACAAACCTTGTCCTAACAATAACGAACACAACATAAAAAATAATTATTTAATTTGCTGCAGTCGTTCAAAAGATATGCGCGTACATAACTTTCGGCGATTCATTTTCAAATTTCATAATGCCAGAGCTCACCAGTAGTTTTATACAAACCTTGTCCTGACAATAATGAAAACAACAAAAAATAATTATCCAAGTTGGTGCAGTCGTTCGGTTCAATTCACTTCGGTTGTTTAAAAGAAATTTAAAAAATCTTCAATTTTTCAAGTTAATTTTAACATTCTGTGAAAGTTCTGTTCGAATTCTATTCAAATTCTGTATATATTTCAGTTTCATGATGCAACTGGCCTATACTTATAAAACAATAGAAATTGAATAGAATTCACACAGAACGTGAAAATAAACTTAAAGAATATGTTGAATTATCGAATCAACAGGTCCTTGGGTCCCAGGTGATTGCCGGTAGGTACCTAGACAACATACCTCTACAGTACCTACTCTCGTGTACATACGTACGCATTTTAAGCGCCAGCTATTTGGTGATTTTTTTCGGTGGAAAAGTAGGTATCTACCTACATTTAAATTTACCTGACTGGCAATATTCACACCCTCGAATAATTAGAAAACACGTTTTTGTCATGATTTTTTTTGGAAATGTTTGGTTTTCGTCAGCTTCTCCTGACATATTTTACATGGGACGTGCGTGTTATATTGTTTTTAAAAGTTGCCGACATCTTCCGTGTACAACATTTTTACCCAAAATCAGTTTTGGGACGGGAAATCTGATCTCCGTAGAACGACATCGAAAAATGCCGACAATTCTGTAGGCTACAATGTGATGTGTCAGATCGCGAGCGTAACTGACCTTTCTCAACATGTTCTGACTCGCTGTCTAGCAAAAACTAACCTTGAAGCGTTTCAAACTCGAAGGAGAGTCGGTCGATTATCGCCTGCGAGCCGAGGCGAGGCCGGGAACCGAAAGGGCGTAAGCGTCTTTTTTTTAAGCGACCATACGTCGTAAGGTCTTACGGATCGCGGCGGAGAAGGGTCGATTTTCGCATCATCAAAACGCGATTTTTGGAACGGCTGTTTGTATGAAATCACTGTTGACACCCCCTGTCCGGCCAAATCGATCTCTGCGGTCGGTGAAACTGGATAGGCAGAGTGGTCGTTGCCTGTTTCTAAAGGGCCACGTTTCCATAGTGAGTTTTCGAAAAACAAATGCCAACCAGAAATTTATATATGTGTCATTTGTGTTAATAAACCTAAGAGCGTAGTTACTTAAACCCTGTTTAGTTTGTGTTCAAGCAAACTACAGTCATGTAAAAATAAAGACACTTTGTTTTTTCTCATTTACGCTTTATTATGTCACACACTTTGTGTGTTTTCTTCCTATGAATGGATATTTTTAACAGTTTGATAGATTCATTTGATTGTTTATATAAATGTGAATATACAGGAGCTCTTAGGACTACTCATGGTGAACTTTATAACATTCAGCGATTAGCTAGGTTCAGCTGGAGTGGGCTCTCGGTTCTTCGCGGGAAGCGGATCTTACTCCAGGTCCTGCTCTTTTTTCAAATCGACTACTCCCAGAGAATACGGTCCAGTACTCGGACCCAAACCCGGAACTCGGAGCCGGATTCGGAACCGGAACCCAAATGCCTCTACCGGTGTCCCCGTGTCCGCGGTCCGAACCACTCGCAAGTCGTGAGGGTTCTTGTCCGGGTTAGAGTTCTTGTGCGGGTTCCAGCTCCGAGGTCCGGCTACGGCTGAACCGGTGTGTCGCGCTAGCCGCAACCACACCCAGTACCCAGTCCGCACCCAAGAACTCGGACCCGGGACAGGCTCCTAGAAATCGCCCCTCAGAGGCCTCCGGCAAAATGCAGTACTTACTCATCTCTAGCAGGGATCGAACTACCCGTATTTCCGATTTATGTTCTTCTTCAGAAGATAATTAATTTATTCCACTAAACAAATTTCTTCATCCTCAATGCAAATGAATAATGTTGGCGTGTGTGCTATCCCTCGTTTCAGCACCTTCGCTTATCAATGGAGAATTCGCGCCGGGTCCTCATTCCACAACTCCGGGGGAGAGGTGATTCAAGTGTCTGCCTTCAAAGTTCACGAGCAGTACAGTACTGTGAACCTCGCCAATGACCTAGCCATCTTGTTCCTGGCTAACCCCATCACCCTCGGAACCAGTGCCGCCACGGCCACCCTCCCGGCGCAAGGACTGACCGTCGTAGACAACGCAGCTTGCTTTGTCACTGGATGGGGAAGGCTATCGGTAAAAAAATATTGATATAATTTTAATGGTTGAAGAAAAATGAACGCAGGAATTTCTATTAAAATTGGACTGAACGCGGTAGTTCCTAATGCAAGGTTACTCAAAGAAGATAGGCTAGCAGATAACAATGCTGATACCAACCCTGTTTGTGGTTATTTCATTACATAAAGTTTGGACACTGATCATCTGCTACATCTAAAATCTATTAATAAATAATATTATCATGAATTAAGAACTCACCGTCGGAAAGTTTTTTATGTTAATCAACTTGACAGTTTTCAAAATGAAGGCCGTTTCCTACTTTGAGTTTATTTTGTATCTTGACGTTTTTGATAAAAATACGAGTTCCAAACTAAATGACACCATTATCCTGCTGCTGTAAGTTTTATTCCTTCCAGAGAATTTCTAACATAGCCTATTTGTTGGTTCTGACGACAAATTTTCTATTTTATCTTTATAACCGTCACCTTGGTACTGTAATAACACCTCTTCTGATCTTTGGGATATCAAAAGCACGCATACCATACACATTAGGTAATAGCATCTATTTTTTTATCTCCATTTTCTTTGTTCTATCAATTTAGCTTTCTTTCTTTTTTCTTCTATGTGTATGTCTGCCTCCTTACGTGTGTTTTGGGAAACTTGTTTATTTTTTTATGTTTTCAGGCTGGTGGCATTACTCCGACCCAGCTTTACAAGATGACTGTTTCATCGGTAAACCAGAATCAATGCGTATCTGCCTACTCCGGATTCAACGTGGTTACCACGAACATGTTATGCGCCGGTCGTATCGGCATTGGAGGAATGGACGCTTGTCAGGGAGACACCGGAGGACCATTGATGGTTAGCAACATCCTTATCGGAATTAACTCCTGGGGAAGAGGCTGCGGAGAGCCACAGTACCCCGGAGTCTACACCAGAGTCCCTATGTACAGGACGTGGATCAACAACAACCTTTAAATTACATCGTGTTTTGTAAAGATACATTATGAGAAATCTCTTTTAATAAAAAAAATATTATAACGAATAATTTTGTATCTGATGCAATTGACGTTCCTTGATCACAAGGTTTTAATTTTTTTTTAATACTGAGTTTTTAAATCTTATCTAAGTATAAAGCAAAATATCTGCAAAATGTTGTGCCACTGAAAATCTTATCGACTTGCATTACGGAAATGTGGTGGAGGAGAAAAATACTCAGGGTTCCATGGACAGCCTGTCGTACAAACAAGGGCGGATCCAGATTTGGCTCCAGGGGGGGGAGGGTCACATTGCTCCAGTGGGGGGTCACATAGTCGCAGTCAAGTTACAAGAAGTTATAATTTAATTTTGAAGATAATAGATACTGTTTCGGCTGAGAGGTTATAATCTCTGGCAAATCACTTCTGCATAAATACAATGGCAACAAATATATTGGTAGGAAAACTCACGAAAGATATAAGGGAGCAGATTCCTCTGGAATGTTGTTGTTTTCTTGATGAGATCACCATCTAAGTTACAGTCCACTTTTTAAACTGAATTATTGTTAATGTGAATAGTTTTTTGTAAGAATGCGCTGCGACAATATGATTGCGGTAGGTTTATGCGAGTTATACACGGTGGCCGGAAACTCGTAGTACTTACAAGCGGGAAACTGGGAAATCTACATCACATTTGAAGTCGATTTTGTGGTATAACTTTTTTTATTTGAGCTTTCGTTTATTTTTGTATTGTCCTACACCCCATCAAGGGGGTGGACTAGATCTATGTCCGTGCAACAACCGAGAAGATGACTCCCAAAGTAGCCGCCGCATAACCCGCCCGCGCCTCCCCCGTCGCCATGAGCGGGCCAGAAGACTAACCGTAGCGGACCGGTGCCCTTCCGCCCTGCCTCCGGTGACCCGATGCTCTCTTTTATCCCTAGTGTCTTCAGGTCTTTCTGCCCTTAATCCCAACATTTTCTTCGAGGGCCTACCGGGAAGCCGGCTTAGGGGCGTGGACACCGAGTCTCGCTTGCGACTGGACTGATGGCTCCGCTTTTTCTCGGCGGGACTGCTGGGTGACTGTAGCTCAGCTGCTTTGGTTAAGTTAAACAATCTCATCATAATATGTATTTTTTAATTTTTTATTCTGCATATTAACAAACTTTTATTTCAGCTACATCAGGTGCCGGAGATGAGACGTGATACTGTGAAATATATAACTAACATGTACGCACTCGCATACTGCCTGCTAACAATGCATGCCCGGACATTGGGGGTCTAGAGTCATTTTAAATAAAAAGTAGCTTCTTTATAAATAAAAAATTAGAGTCCTGACGAGTACAGTGAAGGAGGAAACCATGAACGCCGGCGCCGTGGGAAAGTGGTGGGCAACCTCCAATGAGCTTTCGTTTTCGAGTAAATCGAGTCAGAAGTTGATTTTTTTTTGGTCAAATTTTTGTAAATTATTAGTGACAATCAAAGTACCTAACTAATAAAAACTATTTAAAAGAAAACAAACAAACAAATCCGGATTTGAAGCATTATTTTGAAATCACCCATCATTTAATTCGGTGTGAAAATAAAATATTCCGTCGCAGCACGGTTAGAAACAGCTGTTAGCAAAATATTCACAGTTAATATCGCTGACAGTCTTGCAAAATTATAGCTCTCTCTCTCACCTTTCTGGTTCAATAAACACGCGAAAGAGAAACGAACGAAGAAATGTCTCTCTGTCTTTCGAATTTCACATATTCCAAATGGCCGTGATATTTTGCTACAGTAGTGTTCGGAACAATGTGAACAAGGTTTTTATTATTTTTTTAATAATGTAATAAAATTGTTTGAAGAAGAAGTGTTTGAAGAAGAAACTCATTTATGTTTCAATTTGGGAGGCGGGTATGGGTACCGCCGCCACGGGAACCATTTATTGGATAACCAACACCACTGCCATAGGTCACCCCTAGGGGTTCACTATGTTTGGTGACTTGCAGGGGTGCCCGGGTTCATGAGGTGAGGTTTGTCCGAGTCTTTGCGGTGGACGTGTCTGCCCACCACCTGCATGGCAGGCTGGATCGGGAGAGAGTAGTTGAGGGAGTTGCTTTGACTTCTTCAGCCGTACTCTCTCGGAAAATTGACTTTCACCGCCGTGGGAGGAATGAATTCATACGTCCGTCACTCCTGGATACACTGACCCTCAGATTCCTACCCACCCCTCATACCCTTTTCATTCCCAGAACTTCCTCTCCTTCCCTTTCTTAAAAGACCCTCCACACAGCAGTACATTAGGGTGACACGTGTCAGGAAACAAAAATCTATTGGAAGATAGCCGTTGAAGTACTCATAAGTAGGTAAGGAATTAGTCGTAAGAGGGCGTACATTGATTACGTGAGCAATTTTTCTTCCAATCTAGACCTCCCCCCCTTGGTGAGATAAATTTGGGCCACTTCGTATATTCTTTTCAAGTAAGGTGAGTTTTGGTTGGACCCCCCCCCCCCCTCCCTTTTGAGCTCATGTAATTAATGAATGCCCCCTAAGTAGGTTGCGATGTAGTCGTCAGTAGTAATTTGGCAATTTTGCAAGAAGGTAACGCACCTAAGGTGGCATACATTAATTACGAAGTGAGCAGTTTATTTTACAATTTAGACCCCCCCCCCCCTTGGAGAGATTAAGTGAGATTTGGTGGGACCCACCCCCCCCCCCCTCCCCCCACGTGAAATAATTGGTGTATCTAGGGTGCCGCTCCAGATGCTTTCCCATTACGATGCTATCCCCCCCCCCCCTTTTTGAGCTCACGTAATTAATGTATGCCCCCTAAAGTTAAACTCCTGAACAACTTACATGTGCATTATTTACCATGAGTTGGACTTGTATGCAGAGACGGTTCTAGGGGTCCAGAAGTGGAAGGTCATTTAAAAAAATTGATATTATGAGTCCGAATAAATGCGATTTATTTAGCAGAATTTTAACAGATCATTTTAAATATGGGTAACATCTTCGACTTCTTGTATAATTTCAAGATATATTTAAATATTACGGTATATGGGTGGCTATTACAAAATTTAATATTACTAAAAAATACTTATTCCGTTTGTGTCCGTCCTTCGAAATGCTGGTTCGACGATCTCCGGAACTCGGATTTGTTTGGAATTTAAGGGTCATTTTCAAAACTGGACTTAATTTTGCGAAGAATTCAGATTGTTGTGATTTCAGTTCGTACCTGTATAATTTTTTAAAAGAAAATAATGTTTTCTTTTTAAAGTTGAATTTTTAACACTTCAAAAATTTTAAAACACTAAAAATTCAACCCGAAATCATGCTTAGAATTAGGATAAGCGATAAATTACCTACCTTTACATTAGTATTTTTTCGAGAATATTTTTTCTGAAATACTCAACAAATTATTACTGTCCTTGTTTTGATGTGTTCTATACATAATCTTTCATACTTAGGAATCCTACAATATATTAATAACCCGCTTTTTTTCATATGCCTGCGTTTACAAAATAACATTTGTAATATTCTTGAAACTTGGAAGGTTTTCTTCAGAATAAGTATGTAGGTACTTACAAAAATAATGTTGCAGCACTACGCGACGTGAACGGCCGGAAGCTATTATTTGTACTGTTAACAAATAGGTAACAAGAGTTTTAAATTGGCCAAGGCTTCAGGGCGAAATAATGACAAAACAAAAATGTGTTCTTTTATTTACGTACCTACTTTTCATTACAAATTGATACATTTTCGATTCATCTTTATTGTTTTAATTTTATTTTTAAATGTTTCATAATTACAATGTAAAGGGCCATTGTTAAAAGAATTCTTCATCTGCTCTTTCATAGATGGCAGTAATTAAATTATTTAATGAAAATAAATTTCTTACAAGTTCCTGTACAAACCCAATATCAAAACGAATAAATAGTTTTATCCGTATTCAAACTCAATTTTTTCAAGATAGGCAAAATATTGGAAATAAAATTTTGGATTGAAGCACCGATATAATATTGTATTTCTGTGCCTTGATTAAGTTTGTATAACCACTGGATGGCTTTTTGCCACAATGTGGCATAATTTAAAATACCCCGGATTGCTTTGCTGCCAATTTTGTCAAAATTTCCCTTATTTGTAAGTAATTAAGTAGAAGTTTACGATTTTACATATTTTTTTTATAATCAATTTGTACGTACCCATATTAAAATTCGGAGGTATGATTTTTTAATGTGGGCAGAAAATATTCAAAATGATTACCAAAAAATTTCGAGCAATCGGAGAAAAAAGTTTTAAATAGCGCTGTCGTTCCACTGGATAAGGACTAATCTGTTTATGCATTCTCAAAATGCGTATTTACGGCGGCTAACAAATACTTACTTCATCATAACATTTTAAAGCATAACTTGCAAAAAGTGTTTTTTCATAAAATAATTAAATTAGTGACATCTATGAAAGAGCAGATTATGAATTCTTTTTATTTTACCCATGAGAGAAGTTTACCCTTTTTTCGTGAAATATTTCGATAATATTACAAACTCACAGAAAAACTATAACGACTCCATTGGTGGTATATTATGAAAAACCTTACACTTTATTTCAAAAGTCACAAATTTTTTTTTTTTTTACAGTGAATACCGCACAAGAATCTCAACTGCTCCCGTCTGGAGCCAGTGAGACTATGGCATCCCCAATTGGGGTATGATGTGAGGCTGAAGGTAGTGGGGAGGGGAAGGAGGTGGGGAAGAGGAAGGTTGGGAAGTACCTGGCTATTCAGATCTGGTCACTAAACACGGCTAAAGCCATTTTCAAGCAACGTTTCAATTCTGAATGGTGGTCTTACACCAGGGCGATACTGATAGTATCTTCCACTCTGGAACATGCCGCAAATATACTATATATTATTTTAAATGAATTAATTGTGAAAACACAAATTAATCAAATAAAATTTATTTGCGCATGCCGGGTTCGAACCCGCGACCTCCGGACTGTGAGTCAAGAGTCTTACCCACTGGACTACGGAGGTCGTCAACAAATGTAACAGATGATTGCGGTTTCATTTCCAAATAGTTAACTATATTAAATACATTATATTATTGATTTTCCCAGCAGCACAAAAGCCTAGCATGACAATTGGTTTTATCGAAATTTGCTAAAATAGTTTAATTGTTTGTCGCTTGTGTCGCCCTCATCGCTTTTTAACTCAATTCTATCAAAATTTGTTGTAAATGGTTACTAAAATTGGATTTGATAATAGTATCTGCTCGTAAAAATCCGAAGTTACACGATCATTCCCGATCACAAATTAAATATTGGCATATTATATCTTGGCCGGTCGTTTTGAAGGTTTGATTTCTATTTTTCCCCATAACGTGGGAAAATTTCCCTTAAGATTCCCTATTTCGAAGAAAATTATTTAAAAAAATATTATTTGAACAACTTTTTAAAAACTGTCGGAAATTCACTATGCAACTGGTATGATTTTAAAAGCAAATCATGAGTTGTTTATTGGTTTAACACTTCAATCTATATATTTTTTTTTTATTTAAAAAATATAAACTACAAAAAGTTATAGAAGTTCTATAAAAATCTGTATCTTCTAAATATGAAAAATATGATTTCTTTTACATGTGAATCGATATTCCCAAATTTTACAAGTAAACTAAATTTTCCATAAATACGGGATTTTTTACGGCTAACTGTCAACACCCAAGAAGAACACCTGCATTGTGACAACAAGTCTTCGCGATGGATGTCTGCGCCCGCCAGTTGAATAATGCCCAGGGCGTCACAACACACGGAAATATAAAACCCCATTGAAAAATATATTTGTTTATTTAAAAGTTTAGGTTTTTACATTTAGTAGTCGTTATGTATTATTTTTATAAATTTATTACGCACCAGATTTAAATGTCCGGGTTTAATTTTCCCCACAGGAAAAACTAAACCCTTTCACACACTTCCCAAATGATCATCTGGTCAATCCACGTTATGCAATTGCACTGTATGTATTATAATTACAAAACAATACAAGAACAACATGTCAACCTACCAGAGACCAGATGGGAAAATAATTCACCGACTCCAGATATTTTCATATCAGAGGGTTCGGCTCTGTGGAATTCCTAATTGAACCTATAAATCCTACTGATCCCTCAATATAAATATTTAAAAAATCTTTTGTAATCCTACATGTATTTAAAATTACCGATTTTTGCATTTTTATGTATAAATTCTTTGACAAATCTAATACGCCTAAATTTTGAATCAGAGACCTAGGTATAATGCCAGTAGCCGAAATAACAAATGGTAATATTTTTATATTCCGAGAATGCCAAATTCTTTTAATCTCATTTCCTAAATCTGTGTATTTTCTAATTTTTTCAGAAACAGTTTTTTGAATATTACAGGAATTTGGAATAGCTACATCAATGATATAAGTTATTTTTTTAATTTTGTCATGTAAAACTATATCAGGTCTATTATGACTAATTGTTCTGTCTGTTAGTATAGTTTTACATAATATATTTTATAAAATTCATTTTCTAAAAATGAATTTGGTTCATATTCATAATATGGTACTATATAACGGCAGTCAATCAAGTTATGTTTAATTACCAAACTTTGGTGGATTATTTTTAAAACCTGATTGTGCCTAAATGTATACTCGGACGGCGCTAATATAGAACATCCCGATATAATATGTTCTATAGTTTCCGGAAAAGCCAAACATTTTCTACATAAATCATCAATTTGATTTATATCTTTGATTATATGCTTCCTATAATTTTTAGTATTAATGACTCTATCTTGAATGGCAAGCATAAATCCTTCTATTTCTGCGCTCAACTCTCCAATACTCAACCATTTGTTTGACGAAAGTTTGTCAACATACGTTTGGTTGAGATAATTGAAGTGTTTTGCATGAATAATTTTATTTGACCAGGAATCTAATAATTCCTGGTTAGTATTTATAAGAATGTTGGCATTCTCGTCATATAAATTTAAAGGTGTAATGTTTCTATCTGCCTTACAAATTATTTTATGCATTTCTGAGCTATTAGCTTTCCTATGGAAAAAATTTCTAAGCATTTCTACCTGATTGTGTTTCAAAGATGTTATTTTGACTATACCTCTACCTCCTAAATTTCTAGGTAAATTAATTCGTTCTATAGCTGAATTTGGATGATGGCAATTAAACTTTGTTAACGTAGTTCTAATTAATCGTTCTAAACTATCTAAATCTGTATTGGACCATTTAATTATGCCAAATGAGTACGTTAATAAAGGTATTGCCCAAGTATTTATTGCTTTTACTAAATTTTTAGCAGATAGATTGCATTTTAAAATTTTTCTGATCCTAGTTTGAAATTTAATCCTAATATCATTTTTAATACTAGTGTGATCTAATCTATTCGATTGCGGGTATCCTAAATATTTATAAACCTCATCCCCTTTCATACTTTTAATTTTGAAATTTCTAAATATACCCTCGTCTCCATCTACAATTTTGCCTTTCTCTATATGGATCGTATTACATTTATCTAAACCAAAAGTCATTTTAATATCATCTGAAAAAATTTTAACTACCTTAATCATTTTTTCTAAATTTGATTCAGAATTTGAAAATAATTTTATATCATCCATATATAATAGATGTGAAACTATACTACTCTCTCTTGTATTACCCTTAATTTTTATTCCAAACTTGCTTTTAATTAACATTTTAGACATAGGATTCAATGCTAAGCAAAACCAAAGAGGACTCAATGAGTCTCCTTGAAAAATCCCTCTTTTTATTGAAATTCCCGGTACTACTATTTTCTTACCTTTTAAATTTACTAGTAAATCTGTATTCCAATTATTAACATTATTATTATTAACATTGTTATTATTTCCTATGAAATAAAGGTATTCTCCTGTGAAAGCTGATGTATAATATTGACTTATTATATCACACTGTCATCATCACTGTCATCCCAAGGAATGCTGTGTGGAGGGTTTTTTAAGGATTTTTAAAAGTTTTTTAAGTTTTTTTAAAATATGGAGACGAAGTTCTAATAAGGATTTCTGGGAAGGAAATAGGTATTAGGGATTGGTAGGAATCTGGGGGTCAGTGTATCGACCAGGCGTAACAAACTTATGAATCCATCTAAGTGCAAGGCGATGGGTCGAGATATTCACAGTATGGAAGATCTACAGTCTCTCGTATCTAGGGTGTACGAAGAATGAGTTAATAATGAATGTAAGTAAAGTCTAAAGCCATGGTATTTGAAAGAGAGAATATGAAAACAATGTGCAACATAGTTGTGAATGATGAAAACTTGGAGCAATTGGATGAGTTTGTGTATTTGGGAAGTATGTTTACGAGAGATGGGAAGGCTGATAGAGATATTGAAAGAGGGGTGAATGCAGGTAACTCTATTAATGGAGTACTGGTACCTACCCTGATGTATGGCAGTGAGTCATGAAACTGGCAGAGAAAGGATGAAAGTAGACTGAATGCTGTAGAATGAGATCCCTGAGATGTATGGCGTATGTGTGGTAAAACCATGTAGGATCGTGTGAGAAACATGGAGATCCGCAAAGAATGCAAGGCTGATGTAAGTGCAATGAGTAAGATGAAGAAATGAACGCTCCGAAGGTTTGGGCATGTACAGCAAATGAACACGAAAAATAGTGTAAGGAGAATATACAACCGCAAATGTGAATGGTAGAAGTCGTGGACGTCCAATAAAGACATGGCACGACTAAGTGAATCAGATACTTTAGTCGGACCATATCAAGAGTCAGAATAATAGAAAAGCATGTATGAGACGATGTATGAATGTGAACGAGGCAAGGAGTGTGTGCCAAGACCGAGTTGTTTGGCGGTCCGTCCTCTCTGCCTACCCCTGCGGAGAAACGGCGTGATGGTTTGTTAGTTAAATTATGAATAATAATAACTAACCATTTATTTGGACAGCCCTATTTCGTGTGTAAATTGACACTCGCTTTTGAAAAATAAAATAATATTATGACGGATGATAAACATGCCTTCTTCGAAAAAGTAAGACAACACGGAAATTTATTTCTTGTAAAAGCACTGATGGGCTTTTACAAAATGTTAAATTTCTACATGGTTTTACTGCCAGATACAGAGATATCGAAAAATATTATACAGTTAGGTACAGTTCTGAATCTCAACTATTTAATAATAATAATTGGACGATTTGTATAATGCCGTATTAGTGAAAAATCACCCCTAGGGCGCAGTTTCACTGGATCTTGCCATTCTCCCCCCGACTTCTTCTACCATACCTACACATTCACCTCATTCTTTCTCCTTACACTATTTTCTTCATTCATCTGCTCTGTAATGCATTCGTAATTAAATAAACTAAGTAAAAGTGGTCAAAACGAATAAAATTTCCGAATAATAAAAGCTAATTGAAAATAATTCAAATTTCATTTATTACTGTTTACAAGTACCTAATGGCAGTTTTGCCTACCAAAGTCATCGCCAAATCAACAATTGTTGCCGGTACGCATATAATTAAAATCATTAAAAATATATAGCAGAACTTAATAAACAGAAATTGATTTCAATAATAACATTAAAAATATTTTTCGAAAGCCCACGTATAAAAATAAACATAAAAGCAGTTAAAAATTGATTCGTAAAACCGATTGATCACTGTATTCATATTTGGGTCTACAAACAAGGCAATATGTTAGAAGGTACAAGTATATGACACTCAATCCTTGCCACAATCGTTTTAAAATATATCTTTTTGACACACTTCATTCACTTTCCCCTTACAAATTCAGTGGTCGAATTTCTTCCCTCCGGAGTATACGTATTCTATACAAAAACCAACACATGCAAATATTCTTCATACTACTTTACAGAACAGAGCGTTACGAGACGACCTCTCGTGGCGACTGACTTTCGCATAATGAATAGAAGTTGAAAATGGGATCGCATTTATCTGTTTTGGGTACAGATAAAAATGGAATATTACACAATAAATCACAAAATTAATTTTATTTATTTATCAGTTTTTATAGTTTAAATATTGTTTTCTTACACATTATTTTTATTTTTTACAAATAATTGTTTTTTAATACATAAAATCGATTTTAAAGTACATCAATTTACGTAGTTTTTAAAAATAATTTTACATCATTATTTGCGCATTTTATAAAAAAATATAAATGTAGGGGTATAGATTGATATGTTTCCTATAACAAAATATTTTTCAATATTTTTTTTCTTTTCGTATATGACGACAGATGGAAAAAAATCAGTGGTACATTAACGATTTTTTGAAAACTGATCTTTTATAAACAGTTATAAAGTAAGAAAAAATATTTTTTTTAATATTTAATATTAACTTGAGGCATCGAAAATGCAAGTATCTAAAAAAAATAATAACAAACTTTTTTTTTGAGGTGCTGTTATCGACACAGATGACTTCGAAAATACGCAAAAATACGAAAAAAACATTAAATATTGAAAAATCCCTTGCGGGCTCATCGCATTCCGAATTTCGACAGAATTATAACGTAAATTCCTTAATAATTCATAATTCTGTCGAAATTCAGAATGCGATGGCTTAACTAATCTTCTTGAAATGAAACGGCAATCATCTGTTAAACTTGTAACTTTCGAAAAATGGAAGGTTTTGTTGAGCAGAATTAGTATAAAAATAGTGCTGAATTCGAATCAGCAGTCGATATTACTTTATACATCTATATATATAAAAATTTAGGTTCCGTAAGTTTGCGTTCGCTAATCACGGAAAGATTGACTCAAAATTTTTACAGAACATTGCATTTTAGCAGAAGAGCGTTTATACATACTTTTTATTTGGAAGTTCCAAAAGAAAAGGATAATTTTATGCGTTTTAAATTAACTCATAATTTGTCATGGTAAAAAACGGAATGACAGTTCTAGACAGTGTTGCCATTTTATTAATTCTATTAAAAGTTACAAAAATTTATGATAGGTACCTACAATTAGGAATTAAAAGAATTTAATCGGATTTAAAAGTAGAATTATATCTAAAAAATTATATTACTATTTTCACTCATTTTTTTTCTCTGAGCGTTTTAAATTTACTCATAATTGTACTGAATGTCTGTTTGTAACTTTGCAAAACCTACAAAAAATCAGATTAACAAATCGAATTATTATTTATGCATTAAACCGCTTACTCGTTAATACGGAATATTTTTTATTCAAACTGTTGTATTTAGCTTTATTATCACGAAAAATGAGTATTTAAGTCGGGGGACACCAAAAAACATGCAAAAAATATGCATTCAAAATTTTAATTTTGTTTAAATTACTTCACTTACGCGATTACAAATTCTTCGCCACATGCTATTTATATCAACAACTTATATGTTCATAGACAATCAATCCTTCACATTTTCCAAGGTACCAATAGCTAGAATATTAAAAAAGATTGCCATAGCGGAAAAATTGATTCACAAATATTTTAGGAAGGTACACCAACTAGTTATTGTGGAGTTTTTATGTTCTGAAAAAGCAAATTATTTACTCGAGTAAATGTACTATATAAGAATTAAAATGCATGTATTTTATATAAATATATAATATATAAATATGTATATATATATATAAAAACGACATTTTATTATATATTTATATAGTATAAAGAACGGTTATAAAGGGGCACTTTCTTTTGAATCACAAACCCTGTTACACAAACCTAGCGTAGCCGCTAAACTACTTGAAAACTGGGATGTTTTTCTTGCCTTGACGCGAGTAGGCGTTATAAAGGGGCACTTTCTTTTGTATCACAAACCATGTTACACAAACCTAGCGTAGCCGCTAAACTACTTGAAAACTGGGATGTTTTTCTTGCCTTGACGCGAGTAGGCGTTATAAAGGGGCAGTTTCTTTTGTATCATAAACCATGTTACACAAACCTAGCGTAGCCGCTAAACTACTTGAAAACTGGGATGTTTTTCTTGCCTTGACGCGAGCAGGCGGTATAAAGGGGGCACTTTCTTTTGTATCATAAACCATATCACACAAACTTATACCAACATAACAAAATGACATTTGAAAATAATGTTTGAAAATGGACGGTCTCGTTTCACAGAATGAAAGCTAATTTTAATTTTACGTAATCGAAATTTAGAATGAAATATTTTCCACTTCCCCCAATGCAAATAGTTGTCTTTTAATGTAATTAAGGTGAATCAAAAGATTTTTTCAAAAAAAAGTGTGTATTAACCATTTCCAGCGATCTCAAGAATTTACAGTATTTTAGCTCAACCAGTGAGTAGGTAGGTACTGTACGTCATTAATTCCTGGCTAGGAAAATATAACTAGTTGAATCAAGAATATACAAGAATTTATTTTATGATGTTGGTACTTTCGGCAAATGTCACATTTGATTGTCTATTATCTATTTGTTAAAAAGGGAATATTCCGTATTATCTGTGCATCAAACTTCGACAACACGAACGTTCCGTATTATCCGTGAGGTGGACTAACTGCATATTTACCATCGAATTATATATGACAGATTTTCAAAGGGTTAAAAAAGTGTAACTGACCAGTTGATTGATGTGTAAGTTTTTTCAAAGTTGATCACCATTCGTGGGATGCCTCGCTCACGTTCAAACATAGGCTATCGTACTCGACACGCAAACGCACATCGTTAGAGAAGATCAAACCGCACTGATCAAGAACTTTTAGACGATAATGAACATGTTCGAGTTAGAATTATTCAGAGGCGGGCAGAAGAACTGGCGAATCGTCGGGAAGAAAGACTTAAAAGCTTACGAGTAGAAGCGCGAAGAAGACGAGCAGCACATTCATCTCAACAACGTCAAGAAGAAAAAGATCAATGCCGAAGACGAATGCAAGTGCAACTTTCGAATAACCATGCTTCGTACCATAGAATTGCTTTTTCATACGAACCAGATATTCAATACAATACCTCATGTAAATTAGTTCAAATCGGTAAAATGGATAAAGTTTGTCCACACTGCAAAGCTATGAAATTTAAAGGAGAAACTCAAGGAATGTGTTGTGCGAGCGGCAAAGTGAAGCTACCTGAAATTGATCAGCCAATAGCACCACTGATAAATTTGTTGCAAGGAATTACTGATGATTCAAAACATTTCCTCAAAAATATTAGAAAATACAATTCATGTTTTCAGACGACTTCATTTGGCGCTAACTTTATAACAGAAAATTTTATGCCGACGTTTAAAATTCAGGGACAAATTTACCATAAAACTGGCTCTTTGCTTCCTTTTCACGGCAATCAACATAAATTTCTACAAATATATTTCATGGGAGATAAAAATGATCAGTTGAATGCACGCTGTCAAATCTCTAATAAAGTCAAAAAAATATTGTTGAGTAGTTGAAAAAAATGTTAGATGATAAAAATAATTTTATTCGAATGTTCAAAAATGCAATTGATCTCATGCCATCAGATAGCCATAAAATTATCATTAGCGCTGATCAAACACCAGCAAGTGAGCATGTCCGACGATATAATGCGCTAACAATTAATGATGTTGGAATTGTCATGGTTGGAGAAGAATTTCATCCTCGCGATATCGTTTTGCAACGCAGAAATGATCAACTACAAAGAATTGCTGACACTAATAGGTGCTAATCTATAATAAAGTGATACTGTAAAAGCGTTTAAGGTCTGAATAAATAAATAATTTTAAAAAAATTATAATTTTTTTTTTCCTTATATTCTAAACTACAGCATAGTCACAGCAGATATTCAATTAAGCAATGTGTCTTCTTGGAAAATGCACAGTTGCTAGACAATTTTTGTTAACTCCTCTAATAATTAAAATCAGACAAAGCCACAGCGAAGCGTGATCGGGTTCAGCTAGTATATTTACATTATACTAGCGAGTTCCTGGCATGCCTTGCAATGTCACTTAAGAAAAAAAATATTTCTCCCTGAATGTCCTTTCCTATTAGTCCCGTTCCTCTTTCGCCTCCCCTTCCCTTCCCATGTCCATGTCCCCCCTTCCCCTCACGCGTTTTCCTCCTTCCTTCACCAATTCCTCCACCTTACATAGGTATTTTGAATGTTTCAATTTCCTACGCTTTTTTATTGGTTAAACCGCAATAAAGCAGTTTTTCAACAGGATGTTAATGTTCAAATACAATTTAAACATACATACATAATATATTATTACTATAACTATGCAGATTGTCACAATTAACACATATGAATTAATATAAACTATCTCTATTTAGTAACCATTGTTTCAGCATATATCTCAATCTATTTGTAGAATCGCAATTTTTTATATTTACTGGTAATATGTTAAATATTTTTGGCACGTTATATTCCAGGGTTCGGTGTCCATAGTTATTATTATATTTTAGAACAAGCATTCCTTCATTCTTTGTGAACCTTGTGTTATGTTCATGTTCTACAATCCTCTTATAATCAGACAATCTATATAATATTTTGTACTATAATAAGGCCTGCACCGGTGATATTGTTAAATTCCGATAAAGCAATGATATGTTTCGTCTCTGCGAAAAAAACATGTTTTTGAACTTATAACTTAACCATAGAATTTTGTACTGATTGTAGGTGGTTTAAATTAGTTTTGCAAGAGTATCCTCAAGTGGTCAATCAAAAAATTCAACGATAAGCGGGCGGCACCAGTGGGTGAGCCTAATCATGACTCCTCGAGAAAAAAATAGAAAAAAAATATTTCTCAATTTTTTTTTTTAATGTTCAAAAACAAAAAACTTTGAAAACTGACACCTCTTAAGATATTTTTAACTGCCATGACCACAATTTTTTAAATATTTCTGATTTTTTGTATCGGCAACCTAAGTAGCACGGATATCCACCACAAGCCTTAAAAATCCATGAATGCCTGTAGTTTTTACACAAAAATCAATCAAAATTATTGTTTTTATAAAAATTATGAAAGATTTTTATTTTCAGTCCACTTTCACTCATCCTGGTGTAAAAAAAAAGTATGGACACTTATATGGCGAGTTTTATTAAAAGTTTATGCATCTAATCAAGATTCTAAAATGGTATAATACTCTAGGAAAACTAGCCACAAAAAAATATATACAATATAAACAAATATTTTTTTTCTATTTTTTTCATAGTCATGAGCAAACCGACCCACTGGTGCCCGCTTATCGTTGAATTTTGGGACACGTTGTAGATAACTGGGTAATATTTTTTTAGTAGGTACTTCTTCGGAAATTTTTTGCTTTTTTAAAATTTGGTCTCCAATTATTATTAGTATTTTATACATTTATTTAACTTTTAAGGTACTTTCATCTTACGATTTACATTATTAAAACAATAAAACTCTTCAAAAACAAAAGACATTAATAATACTTTTAAATGGGTCAGGGCTTCAGGGTGAAATAATAACAAATCAAAACAGTATTTTTAGTTACGTCCCAATACAATTTGGGAGGCGGGAATGGGTACCGCCGCCCCGGGAACCTTTATTGGATAACCAACACCTCTGTCATAGGTCACCCCAAGTGGTTCGCTACGTTTGGTGATTTAGCAGGGGTGCCCGGGTTCATGGGGTGAGGTTTGTCTAGGTCTTGGAGGCGGATGACCAGGACATACTGAACCCCAGATTCTTACCCACCCCTTAAACCCTTTTCCTTCCCAGAACTCTCCTCTCCTCCCTTTCCTTAAAAAAAAACCCTCCACACAGCATCCTCAAAGATGACATAGGCCCTGAGGGAAGTTATTTTCCTCAGGGCCTCCTGTGTGGAGTTCATGTAAAAAAAAAAAAATATATATATAAATAAATACATTTACGACAGTATTATTAGAATATCCATAATAATACGAAGAATTCTTTTAAACAAAGTGTTTGTCTTCATTCAATTATATAAAATGAATATTTTTAAAACATTATACTTATTAACAACAATTCTAAACAAAATATTGCAAACACATATCAGAAGTCTCGATTCACAGCTAATGTTGGCTATGAATCAGATTACATGTACGAATGATGCAGAAATATGTATTCATTTAATGGGGATTTTCGTATGAAATATTATTTACGATTCCGGGAAATAATCTGACAAAAATGATAATAACTACATCTGAAGTGTGATAAGTGATAAACTTTTAAACATTATTTAAATCTATCGCCAATGAAAGAATACGTCAAACCCACATCTTACATATATGATAAATGGATTATAATACAACAAAAGATCATAAATTAAAATGGATTTCGAAAATTCCTTTGAACTCAGGGGCTTTTATTCAGAAATAAATTAATAAATAACAATTTTAAATATTCTTTATCTGTTTTTCAAATACATAAAATAAGAAACGTACTAAAGGTTGCTCTCAATCCAGTTCCTGAACAAGGACACTTTGGTGTAGACTCCAGGATATTGTGGTTCTCCGCAACCTCTTCCCCAGGAAGTAAGTCCAATGAGGATGTTACTGTACATTAATGGACCACCAGTGTCTCCCTGACAGGCATCAATTCCCCCGATTCCGAGGCGGCCAGCGCACAGCATGTTCGTGGTCACAGTGTTATATCCGTAGTAAGTAGATGCACATTGATCAAAGTTAACAATTGGAACTGTGGCCTTGTACAATTGGGTTGGAGTAATGCCTCCAGACTGAAATAGTAATTTTTGAAAATTAGCTTTCATCACAGTAAATTATTCCCAACGTTTCATCAACGTTTCATCGGACAATAGTCCAGCCACTATTTTTATTAACGTATTCAGAAAAAAAGCATTTAATTTATGGCTAGTTATATCTGCTTTGAACCACTTCCTTCATCGGGAGAATATTTAAACTAACACAAGATACAAAATAATGATACACATACACAGTGGCGGACTAAGGGGGGGCTGGGTGGGGGGCGGTCCGCCCCGGGCCCCCAGTCTTGGGGGCCCCCAAACGCCTCCATGTTCCCTTGATCAAACCCTAAACAAGGCTTTAAGACATCACAATAAAATTCATAATACAATCTTTTACAGAAAATAAACAAGTCGACTGCATATATACAGACTTTTCGAAGGCATTTGACAAAGTATCCCATAAACTACTAATCCATAAACTATTTTCTCTAGGAATAAGGGATAACATGCTAAAATGGTTTACTAGCTATTTATTAAATCGTAAACTGTTTGTGAAAATAAAATCATGGGGGTCGAAAGCTTTCTGGGCTACTAGTGGCCTACCACAAGGTAGTCACCTTGGCCCGGTTTTGTTGCTCATTTTCATCAATGATATAACCAATTGCTTCAACGATGTCGAGGTATTACTCTTTGCTGATGACATCAAGCTATACAATAAAATAACTGATGTAAATCATTGCCATATACTTCAGTCAAATATTAGTATGTTTAAAGATTGGTGCGTTCAAAATAATTTATTCTTAAATGTAGAAAAGTGCAAAACCTTGACTTTCTTAAGAAATAAAAATCCTGTTTTATTCGAATATTCCATCAATAACACAGCTTTAGAAAGAGTCACGGAAATGAGAGATCTTGGAATTATTTTGGATGAAAAACTAAGTTTCGCCAATCATATCCACCAAATTATAAACAAAGGTATGAAAACACTAGGCTTCGTATTAAGAACAACCAAAAACTTTAATTCCATACAAGTCATTAAATTATTATATGTATCTCTAGTTAGAAGCCTAATGGAATATAACTCGGTAGTTTGGTCTCCATCTTACAAAATTCACATTAATAACATTGAGCGAATACAAAAAAAAATTCTGCGTTTTATAAATTTTAAATTAAATATCCCACTAGAAGACTTGAAATAGAATTTATTATTAAATGTTTTAAAAATACACACAATAGAAGACAGACGTAAAATAAACGACTTAACATTTTTATTCAAAATTTGACTGTTGCGAACTACTGCAACTCATAAACTTACGAATACCGACAGTAACTACACAACAAAATACAATATTCTACTGTAGCATTCATAAACGGAACTACATTGCCCACTCTCCGATACAACGATTTCACACTATGGGAAATCAGTACTTAGGTGATATTGACATATTTAACATAAACTTTGCAAAATTTGTTGATCTTGTAAAAAACTTATTCCAAAACTATTCCTAAACCTATCTGTTTTTCTGAAAACCTGTGAAGTCGCTGTATTTTTGTATTTTTGTGACTTGTGTGCTTTTTTATCAAATTTAATTTTTTTTATTTCTGTATATGTTAAATAATCTGCCATGAATTATTTGTACTACCAAAATGTAAAAGCCCATTGGGCGTTAAATAAATAAATAAATAAATCACTGTATAAAAAATGTAATTTTTATTTCATTTTTTGATGGATGCACTTGTTAAGAACGCTCTCACCAATTTTTTTAAGGATTTTCGAAAAATTGACGGAGATACTGCATTTTATGTGAAACGGCTTGGAACAGTTTGTATGTTGAATTATCCCTCAGCAAATTTTGAATGAATTTTATTTTCTATTTTTTATGGTAAATTTTCCTCGTTTGGTATCATAGTCAGGGCTGGATAAAACATGTTGGGGCCCCTGCTCAATGCACGTCTCGGGGCCCCTTTATCATAGGGGCCCCTAGCCGATGCGTGGCCCCTAGGCAGTGGCCTACACTGCCTTGGGGACAATACGGCTCTGCCAGGCTGGCTTACACTGGATGTCTGGCTTAAAGCTGGATGTCGGGGCCCCTGGGCAATGCACATCTCGGGGCCCATTTACCCTAGGGGCTCCTAACCGATGCGTGGCCCCTAGGCAGTGGCCTACACTGCCTTGTGGACAATACGGCCCTGCTAGGGCTGACTTAAACATGTCGGGGCCCCTGGGCAATGCACGTCTTGGGGCCCCTTTACCTTAGGGGCCCCTACCCGATGCGGGGATACTAGGGAGTTGCCTACACTTCTTTTGGATATTACGGCCCTGGCTATAGTGACTGGATTTTCGAAGGCGGTGGCCTGCACTGCCTTATGGACAATACGGCCCTTCCAGGGCCGGCTTATACATGTCTGGCCCCCTAGGCAATGCACGTCTCGGGGCCCCTTTACTCTAGGGGCCCCTACCTCATGCGGGGCCTCTAGGCAGTGGCCTACACTATCTTATGGACAAAAGTAGCCTGCCAGGGCCGGCTTAAACATGTCGGGGCCCCTAGGCAATGCACGTCTCGGGGCCTTTTACCCTAGAGGCTCCTACCCAATGCGGGGCCCCTAGGCAGTTGCCTACACGTCTTATGGATTATACTGTAATGGCTATAGTGACTGGATTATCGATCAGTTTAAGACTTGGTACATGGTGCATGCAAATAAGATGTATAGTTTTTCCAATATGTTGTCAACCAGGTTGAAAAATGTAGTTTTGAGAAAAACGCGTTCAAAGTTTTGCTGAAGGATAATTCAACATACAAACTGTTTAAAATGGTTTCACATAAGATGCTGTATCTCCGTCAATTTAACGAATTTGGTGAAAGCATTATTAACAAATGCATCTTTTAGAAAATGAAATAAAAAGTGACAATTTTTTTAGTGTCCTGGTGCCTTTAAAATATGCTTAGTACCAATCTAAGAGGTGGTTGTGGTTGGGAGGACCCATACAAACATCATCCTATACATATAAAATAGGAATAAATAAATACAGCCTGAACCGGTATTTTACAATTTTTAAAATAAAATTACTACTACTAATCTTTCTAATGTATTGCACTTCATGACTGGTCAGTGGTTGAGTGGGCATAGCGCTTGGGTCCCACCAGAGCGTCGCGTGTTCGATTCCTCGGCTGGCTAAATCCTCCATCACAACACAAGCAACATTTTCGGCTTTCTGTGGTGGTAGTAGGAGATTTTCAAACATTGTTGGGTTATTCGTAACCCGGGAATGTTTGTCTTTCTTTTAAAAAAAAAAAAATATATATATTCATATTTTTTACTGTCTTAGACCCTTTACTGAAGGCTATCTTATCATTACAGATAGTAATAAAATAGGTAAGTAATTAAAAAGATTCAGTTGTGGACCAACGGTGGGAGGAGGGGGGGGGGAAGGGGTGGCCTCTTGTCCCCGGGGGCCTCCACACACCTCCATATTTCTTTGATCAAATCCTAAACAATGATTTAAGGCACCCGGAAACTGTAAAAAAATGTTTTGTAATTTTTTTTTTCATTTCATTTTCTGAAGTTAACAAAGCTCTCACCAAATGATTTTTACAGCATTTTACGTGAAACCGTTTGAAACAGTGTCTATGTTGAATTATCCCTCAGCAAAACTTTAAAGGCGTTTTTCCAGAAACTTTTTTAACTCGTTTTCAACCTGGTTGACAACATATTAAAAAAAACTATACATCCATCATCCTAAACTATAATTAAACAAACAAACTGTTTAAAACTTTCCTTAATTTTTCTTAGAATTTCCTTGAAACTTTAGGTGATAGCATTATTAACAAATGCATCTTTTAGAAAATGAAAAAAAAAAGTTTTTTTTACAGTGCCCTGGTGCCTTAAAGCCTTGTTTAGGATTTGATCAAGGGAACACGGAGGCGCTTGGAGGTCCCCCAGGACCAGACACCCGTGTGAACTGAATAAAAATCTTGTAAAATTACATCAACTTTTTAAACTAGGGTAGGGGGGCCTCATTCAGCTTTCCCGCCCCGGGCCTCTGACGGGCTTAGTCCGCCACTGCACATACATAAATATTAAGGTTTCGGGGTGAGATTTAAAAAAAAGTACGTGTTCATATTGTTCTTTGAAAACAATTGATAATTTTCTTGTGCTCTGCTACCTCCAGTAAGTAAAATTAAATTAAAAATTTCCGTAATTTTGGCAAAAAAAATTAATCTTAAAAATCTATTTCAAAGAGATCATTTGCCAAAAAAAAGTTGGTTCGTCTTATAGAGGAGGTGATAATGGGATACAATTGTCATTCAGCTAGTAGACGGCGTCAGCAGTCGAAGAGGTTCAACACAAATGTGCCTGAAAAACTGGAGGAGGGGGACATACAATTATGTCACATAGTTAATAAGGCCCCGTCAAATATACACAGAATCCACTTTACAACACTTTAAGACACATAACATATTACAATGCTTGTTTTTTTCGAAATGGACTCAAAATAAATTAAAATAACTAAACATAATTTGATAATAACAATTCCTTCAAATACTTACCTACTTGGAATAATTAAGTAAACCGACGTAACATTAATAAAGTAAATTATTACCGTTAGCCTTCCCCATCCAGTAAGGAAGCATGGTGTATTGTCTGCGACGGAAAGAGCCTGTGCCGGAAGGGTGGCTGTGGATGCGGTGGTTCCGAGGGTAATTTGGGTGGCCAAATAAATGATGGCAATATCATTGGCGAGGTTCGTCGGATTGTACCCCTCACTGACCTTGAAGGCTGAAACTTGGATAACCTGTCCTCCGGAGTTGTGAAAAGAAGACCCGGCACGGATTCTCCATTGAGAAGGAAGAGATCTAACAAAGAAAGAACAATCATCGTTGACAACCACACGCACTGTTAGATTCTACAGTTAAACGTCTAAATCAAAATTAGATTTGGTAGTCGACCTTATCAGTAGAAAAAAACCTTGTAATCTTGAGAGGGAATCAATGTCCATAGTGATTGGTACAGAATAGCATTCAAAATATTGACTTACCCAACGACACACTGTGCAGCGGAAAGGACAGCAGTTCTGGTGAGGATGACTCCACCACAGGCCTGATTGTAGGATCCAGTATTGTAGAAGTCATACAAAAGAGCCACTTGGTAGGGAGCTTCGTTGATAGTGGCTAAAGTCCCTCCAACTACCTTGGCCTCAGGGAGGACGAGGGCTAAGATATATTGAAATGGATACATTAAAATGACAAAAAAGAAATCTTTGGTAAAGTTTTAGATCTGCGGTTACTTCTATACCCACTAATTATTCTAATAACACTCTTTTTTAACTTACTACAAGAAAAAAACTATTAACTTAGGAGGGGGTAGTTCTTTCAACCTAAGTTCTAAACTTCCTGTGTTTCGTCTCCATTTTATCTTGTTTGAATGGTGTTATGCTGGCCGGAAGTTTCTTCCTCAATCTAAATTATCGAAATAACTTAAACTCAAAACCTGTTAACATTCTTTTTAAAATATGTGTTTCATTAAGCTCAAACAAAGTGTTATTTCAATAGTTTGGGCGGAATACTAATTTTACCAAATTTTCTTACGTTGATAAGGATAGCTGGACATTATTACTTTGAAATAACACTTCGATTCAATATTATTTTGAAATAACACTTTGGTTCAACTTCATTACCACAAAAGGCAACTTTTTACGCCGGGAGAGGATGGATTGAAAATATTGCGTTAAAATTCCACTTCTTGTCAATCAAAGATTCAAAATTTCATGCGCTTTGACATTCAGCTATGTTTACATTTTGTTTGACGTGTAAAAGTTTACCACCTTAAAATATCATGATCTGACCCGATTGTATAATGCTCGAATGCCAACTATGAGAAATACACAACCACCAATTCACATATATATGGAAAGTATATACATTCTGGTATAAAATTATTGTATAAAGAAAGAATATATTGGATAAAACAAATAACAGATTAAAAATTGAAAATATGGAGAAATACAGATACACCTAAGTGCACCGTTAAACACCAACAATTGTAGCAATAGTGGAGCTCGTCAAATATTGCCAATGCCCAAAAAAGATTGATTTCCGAACCGTCCTTAATAATTCAAGTTTTTTTTTCATTTACAATTTTCAGAAAACTTACCATTTGCGCCAGCAAAGCAAGCAACCAATAAAGCAACACACAGCATATTGACAACTGTTCAATTAACTCACAGTTCACCAGCTATTTAAATGATCCTGAGATTATCAAATTGATAAATACGATTAGTAAAATTTGGAATTATGTCATGTTACGAGTAAGTGCAGTCCAACTGATAACAACACTGCAGGATTACATACTCTCTTGAAATACGACTACCTGATAAAAAATTCTGGCATTAATAAATTAATACGACATCGTAACTATGTCATTCCGAATCTTTAAAGCAACACCATGCAGATATATTCATTTGTTTTATCTTTAAATTTTTTAAAGTATTTTCAATTCAATTCAATTAAATTTCTTTATTTTAGAAATATTGCAAAATTAACATTTCAAATCGTTTTTGAAAGAGGGAAAATATTTAAGATAAGATAAGCAGATTTAAACTAACAGAAACAAAGCTTGCAGTCTAAATTGTGCTTCATTGGTGTTAAACATATCGATATTCGAAGTGATCCCATTTAACAAAAAGACAACTCTACCGACTAATATGACCATTGCCAAGTTAGTTCTACAAGCCGGGAGAATTTTTTTTTTTACATTAACTCCACACAGGAGGCCCTTAGGAAAATAATTTCCCTGAGGGAATATGTCATCTGGGATGCTGTGTGGAGGGTCTTTTTGAGGAGAGGAAGGAATGAACATTGGTCTTGAAGAGATTATATGAAGGAAGAAACACAGAGGCCGGCAAATCATTCCACAGCCGAGCTGTTTAACACAAGAACGAGTCGAAGAAACGACCCGTTCTCATGTGACAAATGTCAACCGTGTACAAATGTTGGGCACGCGTTTGGCATGTTTCCCGACTATGCACCGGTGCCGAAGGGATCAATGAGTAGTTCCTCGGAGCATCTTCCATTGTAATACCGGTAGAACAAGCATAGCATTCCCACCCGATGCCTGTGCTCTAAAGATTGCAATCCGTCTGTTAAGATGGGAGAATCTATTAAACGGACCGCCCGTTTCTGCACAGAGTCGAGGGTATTTTTCAGGTATTTTGGAGCTCCAGACCAGAGGTGGCTGCCAAATTCAACCGTGGGGCGCACTTGTGATTTGTACAGGGTTAGCAGTTGTGTACTATTACAGTATCTGCGGGCCCTGTACAGTACGCCCAGTTTTTGGGAGGCTAACTTTACTCTGGCTTCGATGGTGCCCACTGATCACTTAGGGTTACACCAAGCATATCAATGGAGGGCCTGTTCGGAAGATCGCTTCCGTTGAAGGATACTAGATATTCATTTCGATCTCTTTTAGACGTAATCAGACAAGATTGGGTCTTTGAAACATTAAATTAAACGAGATTATTTTTACCCCAAGATAAAACACTCTCGAGGTAACCGTCCATTCTTTGCTTCAAAGCCCTCCTAGCCGTTGGGGTTTGTGAGCCCTTTGGGGGCTTGTCAAACAAAAAGCTATCATGGACTGCACTGTCATCCGCGTAACAGTGAATTGGTGCACATGACAAAAGGTCGTTGATGTGCAACAAAAACAAAGTCGGAGACAGAACTGATCCCTGAGGAACGCCAGCATTTATCGAGTGTTTGGAAGAGATGAAACCATCGACTACCGTCTGAATCGACCTCTCCCTCAAAAAGTCGGCAATCCACATACACAAGGATGCGGGAAGTCCGTAAGAAGGCAGTTTGTAGACAAGTCCTTCGTGCCAAACCCGGTCAAAGGCCTTGGAAATGTCCAGTGCAACCGTGTGGGTTTCACCAAAACGTTCCAGGCACCACCCCCAAACATGCGTCACATACGCGAAAAGATCACCGCACGAGCGGTTCCGCCGGAATCCGTATTGACGGTCGTTAATAATTTTGTTCTTCTCGAGGTATGTGAGCAGTTTGTCGTTGATCGCAAGTTCCATCACCTTAGACAGAACTGATGTGATCGCTATGGGGCGGTAGTTGGCCGAGTTGGAGCGGTCACCCTTCTTTGGAATAGGATGGATAACCGCTTTTTTCCCAACCAGAGGACACAGAGCCAGTCTTCAGGGACATTTTAAAAAGCTTCGTCAAAATTGGAGCTATTTCTGCAGCGCACCTCTGCAGTACCAGGGCAGGTATTCCGTCAGGCCCACTAGCTTTATTAACATCAAGCCCTCGTAAAACATGGAGTACTTCCCGATGCTGGATCCTCAGCGTTTTCATACGAAAACCGCAGTGAGGAACCGACGTCGGGACAGCACCTTGGTCATCGGGGGTTGAGTTATCCGCAAACATTTTACCTAATAAGTTGGCCTTTTCGGTGGCGGTGTTTGCTAGTGAGCCGTCAGGTCTGGTGAGAGGTGGCAGAGTGGATTTGCAGAAATTTCGGCCTATTGAGCCCGCAAGCGACCAGAATTGCCTGCTGCCATGCGGGCATGCAGTCAGCTTTCTGCTGATCTGCAGGTCGTGCTCCAATTTTGACCTATTTATGATTCTCTTGGTTTCCTTTGCCATTTTGTTGTAAGCTGTTCTGACTTCGGATGTTCTAGATGTGCTGTAGGCTTGGTAAGCCGCGTTTTTTAGCCGAGATAAAACAGTATATGTGGTCGGTGACGGATATATCCATCGGGAACGTAGAAACTAATGCTCTCCTTGATAGTCGAGTTTTTGAACTATCCATGAAACAGTCTAAAGAAATGTGTTGCAATGAGCAAATCCCTTCTGACCCGTAGATGGTTCATATCAAACATGCCTAAGAGAAAGTCGGTATGGTAGAGCGTAGAGCCGCGGGTAGTAGCCATACTCCCTCAGGTAGAGAAATCACAGAAATTTCTTCTGGATCTTCTCCAACACGTGGTAATACTTCATTTAGTGCTGGCTCCAAACCACCGATCCACTCTTAAGCCTACGCCTAACCAAAGAAGTGTATAGCACTACAAGAACCCGAGTATCTCTGAAATTTCACACACTGCCTAGGCCCAGCATTCTCAGTGAAGTGCTACATGTCATTACGATATGAGCATGAAAAGTCAACCTACTATCAAACGCAATTCCAAGATCTTTTATAGTGGAGACACGTTTAAAATTTTGAGCTCTCACAGTATACCGGTAAAACTAAGTGTGACACGCCCTAGTGAAAGAAATAATGAATCATTTAGAGCTACTGAATTCAATCTGATTCCGTTTATTCCAGTCAACAATTCTATCAATGTCCTATTGGAGTCGAATGCAGTCTTCTAAAGTTTAAATTTCCAAGAAAAGTTTTAGGTCATCAGCGAAAAGAAGTGACCTGGAATACAGAATATTTTCCGTTATATCATTAGTAAAAATCGAAAAGAGGAGCGGTCCTAAATTAGAGCCTTGAGGGACTCCCGAAGCACAAGAAATAATTTAGATATGAATATTCCATGTTATACAAATTCTTTATTTGTTATCTTTCAGTAAAATAGCGTGCAAAGGGTATAAAATATCGGAAACAAAAACCTATCGTTGACAATTTATTTAACCTCGTGGTTTACGGTATCAAAGACATTTGAGAAATCATTGTATGAGCATTCTACTGGTAGCCTTTATTTAAAGATTTGAAAACATAATCTGGGAATACCAACAGGTTTGTATCTGTTGATCAGCCTTTTTTATATATATTTTTTATTAGTGACTATTTAATTATAGGTTTGATGAGAATTACAAGATATGATAATGTATATAAATATTTCATCTGTTTGTTCTTAGTCCTCCTCACTAGGTGGTCCTGTGCTGAGGTGGACTGGTAGATTTCTTTGATTTTCCATTATTTAGTTTCTATGATGTTTTTAATACATTCTCTAGTATGTCTGCATTAATTTCTTTCACCAATGTTTTGATTTTTTCCTTAAACTTATTTATCTTTTTCAAACTTGGAGGAAGGATGTTGTAAAGTTTGGTTGACAGATATATGTGGTTTCTTTGGCCAAAACTTGTCTTGAATTTTGGAACATCTCGTTTATCATTTTTTGAGGCTCTTGTGTCATGTATCCGAGTTTTATTAGGTGATTTTCTGTTTTTAAAATGATGTATAAGAATATTCTTGGCATATATTTGTTTTAAATTTAGAATGTCAAAACACTCAAAATATCTTTTGAGGGGGTTCTGATGGGTAATTTTAGTATGGTTTTTATAATGTTCTTCTGAGCAATATCTAAGTGATTAATATGATTTGCTGTAGCAGATCTCCATACTAGAATTCCGTACTCAAGACTGGAATGACATAAAGCATAAAATACTTTTTTGATGTCTTTCCTAGGTAGTATGTTTCTTAGGTTTTTGAAGAAATATACAAGTCTCGAAAGCTTTTTAGTGATTCCATTTATGTGTATGTCCCATCTAAGGTTTTCGTCTATTTCCACTCCTAGATATTTAATACTTTTTGCCTTTGTTATAATAGGGCAAGAGCTATGTGACTTATTGTTTTAAACCCCTGCTATGCCACATGCAGTGTCCATCATCAGGGCAGATGTGTAATTATTGATGGTGGTGAAGTGTCCAGAAGATGCCCTGATGATTGACTGTAACGCTGTCTGAAACGTTGGCTAAAGAAGGAGGTAGGACAACACGGCATAACATCCCAAAAATAAATAACGATAATATTTTTGGCTGTGAAAATCTAAAATCGTGTCGTATTTATTTGTTATAAATATTTGAATATCTGCAGTTTTCAAAGTCAGGCAGAATTGGATTTTTTTTAACATGAGCTATCTTTGGGGATGCTGTGTGGAGGGTATTTTAAGGAAAGGAAAGAGAGGAGAGTTCTAGGAAGGAAAAGTTTTTAAGGGGTGGGTAGGAAGTAGGTATCTGGGGAAGATAGGAAGTGTGGTTCTGAGTCCTGTCTTTTAGTGCGTCCTAGTCATCCACCTCCAAGATCTAGACAAACCTCACCCCATGTACTCGGGCACCCCTGCTAAATCACCAAACGTAAAATCATAAACATTCGATAATGGATAAGGGAATATTTTATGACATTTGTTGTTTTAATCAACTGTTAAATGACTCAAATCAATATCTTTCGTCTTTTTTATAGTCCTTAAAAAATATGTTTTCCAACATTTTGCGGGAAGTTAAACATTTCGGGGTGCATTCTTCATACTCTTTATTTTTTTGATATTCGCACTACACAGAAAAAAGATAGCAAATTTTTACAGAAAAATTCAGAAGTAAAAAATAGTGATCGTCTGCGAATTTAAGATTGTTCTCATTAGACGGTTTATTTGTCGTGATATGCTTTTACTGAGAAATCAAAACTAGATGAAGATAAGTGTTATTTGTTCATATGAAGCGGATACTTTGTGATGTGACATTATTAATTTAAAATAAAACAATAACTTTGTAAACACCACTTTTATTTTTATACTTTATGCCGACCGGGTTTCGCTACAACCGTAGCTTCATCAGGGCAGTATAATACTCTACTAACATTAGGTTACATTTGTGTTGTAATATATATTTTACCAAAAATGGGCTGGGCTGGACTAGTCAAGTGGAGACTTAATTTAAATAAAAGTCCCATAATAAGATTGTTCCCTATTGATAAAGAACACGTCCGTTCCCTTCCCAATTCTCCATCTATGCCTCCCTCTTCCTCCTCCACTTGACTAGTCCAGCCCAGCCCATTTTTGGTAAAATAGATATTATAATACAAATGTAACCTAATGTTAGTAGAGTATTATACTGCCCTGATGAAGCTACGGTTGTAGCGAAACCCGGTCGGCATTAAGTATAAAAATAAAAGTGGTGTTTACAAAGTTATTGTTTTATTTCAAATTAATAAGTGTTATTGTTTACTGTTATTTTGTTCAAAAAATATCTACGATCTGCCGAAATTGTCGCAAAAGCTGTCTATCATGTCCGATCAATACAAAGTTTTATCAATTTTAATTGGCTTTCCATCTGATTTACACGGTAATACATAATCACTAGACACTTATCTTTTAAACTGTACTGATTGAGATAGTGACACCGATGTACTGGAATATGGTTATCAATATTATGCACTAATCCTGTGGCACCTTAAATAGCACGTAAACTCTACAGTGTTCAAACAGTTACCAAAATGTTTTGTGTTGCATTGTTGATCGCTGGCCTTGCTTTTGCAAATGGTGAGTTGTAATCTATTTTATTTTATTAATTTAATGCATATTCCGAGGTCTGCATTGTTCTTGATCATCAACTTTACTGCGGAATTTCTAATAATCTCATGCATGCTAGCCATGTTTAAACATTTTTCTGTTTTTATTGATATATATATATTTTTTTTTTTCCATTAACTCCACACAGGAGGCCCTGAGGAAAATAATTTCCCTCAGGGAATATGTCATCTGGGATGCTGTGTGGAGGGTCTTTTTGAGGAGAGGAAGGAATGAACATTGGTCTTGAAGAGACCCATGTTGTAGGAAGAAGGAAACACAGAGGCCGGCAAATCATTCCACAGCCGAGCTGTTGAACACAAGAACGAGTCAAAGAAACGACCCGTTCTCATGTGACAAATGTCAACCGTGTACAAATGTTGGGCACGCGTTTGGCGTGTTTCCCGACTATGCACCGGTGCCGAAGGGATCAATGATGCTAGTTCCTCGGAGCATCTTCCATTGTAATACCGGTAGAACAAGGATAGCATTCCCACCCGACGCCTGTGCTCTAAAGATTGCAATCCGTCTGTTAAGATGGGAGAATCTATCAAACGGACCGCCCGTTTCTGCACAGAGTCGAGGGTATTTTTCATGAGTTTTGATGAGTTTTGGTGGATATAATTCAACCAAGACCTAACACATACAATTAAATTAAAGCACTTATTCCAATCAGTGCAACTCAAAATCAAATTATTCAAAAGTACAAAAACTTTTTTAGTAATATTTCTTGATATACAAGGCTTGTAATATATATTTTTTTGAATAATAATATTAGACGCACCCAGTGAATCTTTCTGTACTTTTATTTTTTCTTTTCTCTTTCGCATCTATTATTTTCTACTGTTTGTTATTTTATTCTGCTCTCTTGTTCTTTCTGAAAAGTTTCTAAAAACATGTATTTTTTTTTTTAATTTAAAAAAAAGTAAATATTCACAATAATAATATGTTACATATCATATCAATCATCAGTTTTTTGGTTACTCAATTAGTAGAGAAATATTCTCGGGTCTAACTGGGGAGCTAGTCTATGTACTTGTGCTATATATTTATAACTGCTTGTAGATGATATGTATAGTTACAAAAATGGAAAAAGAGTACTTTAAAAAATACTGTAAAATATTACAAAATATTGTACAATAATAAAAATACATATATGGGACTCCAGGACTTCGTGGGACTCCAGGACTTCGTGATTATTATTGGTCGGCGACTTTGCTACTGTAAGACTAAATACATAAGAGTGCAATGCTATTGCATTACCTCTAGTAAGACTGCAATACGATTGTGTCCGCAGCAGGCATTATTATTTGTTTACTGAACAAGATTCTAATTCTTATTTCTAGGTTCAAATGTTGAAGCGAGGGAGTAATTATATATATTCCGATAATCTTGAAATACGTACACATATGAAAAGATGTTTTATTTAATTTATTAGGGGCTAGAATTACAACAATCCATGCGCTTGATAGCTGCAAGACAAGTTGTTATCTAGCCTCCTACATAGTTAAGTAAATTGAAATACGTACATATAAAAGGATATTTAATTTGATTTATTGGGGGGCTAGAATTCCAATAATCCATGCGCTTGATAGCTGCAAGATGAGTTGTTATCGAGCCTCCTACATAGTTAAGTAAATTGAAATACGTACATATAAAAGGATATTTAATTTGATTTATTGGGGGGGTAGAATTCCAATAATCCATGCGCTTGATAGCTGCAAGACGAGATGTAATCTAGCCTCCAACATAGTTAATTAAATTTTAAAGTAAATTCCATGCTAATTTGTACAGCATTCTTGAGGTGACTTTTCGCAAAAACAGCGCTGTATAAGTTGTCCAAATTTTTTATTATTATTATTATTAATTATTGAAATAGATTATCAACAAAATATTAGCAACAGAATATATCTCAAAATCATCGATCAAAGTATGTTAATCTGTTGGTTATCTGCATAAATACAACTTAAGTTTTCTCGCTTTTTATTTTATCAGGTAAATCGTTATATAGCTTTGTGCCTACATATTCATAATGGTATTGTGCAGCTGTCGTGTTGCATCTAGGTACATACATGTTGCTAGATGTTCTAGGTCTTATACTTCGTGTTGAGGACACTTCAGATTCTTTAAAAACTTTTCAAATAGCATTTTTGTAAATGGTTTTGAAACCGGTAGGACCTTAAGTTTTTCAAAAAGTTCGCTTGTTGGAAAAATGCTTGGTTTTTTAAGAATAACTTTAATAATCATTTTTTGTGTTGTTACTATCGGATACAGATTATTCTTATAGATACTCCCCCATGCGATTATGCCGTATTGCAACACTGGCTGCACTAGAGTAAATTAAAGAATTAATATTTGAAAGATTTAGGATATTTCTTAATCGCATAAACATGTAAGTAAGTTTTCTATTTCTTTTGACACAGTTTTCGACATGTTTCTTAAATTTTATGTTACTTACTACAGTGATTCCTAGATTTTTGACAACTGGCGTTTTTTTCAGGATTTTACAATTATCGTTACATTCCGTCACCTCATTTGGATAGGGTTCTAACCAAGATATTTTTCAAAAATGATCTTTGAATGCCAAAGCATTTCTTTTGCTCATTTCTATTCACAAAATAATTTTCAGAACCATCTGTGTTGTATTTTCTTAGGCACATGTATGACAAAGTTCTAACATCAAGCATTTCCAATAATAATTCATTTTACAAGGTTCTAACATCACTTACACTCTCTATTTTGTTTGTATCTGACGGTTGATCTTAAATATGAGGCGCATTATGGTTCGTCACTTCATTTGGATAGGGTTCTAACTACGCCTTACCATTTTTTAAGATTTCTAAGTTTCCAAAGACGAATTTTTGTAATACATTTAACAATTTTAATTAAAGTATTTAAGTTTATCGTATTTTAATGGAAAATATTTAAATATGACGTTGCCCTATCTTGGAATTGCATTAGGGAAATGTAATTAGAACCTTGTGCAATGCATTATTATGCCTTAGCTAGTTGCACAGGATTCTATTTGCATGTTTAGGTATGTTCCAAAAGGGTAAGTATACGTCATATTTAAATACTTTCCTTTAAAATATGTTTAATTAAAATACTTTACACAAGATACAATCCCAAAATCGGAAATTGGTAAATAGATTATGAAATAACGTCTTTGCAAACTTTGACACCTCATATCTCAGAACAAGGTGCAGTGAAGTTAGAACGCTATCCAAATGAAGTGACGATTCTCCTCCTTTACACCAACGACTGTGCACTATCACTCCAATGTTGGAGTCAGTGACAGGATCATTAAGGCTAAAAGGTATATATGATGTTTTTTCTACATTAAGACTAAGTAAATTATCATCAAACCATTCCTTTAATATGTTTGTCAGCATTTGCAGCTCTATTCACTTCTGTCCATGTCATTCCTTCGATTATGATGACTGTGTCATCCGCATATGAGATGACACTTCAATTAAGAGGGAGACTGAACATGTCATTGACATATATAAGGCAAAGTATAGGCCCGATTACTGTGCCTTGCGGAATTCCGTATTCAGAAGACAAGACTTAATGAATTATTTATTTTAACGTATTGTTCTCTGGAAGGAAAATTTTGAGGCACATCTTCGGACCGGTTCTAGAAAATAGATTTTGGCGCAGACGTTATAACAATGAGCTCTATACTTTGTTTAAGGAGCTAAACGTCGCAAAATTTATAAAACTGGGAAGACGTCGCGTCGGTGGCTGGGTCATGTGGAGAGAATTACTGAGCATCAAGCACCAAAGTCTAGCAAGGAGACCAAGATTAAGATGGTGCGACAACGTCCTCAAAGACATATCTATCTTGGAGCTTCTAAACTGGAGAGAGCTGGCACAAAACTGAGATGAGTGGAGGAAGACTCTTGAGGAGGCCAAGATCCACCAGGGGTTGTAGAGCCAGTAGTGATGATGATGATGATTGTTCTCTATTTTTAAGTAACTCTGGAACCAAGATAAAGCTTTGTCTTCCAGTCCAATTTTCTCTAGCTTAGCGATCAGCCTAGAATACGACACACTATCAAAAGCCTTTTTTAGATCGATAAATATTCCAAGACACTTCAGACGTCTAACCAAATTCCCCATAACTAAAGAAGTCAATTTTGCAATGGCGTATTCAGACTTTTCCTACGTTTCTCGGCCTTTTTACAATACAACAAAAAAAGGGTCTTAAAAAGGTCATACATAACACGATGTATCATAATTTTTTAAAAACTTCATAAAATAACTATATCTATTGATACATTATAAGTTTTATTCTTTGTGTCATTATAAGATTAATAAAGAAATAAAAAATCTGCCTCTTTATTATACAACGAGGGATTTTACCGATTAAACCATGCTTGTTATTTATTTTTCAGGTGATAAATGTTCCTGACATCTTCCTTAATGTTCTCCCTTCCAAAAGTTAATTATTACCTACCGTATTGTCTATCTTTAGGCCTTCCGTTCCGTAAGTATCGTCGCTATTTTCCTGTTGATCACTTTTTTATAAATATTTTTTTTCTGAATTGTCTTTTAGCCGCCGTCTTGCCAGAAGTCAAGATAGTCGGTGGAACCTTGGCGGTAATTACCGAGGCTCCCTGGCAAGTGGCTCTGCTGTACGACTTCAACGGTTCCGGCATCTACTATCAGATCTGCGGTGGAGTCATCATCAGCAGAACTGCTATCCTTTCAGCTGCTCAGTGCGTTTACGAGTAAGACAATATTTCCTTTATTCAGGTAGGTTCATAAGTAACTACCTACTGGCAATAGGTCACTTGCATGGATTTCATAACGACTTTGAAAAAATCGTGTGGATAGATTTTTTTACTAAGATTACGAAATGTTAGTAAGAAATTTTAGAAATGTACAATTTTTTTTTTTTTTTTTAAATAAATAAATCCATTGTTTGGGCCCGTTTGGGTCACTACGTGAAAATGTCCCGTCTCCGAAAATATTTCTATTAAGTTTGTAAAATTCCACAATGATTTTTTTTTATATAGCAACACTTTGATTTCAGGCGAATTTTTTTTATTTGACCGTTCACTATTTGTTCTCTGCGAACTTATCATTTGGTTTGACATTTTGACAGATGTTTTGAAGAGAACCCCGTACATTTTACGGTGTCGGTACGTATTTAAGAGGTATAATGGTAGTGGTGCTGATTTTCACAAAATCACATTTAATAATATTCTTATTATTATTATAATTTACAAGTAAAAGTATATTACATTGGATTTAGTAATATATACTTACGTTGAACATTATAATGATTTATGATCAATAAGATGGATCAAGGAAAAAAATATTTATGAGATGTAATATTTTTGGTATGCCTCGTTATTCTCCTGTGCCCTTTCTTGTGGAAACTGTTCTTTTTTTTAAATGATTTTTGGCTATGTAATTATCGTTTTTTCGCACCTATAAAATTATGTCCCGTCTTTCCGGTTTGTAAAAAATTGTCTGATTTTTTGGATTGAAATTTTCAAAAAATCGCCCTACTCGAGTTCCCTTCCCCCCCTACCCCAGTTCCCTTCCCCCCTCCCGCCTTCCATACATTCAGTTTTCAAACAGCTCGCGTGCCACCTATTACAATTTTTTGTACAAATTTCGCAATGCCAGAGCTCATCAGTAGTTTTATACAAACCTTGTTCTGACAATAACGAACACACAAAAAAAGAATTATCCAATTTGGTGCAGTCGTTCGGAAGTTATGCGCGTACATACATTTCGGCGATTCATTTTTATTTATATAGATTGAATACATGTTTAAATTTAAACCCATGGTTCAAACCAATTATGGATTTAAAAGTTACCATAAAAAATTAGATTACGATCAAAAGGTTATCTCATTTGTTCAACAGATATCTATAATACAATAATTTATTTTGTCTCTTTCTCCCGCAACAGACAAGGTAAGTACCTTTATAAAAAGGCTTACGTTAGTAAAATTAACTCACTTTTTTACAAAAACTTGCACGAAAAATTAAAATACTACTAAACCCTTGTCCGTTGGGTGGGGAAAAGTTATTGTCGTCAGTTGTAACTATTCAATCATAACAATAAAAATCAAGAAATTAAGTTATAAAAAAGTGCTTCATTTATAAAAAACCAGTCTTACAGATTTCTCCTGCGTGAAGACCTAAACATTTTTACAATACTTACAAATAATATTTGATCTATGTCGAGCATTCAAATATTGCTTGCAAAACTTAGTATATGGAGATACTGACTAATGAAGTGGACGATCGATATTTAGGTGTGTGAAAATAAGACGTTCTTTACTTACATTGTTTTTATACATGCCGGTTGTAACTTAAATCAAGCTTTATCGGAGAACTTTTTCGGGGTTTTACCGGAATTGATTTTTCTTCTAGTCAAATAAACTTACCCCTCTTTTGTTTCTCTATATCCTTCATGTATATACTATAAAATATAGTAAATACTAAATATAGTCAACAACTTTCTGCATCTTCATTGCAAATGAATAACTTTGGAGTGTGTTCTATCCAATATTTCAGCATCTTTCCTTCCCGATTGAGAATTCGTGCCGGATCCTCATTCCACAACTCCGGGGGAGAGGTAATCCAGGTGTCTGCCTACAAAATTCACGAGCAGTACAGTGCTAGGTACCTCGAAAATGACCTAGCCATCTTGTTCTTGGCTAACCCCATCACCCTCGGAACCAGTGCCGCTACAGCCACCCTCCCGGCACAAGGACTGACCGTCGTGGACAACGCAGCTTGCTTTGTCACTGGATGGGGAATGCTATCGGTAAAAAAATATTGATATAATTTTAATTGTTGTAGAAAGTTGAATGCAGGAATCTCTATTAAAATTGGATTGAACACAGTAGTTGCTAATGCAAGGTTATTCAAAGAAGATGGGCTAGCAGAAAACAATGCTGATACCAACCCTGTTTGTGGATATTTCCATACATGAACTTTGGACACTGATCATCTGCTACATCTAAAATCTGTTAATAAAGAATATTATCATGAAGTATGAACTCACCGTTGGAAAGTTTTTTATGTTAATCAACGTGCCTTGACAGTTTTCAAAGTGTAGGCCATGCCCTATGATCAGTTATTTTGTATCTTGACATCTTTGATAAACATACGAGTTTCAAACTAAGTGACACCATTATGCTGATGCTGTGAGTTTTATGCCATTCTATTTTCTTTCCTTACAAAGAATTTCTAAAATAGCCCATTTGTTGGTTCTGATCATAAATTTTCTATTTTATCTTTATAACCGTCACCTTGCTACCTCTGTTAACACCTCTTCTGATATTTGGGATATCAAAAGCACCCATACCATACACATTCGGAAATAGCAAAAAAAAATCATGTTTTGGTCCACACAAAAAATAATGCGTCTACTATCGACCAACAAGTTATTTACCAATGGTCTCCACAGTTTCTATATATTATCCTATGTTCTATCTTCCTGCATTTCCTTTGTTCTATCTATCGAGCTTTCCTTCTATTTTCTTCTATTTATATGTCTGCCTCCTTGCTTGTATTTTTGGATAACGTATTTATTGTTTATTTTGAATATTTTCAGGCTGGTGGCGAAACTCCGACGCAGCTGCACAAGATGACTGTTTCATCGGTAAACCAGATTCAATGTGTATCTGCCCTCTCCTCATTCAACCCGGTTACCACGAACATGTTGTGCGCCGGTCGTATCGGCATCGGAGGAATGGACGCCTGTACGGGAGACACCGGAGGACCGTTGATGGTTAGCAACATCCTTATCGGAATCAGCTCCTGGGGAAGAGGCTGCGGAGAGCCACAGTATCCCGGAGTCTACACCAGAGTCCCTATGTACAGGACGTGGATCAACAACAACCTTTAAATTAGATCGTTTTTTGTGAAGATACATTTTTAGAAATATCTTTACTGCACGGCACGTAATAAAAAAATATTTTGATAAAGAAGAATTTTGTATCTGATGCTGTTGACGTTCCTTGATCAAAATATTTTTAGGATTTTTTTTTAAATGTTGAGTTTTTAAATCTTATCTAAGTATAAAGTAAAATATCTACAAAATATTATCTTATGGGCTTGCAAGGTTTTCAAGGAACCTATTTGTTTTAATTTGTAAAAAATTACACAAAGAAAGATTTGTTTTATATGAATACCGCACAAGAGTCCCAACTGCTCCCGTCTGAAGACAGTGAGACTATGACATCTCCAATTGGGGTATGTTGTGAGGCTGATGGTAGTGGGGAGGGGGAGGAGATAGGGAAGAGGAAGGTGGGGAAGTACCTGGCTATTCAGATCTAGTCACCAAACACGTGCCATTTCAAGCAACGTTTCAATTCTGAATGGTGGTCTTACACCAGGGCGATACTAAGAGTATCTTCAACTCTGGAACGTGCCGCAAATATACTAAGTATATATTATTTTTAATGAATAAATTGTGAAATGACACAAATTAATCAAATAAAATTTATTTGCCACGCCGGGATTCGATCCCGCGACCTTCGGTGTGCGAGTCAAGAGCCTTACCGCTGGACTACACCGGCCGTCGATGATGACAATAAAGCAAACCGTTTATTACATAATTATATACTTTGGAAATAATAAGTGAGTTTTTATATTTACGCACAAGCATTACTACCAAGTTTTTAAAATTACGTTCGCACTTCCACAACGGTCTATATTTTTATGCTGTCTAACGGTTTCGATTAAAATAAAATATGGAGTGTGCAATTCACAAGCGGTGGAAGTGAATACTTCAGAAAACTAAAGTAGATAAATGTAGGAAGCTAGGAATAATCGCACAAACAGGAAACCGATTGTACTATCTCATTTTCTCGCAGGCTAAATATTATGGATGTATGTGTTTGCCTCTTTTTAGTGTCGCTATTTTTCGATTTACCGAGTTTCAAATCACACCGGTGCTGAAGAAGTTTTCATTTCAAAAAACTGTTTTTTTTTTAAAATATGGTAAAACAAATACAAATCCATAGACTTTTCATTAATTTTAATCAATGATTTAAGAAAGATAGATGGTAATAATATCGACAAAGTTGTAGAAATAAGATTGCTAGGTTATAATATCGTAGCATTTGAACAACAAAGAGCACGCTTATTGGAAGTCCGCAGTATTTGCGGTGATCCAATTGTTGAACATCGGCACCCTGGTGTAGACCCCGGGATAAAGTTTCTCCCCGCAGCCTCTGCTCCAGGAAGTGACTCCTATGAGGATCTTGTCGATAACCAAGGGACCCCCAGTGTCTCCCTGGCAGGGACCCCCGACCTCGCCCGAGTAGCCTGCGCAGATCATGCTGGAGGTCACCCGGTTAAAACCGGTATAAGCGGAGACGCAATCTGCCTGGTTGAAGATAGGCACACTCACCATGAGGAGTTGAGATGGAACTACTCCACCGGCCTGGAAAAGGAAGCAAATACATTTCATCTTTTTCTCTCAAATGTGATATGTAAACCGGCCTTCCATTGTACATATCGTACACAAAGCTCTTTACCAAAGATTTCGAGAAGCTATAATTTTAGAGCCTTCCTGAATCTATAATAAACTATGATAACAAGCTTCACATAGTCATAACTTGAAGCCATGCTTCAATTTTAGATACTTTGCAACAAAACGATATAATACTCTTCCACTGGCAATTTGACAAAATACAGTGTATCTTAAATATAAATCTGACATCAAAGATTTTATTAAAACTAACTTATAAGTATTTAATTATTCAATATTATGTTGATGATTAACTGTTACTTGTAATATTGTGTTATTATTTGTACTTTGTATAAGTTATTATTATAAACTGCTCATGCTAAGCGCCTACTCTCAACACAGGTTCTTCTAGTGAGACAGGCATAGAATAAAACAAATTGTAAGTCAAATATTAATAAAGATGAATAATAAAAAACAAAAAAGTAATAATCCATCATCGATTCAGTAACAAGTGCTCAGATGATACTTTTTAACTTCTTCTGTCCTGTGGAACTGAAAAGCTAACTGCTATTATCTATTCTTTGAACTCATGGCTAGTGAAACAATGTGAATGACAGTTTCTTTCGGGGTATTTAATCAGTAGTAAGAATATCTAACTTTTGAAGTAAATCCACATGCCCTTGCTTTTACATTTTATAATTACTAGAAAAATTACCAAAGTTTTGTCATTTTCATGCAATAATACTGCAGGTGGTGTTCCATGCATATTTGCAGTTCCAAAATGAAAGCGTTTCACCTTTCTTAAATTAAATCTTTAGGTGCCTACTTTTCATACAATTTTATTAAATCAATAAGAAAGCAAGCTGTTGTATTGGAATAAACCGACTTGAAACTTTACCATATTCGATTATTATACGTACATAAAGCCGACCCCATCCAGTCACAATTCCCATGGCTCCATCTACCACCGAGAGGCCCTGTGCGGGAAGCGTCACAGTGGCCGCTGAGCTTCCAAGAGTTATCTGCCGGCTCAGGCGGAGAATGACCAGGTCGTTTGCTAGATTTACGTTGTTGTAGCCTTCCAGCTCATAGAAACTACTGACTTGGATAACCTGTCCACCAGTATTGTGGAAGGAAGATCCTGCGCGGATTCTCCATTGTGAAGAATCGGTCCTTAAAAGCAATAAAACATCAATTAATTGAATCAAAATGAGGCAATTGTCAGATTACGATAAAACCATAATGTTTTATAAATTGTGTACTAAAATGGAAAATCTTGAGTTTGAAACATTTGAAAAGCCGTCTAATTTGGCCGCTAATAATTTGGTTAGAGTAATGAAAATCTTTGTACTTTACTCGTAAGTGCACTGTGCAGCCGACAGAATGCAGTATCTAGTGATGATAGTTCCCCCGCAGACATGACTGAAGGTGCCACTGTTAGAGTTGTCATACAAGAGAGCCACTTGCCAAGGAGCCTCACTAATGGTGGTCAAGGTACCACCAACTATTTTGACTTGTGGCAGAACAGCCGCTGAAAGAAATTAATAGAGATGTTTAGTCCCTGTTTGTGGGATGTAGATTTCAAGACCATTGAATTTATGCACATCAATATAAAACCTTGGCCAGATTGGGCAACTAATTTCAAAATTCTTCATCGAGATCTACAATGCATAAATTTTGTTAGATATTGAACAACAGAAACTGTGGTTCCAATACAAGAATACCAGATTGATATCCAACTATGTTATTTAACTCATGATAGTACCTCCCTAAGCACTAGGATTTTCTCTATTATTACCTTTGATTATGAATCTTTAGAGAAGATACGTGGAAGGCGTAGTAAAAGAAGACGCTGAAAGTCGTTTCTTCTAAATCTACGTGACTTGTACGAGTGCAGCTTTTTAGTGTTGCAATCTGTGGAGTAAAGATCATCCCGATGAAAGCCTACCTTCTTCAGCAGAAGACACCAGAAAGATTATAAGACGCCTGGCCATAACAAATTTGTAAGAACGTCATATTGATCTTTGTAAGATCGTCTTATTGAAATAAAATAAAATATATAATTCAGAAAAAGACGACATGGCAATGTGCCAATTTAACATAGAATGAATTGTTGTGATTTATTCCGACTTTTATAGATTGTTATGATTTATTGTGAACTTAAATTATAAAATAGTAAGTGCTCAAGCACACGTTTAGCGTTAAAATAATCGGTTATCATTTATAGATACGACCCAGCTTCACAGAATTTGAACAGTTCATCAAACCTCAAAGTTAAATTTCAAGTTCTATGAAAGCTCCATTCCAGTTTTGCAACTGTTTCAGTTCTATTAAACAAGTGACCACAAGTTAATAATAACAGAACTTGAGTAGAACTTTCCTAGAACTTGAAAATGAATTTTGAAAATTGATGATTTGTTCAAATTCTGAGAAACTTCTTAATTTGAAAATGTAGATGAATCCAGGCAAATTTCTGAACAACTAAGATAGCAAAAAAAGCCAATACAATTTAAGTTATTTGGGAACCTGCAAAATTTTATCTAGCTTGTTAAGCAAACTAACAAATCACAAAGATCAATTATTATCACAAATCACAAATCAAACTCTGATCATCTTTGATTTTTTTTTAACAGGACTCACTGTCTAACTAAAATGTTCGCGCAACTTATATTTATACAGCACGTTTTCAGCTGTCCAATTTCAAAACCTTGTAACGGATAATTTTTTGAAATCCTATCTTTTTGTAATTCTCTAGTGATTAGGCTATAATGCAAACATTGCTGTGGAAATTTTATATGAAATCAATCTAGGATAAATAAGTAATTATAAGATACGGTTTTAGATTTTCACGGCCAAAAATATTTTTGTTATTAGTTTTTGGGGTCACACATCTGCCCTGATGATGGACACTGCAACGCTGTCCGAAACGTTGGCTAAAGAAGGAGGTAGCGCAACACGGCATAATAACCCAAAAACTAATAACAAAAAAAAAGTAATTGTAAGGTTAAAATATAATAAATTTCATGGTAGAATATATCTTTTTAATTTGGGTTTTTTTCTTCACGTAATTGGATCCAATTTAAATTGAAAAGAGATTCACTCAACTTTAAACCAGATATACGATTTTAGATTTTCACGACCAAAAATATTTTTGTTATTAGTTTTTGGGGTATTATGCCGTGTTGCGCTACCTCCTTCTTTAGCCAACGTTTCGGACAGCGTTGCAGTGTCCATCATCAGGGCAGATGTGTACACTGCAACGCTGTCCGAAACGTTGGCTAAAGAAGGAGGTAGCGCAACACGGCATAATACCCCAAAAACTAATAACAAAAACAGATGATGTCATACTAGTTGTCAATCTCTCCTATGAATCGTTGTCGTATGACGTCAGAAGTATTGATTTGTTGACATTTAGTCAATTTTCAAATACGATGTATCATTTTAGTATTCGAATTGCCATACTCAATAAAACTTGCATTTTCAGAATTACCACATCTGCTGTATTTGAAATAAGAAGAATGAATTGGACGAAAACAGAAACTCATTCAAAATTGTTTAAATCTGGGTTAGATTTTCGAACGGAAACTAATGGAGTAAAATGATTATTAAAAACGCAAATGAATGAGGTGAAGAAGAAAGAAAAACGATCCAAAAGTTTTTTTTAAATAATAAAAATGACTCACCATTTGCACAAACAAAAGCAGCGACCAACAAGATGAAACTTAACATTTTATTTCTAATGCAAAGTCAACGCCGATGCTATTTAAAGTAGACACTGTGATTAAATTTGCAAAGATAACGTAATTAAATTTTGAATAGCCTCAATCGATTTAATCAAATTATTGGTGGCAGATAACCAAAAATGATTATTTGTTTGGAGAATGGTTTATGGATTCGAACGCAAATAGAATATTTCGGATATTTCAAATGAGAAATTTCAACTAATGATTGCGTAGTTAAATTTCGTGAAAAAATCTTTCTGCTATTAAAAAGGGTAACATTCTTACTCTGATGGCCAACCTTCAGTTTACTTGTTTTTTTTTGATACACCTTGCAAGATGCAATATATTTTCGCACTTTCAACTACTTGTCAAAAATGCACCCTTCCGAGGATAACAACTTTTGGCGACACGAGCTAGCACTATTAATGGTAGAATCGTAATTTATTTATTTATTTATTTTTATTTTGCAGAAACAAACAGTACATTATTAAATAATGGAAAATAGTTACAAAGTTATAGAATTAATACAATAATTGGTACCAATGACATGTTGCTGTTATCTACTTATATTTTTGTGAGATAAATAATACAATATACCTAAATTAAGTTAGTAACTTATTAAAGGAGAGGGGTGTGTGAGAGTGTTTGTACGTGTGTAAATGTGCGTGTGAGGGTGTGGATGTGTGCGTTATGTGTGCGAATTCAGTGTGCTAAAAATGTTTTTCTTAAATAGAGGGAGGGAATCAAAAAATATATCGGTATTTGTGGTTTTTTGAATTGAGTTGAAACTTTGAAGGATGCGGGAAATATGGGAGTTGGCTGCAGCGTTCGTTTTATTACTGGTTGTGTAAAAAAGGTTGGTGTGGTGAGTTCTTTTAGATGGGATGTTAAAATTTATTTGGGGTAGAAGTTCTGGGCAGTCTATTTCGTTATGTATAGTTTTATGGAGAAATGTCATGTCAGCTACCGTTCGCCTGGATTTCAGGGATTGGAGAGTGCAGATGTAATTATTGTTGTATTTATAACCGAGATACTTAATAAATTTATTTTGTATGCGCTCTATGTTGTTGACGTATTGGGTGTATTTGGGATTCCAGACAGGCGATGCAAATTCCAGTGTACTTCTGACTAGTGAGGAGTAAAGCATTACTAGAGAATGTGGATTTCTAAATAATTTACTCAGACGTAGTATAAAACCCAACATTTTGTAAGATCTATCAGTGATTGAATCAATGCGCGTTTTAAATATAAGTTTACTATCTAAATAGACTCCAAGGTCCCAACATTCATTTTTTGAGATCACAGGTTTATCGCAGAGTGAATATGAAAAGTTAATTAGATTCTCGTTTCTAGTAAAGGACATAGTGTGGCATTTAGAAACATTGAGGTCTAAATAATTAGCTGTGCAATAGTTGCAGAGCCTATCTAAGTCACTTTGTAGCTCTTTACAGTCCGATAGAGAGCAAACCGTTTTGTAAATTTTCATATCATCTGCAAATAATAAAAATTTAGAGTATTGGAAACATGAGCCAAAGTCGTTTAAGTATATATTACAAAAGAGTGGACTAAGGTGGGAACTCTGAGGGACACCCGAGGTTACGTTGATTATTTTAGATAAAACTCCATTTATTTCTAATGTATGATTTAATCCATCTAAACAAGTCACCGTGTATTCCAAGACGAGTGAGTTTATTTAACAGAATTGAGTGGATAACGCGGTCGAAGGCCTTTGAGAAGTCGGTGTACATAGCACCGACCTGCACCCTTTCGTCCATATTGCTCTGCAAATAGTTGACAAATAGGGCAAGGTTAGATGTTGTAGACCGATTTTTCATGAATCGTTGGTTCTGTAAAATTGTTGTAGTGATAGTTGGGTAAAGTTGGTCGTAAACGATTTTTTCAAGAATTTTACTTAAGATGGAAAGTTGAGAGATAGGTCTGTAGTTTGTTACGTCATGCTTGTCACCCTTTTTAAAAATGGGAGTTATTACGGCAGACTTCCACTTATGAGGAAACGTACCTTCACTTAATGATTTTTTGAAAATTGCACTGACTGGAGGAGTGATATATTTACTACAGTTACGTATGAAGATACCAGGCAAACTATCTAAACCAGGTCCTTTGTTAATGTCAATGATGATAGATATTTGTAGGTAATATCGTTGTTGATTGTAATTGAAGATATAGCTATGTTATTCAGCGGATCAGGTTCATGAACATCAGATGCTAAATTTTGGGTGTGATCAGTGAAGACGGTAGAGAAATAGTCAGCAAATAGATCGGTAATCTCCTTACTATTGTGTGCGATTCTCGAGCCATATGTTAGGTGTTCAGGTTTGGAAGGAAATTTTCTTTGCGTTTTGACAAAGCTCCATATTTTTTTTACATTATTTTGTATAAAATAAATAAATAAATAAGTGTTTATTCCAGTATGTGGGGAGGAGAGTGCAATCCCACACATTCAATGAGGGTATAATATAATATACACATACATGTACAAAGTATTTGAAAGGAAAAAAAGAAAAAGAAGGTGGATATGAATGTATACGAAACAAAAAAGGTAATAAGCTGATAGTAGTAAAAGGAAAACAAAATAAATAATAATATTAGGCTTTCAGGATTCTGTGAGCACGTAAGGAGCCAGTATTTTTCTCCAGTGTGCATCAATACTGGATGATGGACTGAGGCGGGCTTCCATGACGAGGATGTTTCCAGAGCTGGTTATCCTTTCCCTAATTCCTGCTACCCTGGATCTAATAAGGGCTGCAAAGCCAGGAACTCGCGCCCTCCGTAAACATCCGGGAAGCGCTGTAATATCTGGGGAGACCAAACATTATGCGGAAGGCGTTGTTATACTGAACCCGAAGTCTTTCTATACTACTCTTCTAGTAGTTTGCCCAGAGTTCACACGTATACAGTGTTGCGCAGAAGGAAAGGAAGAGCGTCCTTTTTACCAGCAGTACTGCAAAGGCGGAATCTTCTACTGAGCATTTTCGTTATTTGTTTTTGGGGTGTTATGCCGTGTTGCGCTACCTTCTTCTTTAGCCAAAGTTTCGGACATCGTTGCAGTGTCCATCATCAGGGCAGATCCGGCAGATCAGGGCAGTAACCAAGCAGGGCCCCAAAAACAAATAACGAAAATGCATTTGGCCGTGAAAATCTTAAAACTTATCTTTTACTGAGCATGTTTGCTTTTACACTGAGAGCTCTTCTTTGCCTATCGATGTCGTCATCGTCCATCAGATTACTGGTGATTATGTGTCCAAGGTATTTAGTTCCTTCAGTCACCTGCAGGTTCACACCATTCAGGGTAGCTGGAGGAATATTTTTTGGTCCTTGTCCATATCTTACGACCAGTAGAGCCGTTTTAGTGGGGTTGTATTGCATGTTTGTTTCTTCAGCAAACTCTTCGCAGATCCTTAAAAGAATACGTAGTGCCATCAATACCATGTCGTCCGCATAACTGATGTATAGCATGTTCTAAGTGTGAAATGTAATTGTGGTATGTGAGAGTAGCGATTTTCTTTTGTCGTTTTCGGAGCAGTGAAAAAGTTTGGTAATCTAGTGGGTTCTTGTGGCGTTTCCAGGCTCGAAAGAATTTGAGCTTTTCTTTTGTAATATTGATAAGAGCCGATGAGTACCACGTTGGTAATATGTTTGTTTTCAGAATTTTCTTTGGAACAAAGTTATCAACTAAGGCGTCAATGATTAAGTAAAAGCTGTTAACCGCCGTGTTGACGTCTTGTGCGTTTAAGACAAAAGACCAGTCAGTTTTTGACAGAGCGTCGTTGACTAGGTCATAGTTGACTTTATTGAATAATTTGATCATTTGGGGCTGGGAAGTAGTTGTAGGGGCGTGAGTATTAAGTTCGACTATTAGGGATATGTGATGTGTGTCCTCCTGAACTAGAGGGGAGTCGGCAGGAGAGACGCAGACTGTGGTGTTACAGAGCACTAGGTCAAGTGTTCTACCGTGCCTATTTGGAATGTGGTTGTATTGTTTTAAATCCGAATAAGAATAAGGCAGTCAAGGAGGGTGGTGGAGCAAAGGTCAGTACCGCGGGGATGATGTGTGGTGTTCCAGCTGATATTAGGCATGTTGTAATCTCCAATTAAAAGGAAGATATCATTTGGATAGTTTGTGGTTAGATCGGATATTCTGGACGTATGACTGTTGAGAAGAGATAATCGCTGAGTGTTTGATAGCTTTGGACCGACTCCGGGTAAGTACGAACAACAGATGTGAATATTAAATATACGACGTTTTGGGTCTTTTAGTACTATTGAAATCCAAATTTTTCCGAGCTCCATGACTCGTGTGAATGTACAGTAAATTTTTTCAATGAATTAACATCAACAATCAGGTTGTTTGCCTTTCGGAGAAGTGAACTATAATGCGTATCCCACTTCTTCTTGGGTCAATGTTTCGGACAGTCTCGCAGTATCCATCATTGTGGTTAAAAAATACGTTGGGTAAAAAAGGGATACTTATTTGAGTAGCATTGGTGCCGTGTCACAGGAGTTGGTCCTAGATATTATTATGGTCTACATAGAATTTTCCTTCGTTAGTTGGCCACCAAAAAAATATTGAGGTTTAACCATCGTTAAATATTGAGGTTTAGTAGTCCATTCATGTAGTTTGTCAACAGGATACCATCGGTGATCTAGTTCTAAGGTATATTGGGGTCTAAGATGGATATCAAGATCCCTAAGCCACTCTTCGTAGTTGAAATCGTGTATTGTCATTTACTATTGAATTCAAAAGAAATAATATTAGGAAGAATCGGAAAGGGGCCCGCTCTGCAATTTTTCGACAAACAAGGAGTTTATTTTTTCAAAATGTTTATTAAGCTTAACTATGGGATCAAAATAAGATATAAATGACACTTGGGTTAAGGAGAATTAGCCGAAATAAATGAATCATCTAGTTCCCTAAGTTGAGGTCAATCCAGTTCCTGTACATGGACACTCTGGTGTACACGCCGGGATAGTCAGCAGTTCCGCAGCTTTCGCCCCAGGAGGTAATGCCGATCAAGACGTTGATAATAGTCAGTGGACCACCAGTGTCTCCCACGCACGCATCCATTCCCCCGGTGCCGAGGTTGCCAGCGCAGAACATGTTCGGAGTCACGGCGAGGATGTCGGAGTATGCGCTGACGCAACGAGCCTGGTTCACGGAAGGAACTAAGATCTTCTGTAAGAGTGATGGCTTAGATCCGCCAATCTGGAAGTCACAAACATGTTTTCGTTTATAAAATAACACAAGGAGAGAGGTCTCTTTTCTGGATTGTATTTTTAAGGAAATGAAGTAGACCGCCTTGAAGGATCCAGTATTTTATGTATGAGAAAATTACAAAAGTGAAACGCCAGCATGTCATCCCGTTATCTAGCTGTTTTGCGCAATAAAGTGTTGTAAAAACAACCTATTGTCAACCACTTCTTCGATATTTGACACGCCTTCAACGGGTTTCCGATATGACTCGTTGTCAAGGAACCAATGACCCTAGTTCTTCTTAACATAAAATATTCATAACTTTATGGCGAGTATCAATTTCTGGACATCTTTTTGTTTTTGTTTTTACGGTGACAAAATCCTAGTAGATATGTACTAATTCATTTCATACGGGTTGTTCCAAATTATTACGAAAATATATTTGATTGGCGACTTCAATAAGCAGGGAAAACAAGAGAAAAGAGGACACGGAGATAGGTGAAATGCTAAATCGGTACAATACTAGCGTCATTTGAAAAATGTCTTTGTTAAATCTCCAAAGGCTTGAAGAAGTGAACATCTTTTGAATCTAGCTTAAAATGTAATAGGCTGATTGGATAGTTTTCCTTTTTACAACCCCTATCAAAAACTTAAAATCCTTAAACAAAAATAGAAATAATCGTAGTGCAAGCAATATTAACATTTTGGTCACTTACGCTAGTTATGCCCCATCCAGTAACATAGCCGAACAAGCCATCTGGGACTACGAGGCCAAGCGATGGGAGTTTTGCCGGGGCTGCGGAGTCTCCGAAGTTAATGTCAGTGTACAGGTATAAGAAGGCCAAGTCATTCTGATAAGTATTGGAATCATAAGACTCATGTTCTTTCTTTCTGATTACTTCGGTAACCTGTCCACCGATTTGGTGGAAAGAGGAACCAGAACGGATTCTGAAGAAAGAAGCCTGAATTCTGAAAAATAATAGGATTTATTATGGAAATTTAATGGTTAAAATAACATCTTCATCTGCAAACAAACATCTTCATCTTCAAATAACATCTGCAAACCATAACAAAACACAATGGTGATCGGCCAACTCAGAAGAAACCAACTCATAAGCACCTTAGAAAGGTCATTAAGAGTGATGATAAAAAAATATTTAAAAATGGTTAAATAGGTTAAGTTAGGTTAGGGTTATCGGCTATTTTAAAATTATTTTTTCATAGCTTTTAATAACCTTTCTGAAGTGTTTCTGAGTTGGTTTTATTCTGAGTTGGCATGGAACAGCTTAAGTAATAAAGCATGATCGCTTAAGTAGAAAGCCTCTGAAGTGATTGCTTAAGTAATAAAGAATGATCGCTTAAGTAGAAAGCCTCTGAAGTAATGACTGCTTAAGTAATAAATCATGATCGCTTAAGTGGAAAGCCTCTGAAGTAATTATTGCTTGAGGAATAAAGCATGATCGCTTAAGTAGAAAGCCTCTGAAGTAATTATTGTTTAAGTAATAAAGCATGATCGCTTAAGTGGAAAGCCTCTGAAGTAATGATGATAGCCAATCTCCCCTGCGAGAAAAAGAATGTGAGGCATTTAGAAGAGTTCATTTCCGCGCAATGAAACGACTCGACCGATGTTTATGAAAATTTTATGTATATTTGGTAGCTATGAGAATAGGTCATAAAGTATATTTCATACCGCTAGGTGATTAGGTTTCCCTATCCAGAAAAAAAATTTTTTTTTTGATAATTTTATTTTTCTTTTTTTTATGAGAAATCAAAAAATACCCATAACCCTAACCCCAAATTTTCACCCTCCTACCCCCTCCCTCCTATTTTTTAATCGCAATTTTAGTATTTTTGTAGGAACAAAAAATTAACCGTTATTATTATTTCAAACAGAACAAAATTATTTCGAAAATATTTTCGGTCATCGTCTACAGCGCTCCATTCCTCTTTCTGTCATACATCCCATCCCGACACACTTACAATACATTTATTATTTTTTATTTAACAACCAACATATTCACTAGAAATGATTTATATGGCAGAACGGGTCAGCTAGTAAAAATATAAATATTTAGTTTTGAGGAGTTTGGGTCTTACCCACTGGTGCACTGAGCAGCTGTCAGGATTGAGCTTGATGTAATGATGACACCTCCACAAACATGGTTATAGTCGTTATTGGTGCCCAGCCTGAGGATCGCTACCTGCCAGGGAGCATCGTTGATGTTAGCGATGGTACCTCCTACTATCTTGACTTCGGGCAGGTTGGCAGCTAGAAAACCATAAGTGATCAAAATGACTAAATGGGCAGAATTTTATGTTCAGAGTTCCTTGGATAGTTTCATCAGTAAACAGTAACTGTATGGTAAGAACTGAGGCGACGTTGTCAGTAGTCAGTATCTATTTTTAAAGTTTTCCTTTCTACACATCCTTCAGCTTCACAACATTTACTAGTTCCGTGCGTTCAGGACTCTGCTCGATGTTCAACGAACAATAAAAATTCATAATTCACTCACAACAAGAACATTCCGCGAATGTAATTTAAGTAATTTACTATTCGATCACCTGCAACAACGTAGCTTGATATTTTTAGTAATGAGAGAATGGATTGGCCAATGGACAGTAAGAAACAATTCTGTTGACATAAACGCCAGAAAAACACAAGAATAACGTTTTAGATTCCCAAAACCAAACAATAAAAGATATTTATATATATATATATATATACGGCATTTCCAACATTATCAGAAGTAACCTCAATTAGCCTAACCAATCAGGTCTCTACATGTAAACCGCCTGAGACTGCCGGTCCCACCTCCTACCCCCAGCACCATAAATCACATTCAACCTGGGTACTCCGTTCTAGCCATAAGAATTGATTTGCACTCACTTGAGTCTTGGACTCTGGACCGAACAGACATGCGAAAGCTATCAGTTTGAGACAAAAACTAAAGACATAAGGCCTCTGAAGATGGGCAGTTTGATCTGTCCGAAACGTCAGGAGTTAAAAAGTCCTTCTCAGGACTACGTTACGCGGGTAAACCGAGAAAATTGTTTTACATATTGTTATGTCTGCCCTTTCCTCGGCAGATAGTAATTATTAAATACAATAGGTTCTTTGAATATAAAAGTGTTTATTTACTGGAATAACCTAGCTGGATAGCTACGACTGTTTACTATTCGGGGGTAGGTAAATCTCTGCGGCCTTGCCAGAGGAGCTCGTCAAGTCTATCGCTGAGACTGCTTCTTGTACGCCAATGCCATCTGGCGAGCTATGGTGCAAGCTACATGCTTACCGCCATCTATCGTATTCTTTCCATATGAAATACTTAATTACTCTACATCACACCCTCCCCCACCTAACCTCAAGCCCTGGCTACAATAAATACAAGACATGTTCTTTTCAAAGAAGTTATACAATTGACAACAAAAAAAAAATATTTTAAATATTTCATTTATACACGATTTTATACACTAAATTCAACCAAACATAGTCATGATTTTAAATATTTCAACTTAAATATTTCTGTTTCTCTGGGAGGGACCTTTATGAACGCTTTGAACGGAGCCTTCCTTCCCAAGGTCTTAGTTGAGTAGTTTGCTCTCGATCATCCGCTGGTAATCTGAAATCAAGAGAACTCCACGTTAGCCCCTTCAACAAAGCTGAGGTTCCCAACTCGTCTGAAGCGCATTTCGTGACCTCAGACGCGGTAGGTGGGTTATTATCTTCACTCTCCTCTTCCCATTTCACAGATAAACTCTTCAACTGATCAATATGCCTCTTCCAAGTCAACGGAGTACCACAGATCCTAACGATATAAACTTTTTTACCCACTTTCCTTTCTACAATACCTCTAACCCAACCAACTTTATTCACCTGACGGAAGTCCTTGACTAGACATTTTTGTCCAACATGTAAATTCCTAATTTTTACGCCCCCATAATTCCTTATTTGATTATCTTGACTCCTTTTTATATTATCGTTAGCTAATTTTCTCTGTTCTGACACATCTTCCTGAGTGGTTTTAGGAATTAAACTACTGAAAGTTGATTTCAGTCTCCTACCAAACATCAAGACTGCCGGTTCTAATCCCGTTGTGCAATGTGGCGAATTTCGATAATCCGAAAGAAAATCACATAATCTACTTTCATAATTTACTGGAAAATTATTCCTAACCATAATTTTTTAAAAAAAATTTTTTACCGTTCTAACTGAATTTTCAGCTTGTCCATTACACTGAGGGAATTTGACCGGTGAATTTAAAAATTCTATGTTATTCTCTTTAAGAAATTCTTTAAACTCTACACTAGAAAATGCTGTTCCATTATCCGAAACTATGCAATCAGGGTTACCAAAATTAGAGAAAATTCTTCTCAATTCCTTAATCGTGTTAAACGAATCCGCCCTTGGAACCTCTAAGCAATCGATCCACTTGGAAAAAGCGTCACAAATTACAAGAAACATTTTTCCTGCTACCGGCCCGCAGTAGTCCACGTGTACCCTACTCCAAGTTGCCCCAGGGTTCGGCCACACCGACAAATGACTCTTAGAAGGTGCCGGCCTCATAGCCGCGCAATCATCACATTTTAGAACCATTTTTTCAATATCATTGTTCAGTGATGGCCACCAAAAATAAGCTTTTGCTAGGCCCTTCATTTTAACTATTCCTAAATGAGATCTGTGTAATAACTCTAGCACATGTTCTTGTAAGGAACTCGGAATGACAATTCTATGTTGCCAGAAAAGGCAATCCTTGACTATGGACATTTCGTTTCTCTTAACCCAGAATCTCCACAGTACATCATCTCGACCAACTCGTTTTGGCCAGCCCTTACGCAAACACGTTAAAACTTCCTGAATAACCGTGTCTGTCTCTATAGCTGTGGAAATGAGCTTGATATCTAAGTGCTCGCATTTATCTACATAACACACAAAATCTGATCCATAATCATCTTCAAATTCTTCTTGAGAATTTTCTACCGGAAGCCGAGATAGAAAATCCGCATGATTATGACATGACTTAACAAATTCTACCTTATACGCAAATCCGGCTAATATAATGCCATAACGCTGCAATCTGTTAGCCGCCAAAACTGGAATATTTTTGTGCTCCCCTAAAATCCTCATCAAAGGCATATTATCTACGCATAAAGTAAACTCCCGACCGAATAGGTATTGAAAGAATTTGTTCAAACCAAACACAATAGCTAACGCTTCTAAATCTAGAATACTGTACTTCTTCTCTGCACTAGACAAACTTCTTGATGCAAATTCGATCGGTCTCATTGACCCGTCCGCAAATGTGTGCAATAACACGGCCCCGAGGCCTGCGCTGCTCGCGTCTGTATATAACTTAAGAGGAAGGTTGGGAAAATAATGAGTGAGAATTCTATCAGAACCCATTAGATCCTTTACTTTATCTACTGCGTCAATGCATGACTTCCCAAATTCAAACTTTGCATTCTTCTTTAAAAGATTATGCAAAGGTTCTAAAATTGATGACATGTTCGGTATGAAGTTCCGATAAAAATTAAAAAATCCCAAAAGACTCCTCAATTGATGCACGTCGGATGGGTACGGCGCATTCTTAATTGCTTCCAATTTATCTTTTTGCGGTTCAATGCCCCTTCCCGAAATAACGTATCCCAAAAATTCTATAGATTTAACAAAAAACTGACACTTCCCAGTATTGACACATAGACCACATTCTTTCAACCGCTCGCAGACCGCGCAAATATTATTATACAGATCAAGTTCATCGACCCCTGAAATAATAATATCGTCTAGGTAAAAGGCTACGCCTTTTAAACCTTGTAAACAACTTGATATTGTTCTTGCGAAGATGGCCGGAGCCGATTTAAACCCAAAAACCAACCTGTTATATTGGAACAGACCTAAGTGTGTGTTAATAGTTGTAAACTTTTTACAATGATCCGCTAATTCTAACTGTGAATATGCTTCTTTAAGGTCTAATTTTGCAAAAACTTTGCCCGAACTAACCTGATGTATGACCTCCTCAATCTTTGGCATCGGATATTTCTCTAAATTGGAAATCAAATTAAGACTCCTTTTATAATCTACACAAATTCTTATATCTCCATTTTTCTTGACCACCGGAACAATCGGTGAAGCGAATTCGCTACTTGTAACCGGGGAGATTATACCTTTTTCTACCATCGATCTTAATTCGGATTCGATCTTCCCTTTAATAGAAAAAGGAACCGGCCTTGCATTGAAAAAAATTGGATCCGATTCCTGGTTTACTTTAAAATGGACTTTATATTTGTTAAATCTTCCCAACTTTTGCGAAAACACTTCCGGGTAATCTTGAATAAACTTTTCTCCATTCCTCATTTGCGGCGTCACTAAATTAATTGTCTCCTGAGAAGTTATCTCAAGATCGAAACATTCCATAAAATCTCTACCCACAATTAATTCTGTTCCTCTTATTACTACAATAAAACTAATATTTTTGTTCCTACCCTTAAATTTCACATCAAAAATCGCCTTTCCTACGACTTTTAAACGATTATTTCCATAACCTGAAATAATCCGCTTGTCTTGTGACAAAATGATTGAACTAAAATGTCGTTTAAAAATACCCTCCGGCATTACACATAAAGATGAACCGGAATCAATCATTGCCGTAAACTTCTTGTTATTAATTTCAATTTCAGCAGTAATCGGACTAATTGACGCAACTAAAACTTTACTATCCCTGTGATTTTCAAAAATGGGATTTATCGGATTATTCTTGCAAAATTTCTGTAAATGCCCAACGCCCTTACATTTAAAACATTTCGCATTACGAAATTTACAATCAAACGAAAGATGATCATTCCTTTTGCAAATAAAACACTGTTTTTTAACACTACCCACGGGTGATCTAAAATTCGTACCTGTATTTGATCCTAACCTATAAGCTGGTTTCGAGTAAAAACTACCCTTGGGGCTCGTCGATCGTTCCCTACGCTGATCTCGCTTGAACCCATCGCTAGTAACTCGTTTTTTTACTAGGTTTACTTCTGATTTAACTGTATTAGTACTATCCAAAGTTGACATACTAACTGCAAGTCCTTCTATTTCATAAAACGACAACGTTTTCCCTTCTACGAAAATTTTCTCCTTCGCGCGCCCCGGTAACAACCCGATTGCAAACATGTCTATAAGGTTTTTTTCAAGCCTCGTTTCGAATTGACAATACGTTGCTAAAGAACGAAGTCTAACCGCGAAATCTTTTATCGTCTCGCCTTGTTGTTGTCTTGCTAAAAAAAAATTCTCCCGTTCTTTAAAAACTGAACGATTTTTGTTACAATGTTTGTCGAGAAGCGCTAAAAGTTTATCAAAAGATAAGTCCGTCACTTTACTTGGAAAACACAGATTAATTAGTAAGGTCAAAGTTTCTGATTCAAAGAGATTCAATAAAAAAGCCCGTTTTTTTCTCCACAGACGCTTTGTCATCATGGATCACGAAAAATTGCTCTATCCGAAGTCGAAACAATCCCCAGTCTCCGGAGAGATGGCAAAACGGTGGTATTCTACCCGATTCCATAACTCCCAACAAATAAATCGGCAAAAACAATTAACCAGAAAACAATAACAAATAATCCCTCTCAAAGAAGCAAAAATACTTATCTCAGGAACTCTTCTGGTCTCCCTCTGGGTTTTATCCTTGTCTTCTGATTAATCCAATGATTCGTCCTTGAAACTATTAACCCAATGATCCGTTTTGACCTTGAAACTTTTGATTAATCCACTGATCCACAACCAGATCGCCTCCTTGCGGTATTTCACTTCTGTTCCTAAAACAAAAATCTTCTTATCCAGCCCGTAGCCACGGAACCAAATGCTCCTTAATCTCGAGCAGAATCTCTTCCGATTCCTTGCCAAAACTGCAAGTCACTCCAGCAGTGACTTAGTCCTCCGTGTCCAGCACCAATTATTATTCGCACGCGTAACTTCCACACAATTATATTTATACGGCTGCGCCAATTGTTATGTCTGCCCTTTCCTCGGCAGATAGTAATTATTAAATACAATAGGTTCTTTGAATATAAAAGTGTTTATTTACTGGAATAACCTAGCTGGATAGCTACGACTGTTTACTATTCGGGGGTAGGTAAATCTCTGCGGCCTTGCCAGAGGAGCTCGTCAAGTCTATCGCTGAGACTGCTTCTTGTACGCCAATGCCATCTGGCGAGCTATGGTGCAAGCTACATGCTTACCGCCATCTATCGTATTCTTTCCATATGAAATACTTAATTACTCTACATCACACATATATACCTACCTATATATATATATAGGTAGGTACTTTATTGCCTGTCTGAATTCATCATACAACTCTTCCCAATTTTGAAAATGATACAATAATTCAAAACATATTCGTGAACCAGATTTCACATAAGACTACCTATCGCACAGCACAGATAACCAAAATGAGTATGTTTTATGATTTATATACAGGGTATCCGGGGGTAAAGTGCATTAACTTCGGGAGATGATTCTACATTATGGTAGGAGTAAAAAAGATTAACAACTTTTTCCGAAATTCCAACTTTTTTTTTCCAAACAAAAAGACCTACCTACTAAAAATCCTCAGTGTGAGGTACGATCTTACGTGCTGAGAGCCTGCCAGGCGCCCGACTCGATTTTGATTGGCCCGTAACGTAACAGCGGAAAATAATAAATCTGGCCGCACACGACGGACTTATTTTATATATTTACCTCAAAACTATCCCTAAAAGTTTCGAAAAAAGTTATTTATCTTTTTTACTTGTACTATCATGTAGAATCACCTACCGAAGTTAATGCACTTTACCCCCGGATACCCTGTATAAAACAATTAATATTTAAACGTTTTCATCATGTTGTGTTAATAATGAATCAAGTCGGTATTTAATTATTTTTATGAAATCATAAAAAAAATATTTAAATATTAAAAAGCAATTTTAATATTGACAACATAATATTATCTTTTCCTGGCAAATGATAAAAACTGTGAGTAAACCAATTAACATAAATAAAAATTCGCATAATAAAAAGGAAAAATGTAATATAATATTATTTTGAATGATTTTTAATTTTGTACTTACCGTTTGCAGAAGCGAATAAAATCACAAATAAAGTAAAACTTAACATTTTGACTAGAAAACTATTTGTTTCCACAATTCTCTGTCTAGAGCTATAAATACGTAAAAGATGACACCTGGGATTAATCAAGCTAAATACACAACATTGATAAAAATAATCAAAATTTCAAAGAACGGGTAGAAAAATAGACAGGTAGACTCGGTCTTTATCAGTTAATAAATAATGGAGATAAAGAAATTGTAAGATATGTAGGTATATTATATGTCATAGATATTATAAAAATATAATTTTCAAATTTATTAATATTTTTTTAACATTAATATTTTCTTTAATAATTTAGCTTGTCACTTTTTCAACACAATATATTTTATTTCTTTTTCACTGTTATTTTCATTGATTTTCCTATTATTTCAACTCTTTTCGTACTTATATTTACACTGATACACGTTTCATAGAATATACCAATTTGTGAAACGGGTGAAGGTAGCACAGTCCCGGGAACCATTTATTGGATAATCAACACCCCTGCCATAAGTCAGTGCTCCCCAATCCCCTGGCAGCGGCCCGGTACCGGACCGTCGACCAAATGCTACAGGGCCGCGCAAGGGCCTGCTTAAAAATCAAAATTACGTAAAAAAAATGGAACGCACACAATAAAAAATTAAATAATTATCCACAAAAAATACAGTGGAACCTCTCATGACGAGCACCTCCCATAACTTTTCGCATAATGAGCGAAATTTCGCATATAGCATCCCATCTTCACGTCACTTACTTGTGAGCCGGGACTTCCGCACCAGTTCGTCAGTCTCTGGTTAGTACTCATTCCACTAGCACATTAGTATCGCACGTGCTCATTATACATAGATTTAAAAAAAAAAAATTTGAAATTTGTAATTTTTTTTCTTTATTCGTAAAATTTCGGAACATCAAAAAGGTTTTTTCCACAGTGATTCAGCATGTGGATTTTAAATTGTCACATTCAAGAACACGAATAGTTGCAGTCGTAACATGATCAAGTTTTTTCTCCAATGTGAGATGGCTTGTGGACTATTAAATGTTCCTTTTGAGAACATGAATAGTTGCAGCCGGAACATGAAAATGGTTTTTCTCCACTTGAGTAAACTTGTGGGTTTTCAAAGTCTCCTTTCTAGCACATAAATAATCGCAATAGGAACATACCAAAGGTTTTTCTCAACTGTGAGATGGCTCGTGGACTTTTAAATGTTCCTGTGGAGAACATGAATAGTTGCAGTTCCTTATATTCTGGGTGTAGATTAAAACGACTTTCCACATACAGATTCACTCTAAAATTAAAACCAGCTTCTAGAAATGCTTTAAATTTGAGGTGCACAACAGAGAAAAATTATCTACTTGACCTGTGCGTAACTACTCCCCGGGCCGTGGTTAAATTATCAAAAGTTGACCAGTCCGCGGTGGTAAAAAGGTTGGGGACCACTGCCCTAAGTCACTCCAAATGGTTCGCTACGTTTAGTAGCTTATGAATTGAGTGGTAAGCTTCCTGGACTGTTTTAAAAGTGTCGGCGACCAAAGTGGCTCGGTGGTAGGGGGAAATTATGCGTTATGGGTATCAAATTACGCGTATCGACCTGAACGCCTTGAATCGGATGACCGAAGCGTCCGAGAGCAGAAGTACAAAATTGAGCGGTCGACTACCTGTGCCCTTTGTAGGCGCACACTCATCGCTTTATCCACATTCAAACAACGTTTTTTTCTTCATATACATATTTAATTAAACGCGCGCTACTCGCTTCATCCACGCGTCAAATAGCTTAGTGCCATAACCCGATAATTGCATGCAATGTGCAAAAGCTAGTGTCAATTATTACCTATCTGATTGTTTTTATTTGGATCTTCTGTTCCTTACGTTTCGTTGCTATTTTCCTGTTGACCACGTTTTTATCTGAATTGTCTTTCAGCCGCTGTCTTACCAGAAGTGAAGATAGTCGGTTTTAACAGAAATCAAAAGAAAAAAATAATTTTGAATGTGTGCTTGGCTCTATGACGCTTCCAAACAAGAGTATATTAAACATCATAGCAGTATACCGCCCTCCAAACTCAAGCAAACCCTTATTTTTAAGTGAAATATCTGACATTTTGACTACTGTAAGCCCCAAAGAAAATGTTTTGCTTACAGGAGATATTCATCATCATCACTATTGGCTCTACAACCCCTAGTGGGTCTTGGCCTCCTCAAGAGTCTTCCTCCACTCATCTCGGTTTTGTGCCAGCTATCTCCGGTTTGGAAGTTCCAAGATAGATACGTCTTTGAGGACGTTGTCGCTCCATCTTAGTCTTGGTCTTCCCAGGCGCCTTCGCCCTATTGGTCTTGAATTCAGCAGGGACTTTGGTGCTTGATGCTCGGTCATTCTCTCCACATGACCCAGCCACCGAAGTCTTTCCAATTTTATAAATTTTGCGACGTTTAGCTCCTTAAACAAAGTATACAGCTCATTGTTATAACGTCTGCGGCAAAATCCATTTTCTAGAACCGGTCCGAAGATGCGCCTCAATTTTTTTCTTTTAAAAACGTCCAGTACTCGCTCATTCCTCTTAGTTAGTACCCAAATCTCAGCTGCGTACGTAAGTAGTGGTCTGATAAGTGTTTTGTACACTAATATATTTGTGTTTCTGGACAGCAGTCTGGACTTTAATTGGTTTTGTAGGCGGAAATAACAGCGATTTGCGTTCACTATGCACTTCTGGATCTCATCTGTGGTATTATTGTCGTTTGTTATCAGGGAGCCTAGGTATGTGAATCTTGGTACCAAATCCAAAAAATTTTCCAAAATCTGTCTTAAGGAAAAAATTTTATCAATACATGATTTGCCTGGCCTGAAGCCACATTGGTAGTTGCCAATAATTTCTTCAGACATTGGAAGCAATCTTTTGTACAAGATGTTGGGCATAATTTTATATCCGGTGTTTAATAGCGTTATTCCTGTAATTGCAGCACTCGAGTTGGTCGCCCTTCTTATGTAGTGGACACACAATACCTCCACTCTTCGGGCATCTCTTCTTCTGTCTATACTTCAATTTGGGAGGCGGGAATGGGTACCGCCGCCCCGGGAACCTTTATTGGATAACCAACACCTCTGCCATAGGTCACCCCAAGTGGTTCGCTACGTTTGGTGATTTAGCAGGGGTGCTCGGGTCCATGGGGTGAGGTTTGTCAAGGTCTTGGAGGCGGATGACCTGGACACATTGAACCCCAGATTCCTACCCACCCCTTAAACCCTTTTCCTTCCCAGAACTTTCCTTCCTTTCCTAAAAAATACCCTCCACACAGCATCCCCAAAGATGACATAGGCCCTGAGAGAAATCATTTTCCTCTGGGCCTCCTGTGTGGAGCTCATGTAAAAAAAAAACTTTTTGGATAAGGATATGCAGGTATTGGGTAAACTCTCCACCTGCTGCTTTAAATAATTCAGCCACCAGCTCGTCTGACCCGGGGGATTTGTTGTTTTTCAGCTATCTTATTGCCTGCTTCACTTCCTCCAGTGAAGGGGGTTCAGCATTGTCAATGTGCAAGTCATCTCCCGTGCTCTCCACCGTGTTGTGCTCCACCTCTGCCGAGTTGTTATTGAGAACCATACCAAAGTGCCTCACCCTTCTCCTCAGGATGTCAGGCTTTTCACTCAGTATCACTCCGTTCTCGTCCTTGCATATATTTATTTTTGGCTTAAACTCTGCTCTCATGTTATTTACTTTTTGTAGAAAAGCCTACTCTCATTCTTAAGCCTGAGTGCTTCAGCTCCACTAATACCTTTTTGTAAATATTCGCGTTTCTTTTTCCTGTGCATCTTCTTTTATCTCTTCCTTGTTTCCCTATAGGTGTCCATAAGTTGTCTTGTGCAGCCTTGTTGTAACGTTTTCTGATAGAGTTCATTTTTCTTTTTCGTTACCTCTGCGCAGTCTGAGTCAAACCAATGGTTTCTTCTTACAGGGATTTCTTTTCCCAGGGTTTTGAGAGCAGCTGTTGTTAAAAGGTTTTTGCAGGTCGTCCATTGTGAGTTGATATCTTGTGTGTTACACTGCGCTATCCTGTTGACCGTAGTTCAAAATTCCATTTTGGTTTCAGGGACTTGTAATTTGTTCTTGTTTTACCAGCATTTGATACTTTAAACTGCAGTCGACTTGCAACGAGAAAGTGGTCAGAGTCAATATTAGCTTCCTTATAAGTGCGGACATCTAGTAAATTTGATTTATGTCTGGCACTTATAAGTATATGGTCTATTTGGTTATTGGTTCTGCCATTTGGGTGTTTCCACGTGGCTTTATGTATATTTTTGTGTGGAAATAACGTACCACCTATGACCATATCGTGAGATGCTGCAAAGTTTATCAAGTGTTCCCCATTCTCGTTTGAGTTTAGGTGGAGACTATGTTTTCCGATTGTTGGTGTAAAGTAGGGCTCCATACCAACTTGCGCGTTCATGTCCCCTATTATTATTTTAATGTCACGTGGTGGGCATTCATCAAAAGCTTTCTCCAGCTTGTCATAGAAATCTTCCTTTTCATTGGCAGGTTTGTCCTCTGTGGGTGCATAGACATTTAGTATGCTCAGGTTGAAGAATCTTGCCTTTACTCTGAGATATGCCATTTGAGGGCTGAGTGCCTTAAAGTCCATGATGAGATGCTTAGCTCGTTTGCTTACCAGGAAGCCTGTTCCCTTTATGTGGTGTTTTTCGTGACAGCTGTAATACATGCAGTGGTCTCCTTTTACAAATATCCCATTTCCCAGCCATCTAATTTCCCGCAGAGCCGTGATGTCTGCTTTGTATGTATTAACTTGATCTATTAGTGTCTGGAGGGCGCCAGGTTGATAGAGTGTTAGAACATTCCAAGTGCAAATTTTTAAATCGTGTGCCTTTTTACGTTTGCCGGGTCTGTTATCCTTATTCCGTTCCGATAGGAGATATTAACCTGGATTTATTAAATTGTCAAAACCCGCTTATTATGGCATATGAAAATATAATGTCCGATAATTATTTAATTTGAAGAAGTATTTAAGTAAAGGCATAATATTTCTCTTGTAAAATGCAACCTCGGGTCAACGGATCACGGGTCAGCTTTTGATAGAGTGCTGCGGATTTACATACTTGGCATTGACTTTATTATTTGCTTTTTTTGCAGAAAGTAACCTTTTATTTGTGTGCGTTTTTTTTACTTATTGCAGACTTCATATCGACGCTCATTGGATCAGTAAACACCCGCCACCGTTTGCATCCTACGCTACAAATTAAAATTGCTTGTGCTTGTGTTAATTATTGTGATATTAATTAATATCCGAAGGTCTTTCAAAATAAATACCTTCTCTTCTTTGCCACTAATCCTCTAATACTAATAGATATAACATAAAAAGAAATGAACCATAGTGTAAAATAGCAAATAATTTATGATTTCTGAAATTTTTTAATGCAGTATCCCCGCTTGCAAAGGCGTATCTTCCAAGCATAAACTAATATAAATGTGTTTATCGGATAACGAATTTGTCAGGTGAGTATATCTGTCTCTGTTTGCAAATAAAATTGGGTGATTGAAGTCTTCACTCGGCAAAAGGATCGAAGAATTGATCTTCTCTATAAATAAGTAAGATAGTGCATTTTTTGATGAAATCGGTGAACCACCAAAAATTTAAGGCACCGGCCGCACCTGCTAGGGATTGACAACATTCGAATGGTTGACATCAAGACATATATTAATATTTTAGGGCCTGTTATAACCCATCTTATCAATGTAATTTTAAAACAAGCAGTAATACCAGATGAACTTAAAAGTAGCATCATTAGACCAACTTACAAAGGTGGCAAACATTCAGATATACAAAATTATAGGCCAATCAGCATTTTACCAGTCCTAGAAAAAGTCTTTGAAAAATACATTTCCATAAAACTTAACAAATATTTAGAATCTTTCTCCTTACAAGATCCCAACCAGTATGGATTTCAAAAGAAAAAGAGTACGGAAATGTTGCTTCAGGAATTTTCAAATCACATAAATTACGAATTAAATTTTTTAAAACATGTGTTGGTTTTGTTCATAGATAACTCAAAGGCGTTTTATACCATTGATACAAGAAACTATTAGTAAAAATGGAGGCAATAGGAATTAGAGGTAAGCTACTAGTATTGTTAAAAAATTTACTAACTGATCGACAAATAGCAGTAAAAACACGTAAAAAACTTAGCAAATAAAATATATCTCAACATGTGTTCCGCAGGGGTCAATTTTAGGGCCAACCCTTTGTATTAAATATGTCTCAATTATGAGTAAACTGTTTTCATTCGTTAATTATTTTGTATACGCAGGCGATACGGCGCTCGTAATATCGCACGAAGACCTGATTACTGCAATGAAACTTATGCAGCATGATTTTATTGCCCTCTTGAAATGGTCTCATGACGCAGGTCTCATAATAAATGCCAAAAAACTAAAATAATGCACATAAGATCTCCACATGCCAGATATAATATAATTCCTTCGTTATATACACATACATTTTACTGCTTACATAAAAATGTTGCACAGCCCTGTTCATGTGAAACCATTGATTATGTCAAAAATTATGTATATTTGGGTGTTACTATTGACTGCTACATGAAATGGGACGTACAACGTACACACACTAATGTTTGTAAAGGTCTGCGGTCTAAGATGGGTAGGATTTATAAAATAAAATATTTTGTGCCTATAAGTACTTTAAAATTAATATACGTATCTCTGGCTGAATCAACTATCCGTTATGGACTTACTTCTTGGGGACATTCTTGTAAAATTAATATAAATTATATCCGAACATTGCAAAACTCCCTGACAAAATTATAATTCCCTAAGTACACTAATGAACACAGAAGTAACACTCAATTAATATACAAGTCTCTAAATGTTTTACCTATCAGAGGATTATTGTTTTATAATATTATAAGTCAGCGTGTTATATTGTCCGATTCCTTGTACAGGGAAAGAGTTTACCATAAACATAATACAAGATTCACTCAAAATAAAGGATTGGTGCTTCCGAAATGTACCAATAAATACGGTGAAAGTACCCTAAACTATATTTAACCCAAAATATTCAATAAACTACCAATGAAAATCAAAAATAATAACGTTTTTAATGGTAAAGTCAAATTTAAACTAAGGAAATGGCTATTAGATAGGGATGATTTATATTGATGCCCTACCGAAGTCCTTGTATTATTTATTGAAACTCACATTGAAGGAATTGGTAAATTCATTAAAATTTGTGTAATACCTACTGTATATGAAACTTTTAATTTACTTGTGATTATATTTCATTTGTTCATACTAAATCCATTTGTACTTTTTTTATTATATAAGGCTTGTAGTGCTACTTACATGTATATACTATTTCCGTAAATTAAATAATCTATTTAATTGATATTTAGTATCAAAATTATAAAATTATATGTATACAATGTTTGAAAATGTACCAATGTTGTCATTATGTACCTGCTGACAAACTACATAAATAGTTTAGCGGGTTTAAAAGTACTTAAATAAGTAAAAAAATTAAAAAATCTTGGCGGTAATAAAGATCAAAATAAAGACACCTTTTGCTCATTTCAATTTTATTCTGTCACATACCACCAGGGTTTAAACAAACATGAGCGATTCCCAATTGCATACGTTAGGTGAAATCCACCTGAACAAGTTCTTAGGACTACTCATGATGGACTTTATAATATGCAGGGATCGGACTTTCTATATTTCCTGTGTTTTACATATAAGTTCTTCTTCGGAAGATGATATAAACAATTTTATTCATTTCCATTGAAAATTAGCAATGTTGGAGTGTGTTCTATCCATCATTTCAGCACCTTCGCTTATCAATAGAGAATTCGCGCCTCATTCCACAACTCCGGGGAGGAGGTGATCCAGGTGTCTGCCTTCAAAGTACTGTGAATCTACAAAGTACAGTACAGTGAACCTCGCCAATGTCCTAGCCATCTTATTCCTGGCTAACCCCATCACCTTCGGAACCAGTGCCGTAAAAGCCACCCTCTCGGCACAAAAACTGACCGTCGTGAACAACGCAGCTTGCTTTGTTACTGGATGGGGAAGGCTATCGGTAAAAAAATGTTGACATGGTTTTAATTATTGAAGAAGGGTGAACGCAGGAATCTCTATTAAAATTGGACTCAACGCGGTAGTTGCTAATGCAAGGTTACTCAAAGAAGAGAGGCTAGCAGATAACAATGCTGATACCAACCCTATTTGTGGATATTTTCATACGTGAACTTTGGACACTGAATATTTATGACACATACATCTAAATTCTGTTATATATTATTATCATGAAGAGAATGTGAAGATAATAATATTATTGTATCGAACGTGTTCTGCAATCTACATAGATGAAATATAGAAAACTCTTCTTGCATTATTAACGAAGACGAAAAATTTGGTGCGTCTCCGAAAATATTTGAATTACACAACTGGGAACACCTGCACCTACCACCTTAGGTAAATAACCAAGAATAAATAACACCTGATCGGATTTAAACAAGCAGGTGTGAACAACACCTGCACCTGCCACCTGGGATAAACAAGCAGGAATAAACAACACCTGTACCTACCACCTGGGGTGAACAAGCAGGTGTAAACAACACCTGCCACCTACCATCTGCCAACTGCCACCTGCTACGTAGAGTCCCAGAGTGTGATCTCCGTGAAACCGTCACCAGGAGTAAACAACACCTGCATCTGCCACCTGGAATAAAACAAGCAGGCGTAAACAATACCTGCACCTGCCAACTGGCGTAAACAAGCAGGTGTGAACAACACCTGCACCTGCCACTGGGATAAAAGAAGCAGGCGTAAACAACATCTACCACCATACTATAAAAGATTGTACCAAAGGGGCAGCATTATTCAGTCTTGACCAACAGCCGTCAGAGACACATCAAAGTGCTACCTGAACACTCTGCAACTGGGCAGTGAAACGTTGCTCGATTTCATTTCTGCTGGACTTACCTAGTCAAGCCGCCAGTCTCTCCTTCTTTTGTGCGAGCTTCATCATCCCAAAAATAATAATAAATGGAATTACACCTACAAAACCCTGATGACTGACGCCCTTGAATTTCTTGCGCTACCACTGGCCATCTTGCTCCAGGCTGCTGTGATGTTTGTCTTTTCTCTTCTCTTATATTTGTCTGTATTTTATTTACTCCTGGGCACTTGGCACCAGTCGTAATATTCTTCTTTTCTCTTGGCTCTGATCGATATTTAAATTCTTAAGGCTTTGCATATGTGTGGTGGGGATGGAAAATTCCTCCCCTACGTCACACAAGCCTTTATAAAATTGGACCCTTATTTCCTCTGATAACTACAGAAAGCTACTTAAAGCTCCCTTGTACTACATACCTTTAGCGATATATGTACTTAACTAATAAATACGTTATTTACGACTTTGAACGTAAATATTTTCGTATTTAGGTTGTAATTAAACTCCATCAAACGTTGTGTAATTTTTTGATTTATGATATAGGACTTTAATTACTTTTAATTTTGTGGTAACCCTCTTGATTCTAAACAGAGTGTTGAATTTCAAACTGTATTGGTCTCTCTCTTGCAAATTTAACCTTAAGTAATTTCTCTAAATGAACTAACTTCCCTTTGACGTTTATTATGATTCCCTACATCCTAATGAATTCATGAATAAGCAATACTAATCGAACTACACATGACTAATTGAACAGATAATTAAATATAACTCAAATGGTTAAATGTTAGTAAATTTGATTATGATTGTATCTCGTATCTGCTGGGCGCCCCTCCGTTTAGATTCAGCTGCTATAAGGTACATATAAAGATGGATTTAGTAGGTTAATGTAATTAGTTAATTGCATATTTGACGAACTCAGAATAACCCTTTTTCTGGCAAAATTTGGCTCCTGCCTCCATCAAGTAAGCAGGGTGATCAGGAGTCCTCCCAAAATTCGCACAGTCTTTTGGCACGGTTCAATTGATTGATACCTAAGTTATCGCGTCCCAATGAACCTTCCTTCGCCATCATGCGCTGCCTTCAGGTCTTCCCCCGAGCCCAGATACCTCCAAATTCCTACTCCTCCAAAGTTTACTATTTACTTAGGGCGAACCGGTTTCGTCCTATATGCAATCATATACTCACGGGTTTGTGTGGAGTTACGGGTCGTGAATCCTCCCTCCACGTTCAAGAAATGAGACGAGAGTGACCCGACAGGCCTAAAGCACTAATTGTAAGTGAGTTCGTTTCATTCAATGAACAGTACATAAAAAGATATATATGTAAACATACGTTTTGGGAAGGTTTATAACTCGCAATACGAAACTACTTGCAACGCATCCCGAGCTCGGATCTCGCCCATCGGATTCTGCACAATCCTCAGATTGATACCGAATATATACGTAAGAATAGTGTGAAATATAAATATATACTAGTACAATAAGATCTTATCTGGCGATGTGTTCTGGAGATTCGCCATAACTCCAAGCTTTTGTTTGGTTTTGTTGACGGTTTTGTTTGAGAGATCCGCCATCTCTATGGTTTGATTTTGTTATAGAAGCGACCACTGCCTTCTATTGGTTGAGCTGTATTTTTTTTTTTTTTTTTTTCTTTCCCTCCCCTCCAATGTTCAACTTTTGATAAATTCTTGCTATCCCGTGATTCTCAATTGAATCTTGTGAATCCTCATTACCCCTTATTAAGCTATCCCGTGATTTTTCAACTGTTTCATGTAAGTCTTCATTATCCCTTATTAAGCTATCCCGTGATTTTTCAACTGCTTCATCTAAGCCTTCATTACCCCTTTTTGAACTATCCCGTGATTTATCAAATGCTTCATGTAAATCTTCAACACACCTTTTTGAACTGCTATAATAAATCTGTTAATTTTCAATTGCTTAGGTCTGTAGATACCTCTTTACGTTCAAATTAAAATAGTGTTTAAATTTTTTTTTTTTCTTTTTGTTCCTAATAATTGCGCAATATAATAATTTTATCCCGTTCCTAGAAGCTAATACCTAAGTACGATATCCACTAATCAAGGTCATTTTTTTTTTTCTTTTTTCTGTATTCGAACTAGTGTCCCAGTGACCGATTTATTTTGTAAACAATTTGAGCTTTGTAAACATTCTCGACGGCCTCGTGACCTAGATTCAAGCGTATGAGGTATGTTTACTTTAGACATTCCGGAGACGTGTGAGATGACTCTAAAATTTTTTTTTTGATAATGATGTACTTAGCGCAATTGTCTAGTCTGATACCCGATTACGTATACATATTTATTCATTTATATATACTTTGTCTCAATAAATAATTTATAATATGGATATGTACATACATACATTTTATGATTGAAATAATTTCTAATATCATAACTTATTTCAAATGCTCTGGATTTTCTGAAATTATAATAATACATACATAACATTAAATATAAAATATTGATTTGTAAATTTATCACACATAACTACTTTTAATAGTTATTGATGAATTCAGAGGTAGGAATCGATACCCTTTTCCTCTTTTTATATAAGTGTTTTTCTTTTTGATTAAAAATTTTCTTGGGAACAATAAAATTACAAATATATATGTTTATATACATACATATATAAATATATAAAATATACTTATTATATTTATAATATTTTAATATAGTTACATATCACATATTAAGCGAGTAATATCTTGGTCAAATAATTAATCCAAATACCAATGTTTGCTCCATTCCGCTTTCTCCTTGGAATCTGTAAAATTTTATAACGGAAAAGACTTACCCCTACCAAGGTTTTTTCCGACCGGGAAATACACGGTAACCTTGCTGCGATTTTCCTAGATTAATTTTTTTTTATTTTCCTAAATTTAATTAAATCTTTTTGACTTCAATTTTTTTTTTTTCATTTAATCTAATTAATTAAAATGATGTATGAACTCTATCGTTCTAAACTGTATTTTATCTCAAAACTCGTTGGTTAGATAACACTTTAAATGATAGTTACTTCACGATTAATTTAGAGATGGTAAATTGTCGTTAAATTAAATTTTTATCCCTCCGAACTTTTATGTATTAATAAAATATTATTTTGTTTTATTATTATTATTTAAGATAATTAATTTAAATATTTATTATTTGTTAGAACACTTTCACTTAGATTGAACACACGTATTTAATTATAACTTTGTCACGCTAAATTATCACATCACTTCAGTTATTTATTGCACTAATATTGAACGCGAAATTTCTAAGTTTAAAAACACGATATTAAGTGATTATAAAATCCGAATTTTCCACTAAAACAAATTGTATTTATCACGAGCACTTTTATTTTTCACAAGTAATTAATGCGTTGTCTTTAATTTTTATTTTCACTGACTCTAACTGCAAAGTATTTTTTTTGTATATCACTGACTAGAATGTGAAATTTTCTAAGTATCAAAATAATTATCACTTAGAATTTTTCCACTTTAAGTCACCCACCGTTTCGTCACGTTCCGCGAAGTTACAACCTTTTCGACCACGACGTAGACTGTCCTCAACTGGCATTTGTCTAGACTTTTATACCCCTCTCAGGTCCAAAAGATCGTATCTTAATCTCCTATAATAAACCAATCTAATTACTATCAACTCGTAATTTCTTGAAACCTCTCCATTATTGTCGAATGCGGTCTCTTAGTACCTTCCGTGTTTGATACATTAAATTCTGTCTCGTACTCCCATACTTACAAGATCCGGATTTAGTAAGATCCATGTTTAATGGCCCAACTTCCTTTGTCCTGGCGTTCATACAAAATTAGCTTGAATTTAATAATTTTAAAGTTCTATTTTCATCTATTCCGTAACATGTCCGTGCGTACGGCATCTACCATATGTTCCAAATCTGTCCCCAAATTCGCCTATCAGAGATATCTTCATGTCGAAGTCTTTCTCGCAAATTGTTCATTTTTATTTTATTATTTTTCCTCGAGTTTTTCTGTATTCTATATGAACCTTTCCATTTAAAACCGAATTTTCTCTATTTACGTCGTATATTTGAATTTTCCATTTTTTCTCGAATTTTCTTTTATTCACGACACTCTTTCCATGAATTTCCTTATTTATTCTTACGCTATTGTTCATATCTCTATAGATTTTTATATTTCAAGCCGTATTTATTTTATTCACTGTTAATCTAAGATTTCCTTTGTTTTTCTCTGTCGTATCTCCTTTCCCCTCACTTCCCCGTACTTCCCTGATATAACCATATCGTTTTTTGATGTTTGCTGCCTCTTGGAAAATTTCATTTTCTATTCGTTATTAATAAATATATCATTTTTAACATCTTTATAGGAGATACCCCCACTTCGGCCCTTAAATTCCTGTCATTTTTATTGCTTCATAGAGATCGCCTCCCAAATTTTGTCCCGTTCTTACGCAAAATCCCATAAACCATATGCCTTGACAGTTGTATACATTAGTTCCTGTACCCACCTGGCAATAAATCCTTTTTTATTTCAGTGTCGTTAACTTTTACGAGAATTCTTTAATGTAAATATTTCATAAGACCCATGATAATTTTTATTACCTTTTTAACGGCTAATCGTCCTTATCTAAACAATTTTCATGTTCGAATATTCCTTGTTTATCACAACAAAATACATCTGGGATCGACAACCATTGTAATGCCTCATTTTTTTTCTGCAATCGCGTACTATGTTACTCTATAAACTCCATTTTAATTACGTAAAATGACTCCTTTTCCTGAGTTTTTCTATCGCAATGTTTTCAGCATTTTCCACTCCCCTCCGTACTGCACTCTATTTCTTCTCTAACACTTGTTACTGCTCTAGACATCTGAAATATACCCTCGCCTATTCTTTAAAACTCTCATTTTTTTTTGACGTTTCCTCCCTAAATCTTTCATCGTAATATCCTAGCTCCGTTTAGAATTGATAACAATAATTTTCCATTGTTTTTTCAACATTTCCATTTCCTTTAGCACGTTTTCCCTCGAATCGATCATCTCCGGTCGTCACAAACAATCGTATTATAGATGAAATCTCCCTAACACCTTACAACACGTTTTCGTCACTTGCTATGCAATTTTTCACTTAAACTTTTCAAACGTTGTTTACGTGTATCCTTTTTTCCGCACCTGATATGCTTTAATGCGTTCGAGAACTAGGGTTTCTGATCCCTGGAACGTACCGGTTAATCATAACATTTCTTGGGGTCATCGTTCTTTTGTCCCTGAACAGATTATTTCTTCCCATGGAGTTTATTCACCTCTCGGTTTGGTGGGAACGTCAAACTCATTAATCACATTACTAATTGCCAAGTCCAAAGGTCGTTCCTTTGTTCTAAAAATGGGCTCGGCCCTCTTCTTGTTGATAGGCTAACTCGGTTTTTAATCGTTTTTGCTGTAATTCAATTGGCTGTCAATATATCACGGCCTAAATTATACTGGGGAGTCCCTGTCTTTGATTATTTGTTGATACCATCTGTGATTTTTTTATCAATACTCGTCTCACTTTGCCTAATTATAGATCCCTACCGTAAATATGAATTCACTTTACTCTAATCCGATAGATGTCGTAGACGTGTCCGTTTTATAAGTAATTGATATTTTCTTTTTAAATTAAAGTGGGAAGCTACGATATTTCCTAATTTTCACTGTTGATCAATGCAATTCATCACAGTTCCCTCCTCTGAACTCAATTTGCTGTGGCTAACGTTGTATTTTATTTTAATGTCCTCTTCTTTTTTTTTTTTTTTTTTTTTTTTTTTTTTTTTTTTTTTTTTTTTTTTTTTTTTTTCGTTAGACACCGAAATTGTGTTCAAATTTAGACTAGCTATCTTCCCCTCCTCATTTGGTTATCCCCTATCTCTACTCCGTGTCATATTACTCCCTATCTCCCCCTCCTCATTTTGTTATCCCCTATCTTTTTTCCGTATCCTATTACTTCCTATCTCCCCCTCCTCATTCTGTTATCCCCTATCTCTTTTCCGTATCCTATTACTTCCTATCTCCCCCTCCTCATTCTGTTATCCCCTATCTCTTTTCCGTATCCTATTACTTCCTATCTCCCCCTCCTCATTCTGTTCGGATTGTTAACAATCTTGAATTTGAATCTCATTGTATTCTTTATTTTCTTTTCGCGTAGATTTTACTTTATGAAATTTTCTTTAATTTTGATAGATTCAAAATTAATTTCTTTTTGCTGGAACACGCCCCTCGACTCGCGTGTTTTGGTGGTCCCCAACCAAATTGGACTAAGACCTCCCTTACAATGATTTAAGTAAAGATTGTTTACAATCTCGCGGCCTTTCGAACAACTGAAAAGCGGGTGGTCTCTTGGTGTGCAATTAATTGTTTTTTGTTTTGTAAGTATGAATATTTTTTGTGAAATGTGGGTTTTCGCACGACCTCACCCAATCCGACAATCAGTGGTATACATGTTTCATATAAATTTTCCAGCATTTTTTTTTTTTTCTTTATTTATTTAAACTTTATTTTATAATTCTTAATTTCTAATTGTAATTTCTTAATTCATCCAAAGTTGTTCTAGCCTAAGTGTTGTCCACTCTAATATTTAAATTTTTATAAATGTTCTTTATTATCCTCGAATTGGTTCAGCGTTCATTTTTTCCTTTTTTTTTTTTTTCGAAATCTAAAATATTTATACCTTAATTCAAATGTTACCTTTTTATCTCTATACTTAATGTCTACCCTATATCTATAGATAAACTTTCTTATTTCAATATTTCAAAAAAAAAATTCCTAGGCATTGTTTATTTTTCAAAATGTCCCTTTTGTGTGCCATATAATATCTCCAATTTCTCTCCTTTTGAGTGTTCTTACTTATCTAACATTTTTTTTTTTTTTTTCTCACTAACACATAAAAAAAAGTAAAATTTTTTTTTTTCAACTAGAAAATCAAAATTAACGAATTTATTTGCCTTACTCTATTTCAATAATTGAATATGATTGTCGCTTATTAAGAACTTGTCCACTCACCCTCAAAGACTTAACGACGATCCGCCCCTCGCAAGCAATCTGATAATCTAATATTTTAGTAATTTTCTTTCTTCCCCCTCCCCAATTATAATGTATCCTAACATATTTTTATTTGTATTTCTCAATCGTTTATTTATTTATTAACATTTACAAATATTTGTAAACTTCGCACTCTATACGTTGATTTCCACTAACTGTAAACCTGATTTTTGTTTCTTATTACTTGTGTAATATCTAGCTAAATGTAAAGCGCTATAATCTCCTTTTATCTCCCGAGTTGGCTGCGACCACTAGCTCCTTCCCGGCTGTAGTTATTGTAGAATTTTCTTTTGGTGAACTGTTAACTTCGGTGCACTTGCTGCAACTAGCGTTTTCACCCACACTTTCAATTGCGTGTATCATCCTTTTTATGGCGTGGTAACGGTCACGGTATTTGTCCTTCTTGCTGGATTCCTCCCCACTCCTCTTCTTCATGTTCCGTTCTTCTGGTGTACATACCATTGTATCTAGTTTTCGTAGAAACTCAGCGGCGACAATCTCATCTCCTGATTGCCCCGAAAACCATAGCGATTGAATTTCCTTCGGATAATGTCTCATAATCTCGTCAACTATGCCCAACGGTGTGTCAGTAATCTTTAAAGCCTTCGCTAGCTCCCAATAGTTTGCGAAATGAGTGAGCATGGATATATTTTTCTTGGCATCATATACCCCTTCTGCAAGACGACGGCGAACTTCATTTTTCTTTATGTCTCCCCAATAGGTAGCTAAAAAATCTCGTTCGAAATCTAACATAGTCTCCCATCGTTTATTGTACAATTTTGCCCACGATTTAGCTTCCCCTTTCAAATTTTCCCGTACGACGACTAAAGGATCCGTTCGTTTCACCTTTCTAGTGTATTCTTTTAAATCTTCCAGGAAACTAATGGGATTTTGATTTCCACCGGAGAATGATGGTCGTTCCTGCTGTGGTAACATTTCCACTACTTGGAGAACGCTTTTCGGCGCACTATCCTCTCCTATCACCGCCACTGTTGCTGGGATTTCCAATTGTTTCTCGAGTTCTTGCATCTTATTGACGAGCGGTGCCAAAGCTGCCTGAATTATTGTAGTTATATCTCCTATGTTTATTGTTGAAGTCTCGGTTGTGACATTTTCCCCGATTGCTGTCACTAAAGCCTGGGCTCGCCTACTTGTTCCACGTTTCCCAACCATTTTCTTTATTTTCCGAGTGTCGCCCGGTTAATGTTTATATTTTATCTTATTAAGCGACAACCTTATAATCTCTATTTTAGTTTCCTAAATTACCTTATGTAATTATGTTGCCTTCCTTATTCTATTTATTTACTTATTTTTTTTTTTTTTCAATTTTCTCGTTTTTCTATATTTTTTATTTTATTTTTTTATTTTTCCTTTTACTTCGTTAACTTTTCTTGTTCCTTTTCCTCGGGTTTTTCCTGTAACATACCATGTGTGAGTCTCTCTTCACACTCTCGCTTATTTTCGCCCTGTTCCTCCGATTTTGTGTCGGTCTCCCCCTCTGGCTGAACGACTTCTATCATATCCTCGACTCGTAACTTAGACCTCTTTGAACGTCTAAATATCTCCCGTAATTCATCTCCCGACGGTATTTCTTTAGCTTCTAATTCCGTCGCATCCACTTTCCTTTTTTCCGCCATTTTCTGTTTAAAATTTTTAATGAATTTAACTCAATACCAACTATTTATTATAAATATACCTATATATATTTATAATTTATTTTATTTTTTTTTTTTTTTTTTTTTATTTATTTTTTTATTTTTATTTTTTTTTTTTGGAACCTGTCCCCCTATAAAACACAATATTTTCAATTATTTATATTTGTTTGCATGATGATTGTAACCCAAATTAGATCAACTCTACCATCACTCTTCATTTCAATTAAATGTAGGTAATTGCAAAAAAAACGGAATGAATATTGTTACTCCAATGTTAATGAATATCCCGTGATTTTCGTTCAACCAATAATTACTCATTGTTTAGAATGCCAACCATTCCTTCAAGTTCCGCAATACCTACGATATTTTCGCAAAATCTATTTAGAGTTCGCAATACCTATCTTGATGTTATTTCGTCAAATCCCCTCCTATTTTGGTCCGAATGATCAAATGTTCCCTTAAATAGGTATATACCTATAAAACATTCGCCTGTGATATTAAAGTTCTCAACTCGACACTATCCCCAATCAAATATTTTATGTTATTTTTATTTTATGTTCCTTATCTTTTATGTTATGACCTTTTATGTGATAATCCTCACATACAAACCCACAACATTAACTATAAACAAAGGGTCACTTTATGTAGGTAAGTTCCCCCGTTTTTATCTGTAAAGTCTGTTTATTTTTTCCGTAACCGAGTGTTGATATCATTTTCGAGTTTGTTTATTCTACAATCTCTTAAAGCGATGCGCGTTACCCCCGATGTCGCCTACTTCAAAATTTTTCGATGCTTTGTTATCACTTTCGATGCTTAGGTTATCAATCTTTCGATGCTTACAAACACCGCGGTATCTCGTATCAGATTGTTTACATTACGATCATTAACATTCTGGATTCAGGAATGTCAATACCATTATTCTGTCAATTTATGGCCTGCCTTGAATAAACTGTTTACGCTTGTATCTGACCTACATTCTTTGTTATGATATTTATAATCTCATAAGCAATCAACAAATTCATGGTCACTTGATTTAACTTTAAATCGACACTTTTATAAATTATTTTAAAACATGTAGAGTTTATTCGTTAACACTTTTTTTTTTTAATATTTAAATGTATTGTTTATTTATTTATTTATATATTTTTTCCGTGTTTATTTAACGGCGCACTGTTCTGATTTTTATTTTATTTTTATTATCACTTCATTTAACATAACGTCCTACTTATTATTATTATTATTATTTTTTTTCTTCACTTTTTTTTTTTTTTTTTGCAATAGATTGACCAATAAAAGTTTTTTTTTTTTTTTTCTAAAACAACTTGTAAAACTCTGATCTCCTGGTCACGGCACCAGTTGTGATGTTTGTCTTTTCTCTTCTCTTATATTTGTCTGTATTTTATTTACTCCTGGGCACTTGGCACCAGTCGTAATATTCTTCTTTTCTCTTGGCTCTGATCGATATTTAAATTCTTAAGGCTTTGCATATGTGTGGTGGGGATGGAAAATTCCTCCCCTACGTCACACAAGCCTTTATAAAATTGGACCCTTATTTCCTCTGATAACTACAGAAAGCTACTTAAAGCTCCCTTGTACTACATACCTTTAGCGATATATGTACTTAACTAATAAATACGTTATTTACGACTTTGAACGTAAATATTTTCGTATTTAGGTTGTAATTAAACTCCATCAAACGTTGTGTAATTTTTTGATTTATGATATAGGACTTTAATTACTTTTAATTTTGTGGTAACCCTCTTGATTCTAAACAGAGTGTTGAATTTCAAACTGTATTGGTCTCTCTCTTGCAAATTTAACCTTAAGTAATTTCTCTAAATGAACTAACTTCCCTTTGACGTTTATTATGATTCCCTACATCCTAATGAATTCATGAATAAGCAATACTAATCGAACTACACATGACTAATTGAACAGATAATTAAATATAACTCAAATGGTTAAATGTTAGTAAATTTGATTATGATTGTATCTCGTATCTGCTGGGCGCCCCTCCGTTTAGATTCAGCTGCTATAAGGTACATATAAAGATGGATTTAGTAGGTTAATGTAATTAGTTAATTGCATATTTGACGAACTCAGAATAACCCTTTTTCTGGCAAAATTTGGCTCCTGCCTCCATCAAGTAAGCAGGGTGATCAGGAGTCCTCCCAAAATTCGCACAGTCTTTTGGCACGGTTCAATTGATTGATACCTAAGTTATCGCGTCCCAATGAACCTTCCTTCGCCATCATGCGCTGCCTTCAGGTCTTCCCCCGAGCCCAGATACCTCCAAATTCCTACTCCTCCAAAGTTTACTATTTACTTAGGGCGAACCGGTTTCGTCCTATATGCAATCATATACTCACGGGTTTGTGTGGAGTTACGGGTCGTGAATCCTCCCTCCACGTTCAAGAAATGAGACGAGAGTGACCCGACAGGCCTAAAGCACTAATTGTAAGTGAGTTCGTTTCATTCAATGAACAGTACATAAAAAGATATATATGTAAACATACGTTTTGGGAAGGTTTATAACTCGCAATACGAAACTACTTGCAACGCATCCCGAGCTCGGATCTCGCCCATCGGATTCTGCACAATCCTCAGATTGATACCGAATATATACGTAAGAATAGTGTGAAATATAAATATATACTAGTACAATAAGATCTTATCTGGCGATGTGTTCTGGAGATTCGCCATAACTCCAAGCTTTTGTTTGGTTTTGTTGACGGTTTTGTTTGAGAGATCCGCCATCTCTATGGTTTGATTTTGTTATAGAAGCGACCACTGCCTTCTATTGGTTGAGCTGTATTTTTTTTTTTTTTTTTTTCTTTCCCTCCCCTCCAATGTTCAACTTTTGATAAATTCTTGCTATCCCGTGATTCTCAATTGAATCTTGTGAATCCTCATTACCCCTTATTAAGCTATCCCGTGATTTTTCAACTGTTTCATGTAAGTCTTCATTATCCCTTATTAAGCTATCCCGTGATTTTTCAACTGCTTCATCTAAGCCTTCATTACCCCTTTTTGAACTATCCCGTGATTTATCAAATGCTTCATGTAAATCTTCAACACACCTTTTTGAACTGCTATAATAAATCTGTTAATTTTCAATTGCTTAGGTCTGTAGATACCTCTTTACGTTCAAATTAAAATAGTGTTTAAATTTTTTTTTTTTTCTTTTTGTTCCTAATAATTGCGCAATATAATAATTTTATCCCGTTCCTAGAAGCTAATACCTAAGTACGATATCCACTAATCAAGGTCATTTTTTTTTTTCTTTTTTCTGTATTCGAACTAGTGTCCCAGTGACCGATTTATTTTGTAAACAATTTGAGCTTTGTAAACATTCTCGACGGCCTCGTGACCTAGATTCAAGCGTATGAGGTATGTTTACTTTAGACATTCCGGAGACGTGTGAGATGACTCTAAAATTTTTTTTTTGATAATGATGTACTTAGCGCAATTGTCTAGTCTGATACCCGATTACGTATACATATTTATTCATTTATATATACTTTGTCTCAATAAATAATTTATAATATGGATATGTACATACATACATTTTATGATTGAAATAATTTCTAATATCATAACTTATTTCAAATGCTCTGGATTTTCTGAAATTATAATAATACATACATAACATTAAATATAAAATATTGATTTGTAAATTTATCACACATAACTACTTTTAATAGTTATTGATGAATTCAGAGGTAGGAATCGATACCCTTTTCCTCTTTTTATATAAGTGTTTTTCTTTTTGATTAAAAATTTTCTTGGGAACAATAAAATTACAAATATATATGTTTATATACATACATATATAAATATATAAAATATACTTATTATATTTATAATATTTTAATATAGTTACATATCACATATTAAGCGAGTAATATCTTGGTCAAATAATTAATCCAAATACCAATGTTTGCTCCATTCCGCTTTCTCCTTGGAATCTGTAAAATTTTATAACGGAAAAGACTTACCCCTACCAAGGTTTTTTCCGACCGGGAAATACACGGTAACCTTGCTGCGATTTTCCTAGATTAATTTTTTTTTATTTTCCTAAATTTAATTAAATCTTTTTGACTTCAATTTTTTTTTTTTCATTTAATCTAATTAATTAAAATGATGTATGAACTCTATCGTTCTAAACTGTATTTTATCTCAAAACTCGTTGGTTAGATAACACTTTAAATGATAGTTACTTCACGATTAATTTAGAGATGGTAAATTGTCGTTAAATTAAATTTTTATCCCTCCGAACTTTTATGTATTAATAAAATATTATTTTGTTTTATTATTATTATTTAAGATAATTAATTTAAATATTTATTATTTGTTAGAACACTTTCACTTAGATTGAACACACGTATTTAATTATAACTTCGTCACGCTAAATTATCACATCACTTCAGTTATTTATTGCACTAATATTGAACGCGAAATTTCTAAGTTTAAAAACACGATATTAAGTGATTATAAAATCCGAATTTTCCACTAAAACAAATTGTATTTATCACGAGCACTTTTATTTTTCACAAGTAATTAATGCGTTGTCTTTAATTTTTATTTTCACTGACTCTAACTGCAAAGTATTTTTTTTGTATATCACTGACTAGAATGTGAAATTTTCTAAGTATCAAAATAATTATCACTTAGAATTTTTCCACTTTAAGTCACCCACCGTTTCGTCACGTTCCGCGAAGTTACAACCTTTTCGACCACGACGTAGACTGTCCTCAACTGGCATTTGTCTAGACTTTTATACCCCTCTCAGGTCCAAAAGATCGTATCTTAATCTCCTATAATAAACCAATCTAATTACTATCAACTCGTAATTTCTTGAAACCTCTCCATTATTGTCGAATGCGGTCTCTTAGTACCTTCCGTGTTTGATACATTAAATTCTGTCTCGTACTCCCATACTTACAAGATCCGGATTTAGTAAGATCCATGTTTAATGGCCCAACTTCCTTTGTCCTGGCGTTCATACAAAATTAGCTTGAATTTAATAATTTTAAAGTTCTATTTTCATCTATTCCGTAACATGTCCGTGCGTACGGCATCTACCATATGTTCCAAATCTGTCCCCAAATTCGCCTATCAGAGATATCTTCATGTCGAAGTCTTTCTCGCAAATTGTTCATTTTTATTTTATTATTTTTCCTCGAGTTTTTCTGTATTCTATATGAACCTTTCCATTTAAAACCGAATTTTCTCTATTTACGTCGTATATTTGAATTTTCCATTTTTTCTCGAATTTTCTTTTATTCACGACACTCTTTCCATGAATTTCCTTATTTATTCTTACGCTATTGTTCATATCTCTATAGATTTTTATATTTCAAGCCGTATTTATTTTATTCACTGTTAATCTAAGATTTCCTTTGTTTTTCTCTGTCGTATCTCCTTTCCCCTCACTTCCCCGTACTTCCCTGATATAACCATATCGTTTTTTGATGTTTGCTGCCTCTTGGAAAATTTCATTTTCTATTTGTTATTAATAAATATATCATTTTTAACATCTTTATAGGAGATACCCCCACTTCGGCCCTTAAATTCCTGTCATTTTTATTGCTTCATAGAGATCGCCTCCCAAATTTTGTCCCGTTCTTACGCAAAATCCCATAAACCATATGCCTTGACAGTTGTATACATTAGTTCCTGTACCCACCTGGCAATAAATCCTTTTTTATTTCAGTGTCGTTAACTTTTACGAGAATTCTTTAATGTAAATATTTCATAAGACCCATGATAATTTTTATTACCTTTTTAACGGCTAATCGTCCTTATCTAAACAATTTTCATGTTCGAATATTCCTTGTTTATCACAACAAAATACATCTGGGATCGACAACCATTGTAATGCCTCATTTTTTTTCTGCAATCGCGTACTATGTTACTCTATAAACTCCATTTTAATTACGTAAAATGACTCCTTTTCCTGAGTTTTTCTATCGCAATGTTTTCAGCATTTTCCACTCCCCTCCGTACTGCACTCTATTTCTTCTCTAACACTTGTTACTGCTCTAGACATCTGAAATATACCCTCGCCTATTCTTTAAAACTCTCATTTTTTTTTGACGTTTCCTCCCTAAATCTTTCATCGTAATATCCTAGCTCCGTTTAGAATTGATAACAATAATTTTCCATTGTTTTTTCAACATTTCCATTTCCTTTAGCACGTTTTCCCTCGAATCGATCATCTCCGGTCGTCACAAACAATCGTATTATAGATGAAATCTCCCTAACACCTTACAACACGTTTTCGTCACTTGCTATGCAATTTTTCACTTAAACTTTTCAAACGTTGTTTACGTGTATCCTTTTTTCCGCACCTGATATGCTTTAATGCGTTCGAGAACTAGGGTTTCTGATCCCTGGAACGTACCGGTTAATCATAACATTTCTTGGGGTCATCGTTCTTTTGTCCCTGAACAGATTATTTCTTCCCATGGAGTTTATTCACCTCTCGGTTTGGTGGGAACGTCAAACTCATTAATCACATTACTAATTGCCAAGTCCAAAGGTCGTTCCTTTGTTCTAAAAATGGGCTCGGCCCTCTTCTTGTTGATAGGCTAACTCGGTTTTTAATCGTTTTTGCTGTAATTCAATTGGCTGTCAATATATCACGGCCTAAATTATACTGGGGAGTCCCTGTCTTTGATTATTTGTTGATACCATCTGTGATTTTTTTATCAATACTCGTCTCACTTTGCCTAATTATAGATCCCTACCGTAAATATGAATTCACTTTACTCTAATCCGATAGATGTCGTAGACGTGTCCGTTTTATAAGTAATTGATATTTTCTTTTTAAATTAAAGTGGGAAGCTACGATATTTCCTAATTTTCACTGTTGATCAATGCAATTCATCACACTGCTAGCCTGGGGCCCCCTTGCATCGAGCCTCGCATCTCTCCGCTCTGATGCTGACGCCCGAGCCCTGCTCGTGGGTTTGCTGCGACTGTCAGACCTTGGATGCTGGTGCCGGATATGCAGCAACCCATGACCACACCAAAAATCCGTTGAACACGAGGATATACCCCTGCTTGTGGGTTTGCTGCGACCGTCCCTGCCTTGAATGCTGGTGCCGGATATGCAGCAACCCATGACCTTACCAGAAATCCGTTGAAGATGAGGATATACAATTCGAATCAACCAACCGAGGAAACACTGCGTGCGCTATGCCAAAAGATGCAAGATAAGGACTCCCGCTACGCCCAATAGAATGCAGACCTACCTGATGATGATGCCACGTCTGTCAAATGATGAAACCATTTAGAGATGCACCCGCAGCGCGCTCAATTGAGTGCAGACCGATTACCCTGAAACCAATCAACATGTGAGTGGTTGCGACCACCCCAGCCTAGGATTCTAGCGACCCACCGCCACACAAAGACAAGCCACCCTACTTGTGGGTGGCTGCGACCACCCCCTATGCAAGGGCGGATCCAGCTTTGGTGCCAGGGGGGGGGGTCACATAATCGTGGTCAAGTCACAAGAAGTTGTAATTTAATTTTGATAATAATGGATACAAGTAAAAAGTAGGTATTCGTTGTTTTGATAATAATAGATAAAAAAAATATACAAAAACATTATGTTTAACAATTTTAATTGGTGGTCCATCTAGGTCCTGGACCCAGCCCAGGGGGAGGGGTCATGACCCCCCTGGATCCGCCCTTGCCCCTATGATGCTGATGCTAGCAGCAATCCACGACAACGCAACATCTGGAGCGCGGTCCACATTTCCAGAAGCAAGCCCTTGAAACCACCACACGGCAATGAATGCTGCGACTGAACGCCAAGCGATCAGGCCAGCCTTGAATGCTGTTCCCTTGGATGCGTAACAAGTTGAGAATATACACCATCTGGGGCGCAGCCCGTCTCGATTACTAGCAAACAGCGTCCACCGCAGCCCACATGCTTCGATGGAAGAGCATTCCATGAGCAATGCACGGTGGAAGACGCAATAGCACTGCACCTCAATTTTTCTTCTTTTATTTTTATAAACCTCACCTTTATGATATGATTTTAGATTTTCACGGCCAAAAGTATTTTTGTTATTTATTTTTGGGGTGTTATGCCGTTTTGCGCTACCTCCTCCTTTAGCCAACGTTTCGGACAGCGTTACAGTGTCCATCACCAGGGCCCATGGATATATAGTTAAAACAAAATATCTGCAAGATATATTGCCACAGAAAATCTTATCGACTTGCAAGGTTTTCAAGGAACCTATTTGTTTTAATTTGTGAAAAATTACCCAAAGAAAAAATATGACAATAAAACCAACCCTTGATTTCATAATTATATATATCGGAAATATTTGCTAACTTTTTATGTGAATACCACACAAGAGTTACTACCAAGTTTTTAAAATTATGTTGGCACTTCCACAACATAAATACTTCTAACTTTATTTATTTTTTATTTTGTGGAAACAAACAAACTAGATGAGGAGGAAATCCTGATCAACACCCCTACAACAACCTACGGTCCACCTCGGAACAGGAATACCTAGAGAGGAGGACTGAGAATAAACTACTTCACTTTGTATTTTTACTTTACCTTATATTGTATTTTTACTTTATATTGTCATTAAATAAAAAAAAATTCAAAATTCAAAATTGTTTAACTCTGGGTTAGATTTTTGAACGAAAATACATGGAGTAAAATGATTATTAAAAACGAAAATGAGTGAGATGAAGAAGAAATACAAACGAACAAAAGGTTTTTTTTAATAATGAAAATGACTCACCATTTGCACAAACAAATGCAGCGACCAATACGGAACTTAACATTTTATTTCTAGTGCAAAGTCAACCCCGATGCTCTTTAAAGTAGACACTGTGATTAAAATTAAATTTTTAATGGCCTCAATCGATTTAATAAAATATTTATTGGTGGCAGATAACCAAAAATGATTATTTATTTGGAGAATGGTTTATGGATTCGAACACAAATAGAATATTTCGGATATTTTTAGAAGAAATCTCAACTGATGATTGCGTAGTTAAATTTTATGAAAAAAAAACTTTCTGCCAAAAAAGGCCAACCTTCAGTTTTCTTGGTACATATTGACTGATAAACCTTGCATGATGCAATATATTTTCACAGTTTCAGCTACTAGTCAAAAATGCAGCCACACGAGTGAAACAACTTTTGGCGACACGAGCTAGAACTTTTGAAGGTAGAATCGTATTGAATTAGTGTTTTGCCTTTGAGAGAAGTAAAGCTATATTGCGTCAATTGCGTGTCCCACTTCTTCTTGGGGAGTTAAAAAATAAGTTGGGTAAACAAACGAAACCTTTTTAATAGCACTGGTACCGTACCACAGAAATTAGTCATTGATATGGTTTACATAGGATTTCCCTTCGTTAGTTGGTTACAAGAAATATTAAGGTTTAACCGTCGTTCCCATTAATGTAGATTGTCAACACGATGCTATCGGTAATCTAGTTCTATGGTATTTGGGATCAAAGATGAATACCAAGATTCCTAAGGCACTCATCGTGGTTAAAATCATGTTTTGTCATCTACTATTGAATTCAAACGTAAGTATATTAGGAAGAACCGGGAAGGGGCCCGCTCTGCAATTTAAAAAAAAGTAAGTGTTTATTTTATCAAATGTATTTTAAGCTTAAACATGGGTTAAAAATAAGACATAAATGGTACTCAATATTAAATAGAATATGCCGAAATAAAGAAATCGTCTAGTTCCCTAAGTTGAGGTCAATCCAGTTCCTGTACATGGGCACTCTGGTGTATACGCCGGGATAGTCAGCAGTTCCGCAGCTTAAGCCCCAGGAGGTAATGCCGATCAGGATGTTGGTAATAGTCAGTGGACCACCAGTGTCTCCCACGCATGCATCCATTCCCCCGGTGCCGAGGTAGCTAGCGCATAGCATGTTCGGAGTGACGGCGAGGATGTCGGAGTATGCGCTGACGCAACGTTCCTGATTCACCGATGGAACTGTGATCTTGTGCAATTCTAATGGCTTAGATCCGCCAACCTGGAAATCACAAACATGTTATGGTTTATAAGATAACACAAAGATACCCTTTTTGAACTGTAGGTGATAAAAGGGGAGAGGACAGTGACAGAACTGAACCAAATAACCGTTGCTTTAAGGAAGCCGTGTAGTTTTAAGGAAATGGAGTAGACCGCCTTGGAGGATCCAAAATTGTGTGTGGAAGGAAATTACAAAAGTGAAAAGCTAGCATATCATCCCATTGCCAGCTGTTTTCCGCAATTGCGTATTGTAAAACCAAACTGTTGTCTACCATTTCCTCGAGTTTCCGATTTGACTCGTTGTGAAGGAATCAATGACCCTAGTTCTTCAAACATATTCGTTACTTTATTTTTGTTTTTACTTTTAAATACTAGCAGATAAGACATTCAGGCTGTTCCAAAATATTAGGAAAACATCATTGGTTGGCGACTTCAGTAGGCAGAGAAAGATTGGTAATTTGCTGAATCGGTACAATTAACGGAGTCATTTGAAAAGTCCCATTTTTATAGTTTTCCTTACAGGTAGAACATATTCAAAGCCCTTGTTAAAAACTTTAAACCCCCATAGCAAAATAACACTAAACGTACTCTAAGCAATATCAATATTTTGGGCACTTACGCTTGTTGTACCCCATCCGGTAACAAAGCAGTACAAGCCGTCTGGGACTACGAGGCCAAGCGGTGGGAGAATTGCCGGGGCTGCGGAGACTCCGAAGTTGATGTCATTATACAGGTATAAGAAGGCCAAGTCATTCTGATAAGTATTGGAATCATAAGACTCGTGTTATTTCTTTCTGATTACTGCGGTAACCTGTCCACCGACTTGATGGAAAGAGGAACCAGAACGGATTCTAAAGAAGGAAGCCTGTGTTCTGAAAAATAAAAGGATTTATTATGGAACGTCAGTGGTTAAAATAACTTCTTCAATATTAGCAAACGAATACAACAAAAAAATAATAAATGGATTTACATTTTTGAATGTAGCTATTACTTTGTGGTTATCCATTATAGAAAAATGAAACAATATAACTTTGTATAAACTACTTATATAATTTGCAAATCCGACGAAGGAACGTTTGTTCCGAAACCGGTCGGATTTGCAAATTACATAAGTGGTTTATACAAAGTTATATTGTTTCATTTTTCTAAAATGGATTTACAATTATATAACTTAGAATTTTATAAATTAGAAAAAGTGTATTCGCCAATTACATATTATTAATAACCATTTTTTTTTAAATGGCCATCTGTTAATTTTTTTTTCATATGTTTACAATCTTTAAAAAATAAATAAAATTACATGAATTATCTTTTTTTCATATGTTTACAATCTTTTATTTTTGTTATTTAAAAAAGTGTTTAATTTATAATTGCATTTATTACTTATTCTGAAATAATTTTTATTTTTTATGATACCTTTAAGAGATTACTCGCTACTCTTTATAATGGTATATAGGTACATATTTACTAAACTATTTATGTGTTACACTTGTTTGTCTTTTGTTATTTTAGTTCATTTTAATTTTATCCTGACGAAGAAACCATTGGTTTTTAAACATGTTGATAATTTTAATTTAAAAAGTGGTGTTTTACAAAGTGATTTGTTTAAATTTAGTTAAAATGACTGACTAAAGATGCAGTATGATAAGTTCCAGAGAAATTTTAAATTCCGGGCAAGTACAAATCGAAAAGCCAAAAATCCTAAAAACGTATTCCTTGAAAGGGTTTAGAAGGTAATCTGATTTTTTCTTAACTGCGATGTTATAAGTGAAACAACAAACAATATTTCTCATATTCTAGAGTCAGGAACTACATATATCGAGCATTTTTCAATAATAGAACGGGTGGGGTTAAAACAAAATAGTTCTTCTGTCGTGTTCTTCTATTCTGAAGCAATATTCAGATTTGTCCATTATTAGGCGACAGCATAAACCGGACAATTAATGCCTTGGCCCTTTGCCATCGAAATACTAAAACGTCGTGTCACAGCCTCTGAAGTAATGATTGCTTATCAAAACGAAACCAGGTGAAAAATGATGGAGCAGCCGCACCACAAGATATTAAAACTTTAGCGACAGGTACCAGTGCAGTTCGATGATTTTGTTCTGGGCTACAGACTCTAGGGTGAACATTGCTCTGATTTTAGCCAATCTCCAATTCGAGAGTGCACCAGAAACAGCAGAAGAAGAATATTATAGGTATTTTGAAGTGCTCCTTTCTGTGCAATGAAACAGATGTTTTTTTAAGGTATTTAGTTTTGAGGAGTTTGTCTTACCCACTGGTGCACTGAGCAGCTGTTAGGATTGAGCTTGATGTAATGATGACACCTCCACAAACATGGTTATAGTCGTTATTGGTACCCAGCCTGAGGACCGCTACCTGCCAGGGAGCCTCGTTGATGTCAGCGGGAGTACCTCCTACTATTTTGACTTCGGGCAGTTTGGCAGCTAGAAAACCATAAGTGATAAAAATTATTGAAAGAGTTGGTAGAATTTTTTGTTCACAGTTTCCTGGATAGTTTTATCAGTAAACAGCTGATTCTTGTTTGTCAGGTTTTTCTTTCTGTACATCATTTAACCTCATAACATTTACTAGCTCCATGCTGTTAGGAGTCTGTTCAATACTTAACGAATACTAACAATTCATTAGTAACAAGAACCTATTCCACGAATATAATTTAAGTAGAAAAATGAAACAATATGTTGTTGAAACATTGTTCGAAACTGTCAAATTATTATAAGCTTTCCCTGAAGAAGGAACGTTTGTTCCGAAACCGGTCGGATTTACGCATTATATAAGTGGTTTATACAAAGTTGTATTGTTTCATTTTTCTATAATGGATAACCACAAAGTAATAGCTACATTCAAAAATATAATTTAAGTATTTTACTATTCGATTATCTGTTGTATGCAGACCGTCGTGTTCACCCATAATTTTTATACTGATTTTCAATTACAGGGGCCTACAAAATATGTCGTTCTTTTAGAGCAAACTGATGTAATATAACATTTTGACTGTTTGCCTAGTTGGACAGCCAAAGATCATTATAACGATGTAATATGTAATGTTTTCAAATAAATAAATAAATTGTTAAAAATAGTCAAATTTAGTCAAATAGTCGTACAGTGTACACAGTACACATTTTATTGGTTATTGGAACGAATTGTAGGTTACGAAGGTTTTTTAAGATACACTTTTTAATCAGTAAAATTTTCAACAAGTCGGTCACTTTTTACAAAGTAGTTTAATATTTTTAGTAAAGCAATGGGTTAGCCAACGGATAGTAAGAGACACGTCTGTTAACTGCATTTTAGATTCCCAAAATCAAACAACAAACTAAATATATCACAAAATATCTTGTTGACGCTACGGTATTCACTTTGTGACAAATATCTAATTTACTTAGCCAGTTTAATATTAGTGTGTTATTACTATCGCAGACCCATGAAGAATCACGGGATAGTCTGACTTCTTTATTCTTGCCAAATCAGTTCCAATTTTTGAAATTAATAAAACAACAATTCAATGCATAAAGAAAATTTAAAAAAAAAATTATTATAAATGCGAAATTTTGTATGGATGTATGTATGTTTGTTACTCTTTCACGCAAAAACTACCAAATGGATTTTAATGAAACTTTATAATTTATAAAGCTTGCTAGGGAGGGGACGCACGGGAAAGGTGATTCAGGGAGAAACAATGTATTTCTTTAAATATGGCATTGCAACGCATGCCGGGAACCAGCTAGTATTATATTACAGGTAGATACTTTATTGCTTATCTGAATTCATCACACAGCTCTTTTCAATTATGAAAATGACACAATAATTATTCAAAGCGTATTCGTAAACCAGCAAGACTAACTAAGGCCAATCACCACCGAAAAACAAAATGAATATGTTTGATTATTTAGATAATAATTGTAATATTTACAATGCCTTCATCATGAAGAAATTAGAACATAGAAGACATTAGATTCACGCGCAACGACTCACTAGATTCACGCGCAACGACGGGTTAATAGTTCCGAAATGTAACAATAAGTACGGACAGAGAACGTTTGAATACATTACACCGAAGATTTTTAATTTATTACCTGATACTATAAAGCAATGTAATTCTATGAATACGGTTAAATATATGGTGAAAAATTGGCTATGGGAAAAAAATATTTATATAGATATGTATGAATAAATGTTGAATCCAATAAATGATGTAAATTCAATATGTAAAAAACCTATATGTAAATAAAATATAAGCACCTGTTGACAAGCCAATTCAATTTGCTTAGCAGGACTTGTTTGTTGATTTTAATATTATGTATTATCTATTCTTTCAATAAAAAAATTTAAAAAAATTAAAAAATGTTGCAGTAGTAATGAATCAAGTTTTTATGTAATTAATTATCATTATAAAAGCATGCAAAAAAATATTAAAATATTAAAATGGCATTTTAATATGGACAACATAAAATATCTTTTCCTGGAAAATGATAAAAACTTTGAGTAAACTAATCAAAATAAATAAAAACTCAAAAATTCACATAATTAATAGGAAAAATGTAATATATTATTTTGAATGATTTTTAATTTTGTACTTGCCGTTTGCACAAGCGAATAAAATCACTAATAAAGTAAAACTTAACATTTTGACTAGAAAACTATTTGTTTCTACAATTCTTTGTCTAGAGGTGTTGCTATAAATACAAAAAAGACGACACCTGTGATTAATCGAACTAAATACACAACAACGGAAAAGATAATTAATCGTTTGAAAGAACGGATAGAAAAATAGGCAGGTAGACACGGGCTTTATCAGTTTAATAAATAATAGAGATAAAGAAATTGCAAGATATATTATTTTGAAAAACATATTATGTAATTAACTTGTTGAACGTTGCACACTGACACTTTAAAACAATGTATAAGTTCAATATTTTTGTTTGTAGGTTTCCAACGTGTATTTAAGAGCGTTTAACCAGCCAGCGGACGAAAATCCACATTTCGTCGAAAGTTGTTCTTACGATCGTGCAGGGCGGTTACAATGAGAAAGATTAATTATTCTCCGTACCAGCTTTTTAAAATTATAACTCAATATCGAATTTATTTCAATCCAAATTAGCTTTAATTTATAACTTCATCCAAAAATGTTGAAAGGCGTGATGATAAAACTAAATAATATACTTTTTGTAATTATTTTTTGATCATAAGTATTTATCATTTTTCAATAATGTCTAAATTTAATAAAAATCTAAAAAAAATCTGAAATATATTAGTTTGTAAGTGCGCAAATAAATACACAAATGGACCAATTTTCGTCAAGAAACACATGTACGTACATATTTTTTAATGATTTTATTGAAACTTAAATTAAAATTCTAAAACATGCGTTTGCTAGATAATATATTGATTTATTTTACTGCATGATTATATTTTTTGAGATGGATCTGGGATAATACAAAATCTATTTTGAAAATTTAACAAATCTGCCAACGACCTATGGAATAACCTTTTTATGCTAAAAATTTAAAAAAAAATCTCAAAATTTATTACATGCGAATGCTGGATCAAAGAACAATCTTTCGAAATCAATTTATAATATTTTGTGGAAAAGAATCAATACGTTTAAAATCTGATTTGAAAATGATATATTTCTGGTTTTCTTTGGTAATGCCCTCTTAATAAAGCAATGTATACTTATATTTAAAACACTTCCTTTATCCTAAAAACTAATAATGGTACTTCTAAAATTTCCATTCTTTTTTATATTTTTATTTCTGTCTGTTGCTATTATTTTTCAGACTTCATATTATATATCTTCACTTATCACTTTCGTTATGTTTTCCAATATCATATTTTTTTAGCATTAAAATTTTCTTTCATAATTTAGCTAGTCACTTTTTTAACACAATATATGTTATCTCTCTTTTTCACTGTTATTTTCATTGATTTTCCTACTATTTCAACCATTTATTGGATAACTAAAACCCCTGCCATAAGCCACCGCAAATAGTTCGCTACATTTGGTAACTCAGCAGGGGTTCTCGGGTTCATGGGGTGAGGTTTGTCTAGGTCTTGGCGGTGGATGCATTTGCCAATCTACTGCGTGGCGGCCGGATCGGGTGAGACTGGTGGAGAAACCTTTTGATTTCTCCAGCCATACTCTCTCGACCCATCGCCTGTCACCGCAGTGGGAGAAATGGATTCACACGTCCGTCACTCCTGGAAACACTGACCCTCAGATTCTTACCCCCCATATCCCTTTCCTTCCCAGAACATCCTCTCCTACCTTTCTTTAAAAAGACCCTCCACAACTCATCCTCAAAGATGATATTGTTTCTCCCGAGGAAAACTAGAGAAACATTAACATTTTATATACATACATCTCATTCCAACTATGATGTGCATTCTCCAATACAACGTTTATATTGTCATGATAACAAATACTTAAACAATATGGATGTATTTGACAATAATTTGAACTTAGCAAACTTCAAATGCCAAATGTGCTAACTATGGATTTCTACCTACCCATAAACTAATGTCAACAACAATTTTAAACATTACCTACTTTATGTCAACGCCTATATTTTATGAACTATATTTTGTTTCTTATATTGTATGTTACCTATATTTTGTTTTTTAACATATATTATGTTACTTGTGTTTTGTAAACTCAATATTTTCTAATAAAAAAAAAAACATGTACTCTATTCCATGTAACAGCCCTATGGGCGTTTAAATAAATAAATAAAAATAAAAAATTGTTTTCCTCGGGGCTTCCTGTGTGGAGCCATTATAAAATAACTCTGTTTTTATGTAAAAGCCCCGTGGACCCATTTATAAAAATGTATTGCTTAAAATCTGGAGCAATTGATACTGATTTTATTCAAATGGTTGCTTTGTCGCTTTTTGTTTTAGACCTTTAGTGCATTGTCAAATTAATATTTTTTCTCTATTCCTTATTATTTTTTTATTCTGTCTCTGGTTTCGTTATTTTCGTCCTTTCACCCGACATAGTAATTTAATAAAAAAAAAATAATTCTAATTTTACTTATATGTTGGTATCTAATTATACTTTCTATGTACACTTATACTTTTATATTTACCTACCCAATCTCCTACCAAAATTAATTGAATATTAAACTTGTTTTTTGAGTTCCTTTCTTCAAATGATGCCTTGCGAAAAATATTTTCAAAAACTTGACGACAACGGATTATTACTTAATCACTTGCTGAAGTCCCCGGCGTTGCCCGGACTTTATACGTAATTTTTCACAATCATTTATAGATAGTGACTTTTTCTAGTTTTGTAGGTGAAGTGTTCAAAATTTCGTCAGTATCCGACTCAAAATGTAAGGGTAGGTACTTCCCGATAGCCTACAGGTATGTCTTCTAGTTTTTCAGGATGGTTACTAGACCATTTTCGTAATTCAAAATAACCTTTTTGAAGTAATGCAATTAATTCCACTATACAATGTCGAGCGCTTTCCAAAGTTTGCGCACCACTGATAACATCATCTACGCAAGTATCATAAATTAATGTACTAGCAGCCTCTGGAAAATTCAATTTTTCATCGTTTGCTAATTGATGAAGTGTGCGAATGGAAAGGAATGGCGCACTTGACGTGCCATATGTGACTGTTTGTAATTCAAATTCCTTTACACTCTTTACAGGATGATTAGGTGATTCTCTCCACAGAATTAGAAAAAAAATTAGGTTTGTACTCACATCCGATCGCAATTGCAACACACGTACTTCTTTATTTAGTATATAATATTATAGAAGATAGATTAATTACTGTTTCGTTATAATATTTTATTTCAACAAGACCACTTCAACGCAATAATATTATTTTTATCAGTATGTTCTACGTATATTGTTATCAAATAAAATGGATCATCAAATGTATTTTCGCTAATAAATTAAATGTCAATTACATATATTACTGTGATTTCTTGGAAAATTAAAAATAAGTCATAAGTAACTTTTTGAAGTGAAAACTTCCTTAGCCCCGTTAGCGATTTGAAATTCTAATGAAACGGAAATACGTCACTAAAATTGAATATTTCACGGTATTCGGTTCTAATAATATAATACAAGTAAATACTCGGATCTCCAGCAGCGTAAGGCGCTTAACGAATGTAGTGGCCCGACACGATTTGATCTGGGTTCGAATCGTAAAAATCCAAAAAAAAAATAAACGTTTTTATTTTTGCAAAATCAATATCCAATCTTCGAACCACACCGAAATGAACAGGCGAAAGAAAACGACATCTAGCTACCAGTGGAGGTCCGTGAGTTTTCAGTGAGCTACAGCGCTAAGAATGAAAAATATGACGTTAATATAATCTTATAAAAATATAAGATCTTCAGGATTATTTCAGTCAAGGGATGCGCCGCATCCACATAAACGTTGAAATTTAGAAAAGAAATAAAATTCATTTTCAGCTACAACAAAATCAGTAATCTCATATCTGTCAATCTTAGCACTCTAGCTTGTAACGTATAATATTTCTAACTGTAAAGGAAATGTTTAACCTGTGCGGTATATCTAGAATTTCATGTGTAAATAATATAATATGGCTAGCTACAGTCTGGAAGTAGAACATGTAATATAAAGTCAAATGAAATAAAAGGAAGGAAATTCAATTATATAAAATGTGATTTATTGAATATTGATTATAATGACATTGATAAATATAATTAAAGACTCTTATAAATTTATATGAACCCAGGGGTGTTTGTAATTCTCGAAGAGAATTAAAACAATCAAACTAATGCGAATAAGAATTTAGGTTATGTGGAAGTTAAAAGATTAGTTGGACGCCAGAGCATTTTAACTACAATGCACAAGTAATAAAGATTGAAAACAAAAGGTAACCTTGACAATCTAAATAATATGTTAGGATGAAAATTAACTTTACAAATTATTCGAGACGCCATGGTGTGTCCGATTCCTCCGCCGTAGGTACGTGCTCCTCTCCGTAGGCTTGCCCAATCCAAACTGAAGCTTGCGGTTCTCTTCGTATTGGCGAACCCCAGATGCTTACCGCGTACCAACATCAGGAACAAAAGGCGTTGTTGCCATTATTTAGGGACCAGCTGGTAGCTACCCGCTATAAGCTCACTGAAAATTCACGGACCGCCACTGCTAGCGACTCCAAAGGAGAAACCAAAAATATTAATAAGATAATAAGATGACCAAATAAATGTATAGGAAAAGGTGCACTGGAATTCGACAACAAAAATATGGAGAAAATCATCCTTCACTTAACTAGCCATCACGCCGTTTCCCCATAGGGGTAGGTAGAGAGAACGGCCCACCAAACAACTCGGTCTTGGCACGCAATCCTTGCCTCGTTCACATTCACACATCGTCTCACAAATGCTCTTCTATTACTCTGACTCTTGACGTAGCCCGTATCTGATTCACTTGGTCGCCCCATTTTTGAAGAGAAAACTTCTTTAGCACCGTTGTGATTTAAAACACTATGAAACAGAAACGAGCAACACTAAAAAGAGACAAAGACCTTCATCTATAGGCCTTAGCCTGCGAGAGAATGAGATAGACAAATCAGTACTAACCTCTTTGTGCGATGCTTCGTAGCCTATCGGCCACCTCTTTGTGCGTTGCTTAGTAGAATAAAATGACCAAATAATTTTTAAACTTAGTAACAATGGTGTGCTGTTTACTTTGATCGCTCTTTTCGTGTAACGGGCCCTCTCATTTGGAATAAACTTCTCTCAGCTCTTACTAATATCCAGAATTTGGCTGAATTTAAACGGGCTTTAAAAACAAAATTATTTAAAAAATCGTATCATTCATGAATCCTATCATCTTTTCAATACACGTAATAATAATAAGCCATGTTCTCAAGTTTCTAGCAATTGTTTGGTTTCGGTTTCCTCATAATTGTATTTTTATGTTTAATGTCCGAATTTATGTCAGAATATTTCTCATTTCTGAACGCAAAATGCTTTTCTGTTAGTATATTATATTTTAGTTTTAAAGTTCTTGTTTTGTCTATGTGTTACAATAGCACCGTTATTGTCTGTTATTATTATTGTCCTGTGTGTGCTATAACAGCACTGTCTTTGTTAATTTTGTTCTTTGTCCTTATTTTGTTAATAGGTACTGTAGGTATATTCTTTTATTATTTTCTCAATATTATAAGTAGCACTGTAGGATTATTTTTAAATTTATTATAGTTAAGCACACTTGAAGTGAAACGTAACCAAACTGCGCTATATATCAGTGGCGATTATTATTATTATTATTATTATAAATAAACCCTATCTACAATTATCCTTCTCCTGATACTTTCGTCTCACTCTCCCGAAGTTTCGTTTTCTGAAGGTTTCACTTCTACCGCGTGTGCACTGCACACATGTTTTTTTTTTAATTTCACGCGTTAGTCTGCTTAAATGTAACTTAGTTCTTTCGGAGCACAATAAAAGACATTTTTTAGGAGTAGGTATTTAACCAATGTATTACTAAAATAACTTTTAACGGTTGTGAAGTATTTTTCATTAGTAAGGCTGGGGTAGTTAAAAAAAATAAGGTTTTGCATCATAAACTAAGATAATTTATTATTCGTACTTGTTATTTTTTAATGCTCTGTGAGCTAAAACTCACATCGAATTGTGCCGGACAATTGACAAATTTTAGAAAGGCTTCCATAATATGAAACAAGTTTCGCTTGACTGTCAATATAAGCATTTATTTGGATAATGTCGGATAATAATTGATAAATAACTGGCATAATAATGAACGGAGTTCAACTAACGAAGCTCTTGGAATTGAAAGAAATCGTATTCGCGATCCATAGACTTAAATAATTCAACTAAGATTTTTTCCGTTCGATCAGTTCGAGAAACTAAAGTGGTTGAAATACGACTAAAAGACTAAACTAATTAACTTTCGATTAATGTGGGTTGTTGCTGATAATTGACAAAAGTTAATGCGGATTGCCAAGGTTAGTTTTGCCAATTTATTAATATTTTTACGTTATTAGTTTTTTTTTGAAAAAGGCAATTCACTCTAAAAAGAGTGCTTTGTGTATGTAATTATTTGGCGTTTGACTTTCCGGAGTGTCAATTCATAGAAAGTACCTTCAGTATTGCCAGCATATTTTACAGGGCGTACTGTACAGGGGTACTGTACAGGGCCCGCAGATACTTTAAAAGTACACAACTGCTAACCTTGTACAAATCACAAGTACGCCCCACGGTTGAATTTGGCAGCCATCTCTGGTCTGGAGCTCCAAAATACCTGAAAAATACCCTCGACTCTGTGCAGAAACGGGCGGTCCGTTTGATAGATTCTACCATCTTAACAGACGGATTGCAATCTTTAGAGTACAGGCGTCGGGTGGGAATGCTATCCTTGTTCTACCGGTATTACAATGGAAGATGCTCCGAGGAACTAGCATCATTGATCCCTTCGGCACCGGTGCATAGTCGGGAAACACGCCAAACGCGTGCCCAACATTTGTACACGGTTGACATTTGTCACATGAGAACGGGTCGTTTCTTCGACTCGTTCTCGTGTTCAACAGCTCGGCTGTGGAATGATTTGCCGGCCTCTGTGTTTCCTCCTTCCTACAACATGGGTCGCTTCAAGACCAATGTTCATTCCTTCCTCTCCTCAAAAAGACCCTCCACACAGCATCCCAGATGACATAGGCCCTCAGGGAAATTATTTTCCTCAGGGCCTCCTGTGTGGAGTTAATGTGAAAAAAATATATATATATATATCAATTTCTTATTTATTCCCTATCAATACCGGTTCGGCTATCAACGGTGAAAACTTGATCGGGACATCGATATAAATCATAGGATATACGCTTGTCGATCCGATATTGTAAAGTAATGAGTTCCTAGATAGAGTACCTATTAGTGCGATTTTGTATGAATGACATCAAAGCTAAATCATGGGTGAGGGGAAAAGCCTGGCAACCTTCTTGTATGACAAACTTTTGAAATGATTTGTTTACAAAGTGGTGTAAAATTAACTCTTATTGAACAGTTATAACGACTTATGAAGTTTTTTGGGATCTGATGAGACAGGGAATGGAACAAGTCAGTGAAACAAGTTAAAAAATGTAAGTTTCTTCCATTATCTTCCCGCTCATCCCGCGGCTTCAAAAAATTCTCGCATAGCTAGGTCCAGGGCCTTTTAGGTTCTTGGTGCCGGATTGTTACGCTCAAGGACGTCGCCACAACTTGGTGTATTTTTGAGCGAGTCGTTCAAATCTATAGATGGATTCGCCCAAGGGAAAAGCGACTCGCTGTCTGAATACGTGTGTACCTACCTACAATGAGTTTACAATGTTTTTTTGTATCAACAGTACTTTTACTACAACAAATTAGGTAATGTTATAGGTATAATCCTAAAGTTGCCATATTATATTTATTTAGAATTAACGGCACATGTGATATTTACGTACATGTTTGCTTTTTTTAAAATAAGTATAAAAAGAAGAAAGAAAATTAAAATTATATCTATACATAACTAACTAACTAACTAACCATCACGCCGTTTCCCCGCAGGGGTAGGCAGAGAGGACGGACAGCCAAACAACTCGGTCTTGGCACACACTCTTTGCCTCACTCACATTCATACATCGTCTCATACATACTCTTTTATTATTCTGGACATAAGTAAACATAACAAAATAAATATAATATACATCAGTTTAAAGTTAATCTAATGGTAAGAACATGAAAGTGAATCAACTTTAATATTTCATGGCTATCCAAGTGATAATTTACAATCTTTACTATAATATTATAAATGAGAAAGTGCGTGTGTTTGTTTGTTACGCTTTCACGCCTAAACCACTAAATCGATTTTAAAAATTCCTTTAACAATAGAAAGCTACATTATATGCTAGTAAAATAGGCTGTATACAATGGTAAGCTCTGGCGTAATGAAATTATAATAAAGGGGAGGGGGGAGGGGGTCCAGGGTGTTCGCAGGACGGGGGACGCTGGTAGTGAAGTGGGGAGAGGGAAGGTGGAGGAGACGGAGTGGGAACGTGAGAGGGGAAGGGGAGGCGAAAAGGGAACGGGACGAATGGGAAAGGACACGCAAGGAGAAACAATTTATTTATTAAATAGCTTAGCAACGCATGCCGGGTACCAGCTAGTTTTATATAAAGGATAAGATCTAAAATTACGAAGGTCAACGAAATTTCTTAGGACGGGTTTTTTTCCAAATCACATTCCAAGTTCTGTGATTATTTCAGTTTTATGGAGCAACTGTTCTATAATGATATAATAACAGTACCTACTTGAATAGAACTTACACAGACAAATTTGTCGAATTGTTCAAATTTTTTAGTGTAGGTCCAGGAGTGAGACCATTTATCCCTTTCCTTTCATTGACGCATGTTCGCTAATAAATGTAAGGGTGTATTTTGTGCTTACTTGTATTTTAGTTGAATGCTGATTGTTTTTTTTTTTGTAATTTCTTGACGTTGATTATTTTGGGACATCTTCCACAGCCTTGTTTTGTTTCTCAGCCGCCCGAGTCCCCACGCGACGATCATTACGACAAGTGGTCGTCTTAGAGCTCAATTACTTATATTATTAATGGACCGGATAGAAAAGAATCAACACGGAGCCACGTGGGCGTATTTTTATGAATGAATTCCGGTAATTCACCTCGAATACTGTCGTAGGTCTTATTCTGCATCCGCATTACTTGGAATATACCTTTAAAATAGTAGGTATAAATATAACGGTAAGCATGCGTTGGGTACGTTCTTGGTTTCCAACGGTAACTTGAAAATTTTTTGTGCCACATTTTTATGTACTTTTAAGCCTTAGTCATTTAACGCTTTTTCTAGACGTAAAAATAATGTATTTTACTGGCCGAGTAAATTGGAATGTGGATAATCATTTAAACATTACGTTTAAATATTACGTTTTTGTCGTTTGTGGCGATTATGATGAGAAAATCATCGAACTGCCAACGTTGCAAAAGGGGCTACCTAAGATCTCGGTCTGAAGGTAAGTCTTCATCCACCTAGATCTCTGGGTGTAATTTGTAATATATTATGACTAAATAATTTGGATAGGACAGAATATCTAAAGTTGTCACTGTACTCCGGAAAAATTATTGGTAGCAGCCACTAATTTATGCCCAATTACCTGATGTTTTTATTATTGCGTGTAAGAATGGTTTTTGGTGGTACACCTGGTTTCTAATATGCAAGAGCGAGACGGCAGATGACGGGGTATAAAAAGGATGTTTCATACTGCTCGCTCTCCTTTAGCAAGCTCTCAGCTGTACAACACATACGTGTCCTATTTGTGCAAATATAAATTTATACTCATCCACGCGTATCATTTAATAACAGTGGCGAAGCCAATAGGGAATCGTAAATCATCAAATACAAGAATCGACGCGCAAAATTGCACGCGATGAACACACGAGTTAAAATACGGTTTGTAACGTAGTATTTCGGGTCGGTAAAAAAGGCCGGACCGAAATTTAAAATCTTCACTGGTAGGAGTAAAGAAGAAGACTCTGGATCAGTAAAGATCATCATCAACCCCTACTCATAAAATAACTCGTATCCAATTACTTACCCTGTTGTTTAACACTAACTGTGGGTATTGGGACGAATGAGTTTGGAGTCATTGGTAGCAGCCACTATTTTATATCTAATCACCACCAGCTTCTTTTACACCAGATGTGGGTATTGGAATGAATGATTTAAGGGTCAAGTTAATCTTGAAGACATCGGCAGGTATGTTTAAAATTTTCGTATTTGAGTACAACATGTGTAATCAACGAATATTTCGATTTGATAATTCTTCTTTTTCAATAGCCTTCTAGACTACAACTTTTGATAAAGGGATGTGGATACAAATGCCGTCCTAAAATATCTCCAGAGAGTTCTCAATTCAAAATCAGCCGTTCTCTTCAACCCATATTTACCAAATTTAATAAGAACGCCATTCGAGGATACCCAACATAGTTTCGCTTGAATTTAGAGATTGAGATGATATTTTAAGACCGCATAGGTGTAAGTAAGAACGGTTGTACCTATATTGTGTTATTTTTCAGCTGCGGGCATTCAGAATAAGACCTCTACTCGCATGTTCGGATGTGGGCGTTGTTTGGGACATATCGTAACAAGAAGGAGATAAACAAAACAAAAAATGTTGTTCAAAGTAGATATCCATAATGGTTATGTGTGGAACATACGCTTTTCTCCGCAGGTTGTGAAGTAAAACCTTTACGTTTACGCACAGTTGTCTTGTTTCAATCAGAAATTATTTAGCTGCTCTCGAGCACCTTTGAAGGCCATTTTGGCCAGAAAGTTTGAAGTTTTGTAAGGTTTAAAAAAAATCCAAGCCGATTCTTAAAAAATCGCAGGACCGAGAATAATAACATTAATTTTTCGAAGAAAACTTCTTTTGAAAAGTTTTTACTTTGTGATGGCATAATTTATTTTATTAAAAGACAAATACCTTAGTAAACGTCAACTTATTAAATAAAGTGAAGAATACAAAGTTATTTGTACTTTAATAAAAAATAAAAAAATTTTGAAGTTTAAGAAAATGTATATCGATATTAATTGATTTATTTCCATTATTAAAGTCTTTCGATTTTTACGTAATATATAACATTGTATAAAATATAAAGTATAAAATGAGAAATTAGAATTGCGCAAGTATTAAAGACCCCATGAGCGTGTAAAACTGCAAAGGATAGTAATTCAATTTGGGAGGCGGGAATGGGTACCGCCGCCCCGGGAACCTTTATTGGATAACCAACACCTCTGCCATAGGTCACCCCAAGTGGTTCGCTACGTTTGGTGATTTAGCAGGGGTACCCGGGTTCATGGGGTGAGGTTTGTCTAGGTCTTGGAGGCGGATGACCAGGACATACTGAACCCCAGATTCCTACCCACCCCTTAAACCCTTTTCCTTCCCAGAACTCTCCTCTCCTTCCTTTCCTTAAAAAAAAACCTCCACACGGCATTCTCAAAGATGACATAGGCCCTGAGGGAAATTATTTTCCTCAGGGCCTCCTGTGTGGAACTCATGTAAAAAAAAAAAATAAAATAAAATAAATGTTGAGAAACTTGTATAAATAACAAAGCAAAATGAGATTCTGATTTGGTAATATAATATTGGAATGCCAAAGAAATGCATATAGTTAATACTTGATGTATATGAAAGTAACTTTAGATGAAGACGAAGTGTTTAATAAATGCTTAAGGGTAGGTATATAATGAGAAAAGTATATTTCGAGTTGAAAGGACGTCTAAATGAGATTTGTGTAACTAAAAGACAGCTCTAATAATATAATATAAGAATAATAAATGTTTTAATACTTGGAAGTATGTTCTAAAGTATTTGGGCCTCAGAATCTTGTATAGGCAAGTTGTTCAAATAAAACATGTAAAAAAATTGGTAAAAGAAAAGAGAAAGCTTCACACAAGGCACGCTGTATACAAAATACACACTACTTAACAATTATTGAGATATTGATTGAAGATTTCACCGAAACAAATATGATTAAGTCGAAATTGAGATAGTAAAAAACTATATATTACAAGAATTGTCTAGGTATCTCAGTATTCACTTTGTATCAGTGCTTTCTTCAAAATGTTGATTCCTTTAATTTCGCTTATGTTCCCACACTTAGCTGCTTCTAAGTTCCTCTAAAAATATCAATTTAAATTATATTTAATATAATAAAATATCTTATATCTTTGTAAACAGAAAGCAATGCAATTCAGAGAACTTGAATCCATTTTTAATATTTTAGAAATTTATCATTTGTTTGTTATCATTCATAATCTTGTCTATTGGTAACGCTGTGGTTTCCTATTTTTACTATTAGTTTAGAAATTATTTTTTCTTGAAATGCTTGCATTCGATTTGAAAAACCAACTCTAGTTCACATTTTTCGAATACTTTTCCCTTGAATATATTTAAAAGTTTCCCTTATATATATTTATATATTCGAATTATGTCTGCCACACAAGTATTTTCCCATCTAGAACCGCATGTATTCTGAAACCTGGTTTATAAACGTTGTTTTATTTTCCCCTCACTGTTGCAAAAATCCCTACGACACTCCTTTGAGTTAAATACCAGATACTAATGTAATAAGTTTTAAATAAATATTTCTGTTTTCCTTCGGCGGCGGCGGTGGTTCCGTTTGGTGTATTTGAAACCCCGGTGGCAGACGCAGACGTGAAAACCGCTGGTTTGGCTTTTGACATCGTCCAGGCACCGTTCAACGCGGCTATCCTCGAAGTTATCGACACCATCACCCGTCATCACTGTGGTGGTGCCATCATCCGAGCGGACTCTATTCTGACATCTGGATTCTGTATTTATTAGTAAGCTAATATTGTCTTTAAATTGAAAATCCTGAATTCTCCAGTTCTCCATCTTCTTCGGAGGTCGGCAGATTTAGGTAAAGAAGACAGTGCTCAATCTACGAATATTACCAAAGCAAAATTGACATCATGATTCAGAAAAGAGAAATCTCACTGTTTCCGATTAAAAGTGATTGAATTGCCATTATTACTCACACTACATCTCATACTATTTCTATACCAATTTATCTTACTTTTTATTGAAGTATCCCTGAGTTGGAGAAGTAGATTCTGGAGGTTCTAAGATTTCTCTATCTGAGGGTGTATGGCTACTACTGGACTGGCGCTTCTATCCTAATGACTGACTATATCTTGGGTGTGCTCGAAATGAACCATCTAAGGGTCAGAAGGGATGTGCAAATTGCTTCACCTTTCTTCACACTGATTACTGATGGTTAAAAAGCTTGACTATCGTGGAGAGCTTTAATTTCTATGTTTCCGATGGTTATTTCCATCATCCTTTTTATCTCCTGGACTGCAGGACTAACTTTCCAATGGTCATGCCGATGGGGAGAGTAATCTTGTTGTTAAACAGAATCACTTCGGAAATTGACATTTACGTATACGAGTATGAAACCTATAAATATTTTTAACGGGAGCAAAATAATTGTATTGAATCATTAAGTTCCAAACGATTAAGCACTTTGAACGACTATTTCTATTCCAGTACTGCCCATAACTTTAGACATATATTTTTTTCGTAGTTTCTTCTTTGGTCTTCTGATAATCAAGGCTTTATTACAAGTTCATGTTCTGTTTCATCTAGCGTCATAAAATGATCTTGTTTTCTAATTCACTTCTAGTGTGTACCTAGTGGGAATAAGTTCTTAATGTTCAGTATCTGCTTTAATGAAAATATTCCATAAGAATCTTCGTATGACGTTTTCATTCATCCTCATTCACGTTTTTATTCTGTTGAACAGGCTATTTTAAAACTTAATTTTGTCTCTTACTAAGTTAAAACTCTGAATTCCCCAGCTCTCTATCTCCTTCTGATTATCCCCATCGACTATTGGTGAAAGGTGGAACAACCTTCTATGGATTCGGAGGTCTCTACATCCAAACTTTAACCATGAGTCTTATCAAAGCAACATTGGCTTCATGATTTTGGATAGAGACATCACTCTGGGATCGACAGCCTCCATTATTGCATTGCCTTACAATTATATTTATAATATCAGTAGCGCTGAACTCACTGGATGGAGCAAAACCGTAAGAATCATTAATTTTATACTTATTTTCTATTTAATATTATTGAAAAAAAAACATTGCATTGGTTACAGTGTTGAAACAATTTCTATACTTCATATTTCATACAAAGTAAATTCACTTCATTGGTCACCATGATACAGGCAGCTGCCTAGTATGTCCACAAGAGTCCACAAAATGAAAAAGAGAGTTATTGTGCTCATCATATTTCCCATCCCTCCACATAAATGTTTCAAAAAAATGCTTGAAATTATGAATGACAACAAAACCAGCCATTTTCATGATATGCTATTTAAGCGTAGTCCACCAAACATTCTCAGAAAAGAACTTTTGTAACGAGGGGAATTTTTTAAAATTATTTTTTTTAATGATTTTTTTTACAATAGTCGAAAAGAATATGACCTTACCTGGGTACCCCGTTCCAAGGTCACAAAATACATGGCTTTATATATAAATTATAAAGCGGTGTCTAAAAGGAAACGTAACATAAGCGTCAATCTCTGCTAGATTGTAACGTTGCATTTATATTCGTCCTTTCCATGTTCGTAATTCATGTTTCGATCAGTTTTATTTTGAATTCGGTAATTTTTTAATGTTTTTTTATTGCAAGAGTGAGGATATTACATATTTTTGTAGAGAAATATTGTATTTCTTTGTCGTTTTACGCGCTGGTTTTTTCTGTTTAATGCAAATAATAATATAAAATAACAAAATAAAATTAAAATAATAAAATGCATATAAAATCTTGCACTTAATGCTCTAAAGTTTTATGATCCAATTTTTAATACATTCTTTGTATACAAGCACATGGTTATTAATTATAAGATGGTTAAATTAATAAATAATAATTGCAGTCTGCGGGAGGCAAATCGGAGAACCTGCAAAAGTTCACCATTCCACTGGTGGAGAAGGACGTCTGCAGTCTATCCCACCCCTCCGACGTAATCTGCGCCGAGGCCGCCCCAGAGCAGGCCGGGGACCTGTGCTACGGAGATGTGGGCAATCCACTAGTGGTGGATGGCACCCTCTATGGAATCACCCTGTGGAGCTTTGACTGCGGTACTCCTTTCTCTCCCTGGATCTTCACGAGCGTGTCTCCTTAATGTGGTTTGGCTTAATCCACCGATAACAATTACTGAAGAAATAACTACAGCGAGTACTGAAGAACGGACTACAGGGACTGAAGAATGGACTACAGGGACTGAAGAATGGACGACAGGGACTGAAGAATGGACTACATGGACTGAAGAATGGACTACAGGGACTGAAGAATGGACTACAGGGACTGAAGAATGGACTACAGGGACTGAAGAATGGACTACAGGGACTGAAGAATGGACTACAGGGACTGAAGAATGGACGACAGGGACTGAAGAATGGACTACATGGACTGAAGAATGGACTACAGGGACTGAAGAATGGACTACAGGGACTGAAGAATGGACTACAGGGACTGAAGAATGGATGACAGGGACTGAAGAATAGGCTACATGGACTGAATAATGAACTGATGGGGTCTAATGATTAATTGACTAATTAATAACAACTACTGCTCTAATACTACCATTATAACAACTACTGACGAATGAAACTGAGGTTCCATATGTTCTAAATAGCTACATAAAGTCCAGAGGCAACAATATCAGATGAGTTACCAAAATTAAATAATAAATTAAGACGCAAATAAAAATATTATTAATTAATTATACAATAAACTAAAAAGTTTAATTTTATTTATTGCTAATGTGATACAGATGATTACCGAGTTATCGTATTAAGCTAAATAATGTTTTACATGGATTTTCAGTTGGACATATGACCATTTTTTTTACATTAACCCCACATAGGAGGCTCTGAGGAAAATAATTCCCCTCGGGGCCCGTGTCATCTTTGGGGATGCTGTGTAGAGGGTCTTTTAACCAATAACATGGCACACACACACCAAACATAAATTAAAAACCAAAAACGCTGCTGCAGCACTTTACCCGCTTTTACATTTTAACAGTCAAACGTCGTTGCAGAACAAAATTCTCAATTATAAATCAAAATTGCGACCCATCCGTCGCCTATGCCGCCCCAATTTGAGCCACAAGCAATATTAAGAGCCACCTGGAAACCTTCCAAAATGTCTTAATTAGAAGATTCACCAAAAGCCCTTGGTTCGTCCGAAATAGCATTATCAATTCAGGCACGAAAATCCTAGACCAATAACAGACCTTGCCAAAACATTTTTCTCCAAACTTGCTTCAAATCCGAACCCAAGCATCTCATGTCTCGGGCAATCAAGTCCCGATGACAATCCCCTCCACCGCCTGCCCACATCCATCCTATATGGTATACATATTTGTCGTATATAAATACATACATGCATGGATGTATGTAAAAATGTCTATATGTGTGTGTTCTCAATTTGGGAGGCGGGAATGGGTACCGCCGGCCCGGGAACCTTTATTGGTTAACCAACACCTCTGTCATAGGTCACCCCGAGTGGTTTGCTACTTTTGGCGATTTAGCAGGGGTGCCCAGATTCCTACCCACCCCTTAAACCCTTTTCCTTCCCAGAACTCTCCTCTCCTTCCTTTCCCTAAAAAAACCCTCCACACAGCATCCCCAAAGATGACATAGGCCCTGAAAGAAATTATTTTCTTCATGGCCTCCTGTGTGGAGCTCATGTAAAAACAAAAAATATATATATAAACAAAATGTAAACCACTCACAGATATCAAACCAACCATGAAAAAAAATGTTTATGCCCTTCAACTTGCCCAAGACAGCCCGAACATCGGGTAAAAATAAATCCATCAGGTGACATTACTACAGTTTGTAATACAAAGGGGTTAATTTCTTCCTGTAATTTGCCAAAAACCAATACATAATATATTAATATGAAGCGAAAAAGTAGGTTCCACTTTTGAATATCCAATCTGTCCGAGTTGGTCTTCAACGCTCAAAACTACAAAATTGGTCTACGCTCAGTTGTCACTGATTTATCGCTATTGGAAAACTTATCAACAAGGAATTAATACGCTATAGCGACTCTATTTGTAGAATCAATTACATTTTATACCCACAAATTTAAATAATATTTTCAGAGATAATTGCGTTCCTGGGACGCGAGACGCAATGAGATAATGTTCACCCGTATTCTCTATCTGTGAATGATAACCATATAATAACTCTTCCTGTAAGTGTGAAGCCTCCAAGTGTATTAAATTTAATAAATATTAGACATATCTAAGACTTAAAAATATATATCTTGTGGGCTATATAACTCAATCATAACTTACAGTTGCATTGGATGGGGAGGTACAGGAAGAACAACATTGAACCCGCTATTGAAGGCACAGATATTTACGTGTTATTAGGAAGAAACCTTTCAGATACTCGATCGAAGTTCTCTTCAAGAAATGTAATGTACTTGATGTTCGACAGTGTCACCGAAAAAAATAATAATGTTTGTTTTAAAAACAAACAAAAAAAATTAAAACGGCCGAATACAAGTATCACACTATAATTAAGGGCATAAATGACATTTCTGATCCAACGAGGAACACGGCAACATGTCAGCGACAAAATCCCTTCACAACTGAAACTGTGTGAATCGTCATCCTTCGGTCCAAAAATAGCAAAATGGTTATTCGATTTAGGCAGGACAGATTCCGAAATATTATAAAAAAATATCATCTGATAATTTATAAGTGTTGTATAGTTTTTTTTTTCAATTTTTTTTTTCTTCCACTCGCCTTTAGTGTATTACCTAACAAATAAATTAATGTAATGTGTGTCGTATTAATTATTCACGTAGTTTGAGCTTCTTTCAATAGATGTTGATAGGTTAGTTTGTAATACGAAGTTCTTATATATTCCAACGGATGGCAGCTGAGTTGGATATCAGAAGAGTACTATCTATCGCCGTTCGTAGCTTAGGTAAGTACGATGATGTAGACTTCAGTGAGATTGGGCGTGCTCCCTTAGTCTGCCTGCCGGAGCAATACTTACTTAGATTCCAGCTTATTAAGGACGTCTGTCTAGTTTAATTCTCATTGTAAATATTCACGATAACCAACTAGTAATAAACCAACTAGTAATATTTCGAACCTTTCACTTGTTTGGAAAATATATACAACACACCTCAAGTTGTTTTACTATAAGAGACATTACATTAAAAAACTTTATAGTTTGAAATTACTTTTACAAAACACAAACATTGATGTCATGTTTAGTTTCTTAGAAAAGGCACTGCCTACTTAGAAACAAATCTTGACTTGGCCGTAATGTACTCTCCCCTGTATTACAGTTTATCATCGCCCTGCAATGTACTTATATTATTATATAGCATCGTCGTTCTTAATTTGGGAGGCGAGTACCGCCGCCCCGGGAACCATTTACTGGATTACCAACACCTCTGACATAGATCACCCCACGGTGACGGTGGTTCGCTACGTTTAGTGACTTGCAGGGGTGTCCGGGTTCATGGGGTGAGGTTTGTCCGGATATTGGCGGGGGATGCGTCTGCTCACCAACTGCGTGGCAGGTCGGATCGGGAGAGACTGGTTGAGGAAGTCCTGTAAACTCTTCAGCAGGACTCTCAAAATATCGCCTTACCCGCAGTGGGGGGATTGATTCAAACGTCCGTCACTCCTGGACACACTGACCTTCAGATTCCTACCCAACCCCCAATACCTTTTTCCTCCTACGACTTTCTCTCCTTCCTTTCACTAAAAAGACACTCCACACGGCATCCCCAAAGATGACATGGGCCCTGAGAGGAATTATTTTCCTCAGAGCCTCCTGTGTGGGGTTAATGTAATATAGTTTATATATCCAACTGAAAATCCATGTTAAACATTATTTAGCTTAATACGATAACTCGGCAATCTTTTGGATCAAATGCACAATAAATAAAAAAAAATGTCTTTTAAGTTTATTAGTACATTTTTTTATTGTGTGCTTATTTATTTTTAATTATCGAAGTTCATCTGATATTGTTGCCTCTGTAGTTTATATAGCTATTTCGACCATGTGGAGCCTCTGTTCCATTCGTCAGTAGTTGTTATTATGGTAGAATTAGAGCAGTAGTTGTTATTAATTAGTCAATTAATCGTTAGACCCTATCAGTCCTTTCAGTCCATTCTTCAGTATCTGTCGTCATTTGTTCAGTACTCGCTGTAGTTGTTTCTTCAGTAGTTGTTATCGATGGATTAAGCCAATCCACGTAAGGAGCCACGCTCGTGAAGATCCAGGGAGAGAAAGGAGTACCGCAGTCGAAGCTCCACAGGGTGATTCCATAGAGGGTGCCATCCACCACCAGTGGGTTGCCTACATCCCCGTAGCACAGGTCCCCGGGCTGCTCTGGGGCGGCCTCGGCGCAGATCACATCGGAGGGGTGGGTTTGACCGCAGACGTCCCTCTCCACCAGTGGAATGGTGAACTTTTGCAGATTCTCCGATTTGCCTCCCGCAATCTGCAATTATTATTTATTAATTTAACCAGCTTATAATTAATAACCATGTGCTTTTTACAATGAATGTATTAAAAATTGTGGCATAAAACTTTAGAGCATTAAGTGCAATATTTTTATATTGTTTTAATTTTTTTTTGTTTTTATATTATTATTTGCATTAAACAGAGCTCGTAAAACGACGAAGAAATATGCAATATTTCTCTACAAAATTATTTAATATCCTCACTCTTGCAATAAAAAAACATTAAAAAATAACCGAATTCAAAATAAAACTGATCGAAACATGAATTATAAACATGGGAAGGACGAATATAGATGCAACGTTACAATCTAGCAAAGATTGATGCTTATGTTATAGTTTCTTTTAGATACTGCTTTATAATTCATATTCAAAGCCATGTATATTGTGACTTTAGAACGGGGTACCCCGGTAAGGTCATATTCTTTTCGACTATTTAAATGTTTGGTGAACTATGCTTAAATAAATTACCTTGAAATTGGCTGGTTTTGTGGTCAATCATAATTTCAAGCATTCATTTGAATCATGTATATGGAGGGATGGGAAATAAATTAACAATAACTCTCTTTTTCATTTTGTGGACTGGCTGCTTTCCGCATAAATAGAATCAACTGTTTTTATGCTTCAAATTCAACAATAACTTCCAATGTACATTTCTAACTTTGCAACAAAGGCGAGGAACAGCTGATTAATCATTTAGACGTAGAATATCAATTAATGAAATCGACTGTACCGAACTTCTACCCCTAAATAATTTTAACACACCTTTAAGACGTACACACCATAAAGCACTACTAGACACGCAATTACAAAACCAATGCAGAAGCTGATTCGGCAATCAACCGTGGTCTTAATACATTTAACAATATTTGCCTAAACTCTTAACATCTTTATAAAACCAATGCCGGAGTATTTCATTAATTAACCAATTATGTAATAATATACATATAACTCTTCTTACATTTAATAATATTTGCCTAAACTCTAACATCTTTTGAGTTCACTGCCCACATTTTAATGAAAAGAAATTTTTTAATGAAAAAAGGGACATCATTTTAATGATATAAACTGTTCAATGCGTATACATATCGCATTGATCAGATTATATCATTGAAATGCCGCCGGCCCGGGAAACATTTATTGGATAACCAACACCTCTGCCATAGGTCACCCCAAAGAGGTTCACTACGTTTAGTGACTTAGCAAGGATGCCCGGGGTGAGGTTTCCAGGACTCATCGGCGGTTGAGGGAGGCCTTTTGACCTTTCCAGCCGGACTCACGACCCATCGTCTTGCACCGCAGTTGGAGGCAAGGGCGGATCCAGGGGATCATGGGGTCATGACAATCCCCTGGGCTGGGTCCAGGACCAAGGTGGACCACTAATTAAAACTGTAAAACATTTTTTTTTCTATATTTTAACTTCTTGTGACTTGACCACGACTCTGTGACCCCCCCCCCTGGCGCCAAAGCTGAATCCGCCCTTGGTTGGATGGATGAATAGATACGTCCGTCACTCCTGGACACACTGATTCTCAGATTTCTATCCAACCCTCATACATTTTTCCTTCCCAAAACTTCCTACCCTTCCTTTCCTTAAAAAGACCCTCCACACAGCGTTCCTTAAGAAATACATATGCCCTGAGGGAAATTACTTATTCTTTACAGGGCTTCCTGAGTGGATCTAATGTAAAAAAAAGGTGCCCACTATGAAATATTATTTGATACCTATAAATTGTTTCAACACTGCTCACTCAGTGTTCAGTGCAATATTTTTTTCTATAATATTAAATATAAAATAAACAAAAAAAATAATGATTCTTACGGTTTTGCTCCACCCAGTTTGTTCAGCGCTACTGATATCACCAATAGGATTGATAGGCAACGCAATAATGGAGGCTGTCGATCCCAGAGTGATGTCTCTTTCCAAAATCATGATGCCGATGTTGCTTTGATAAGACTCGTGGTTAAAGTTTGGATGTAGCTGTGTCTCCTGCACCCAAATTTGCTGACCTCCGAATCCATAGAAGGTTGTTCCAGCTTTCACCAACAGTCGATGGGGATATTCAGGAGGAGATAGAGAGCTGGGGAATTCAGAGTTTTCAACTTAGTAAGAGACAAAATTAAGCTTTAAAATAGCCTGTTCAACAGAATAAACACGTGAATGAGGATGAATGAAAACGTCATACGAAGATTCTTATGGAATATTTTCATTAAAGCAGATACTGAACATTAAGAACTTATTCCCATTAGGTACACACTAGAAGTAAATTAGAAAACAAGATAATTTTATGATGCTAGATGATACAGAACATGAACTTGTAATAAAGCCTTGATTATCAGAAGACCAAAGAAGAAACTACGAAAAAGAATATATGTCTAAAGTTATGGGCAGCACTGGAATATAAATAGTCGTTTGGAACATAATGATTCAATATAATTATTTTATTACTGTTAAAAACATTTAAAGGTTTCATACTCGCATATGCCAATTTCCGAAGTGATTTTGTTTGCGAGGGAATAACCAGAGAAAACCGGAAATTTGTCATTTTTAAATCAAATTTTAGACGTATGGACTCTTTTCCACAAAAAATTATAAATTGATTTCGAAAGGCTGTTCTTTTATCTTGTAAATGCATGTTTTAAATTTAAGAAAAAAAGTTCATTTTCAATATAATAAGGTTATACCATAAGTTGTCGGATTTATTAAATTTTCAAATAAAATTTCGTATTATACAACACACATCTCAAATCATATAATTACGCAGTAAAATAAATCAAAAAATTATCTGGGAATCGCATGTTTTAGAATTTTAATTTTAGTTTTAATAAAATCATTTAAAAAAAGATCCGCGCACGTGTTTTGTGACGAAAATACTTCAGTTTGTCTATTTATTTACGGTCTTACAAACTAATATATTTACGAATTTTTTGCAATCTTATTTTGCTTACACGTTATTGAAAAATTATAAATACTTGTGATCAAAAAATAATTATAAAAAGTACAAATTTTAATAGTTTCATCATCACGCCTTTCAGCATTTTTGGATGTAGATATAAATTAAAGCAAATTTAGAATCAAATAAAATAGATATTGATTTATAATTTTTAAACGCTGGTATGGAGAATAATTAATCTTTCTCCTTGGAACAGCCCTGTACGATCGTAAGAACATCTTTCGACGAAATATGGATTCTCGGCCGCTGGCTGGTTAAAAATCCTTAACAACAAGATAACTCTCCCCACCTGCATGATCATTGGAAAGTTAGTCCTGCAGTCCAGGAGGTAAAACGGAATATATAAATTAAAGCTCTTCATGATAGTCAAGCTTTTTAACCATCAGTAATCAGTGTGAAGAAAGGTGAAGCAATTTGCTCATCCCTTCTGACCCTTAGATAGTTCATTTCGCGCATACCCAAGATATAGTCTGTCATTAGGATAGAAACACCAGTGGTAGCCATACACCCTCAGATAGAGAAATCTCAGAACCTCCAGAATCTACTTCTTCAACTCAGGGATATTTCTATAAGAAGTAAGATAAATCGGTATAAAAATAGAATATGAAGTAGTGTGACTAATAATGGCAATTCAAACACTTTTAATCGGAAACAGGGTGATTTCTCTTTTCTGAATCATGATGTCGATTTTGCTTTGGTAATACTCGTAGATGGAGCACTGTCTTCTTTACGTAAATCTGCTGACCTCCGAAGAAGATGAAGAACTGGAGAATTTAGGATTTTCAATTTATTAAAAGACAATATTGGCTTACTAATAAATACAGAATCCAGATGTCAGAATAGTGTCCGCTCGGATGATGGCACCACCACAGTGATGACGGGTGATGGTGTCGATAACTTCGAGGATAGCCGCGTTGAACGGTGCCTGGACGATGTCAATAGCCAAACCAGCGGTTTTCACGTCTGCGGCTGCCACCGGGGTTTCAAATACACCATACGGAACCACCGCCGCCGCTGAGGAAGGAAAACAGAAATATTTATTTAAAATTAATTACATTGGTATCTAAGGTATTTAAGGAGATGATCAATGTAATCAAAACGAATTATTTTACACAGGAATTCATAGGAGTGTTGTAGGGATTCTTGCAACAGTGAGGGGAAAATATAACCACTTATTAACCAGGTTTCAGGACACAAGTGGTTCTAGCTGAGAAAATATGCCACTATAATTGAGAAAATACTTGGTAGAAATAATTCGAATGGGAAAAGAAATAGAAAAATGTCAACGTGAGAGGTTTATGGATTTTCAAATCGAATGCATGGCCGAATACATTTCAGGAAAAATTTAATATCTAAATTTATTAAAAATAGGAAATGCTGTCGTTGCCACTACACAAGATAAAGCGAGCTAAAATTCTGTACATTTTGTAGTAAAGCCTAGTAATTTTAACAAACAATAAAATACTAAAATATTGAAAATGGTTTTAAGTACTTCCGAATTGCATCGCTTTCTGTTTTCAAAAGATAAAAGTAAATAATATATTAAATTATTTTATTTAATTAAATATAATTTAAAATGATATTTTTAGAGGAACTTACAAGCAGCTAAGTGCAGGAAAAGAAGCGAAATTAAAGGAATCAACATTTTGAAGGAAGCACTGATACAAACTAAATTCTGAGATACCTAGTCAATTCTTTTAATATATAGTTTTTTTGCTATCACAGTTTCAGCTTAATCATAATTGTTTCGGTGAAATCTTCAATCAGTATCTCAATTGTAAGTATTTGTATTTTGCGTACAGGGTGCCTTGTGTGGTAAGCTTTCTCTTTTCTTTTGCCGATTTTTTTACATGTTTTATTTGAACAACTTACATACCTATACAAGCTTCTGAGGCATTAGCTTTTGCCCAAATAGCTTTTGGAACATACTTCCAAGTATTTTTGTTTAATTGGGGAATCAGAAAGAGTACATATTTGTGGTGCCAACTTTGGTACGTCATCTAATTAAAAATAATAATAACGGTGGGGTATCTGTGTCTTTATGTAACTCCGGTGGAATGAACTCTAAAATGCTTTGATTTTCAAGAATTGATTGTGAACGATTTGCACAATCGTTAAAGTAGGTATCAACCTCTAATCCTAAGGGCCCTAACAAATTCGATTTATTGCAAACGTCAAAAAAAGCAAACCAATTGTCACCTTGGAAACGATTTTTTTTTAATAAGGCAATTGAAAAAGAGTGCTTTGTTGGCGTCGTACTTAGGATGAATACATACCTGAAATCCTATTTAGATACTATTTTGATTAATCTTTACGTCGAATCGGCTTACAGTATGAACATCAAAAAAGGGGTAGGGGTTGGGGGGAGGGGTAAGGGGAGGGGGGGAGGGGCGGGAGGCAATAGGAGGGATAAGGGCAGGGAGAGGGAAGAGAGGGATTGATGGGGGAGTGGAGTGGGGAGGGGTAGGGATTGGGGGGAGGGTTAAGGGTTGGGGGGAGGGGCGGGGGGATGGGGAGGGATTGGGGGAGGGGGATGGGGGAGGAGGGTTGATAAGAGATGGGTGTTTATGGGGGGGTGGAGTGGGAAGAGGGAAGGTGGAGGAGGCGGAGTGGGAATTCCTTAATACCATGCGAGTGAAGCCGCGGAAAAAAGCTAGTTATTTAATAATTCTGAATTTAAAATGAGTATTTCTTTTGGTTCAACTTCTTATGCATGTCACATTTGTCATGTTTACTAATGGTTTAGATTATGAAAACAAATTTCTGATCGTCTTGATAGATGATATGAAGAGACACAAATGAGTAGAGTAAAATGTGTTTTTGTAAATATTTTTATTTTAAGTTGTCGATAAATTTATAATACGTCTATCCAATAGTGTAAGGGCCAGCCCTGAGGCATATTCATATTCATTCATTCGGGATATATCGGTAGCGCTCGGTAAATGTCCGACGTCTCGTGACGTTACGTCAGCTATTTACCTTTCTCTTGATCAGTATTGTTTCTAAGTTCAAAGGCTTATTTTTGTCGATTGACCGCAGGTATTTTTTACATAATAAACTAGCAATGCGTATTTGTTTATACCTAATACTACGTTCAAATTTGCGAACCAAAGCGCGAACTGAACCACGAATTACGGGAAAGGAAAGGCGCCAAATGATAACACGTCGGGTATTCACGAGCATGTAGCCCGAGCCAAACGGCATCACCTGGCGCTTGCAAAAATCTCAATGGCGCCGTGTTAGGTGTTAGGTAATATCAGCGCTCCTTAGTTCCTTGGCGCCTTGGCAAGTCGGCGTCTGGACTGCGATCGCTGCAATTGCGATTGCTCCAATTGTGATTGCTCCAATGGGGTATTTTCACTTTTTTTATTGCTTAAAAAAATAAGCAAAAAATTACAATGACTACAGCATTTTTATTTTATGTTTATGTTGACGAATAAATCTTCTACGGCGAGTCAAAGTTTCCCATTTTGGAATTACCGCCAAAACGATAATTTGGGGTGGGGCCATCGATTAACTTCGTGAGCGTGGACGCTCACCGACAGTGTTAATTTATGCTGGCCCAGCAGAGCGACGCTTGTGACGTCACATTCCGATGTTCAAACCATGGGCCGTTTTGATTTTGTCAGTTTTAGACCATTTTTAAAATCAATAATATTGAATGAAAAGATATAAAACAAACATTTTTAGTAGGATGATTAAAATCAGAAAAATGATCTTTAAATACTCCGTACATTTTCACAGAATTCTTCGTTTGTGGAAATACCCCATTACGATTGCTCCAATTGTAAAGGGCTCGCCCTGATGAAGAGCATTATTTAGTTTTTTTTAAGTTTTTATTTATTATTATTTGTTATTTATTGAATTGTTAATTACATAATTTGAAGATTTTTCGATCACCATGCTAGGGTTTGGGTTGTGGGTTGTGGGGGCAATTTTATTTACAGGGCATTAAAAAATTAAATGTAAAAGAATATAAAAGAACATTAAATAATATAAAAGAGTGAAAAAATATTGTTAAATATAATATACCTAAGTAACTTAAAAAGCATGGTACCTATGTGAAAGAATATTTATTTATTTTATTGATAAGTACATGTTACATGATTAATACATTTACTTGAGAAGACACATTAGGTCACCATACTAGGCAGCTGCCTGTATCATGGTGACCAATGGAGGATAGTTATTTGAAATGAAGTCTAGTAAGTGCAGGCAAACATATTTAAGTAAAATTATAAAAAAAAATTATAAAATTAGTAGAAATGTTTCCAATAACTCACAAATTGCCAAAGTTGCCTGGAAAATAAACACAAATAAGTAAGGTATCTGTTATGTATGTACATAAATACACATACATACATATATGCACACATACATACATATATATACTTACATAAACGTGTATTTATGCATACCCACACATACATGAATATTCATATATATACACATATACATACATATACATACACATCCATAAATACATTTGAGTTTGATGGCAGAAACAAGCCGTCAGCAAATAGTGACAAAAACAAGAACATCTAAAGGAGGCTGGATAATACTGCATGATATTTATACATACATATGCCTGTGTTATAAAGTTATAATACACGCATGCTATGTTTGCACGTCTCGGTTTTAATAAAATAAAAAATAATAAAGAAGAATAAATAATACATTTATATCACTATCTAAGTATTTGAAACAAGTTGTAAACACTGTCATAGTCACTCACCATATTATAAAATCGATCTAAATACTATTGAATAAGCAAATAAGAAAAGAATATTATGGTGATGATATTGTATAGGTCCACGAGTTACATTGGTGGGTAAATTTTTTCAGCAATTTTTTAACAAAAAAAGAGCGTTCTTTTATTCAGTTTTTGTATTTTTTGTTAGTGTGTTATAGATTGTGTTTCGATAAGCTGATGAATTTATGCAGAAACCGAAATATTAACCAGGCTATTATTTTTTTATAAACACACTGTAGTTATTACGAGTATTTCGCAATCCATGATTGTATGATTTCGTAGTCTTATCGTTTTTGGTTTGATGCATGATGCATTGGTCTAGATCACAATCTGAAATAGATGGGTAAAGACTTTGATTATATAAATGTAAAGATTGTATTGCACTTTCGAGGACATTTTTTTGAATCAAAGGGTAAAGATTGTATTGCACGTTCGAGGACATGTTTTTGAATTAAATGCTGTAATCACAATATAATCAAAGGGTAAAGATTGTATTGCACTTTCGAGGACATGTTTTTGAATTAAATGCTGTAATCACAATATTGATTGAGTAGCTACTTGATTAACTTTCTAGCCATGAAATCAACATAGTGCACAATTTCATTTGTGTAGATAATTAGGATTTTAAGAAGTAATTATCACAACTTCTTCGAATAAATATTGTGTGGGGGTCGTCAAGTATATAACGTCTTTGGGGTCGTCCTATGACGTTATATAAATTAACGTCTTTGGGGTCGTCAGGCAAAATATGTACCAGCGAAAAAGAAAAACTCAATATAACTTAATTTAATAACATTTTTCAATTTGGGTAACGCCGCACCACTCCGCGAATCATTCATTGGGTAACCAAAACCTCTGCCGTAGGTCTACCCAAGTGGTTCGCTACATCTAGGTGGGTCATGGGTGTCCAAGTTCATGGGGTGAGATTAGAGGTGAACGCGTCCGCCCAGCAGCTGGGTGGCGGGCAGGATCGGGAAAGGCTGGACTGGCCCGACTATCTGGACCCATTGATTTGCACCGCAGTGGTAGGGAAGGATTCACTGGACATACTGAACGGCATCTCCAAAATTACCAGTAGTGTCTCCAATTAGCTTAACCAATCAGGTATCTACTGCCAGCCCCGCCCCCCACCCCCTCCACCATCAATCACCAGCAACCCGGGTACTTCGTTCTAGACATAAGAAGTGACTTGCACTCACTTAAGTTTTAGCTTTTGGACCGAAACGCGAACAGACATGCGAAAGCCAGTTTGAGACAAAAACTCAAGACATAAGGCCTCTGAAGATGGACAGTGTGATCTGTCCGAAACGTCAGGAGTTAAAAAGTCCTTTTAAGGACTACGTTACGCGGGTAAACCGAGAAAATTGTTGTACATCTTCCACCCGTGAAAACCTTAATCATAACATATATATATACATTATTTTTAATACCTATATCAGTGGCGGTCCGTGAGTTTTCAGTGCGCTAGAGGATTAAAAAAACACCACATTATTGATGTCGTTGTAGCTGAAGATGAATTTAAAAAAAATTATTTCTTGTATGTAGATTTTCAGGATACTTTTAGTTTGGGGATGCGCCGCATTATACTGTTTTGTATATATACATATATTTGCATACTGTTTTCCTACTCTCTCTATCAAATATCATGACGTTAGACTTACTTAGGTACATACATTTTCATAATCTTTTAATAGCAAAAACATATTTTTAAATAACAAGAAAATTACCTACTTTTATATTAATCGCTAAAAAATGTTTTACACCACTGCTAACCTGTATGCTTCGAGTATGTTTGTAATCATGTTTTGTGTTGCGACAATAATTATATTATTTTCATTAATTATTTTCATCAAACCTGGGTTGCGTGGTCCCAAAAACTAAAACCTCATTCGCCCGACAACAATTCTGGTTCATCGCTCCTAAAATATATAATGCTTTGAGTACTGACATAAAGTCAAGTAATTCTAATTCTCTTTTTATAACACGTGTACAACATTGTATTTTCGAAAGTGGACGAGCGTATTTTAAAGAATTCCTGAGTTGTTAACACTACATTTTAATTATTAATTTTTGCATTTTAAAATTTTAATTTCCATTTCCATTTTTATTTCTATTTTTCTTTAAAATGTTGTTATTTTTTTCTCTTAATTTTTTCACTAAATTTTATTTATTTTTTAATTTTAATTTATTTACTTATATGTTTTTATTTATTTATTTGTATAGAACACTTGAGTTCTTAACATTTAATCTTTATTCAGATAAGTTTTAAGATTTTCACGGCCAAAAGCATTTTCGTTATTTGTTTTAATCTTTATTATTAATTTTTGTATTTCAAAATTTGAATTTTCATTTTTATTTCTACTTTTCTTTAAAAAATGATCTTTTTTCTTTTTATTTTTCACTTACTTTTAAATATTTCATAATTTTTAATTAGTATATTTAATCATCTGTTTTAATAAAATAGTATTTGTATTCATTTAAATAAATATTAAATATACGACTACCATAACACGGGCGTGAGCCCAGTGTGGTAGCCAAAAAAAACAAATATCTGTAACTAATAGAAAATTAATGAAATAAAAAAAAATAAAAAAATTAAAAATTGCTGAATCTACTGTAGCCTGAGCCCAAAAACGAATCTGCTGGTTGAACTCCTTTGTACAATTTACTTATGGAATACTCATACCTATTGTACTTGTGTTGGCCTACATATATTCTCTTTCATGCTCAGTTTATTAGTTTATGTACTATATACTTATTATGATCCTATATACTTGTTATGATGCTATATACTCGTTATAATGCTCCTGTACAATTTACCTTACGTGTAAAAGCCATCAAGGCGTAAACAAATAACCAAAAAAAAAAACAAATACACCGTTTATCCTAGACATGAGGGACTGTAGATCTTCCATACTAATAGAAATCGGCACCGCATAATAAATATACAACAGGCAACATTCTTTCAGATTACTCAATTTCGCACCCAATCCCACTTCGTTCAATTTTTACTTGCGATTATCCATGTGTCAACTTTTTCGTTTAATGCTTTTAAAGAATTTTACAAAATCTTTATATTTTGAACTAAGTCCTAACCTTTTAAAACATAGATATTGTAAAAACATCACGCATCGCCAACGTCGTTCACCCATACTACAAAGCTGCACAGACGGCCGGCGTAGTCCAGCGGTTAGGCTCTTGACTCGCACTCCGAGGGATCGAATCCCGGCATGGCAAATAAATTTTATTTTATTGAAGAAAGCAATCACTTTGTGGTTTGACATATTTAATAAAAATAAAAAAAAACTTTTTTGTTTACAACCACGAGATTTATTAATTTACGAACCGACCGGTTTCGCTTTATTAAAGCTTCATCAGGGTACAAATTAATACTGTATTTTTTTTTTACGTAAGCTCCACACGGGAGGCCCTGAGGGAAATTATTTCCCTCAGAGCCTATGTCATCTTTGAGAATGTTGTGTGGAGGGTTTTTTTAAAGGAAAGTAAGGAGAGGAGAGTTCTGGGAAGGAAAAGGGTTTAAGGGGTGGGTAGGAATCTGGGGTTCAGTATGTCCTGGTCATCCTCCTCCAAGACCTAGATAAACCTCACCCCATGAACCCGGGCACCCCTGCTAAATCACCAAACGTAGCGAACCACTTGGGGTGACCTATGGCAGAGGTGTTGGTTATCCAATAAAGGTTCCCGGGGCAGCGGTACCCATTCCCGCCTCCCAAATTGAAGTATCCAGTAATCCAGTATTAATTTGTACCCTGATGAAGCTTTAATAAAGCGAAACCGGTCGGTTCATAAATTAATAAATCTCGTGGTTTTAAACAAAAAAGTGTTTTATTTTATTAAATTTTATTTGATTAATTTGTGTTATTTCACAATTTATTCATTTTAAAATAATATGTAGTAAATTGGCGGCACGTTCAAGAGTAGAAGATACTCTCAGTATCACCCTGGTGTAAGACCACCATCCACAATTGAAGCGTTGCTTCAAAAGGCTTTAGCCGTGTTTGGTGACCAGATCTGAATAGCCAGGTACTTCCCCACCTTCCTCTTTCCTATCTCCTTCCCCTCCCTACTACCTTTAGACTCACAACATACCCCACTGGCTCCAGACGGGAGCAGTTGGGACTCAAAAATTTAGCATCCCCGCCTTTGTTCCTACCTACACAACAATCGCATAATTTTCACAAGTCGTGGCATAATTTGACAGTCGGCATGCATTCATGCTATAGCTGCTGCATGTAATAATAACATCATAGTAATTATTCATCAATTAAATAGACTTTTACAGTTTTATACATTTGATTCATTTCATTGATTGTGTTGACAAAAACATTATTCAGGATTTCTCCTGAAATGTAGCTGATTTTCAGCGGTGCCTCTAATATAATACACAAAACAAATAATAATTAATAATGAAAATAAATTAAAAAAACATAAATTAAATTAAATTATATCTATTAAATATAAAATATTTAAAAAAATCTCGTGTCACGGTGTTTGTGGTCGCACTCCTCCGAAACGGCTCGACCGATTTTTATGAAATTTTTGAAGTAAAACTTCATTACGCGCGCTTGACTTGGGAAGTAAGCTGGTGAATGCGTGACGAGAGCGTTACGAAAAGTGTGATCGGGCGAGGCGAACGGTCGAACCTTTATGCAGGCTTGACTTGGGGAGTAAGCTGCTGAATACGTGACGAGAGGGAGATATAAGTTAGTGAAGTTTTACTTCAGTCATGTGGTCTAAAGCACATTCGTTTTTTATGTATATTTGTTAGGTATGAGAATAGGTCGTTAAGTATATTTCATACCGCTAGGTGATTAGGGTGTCCCTATCCAGAATAGATGAGCGGGCTGGCAAGCGGGCGGTGTGGATTTGATTTGTATACAAATTAATAAATGACAGTGTGGTTGGGTAACCATCCTGTAGACGGCGTTGTGTTTCGTTAGCCAAATCAATGCGTCGCCGGGTCAGCTCATAATACATAAAAATAAAAATCAATTAAACCGAATTTCCAATTTTACGATACAAATAAATAATTTAATACAAAATTAAATTAATTAAAATTTAATAATGTAAATCAGAATTTAAAATAAAGCAATTAATCTTAATATATGAATCAATTGTAAAATATAATCAATTCATATTAAAAAACGATCAAAATAAACAATATAATAGAAACAAAAACAAAAGAATGCATTCCTAAAAAACTAACTAACCATCACGCCGTTTCCCCGCAGGGGTAGGCAGAGAGGACGGACCGCCAAACATCCCGGTCTTGGCACACATTCCTTGCCTCGTTTACATTCATACAACGTCTCATACATTCTCTTCTATTATTCTGACTCTTGACATGGCCCGACTCAAGTATCTGATTCACTTGGTCGTGCCATGTCTTTCTTGGGCGTCCTCGACTTCTTCTGCCATTCACATTTGCGTCATATATTCTCCTTACACTCCTTTCCTCGTTCATTCGCTCTACATGCCCAAACCATCGGAGCGTTCCTTTTTTGTTACTCATTACGCTTACATCAGCCTTGCATTCTTTGCGGATTTCCACATTTTTCACACGATCATACATGGTTTTACCACACATACGCCTCAGGGATCTCATTTCTACAGCGTTTATTCTACTTTCATCCTTCCTCTGCCAGTTCCATGCCTCACTGCCATACTTCAGGGTAGGTACCAGTACTCCGTTATGGACGGCTAGTTTCGCGTCTTTGGACAGTTTTTTGTTGGTGCCAACGGCGTTCAGTCCTCCATTAATAGAGTTACCTGCATTCACCCTTCTTTCAATATCTCTATCAGCCTTCCCATCTCTCGTAAACATACTTCCCAAATAATAATAGCACTAACTAATAATTGCAAATTTTATCAATGAAGATGTTGTGCAGTTGAATGTATAGTATAGTCAGCAATAATTCGTTGCAATCTGTCAAATAGATAGGAAGGAACCTTTGAATGTATCACATTGTATATTTGACACATTTGATGTAACTTCCTTCTGTTTGACATATTTAGGATCCGATGCCGATAGATTCAAGACGAAATATGCTCGCGTCTCAGGACTTTGTGGCAATATCGAACACATGCAGTTTGGACGTGTTGCACTTATTTTTGCGTTTTCTTTAATAAAGAGGAACCATATACTGTGTCTCCATAGTCCAACACTGATAGAACAAGACTATCGGTAATAATCTTCCGTATTTTTTAATAATTTATAATCTCTTATAATATTATACAACGGACGAAGTCTCGAATAGCACCACTGTGACCCCTTTTTAACGTTTTCCAAGGTTGCGCACAGCACCAACAAGGGGAATAGTGGTTTCATCTATTTTTACAACTCTTACGAATTGTTTAACGCCGATTTTTACTATTGGTCAACCAGATTTAGTCCATTGTTTGCATTTTGTACTTATGAAGGTCGAATAAATAATAAGGCTTGACCATGTAACTTATTTTACCCACATAATTGATTTAAAAAATAACGTTATCTTATCCTTAAATATTGATCTAAATTAATAATAATGCATCATTTTTCAAATATTGATTTGATCAGCAAAAGACAGCCGTAAGCCGTATTATTACTTTGCAATTTCAATTTTAATTAAACTGTAGTTGTCGATAGGTACTACCTAAATTATATTATTACTGAAACATCAGTTAACTACGATCCTCTCCGTTGTTGGTGCTTACATATATCAAATAATATTTTTTTTAACTTGTAATTCGTGGTGGAATTCGTTTCATTGTCATTTTTTTAAATAGCTTTCACCCACTTTTAATTGGTAGTACGTTTTGACATTCTTCTTCTTGTACTTTTCACTGTTCACTGCTTTTTTACTTATTTTTTTTGTATATGTTTTTTCTAACTTTAATAACGGTTCCCATTTGAAATGTTAAACGAGCAATATCTTCATTCAATTTTAGTAAATATGACCTTATCACATACGTATAGCTGTGAATCCGTAGGTATAGAATGACATCAGGAATATTCTGATCTGCATTACTTATGCATTTTATAAAGATTCTTAAATTTCTATTTTCAAAATCAACATAACGATTAATAGCGAATAATCAACTAACTAACATATTAATTTACTGACGTATTTTTTTATTAGTTTTTATTCACATATGCATGTAATATAATCATGAGTAATTACATTTTCAGGTTACAATCGGATTAAACTCAAATCATTAAATACTAACATGCAACATTGATTAGAAACAATATAAATATGTAAATGTATATAATATATAACCTTTACGAGAGTGTAACTACTCGTGTGTAAAGGGAAGAGAAAATATATATACGTACTTACATAAATCAAATGTATAAAAAAATAAAATAATAAAATAAAATAATTATAAAATAAGTATTGTTAATTAAAGGTTAATGGGGTTCTAAGTGGCTAAATTTTTTAAGATATTATTGTTTAATTAATTTTTGAATATATTGTAGTCGGGTTCTAATCTCAGCTCTATTGCTAGTTGATTAAACCACATCACTCCATTGTACGTGTAGTAGTGTTGTGCAAAACTGGTATGCATTAATGGCGTACACAAGCAAAACACTGTGTTTTGCCTATTGCTCTCAATGCGTACCATGGCGTGGTGCGACTTCTTTGAATAGTCTTTGTGTATTTGAAGCAGTGTATTTTTTATATATGTATTTTTTAGAGGTGGGACTTGAAAGTCTTGAAAAAGTTGAGAGGTTGAATAATCTGACGGTTTCTTGGTAATAATTTTAATTATTAATCTTTGAGTGATTTCCAACGGCAAAATTGGGGTTTTTTAAGCTCCTCCCCGTGCAACGATACCGTATTGTATTATCGAATGGGCTAGAGCATAAGTTTTCTTAATCTATTTATAGTATTGGTAATTTGAGTCTTCCACTTAAGGTTAGTATCTATTATTACACCCAAATATTTTATTTCTTTTTTATTTGTCATTATTTTGGCATGTTAAAATTTTAGTGGTGCATTTTTTTGATTGAATTTTAATATTATTTTTTGATTGAATTTTAATATTTAAGGCGATGGGAGGTATTTTTTGTTATTTATGGTAAAAGGTATATAATAGGTTTTTTCAATGTTTAACCTTTCCCTTACTATGCTAAAAAAAAACGCACGCTCCGGTGCTGTGTAATCAATTCACGTGTCAAAATTAGCGATTTTATCTCGGAAATATATCAACATTCATAGCTAATCGCTTTTGTTTATCATAATTTGTGTTAAAAGTGATAATAATTGTAGTTTAATTGCTGAAAACATGAAAAAATCATCGTCCGTTGCTCAAAAAACGGGCGAGGAGACCATCTCAAACGATTGCCCGCGAACGACTGAGGCGCTAGAAGCTAGAATAGTGCTAGACTTCTACCCAATACATACAGCTATGCATGTGGTCGAAACACAACTGCGCACGGCGGCGGTCTCTGTTTCTCGTGTTCCCGTATAGCGAAGTAGAGCGAGACGTCACATGGCGTGTCATCTCCCCCTGCACACTCTTCGCGTATCACGGTCCACACTGGCACACGGTTGATTGTATTTCTGTTTTATTCCCGATATTTAACAAAATATCTCTGATTTTGAATTAAATTTGCTAATTATTTAAAATATTAAATTTTAATTCAGTGCGTAAATGTATAACGGAGGAATACCTAAAATTTGAACCCAGAATTCATTATATTTATAGAGATATAAAAGTTATTAGCAGCAATGTGTAGTATTTACACTTTACAGACCAGGAAAGGTTAATGTTAATAAATTTTCGTCAAACCATTCTTTTAAGATATTGATATCATGATTAGTAGTTGTTTCAAGTTCATTCCATGAATTTGCTTGGAATATAATTGCAGTATCATCTGCATATGAAACAAGTTTTCCTGTTATTGGTAATTCAAAGGTATTATTAACATACAAGATGAATAGAAGACGGCCCAAAACCGTGCCTTGTGGTATTCCAAAGTCGCTTGTACTCGGTTCACTAAGAATGTTTTATTTTATTTTTACATATTGATTTCTAGAGTTCAGGAAACTTTATATCCATGTGTTAGCGTTATCTATAATTCCGATTTCATTAAGCTTGTATAGTAACTAGTGCTTGATGTACTTTTGTTGTTAAATCTATGATTGCGTCCTGTGTGGTTATTTTTGCGCGAAAACCAAATTGTTGGTCATTCAGTATATTATTAATTCCAATAAAATTTTGTATTTGCTTTTTAGCTACCTTTTCAAAAAAATTTGAGATATTTGATAATACTGATATAGGTCGGTAGTTATTAATTTCTTTAGAGTCACCTGAATTTAGAAACATAGAATACTACTAATCTTATCCTACTGATATAAGGATGTATGTTTGTTACTCTTTCACGCAAAAACTGCTGAATAGATTTTAAAAATTCTTTCACTAATAAAAAGCTACATTATTTGCGAGATCTATAGGCTATATATATATTGGTAAGCTCTGGCGTTATGAATAATCTCTGGCGTTATGAAATTATTTATCATACGTTTTCTGTCGCTAACAAAATCGATTTATTGCAAACGCCAATTGTCGCCTTGGAAACGATGTTTTTTTTTAAAATTAGGTTACTATGGACATCCCTTTGATGTTAAAATTCAAATATGTATAAAATACTAATTCCTACTTTATTAAACGGATTTTAATGATACTTTACAATAATATAAACATATAGGCTATAGCTCAGAGCTCTGGCATTACGAAATTTGTATGAAAAAATTGCAATAGGTCGCACGATTAGTAAGATATCTATAATTCTCTAATCGATTCAAATTATTAGGTAAGTAGGTACTTCAAATAAATTTGCTGATTTAAATATTTTCTAAAATAGAATTTTTATTTAAGAATCTTCGTTTTGCAAAATGTCATTCTCAAATTTTGACATCACACGACAATTATTGTTTTAATTGGATAGACGGGGGGCGCATTTTTTAAGATGGGACGAGGGATTTTTCAATATTTAATGGTTTTTGTGCGTTTTCAAAGTCGCCTACGTCCATAAATGTACAAACAAAAAAAAGTTAAACCAAAAAAATGATAGTTACATTTACGCTCTATCCTTCAAAATAAAACTATATATTATCAAAAAATATTTTTCTTACTTTATAACTGTTTTCAACAAATCTCAATCGACCTGCAAATATTTTTCTTATGTGGTCATATACAAGAAGGAAAAAAAAGAAAAAATATATTTTTAGATAGAAAACATCTCAATCTGTGCCTGCTTATTTTTCTTTTTTTTAATTATAGAGCCTTTTTACCTAAATTACGATGTGATATTATTAAAAAAACTGCATAAATCTACTTTAAAATTGTTTTAATGTACCATAAAACGGGTTAGTTAATGAAATAAAAATATCATCCAATAAAACAGTATTTTATATAAGTCATTTAAAAAAAATATATATGAAATTCCAATGATTTACTTGGTTTATGTTGATATTCCTAAGTATATAAAAATACCACTTTGATCATTTAACTTCACTCCGCGGGAATGCTCCGCTCAAGGCGGTCGTTCGCCACGCTGTCCCGCGTAATTTAAGTAAAACAGAATCACCAAAAAAAATCAATCATTTACTAGACATTATTATACATTTATTATACATTGCGAGAATTATTAAATTGACTTTTTTACAATGTTCCTTAATTTAATATCCACAATATTTGCGCCGGCGAGTTCTGTCAGCGTTTGCTTCAGGGATATTCAACATAAACATTTAATATTATATTGTGCTTTTGTTTTGCTCTTTCAAAAAATATTCTTAAACCAACCTTTTTATTGTTTTTTGGCTGTAAAAATTTTAGTGTGTTGGAATCTTCTCCCCCCTGATCTTCCAGGAGTCACTTCTTGCTGCTCATTTTCCCATATTTATATAAGTTCTTTTTTTTTACTTCTGTCACTTTTTATATTAGCTGTAATTTTTTGAACAATGGAGGAGGATTTCCCTCCTGTACCCCCCACAAAGCCCCCAGATCCCCCTCCTGACCCTCCAGATGGAGACATTTCAGATAAAATAGACTTTTCAGAACATTCAAACATTTCAGACAATGAATCTGTCATCCTAACCTCAATTAAAAAAAGAAAATTTAGTCCCCTTTCCCCAAAAAAACATGATTCGCCTTTGTCTTCTCAGTCCCCTCCAGCTCTTCCTCAACCTCCTCCAACAATCTTTTACTCTACTCATTCCCGTGGCCCCTACATTGTATATGCGCAAAAAACTGAACAAGGTAAAACCATCCATCCTCTTGGATTTGGTAAATTTCTTTCAAATAACAAGAACCTTTCGATTAAACCTGGAGGTGTTAAAGCCGAGGGTCGCTTCCGAATCTCTGTTGAATTCCTGTCAGGTTCAGCCGCCAACAACTTTATCAAAAATACATTTATTTCATCAAATTCTAAATTCAAGGCGTACATCCCAACTTTCAATGTCACTCGGATGGGCCTGGTCAGGGGTATCTCGACCGATCTGTCCATTCCAGAAATTCTGTCCTCGCTTTCAACCCCCCAACATATCAGCAATCCCTTAAAAGCCAGGAGGCTAAATTATAAGGACACCTCTGAGGGCATCGTTTCCTGGAAGCCCTCCCAATCTGTCGTCGTCACATTCGAAGGACAATCTCTACTCTCCCATATTTATTTATTTTTCAACTCCTTACCAGTTGAAATGTACACTTATCCCACCACTCAATGTTACAACTGCTGCCGTTTTGGTCATAGCAAAGCTGCATGCAGATCCCCTCCCAGATGTTTCAAATATGGAGAAAACCACTCGGCTGACCAATGTTCTTCTCTCTCTTCACCTAAATGTTTTAACTGCTTAGGCGCTAATTCCGCCATTAACTCTTCTTGCCATTAACTCTTTTTAAAAATATAAAAATTTCTATGGCCTCGCAGAACTTGTCTTTTCTGCAGGCTTATAAATTATTCCCGCCTGTCAAAAAATCATTTTCCGAGGTTTTATCCAGTAACTCTTCATCCAACCCTCTCGCCTCCTCCTCAACATCTTCCCGTTCAACAAAATTCACATACTCTATCTCTAAACAGGCTCATGGATACGATCAGCAACAACACAACTCACTTCTCTTAAATCCCAATGGTTCTCCTCTTTCACACGCCACAAATGGGTGCGCAAACAATTATAATTCATCCTCAACAAACCATCAAAAGCTTTCTGAACAACTCTCCCAAGATAATTCTTCATTTATTCAAACTCTTATTATGCTTCTAATTGACCTAACTTCTTCTCAAACTAATCTACCGTCCAACGCTGCTTCTATTATTTCCACATTAAAATTATTTATTCAAAATGGCTCTTCAAGATGTCAGAATTCTTCAGTGGAATAGCCGCAGTGCTATTTCTAACAAATCGAACCTTCTTAACCTATTAAATTCAAGCCTTGTTTCTGTGGCTGCTGTCTCGGAGACATGGTTTACTCCATCCACCCACTTTAATGTGGGAGGGTACTCCTGTCTCCGCGATGATTGCCCGGAAGGTACGGGCGGTGGTGCTGCCCTTTTTATTAAAAAATCCCTTCCGTTTTTCCCAATAAATAATATCCAACCCCCCAATGCTGACTTTCAAATGGTTGCAGCTTAAATAAAGGACACTTCCTTTGTTTCTATCTATCTTCCTCCAACATCGCACTTCAATAAACAAGCGTGGTTGCAAATTGTCCGTCAACTAAGCCCTCCTTTCTTTTTATTGGGTAATTTTAATGCCCATTCCCCCGTCTGGGGTTCTGCTTTCTGCTTACTACGATAACTTCAAATCAATGCTCGTAACTGCAATCAATAAATCAAATCCTCCCCCTAAAACCAAATCTCTCAAAAAACTCCCTCCGACTCCCTGGTGGGATGAGGAATGTTTCAAAGTAGTGAGAATTCGGAAAGCTAAATCTCTTTCCTATCGTCACAATATGACTATGGAGAACTTTCTCATATACAAAAATACCGAAGCCAATGCCAAAAGGGTATTGAGGTCAAAAAAAAGGTCCGGGTGGTACAACTTCTGCAGTTCAGTATCTCCGAACACTCCAATTTCGGAAGTTTGGTCTATGATTCGAAGATTTCGATCCTCCTTCAGTCCAACATCTCCTCGAGCTTCTCATTCTAAATGGATAGACGAGTTCTTGGACAAAATTGCCCCCCCTTCTGTACCTTACTTAGATGAAATAACTCCAATCCACAAAACTCCTATGTCTGATCATTGGCTTGACTCTCCATTCACTTTAATTGAATTAAAAAATTGTTTATCAACAGTCAAGGACTCATCTCCAGGCAGAGATGGTACACCTTATAGCATTATCAAAAATAGTAATGATAATGTTCTAAATCACTTTTTAAGCATCTTAAATAAAATCTTCCAGACTGGCATAATACCTGATGACTGGAGTTCTCAAATGATCATCCCAATTCTAAAATTAAACAAATCACCCAATTCTGGATCCAACTATAGGCCAATTGCTCTTTCATCCACCCTTAGTAAAATTTATGAAAAATTAATTAAAAACCGGTTAGAATTTTTTGTGGAGAGTAATCATCTTCTCTCTCTATCCCAATTTGGATTTAGGAAAAAGAAATCTACAGCACTGATATTAATTTATTTATTTCTAACAAAGAAGTATGTCTTGCATTCTTTATAGACATAGAAGGCGCCTTTGACAATGTTTCCATCCCAATTCTTGAAAAAAAACTTTTAGGCCTTGGCTTACCCCTCATGTTTGTCCAATCTATTATTAATCTTTTTCTCGATAGGAAAATTTTCATTGAGCTACCAGATTTTACTCCTCAGAGTGGGTCAATTTGGAAGGGTTTACGCCAAGGCGATGTATTATCCCCCTTACTGTATAATATATACACACACGATATGCATATCACCATTCCCCCTGAAGTAAAAGTTGTTTACTTCGCAGATGACATAGCTTTCTTCTTATCATCCAAAATCATTCCATCCGTGGTCAAATATCTTAATGAAGCCATGGATGCCCTTTGCACATGGCTCACTTTAAATGGTCTTGAACTTTCAGTACAAAAGAGTCAATGTGTCACCTTCTCAAATCGTCATAATAACCCCCCTGTTCAAATTTTATTTAAAAACTCTCCAATCCCCAATGCTTCCGAAGTTAAATTTTTGGGAGTAACATTTGATAGGAAACTTAAATGGTCTTTCCACATTAATAATATATTTACTAAATGTGAAATTTTTTTTAATATTATCAGATCATTGACTGGCGTTTGGTGGGGCGCACATCCTATCTGCATTAAGTTGCTCTACAATGCACTTATTCGAATCCATCTCGACTATGCCTGCCCACTTTTTAGTACTGCATCCAAAAATGCACTCAGTAAATTAGACAAAATTCAATCTAAGTCATTGCGATTAATAACTGGCGCGATGCAATTCCCTTCAAGTAGAATGTTCTGATCCTCCTCTTTATTTAAGACGTCAATTATTTGCTGACAAATTTGTTCTTAAATGTTTAAATTTTAAAAGTCATCGGGTTATTCCCAGAGTCTCGTTGTTCAACGACTCAACACATTCATCTACAATCAGAGCTCGAACTAAACCTCTCCCTGCCATCTGTAAAAATTTTCGTTCTCTCTCAGAGCTTCAAATTATCAAAAATGATCTTCTTCCTTTGTACAAATTAAAATATAGTCACGTCACCCTATCCCCAACGATTTTAGAAGGGATGGGCATCCTTAAAAGTCATTCCAATCTCCCAGCCCGTACTGTCAATAATATGTTCAATGACATTATTTCTTCTAAATGGCCCAACTCTTCTCTTTTATTTACTGATGGCTCCAAATCTCCGGACTCTCCTAACTGTGGTATTGGTATTAACGTTTACCACAATAATTCTAATGAAAGAATATTTTATTCAATTTCAAACCAATTTTCAATATTTTCTGCCGAGTGCATTGCGATTATTGAATCTCTCAAATATATAATAAAAAATAATTTTGAACATTCTCTTGTTCTCTCTGACTCTCTCAGTTCCCTCCAAAAACTTAAAACCAGTCCTCTTCTTCATCCTGATGATCACTTTGTATGTCTTATTCGAGTATTGATAACCTCCATTCAAAGCTCTGGAAAAACTGTCACTCTGATTTGGATACCTGGACATGTTGGCATAGTGGGTAACGATATTGCTGATTCCTTGGCAAAACAAGGAGCGTCAAACCCTACCGTTACCCTCGTAAACTATATTCCCCTGTCTGATATTTTTTCCATCATCAAATGTTTGGACAGAGTATTGGAACATTGCTAGTCAATCCAAGAGTGCCCGCTACGCCTCAATACAAAGGACTATCCCATCAAAACCGTGGTTTCAAAAATTCCCCCATTTTTCCAAAAAAGAAATTTCCTTACTTATTCGTATGAGAATCGGACATTGTTCCGTTCCTTCTCACCTTTATAAAATTCATGTGCTTGACTCCCCAGATTGTACGTTCTGTGGTCTAGATGTGGGAACTTTAGATCACATATTTTTTGATTGTCCCTCTCTAAATAAATATCCTCTCTTCTATCAAGCGTTATCGAAAATTGCCTCTCCTCCATTCAACATTTCATCTCTTCTAAGTCTGAACTCTACTCCAATCTTCCATAAAATTCTGAAATTTGCACATTTAAATAAAATTAATATACAAATTCACCTTTCCTTTCTCTGTAATTATAAATGATGGCCTAGAACACCCTTGAAGGGTGAAAGCCAGAAATAATTGAAAAAAATATATTATATTGTATACATATTACATTTAAAAAAAATCTTAACGTAATTTCGTTAAATTATTCACTTAAAAATTATTACTTACCTCCTAGTTTTGTTCACTTTTAGAAATATTTATTTATAAAATATTTCTTTCATTACTAGTTTTGTCATTTTTGGTAAAGCTCTCGACTAGCGTTAAATTTTATTTGATTGATTTGTGTTATTCCACAATTTACTAATTTTTAAATATTATAAGGTATATTTGCGGGTCCCATGACAGTTGATCCGCCGACAATTGCATTCCCCTGGTTACTTATTTACAATATGCAATCGGCTTAGGGAAAATACGGTATACCTTATTAGGCAAAATATAACTAAGTGACCCGAAGGGATGTGCAGTGAGGATGTACTGCCGAATAACATAGAATAAAACATATTTTCATTCAAATGAAAACATATTTTCATTCAGCGAAAAATGTACTTGACTATATATTAGGTCCTTATGGCCGTTATACACGACATCTTTTTTCAGCCCGTTTCCAATTAGCCACAAAAGTCAACATTTTTCGCTCTACGCGATCGCTATTTTCATCTCTATTTTCATATCTAAGATTTCAGTTGGCATCACAGCAAACAGCATGGTTCATGTGTTGTTTGCAGTGATGACAATTGAAATCGTAGATATGAAAATAGAGATGAAAATAGCGATTGCGTAGATCGGAAAATGTCAACTTTTGTGTCTAATTGGAATCGGGCTGAAAAAAGATGTCGTGTATAACGGCCATTACATATGAAATTGGCGTTTTGTATGGGAGGAACATAAAGTCGATTTTTTTTAAATATAATATATTTATTTAATCAAAGTATGTACCATTGATATCTATGCACTTTTGCCATCTCATAGGTAGTTCATCGATCCCTTTACTAAAAAAACCATTCGGACGGGAATCAATAAAATCTTTGAAGGCGGTTTGGACTGCCCCATCGGAGTCGAATTTTTTCCCTTGCAAGAAGTGATCCAAATTTCGAAAAAAATGGTAATCTGTTGGGGCAAGGTCCGGAGAGTACGGTGGATGTCTTAGACATTCCAATTAAAGCTCCTCTAATTTGGTAGCCGTCTGTTGTGCAGTGAAGAAGAAGACATGGTGAATTTTTGGTTGAATTATTATTACAACACAATCTAACGCTCTTGAACAGTTTATACATGAAAAATCAAAAGAATAAGTGGACATGGATCTCCCCCGATGGCAAAACCAAAAACGAAATTGACTACATAACAACAAACTATCCAAAAGCCTTCACGGATACATCGGTCCTAACTAAATTCAATTTCAATACAAATCATCGTATGGTAAGAAGCAATATAAGAATAGAACCACCAAATAAATCTAGAAAACATTTCGCTTCACACACTACAAAACACCACAGCGATGAAACCTTAAGGAAAATAACACAATCTCTAATTGAATCAGCTGAAGAATTAACTTTGAGTAACACTGATGCTCGTGCGAAATATGGAAAGCTAGAAAATCTACTAACTAAAGAAAAAGCTGAGACTAGCAGAAGAAACAAGTACGAACTAAGTGACACAACGCTGCAACTTATGGAAGAAAAAAACACCTATTTTCAAAACATCCTAAAAAAGATAACATTAAAACTATAACAAAATTAAGTAAAGAAATCAGAGAGAACATCAGGAAAGATAGGAAGACCAAGAGGCTGCAAACATTAGAAAAGCATATAGTGAAAACAGGGGGAGTGAAAAAAGCGCTTAAAGAATTGAGAGAATCAAATAAAGAATGGATACCAAAATTAAACAAAAGGGGGAATACTTCTTCAAATAGAAAAAACATAAACGAAATAGCAACAAAATTTTACCAGGACCTCTACTCAAGCCCAGACGACAAACAAAAACATGATCCGAAGAAAGACGTCAATAAAGAGCAGGAAAACGTTGTAACTGAACCAAAAATACTTTCCAGAGAAGTAGAAAAAGCCATATACAGTCAGAAGATGGAAAAAGCCCCAGGTCCAGACAAAGTGACAAACGAACTTCTTAAAGGCACCATGGAAGAACTACTGCCAATACTAACTTCAATATTCAATGATATACTTATAACTGGTCTAATACCTACACAGTGGAAAACATCAAACATTATTCTTATATTCAAGAAAGGACAAAAGGAAGATATAGGGAACTACAGACCTATAAGTTTGATGTCAAATATATACAAAGTATTTTCCAAAGTTATCCTGGAAAGAATAAGTAAAAAGTTAGACGAAAATCAACCACGGGAGCAAGCCGGCTTTAGACAAAAATACTCTACCCTGGACCACATACACACGGTGAAACAAATAGTAGAAAAATATAATGAGTATAATAAGAAACTATACATGGCATTCATCGATTACTCCAAAGCTTTCGACAGCATAAGACACATAGCTATATGGGATAGCCTTGAACAGCAGGGGATACCTTTAAACTACATCAATATTATAAAAAACATATACTTGAATTGCGAAGCGAGGATCCAACTAGAAACCTTGGGAAAAAAGTTCAAGATCGAGAGAGGAGTAAGACAGGGAGACCCTCTATCACCAAAATTGTTCTCGGCTGCTCTGGAAAGTATCTTCCGCAAACTAGATTGGGAAAAATATGGTATCAACGTACAAGGTGTAAAACTTAACCACCTAAGATTTGCAGACGATATAGTCCTATTCGAGGAAAACCCAATGCACCTAATTAGAATGATAGAATCACTAAACGAGGAAAGTGTGAAAGTCGGCCTATGCATGAACAAAGACAAAACAAAATTGCTTACAAACTCTGAACCAGTAACTATAAAAATTGACAACCAACCACTCGAATATGTGTCAGATTACATCTATTTAGGACAGATAATATCTCACAAAGATCAAACCACTAAAGAAATCGAGAGAAGAGTAGCAAATGGATGGAAGAAATACTGGTCTTTGAAAGAAGTCTTGAAATCTAAGGAGCTAAGTATGCAAATAAAAAGGAAAGTCTTCAACACGTGTATACTTCCAGTCATCACCTATGGATGTGAAACTTGGGCACTCACCAAACGCCACAGAGAAAAGTTGGAACGCTGCCAGAGAGCCATGGAGAGAAGTTTGACAGGAACAAGGAAACAGGACAGAGTGAGATGTAGCACAATAAGGGAGAAAACTAAAGTTGCCTATGTAGTTACCCGAATAGACCAACAAAAGTGGAGATGGACAGGACACATGATACGCGATCCACAAGAGAAATGGTGCAAAAATGTCACTGACTGGTATCCCAGAGATGGCAAGAGAAGTAGAGGACGTCAACACATGAGATGGGAAGATGACCTAAAACTCACTGCTGGACATCAATGGAGAAGAGTAGCGCGTGACAGGTCCCAATGGAAAATGTTAGAGGAGGCCTATGCCAAGAGGCAAACTGAGCTTCGGGATATACTATAACAAATAAGATCATGTCTAATACATACCTACCAGAAGTCCAGAATAAAAAGGCTTATTATTATTATATTATTATTATTTTGTTGTGCATTGAAGTACCCACCACTGTCCCGCCCCGGTATAGGCGACTTATGGTCGCCCCTTCGGAGCTCTCGCAAGAATCTAATTTTTTTTAATGAACGGCTCTACTATTTAATGAACGAATCTAGACCTTCAATGTCCCTACATACTTTGTTAGGTGGCGGAAATGTAGGATCGCCTGCAGTCTGAGCTGCTATGGTCAAAAATAAAAACTACAGGTGCAGCATGCAGGTAATTATGTTGTGCAGTGTGTGGTCTAGCGTTACTAGTCCACCAAACGCTCACAAGTAACTTTCGCTTGGGGCATGGTTTGGCTGGTTTGGTAGGGTTCAGCCATTGCGATGAGCGCTTCCGATTATCGTACAGGATCCACTTTTCATCACAGATAATGATTCGAGTTAAAATCTCTTCATTATTGTGCCGGTTGAGTAATGCAACCAGTGGCGGATACAGAGGGGGGGGCGCGGGGGGCGCCCTCCCCCCCCCCCCCCCCCCCCTTGGCCCCTCCCTAAATATAAGAAAATCTTTCTTCAATCATTCGCTCTACATGTCTAAACCATCTAAGGGTCCCTTTCTTAATCTTACTTATTACGCTTACATCAGCCTTCGCTCTACATGTCTAAACCATGTAAGCGTAATAAGTAAGATTAAGAAAGGGACCCTTAGATTTTTTTTATTTTTTATTTTTTTATTGTAATATAAAAAATATGAGTTACATATTATATACACATATATTTTACAAAATATTAAATTAAAGGTCTTTTCTGGTCATGTATACCTTATCAGAATCGTGGCTCCCTTATCAGGCACAAGAGCCCGTCTTTTCTGATAAGGTATACATGACCAGAAAAGACCTTTAATTTAATATTTTGTAAAATATATGTGTATATAATATGTAACTCATATTTTTTATATTACAATAAAAAAAAAATAAAAAAAAAATCTAAGGGTCCCTTTCTTAATCTTACTTATTACGCTTACATCAGCCTTGCATTCTTTTCATATATTTCTCACGCTGTCGTACATGACTTTACCACACATACGCCGCAGGGATCTCAATTCTATAGCATTTAGTTCTTCCTCTGCCAGTTTCATGCTTCACTGCCATACATCAGGACGGTACCAGCACTCCATTGTGGACTGCTAGCTTCGCTTCTTTCGAAAGTTTTTTGTGAAAGGTGTGATAGGTGTGATAGGTGGTTAGGACTCTCTGGGTTAGTGTGTCTAGGAGAGATGGACGGATGAACCTTTCCCTCCCACTGCGATGCGAGGCAATGGGTCGAGAGATTCCTGCTGGAGAGGTTAAATATTTTACCTGAACCAGTTCCTTCCAGCTCGCCACACAGTACGTGGGCAACCACATCCGTCGCTACCTTGAAAAACCACATCCCATGAACTCAGACATCCCTGCTAAGTCACCAAACTTAGCGATCCACTTGGGATGACTTATAGCAGAGGTGTTGTTTATCCAATAAATATTCCCCTGGCGGCGGTACCCACATTCGCCTCCGTAATTGAAACTTTTACTTCATTCACATTCACACGTCGTTTCATGTAAAGGTACCCTTAACATGGCCCGACTCAAGTATTTGATTCACTTGATCGTGGAATGCAGCTCTATGCTCCCTGTGGCCAGCCAAGTTTTAAATGTGCGGTCCGCCAATCTTTTATTTATTTATTAAAGTGAAAACAAACACATACATCTATATGTTTTAGACTACGAGAGAATGAGATAGTACCTATAGTCGGTCTCCTCTTTGTGCGGTGCTTCGTATTCTCCACACTGTTGTCTACTTTTCAGTTTTCTGAGGTATATCTTTAGCGCCCCCCCCTTGAGTTTTTTCTGTATCCGCCACTGAATGCAACGCAGCGGGCAACGCGCGTTTGTTGATTTGCTTCACTCAATTCGTGAGGTACAATACAGTAATGAGGTAAAAATATATTATTTCATAGTAAATATCATTTCGGGGGGGGCAATTGTGGGTGGATCAACTGTCGGATCATCATATTTGCCGCACATTTGCAGAGTGGAAGATAGTCTCAACCCTTTTTACTTTTTACATTAGCCCCCCACAGGAGGCCGTGAGATTTCCCTTGGGCCTACACCATCTTTGAAAATGTTGGGTGGAGTGTTTTTACGGAAAGGAAAGAGATACATTTTTGGGAAGGAAAAGGGTATGAGAAGTGGTTAGAAATTTAAAAATATTAGACCACCATTCAGGATTGAAACGTTGCTTGCTGTGGCCTTAGCCGTGTTTGGTGACTAGATCTGAATAGCCAGGCTGTCTGATCTGGAAGTAACGCACAGGCAACCAATTGAAAAAAAAAACCTTAAATTTTTTTAATTGGTTTTAAAAAAATGAACAATTCGTCAAATATTTGAAGTAAATTTTCGAGTTCTGTGATAGTTTTATTCAAGTATTGTGATATTTCATTTTTATGATGCAACTGGTTTATAATGTTATAAGAATAGAACTTGATTAGAACTTACAAAAAATGTGAAAATTATCTTAAAATATTTTATGAATTGTTCAAATTTTTTAAAACAACTCGTCCTTAGTCTTCGAACTCGATCAGTTCGAAAACGAAAGTTCAAATAAAAAAATTACATCTTCCACACAGTAAACAGTTTCCCGCTTGAATCCACCACTACTTTCCCGGACAACATGCATATATATTATTGTATCATAATATATTTAAACATAATATGAAATTTTTCTTACGTTTTTCTTACTTATCTTTTCGTTATTGTTTGAAATATTTCATCATTTGATTACTTACATAATAACTTATAAATTAGTATGATTTCCCTCACCAACCACAAGATCTTTGTCTCTTTATGGTACGAAACGGCTATTTTTATATTCATTGCAGCACTGTTTAACATGTAAAATAAACGTACACACTTATTGTAGAAATATACAAATAAATAAATAAAAAGTTTTAAAAATGTATTAATAAAAGTACCTACATAATCGTCTATTCAACCCTTATATTCTTATAAAGAAAATCAAAGACAAAAATATTTTTTTCTTTGTGATAATTAATAAAAAAAATAATTTTCGATTCATCAAAGTAGTATTTACTAAACGCAAAATACGCTTTAATCGTTTAAATACATGCTTTGGGATGAAAAAGACATAATTTCCATTGAAATATATTCCTTTTTGCCAAAACTCAAATAAAACTGATTTTATACCCCTGAGAACGGTGATTCTTCTGTGAACATAATTACACATGAGTTTCACGGTAAAGTCGACGCCTTACGACTTGACGCGAGGAATATATGCCGCGGAATTAGATTAGAAGGGGTGTTATGAAATTATTTACAGATTCGTCGAGGATTTTACGTTTCCAAATTCAAGAAACGACACGGGCGACGTTACGTGAATGTGCGAAACTAAAATCACCGAATTTGAAAATATCCAAAAGGCTGCTACGCTCTTAAGTATAAAACTGCCGTACTGGATTTTTTGGTAGAATATAAATAGAAGAATAATAATTCGTACTAACTATCTTTAAAAATGAACCACCGAAATGTATGTATGCGCATTAACCCAAACGACTGAACCAAATTGGATAAAAAAAAATTTGTTGGTTTTTTCGTATAAAACTACCGTTGAGTTCTGGCATTATGAAATTTTTATAAGAAATTACAATAAATCTAAATTAAACTTGACCACGTTAAATATCAGAAAACGATTAATATGAATGCATATTAAAAAAAAATACTTTTCATATTATAAAAATTCATGATTCTGAAAATTATTGGTGCTTGCTCCATAAAACGTAAAAGCATTTTTAACTTTTTATTTTTCTGTTTCTTGTTTATTTTCGTATTAACCTTCTACTACTAAATTAACCCTCAAAAGTTAGTATAAAGAGAATTATTCTATTAAAATTTAATAATAATGTAACAATTATTGTAAGCAATAATTTTATCAGCCTGAAACACTCATCTAAATTGCAAAAATCTTCTGAGAAAAGATACTTGCCGCCAACGGGACTTGAACCCGTGTCCCTCTGATTGCCGGTCAGGTGCTCTGACCACTGAGCTATGTCGGCTTATCTAATTCCCCCCAAATAATTCAATATATACCAGTGCTTCATTCAACAATTACTGTTTATTACATTTTTCCACCTGAAAACAACCAACTTCATTTTTTGTGAGAGAAACATTGTTAGTGCTAAATCTTTCGCTAGGTGGCGTCGAGACAAATTATGTCTACATTTTTTGAGGAAATACTTTAACTTGTCAAATATTAATTATTATTTTTTTAATTGATAAACTTTAAGACAAGATTTTTATGCATAGCACAAAGAGTAACAATTATTATAAGCAATAATTATCAGCCTGAAACACTCATCTACATTGAAAAAATTCTTCCAAGAATTTCAATGTATATAACAAACCTTGGTTGAAGTTCTCAGTATCAACAGACTCGGCTGGACGACATGCGGAATCCTTTGCCCTTTGCTACGGATTTGAGCAAATGGTTCAGGAGCCTACGAGGGTTCCTGATGTCCAGACCCACCGTTCCAATCTGTTAGATCTATTTTCAACTACTGTGCCACACGGTTAAAAGATTGAAGACACAGCGCCTTTAGGATCGTCCGACCACTGCCTGGTGACGACATCAATCCTTGTAAACTTCAGACCGCCAAGCGAGAGGCTGAAGAGAAAAGTGTGGCACTATAGGTCAGCAGATTGGTTCGGTCTGCGGGTACATAATGCTTTACAACACATCTAGAACATCCGAAGACAGAACAGCTTACAACAAAATGGCAAAGGAAACCAAGAGAATCATAAATAGGTCAAAATTCGAGCACGACCAGCAGATCAGCAGAAAGCTGGTTGTATTCCCGCATGGCAGCAGGCATTTTTGGTCGCTTGCGGGCTCAATAGGTCGCAATTTCTGCAAATCCAGTCTGCCACCTCTCACCAGACCTGACGGCTCACTAGCAAACACCGCCACCGAAAAGGCAAACTTATTAGGTAAAATGTTTGCAGCTAACTCAACCCTTGATGACCAAGGTGCTGACCCAACGTCGGTTCCTCACTGCGATTTTCGTATGAAAAAGCTGAGGATCCGGCATCGGGAAGAACTCTATGTTTTACGAGGGCTTGATGTTAATAAAGCTAGTGGGCCTGACGGAATACCTGCCCTGGTACAGCAGAGGTGCGCTGCAGTAATAGCTCCAATTTTGACGAAGCTTTTTAAAATGTCCCTGAAGACTGGCTCTGTGCCCTCTGGTTGGAAAAAAGCGGTTAACCATCCTATTCCAAAGAAGGGTGACCGCTCCAACCCAGCCAACTACTGCCCCATAGCGATCACATCAGTTCTGTCTAAGGTGATGGAACGTGTGATCAACGACAACTGCTCACATACCTCTAGACGAACAAAATTATTAACGACCGTCAATACGGATTCCGGCGGAACCACTCGTGCGGTGATCTTCTCGCGTATGTGACGCATGTTTGGGGGCGGTGCATACATACTGATTTTTTTTAGTTATTATAAAAAAATAAACAGAAAACATATTGTACTACAGTTTAGAAAGTTACAGCAAGTGAGTTGTAGAAGGATGGATAAATTTATAGAAAAAGCGTTTCAATATCTACATTATTCAACCATAATTTTACCTCTTTTACATATTTTATCATTTTATTTATCATTTGAGTTTGTAGTGGTAGAAGGTTAAATGTACGAGGACAAATGAAACTGCTATGTGTCTGCAACAATTTAGTATTGGTTTGTGGGGTGTAAAATATACTATTTGTTCTTTTGCTCGTTCAGTTTTCATTTATTTCGAAATTATTTTTGTTTATTTGATTACGTATTTGCCAAACGTAATCCATAAATAATGCTTAGAATGATCATCATTCAACCTCAAACAATCAACCATCAAAAATACTATTTTCGGTTATGTGTTTGTCTGTATTCTGCATTTGATGTGTATTTCTTTTGTTTATGATTTTCATAGCTTCACAAATCTTACAATTATAATATCAAGTGATTTTTTGCAGATCTGCGCTATAAATACAAATGTTATTCAAATAAAATCAGTGCCGGAGGGAAGTTAAAATGATAATTTGGTTGATTATTTTAACAGCAATTTGGTTAGCATGTATTTACTTCGAATATTTCCCATCCTGTAATTTCGCCTCTATTCCCATATTATACTCCATCATCACTCGATAGTAAGGCTACAAGATAAGATATGGGTCGAAATATGAAAGTATCTGTATAAACTGCGAACTGCGACTTTACATCGTCGTTGAATAAGTGTTTTTTGTAATCTGATGATCTGGCCTCTGTATCGTGACTGTTTGAACCTACCCTGACAGTTGTTCATATCTATTTATTTATTTATTTATTTACGGACTTACGTCCAATTTAAAACAAAGTATCACGAAGTATAGAAATGAACAATGTAAGGATTCGGATGGTATATGAAAGCAAAGACAAACAGTGAAGATAGAAGAAAAAATAAGTGTCAAGTCACGTCAAGACCTTGCAAAAATTAGGGTGAATATTACATATCTTCATTTGTTTAAAGAGCGACAGAAATCATTTAAACTAATACCAAAAAAATCAAGGTCTTGACGTGAGTTGACCAGTCTACACATTCTGGACAGTGGTGAGTTATAACCATAGTTAGTCGAGTGCTGATTGAGGAAAAGCAGGTCTTTATTTCTGAGTCTACGAGAAAGAAATCTAAAGAGTTAATAATTCAATTAAACTCAATACAATCGAGAAATATTCTCAGAAAACGAGGTCTTTTTAAGAACAATGTCAGAATTTACCCCGACTCAACCACGGCTTAACAAAAATTTCTAAAAGATCTAAGGGTTCAACTAGAGATACGGAAAGAAAATGGTGAAAATGTCACCATAAAATACATAAACTCCACTCCCAGAATTGTACCAAATCTGCCAAAAAACTAGCAAATTACAAAAATATCCATGCAATTCCCCCAACAATCGAACCAGAACTTTAAAAATGTATTACCAAAACGTCCGCGGACTGCGATCCAAACTCGATGACCTACGAGCAGCTCTACCTTCTCATCATCATGACATCATTATACTTACCGAAACCTGGCTAAACTCTGATATCCAGTCGACTGAACTCGGTCTTACTAATTTCAAAATATTTTGTTGCGACAGAAACGTGAGATCAAGTTCCAAGTCAAGAGGTGGAGGAGTTTAAATTGCGATAAAACAGAAGTTGTCATCATGAAAATTAACAACGAAACACAATAACATTGAACATCTCTTTGTGCAAGTAACGACTCCTTTCGAGAAAATTATATTTGGATATCTACCACCACTTTCTGACCCTCAAACATACAGAAACCACTGTGAAGACATCGAAACAATTTCCTCAAAATATTCTCATTCGAAAATGGTTATCCTTGGAGATCATAACTTACCAAACCTAACATGGAAAGCAAACAACTGTGGTCTCATCACAAACGAAAGTGAAAACAATCGTGCACGTGAAGTTTTGGACATGGTAAACTTTCTAAACTTTCACCAATATAATTTTATATATAATAATAACAATCGCTTATTAGACTTAGCTTTATCAAACTAAATATCTGTAGAACTCTCAAATGATCCACTCCTACCAATAGATAATCACCATCCTCCCCTATACATTAAATTAATTATTAAATGTGATAATGAAAGAATACCTGTACAAAGAGTCCTAAACTTTAAACGAGCCGACTTCAACTCAATTAACAGCCATCTCTCAAATGCAGACTGGTCTTTTTTATCCGATGAAAACATTGATGAATCTTTAGACCAACTTTATTTAAACTTTTCTAATACTATTGAATCCTATGTACCTTTGTATACACCGAGAAGCTATATCTACCCGGTTTGGTTCTCATCAGAGCTTACTGCCTCTCTTCAGCAAAAAAAGAGTCAACACAAAAAATTCAAACACAGCAAATCCATAAGGTATTATATAATCTTTAGCGAAACCAGGAAAAATGTAAAGATCTTTTAAAAAAATGTTACAAAAAGTATGTAATTTCTATCGAGGACACTGCCTTTAAATCCAAAAATCTTTGGAAATTTCTTAAAAAATTGAACAGAACCAGTGCACCAATACACCGATCACCAATACACAGGACATTGTTAACCTTTTTTCGGATTTCTTCAAAAATGTATATGATGAAGAAACCCCAGATGACAAAATACCTGAATACAAATTTAGCAAGACTACACACTTAACAAATTGCCATATCACACAAAAACGCTGTGAACAGAAATTACTTTCCTTAGGCACTGACAAATCCGCTGGCCCAGACAACATTCCACCAATATTCCTAAAAAATGCTCTAATACATTATCTAAACCACTCACATTATTATTCAACCGTCTCTTGACCCTTGGATACTTTCCAGACTGCTGGAAATCTAGCTTCATTACACCTGTCTACAAAAAATGAGACGACACTTATATAGCCAATTATCGACCCATTTGTATACAGTCAGTACTACCTAAGCTTTTTGAATCACCGGTCATTGATGAAATCTATCCTAAATTAATAAAATTAATTGACCAAAAACAGCACGGTTTTATCAAAGGTAGATCTACCGCAACTAACTTAACAATATTTCAAAACTTCATAATACAATCTTTTGCAGAAAATAAACAAGTCGACTGCATATATACAGACTTTTCGAAGGCATTTGACAAAGTATCCCATAAACTACTAATTCAAAAACTATTTGCTCTAGGAATAAGGGATAACATGCTAAAATGGTTTACTAGCTATTTATTAAATCTTTCTGGGCTACTAGTGGCCTACCGCAAGTTATTAAATCTTTCTGGGCTTTCTTAAACCGGGCCAAGTAGCCTTGGCCCGGTTTTGTTTCTCATTTTCATCAATGATATAACCAATTGCTTCAACGATGTCGAGGTATTGCTCTTTGCTGATGACATCAAGCTATACAAGAAAATAACTGATATAAATCATTACCATTTACTTCAGTCAAATATTAGTAAGTTTAAAGATTGGTGCGTTCAATATAATTTATTCTTAAATGTAGAAAAGAGCAAAACCTTGACTTTCTTCAGAAATAAAAATCCTGTTTTATTCGAATATTCCATCAATAACACAGCTTTAGAAAGAGTCACGGAAATGAGAGATCTTGGAATTATTTTGGATAAAAAACTAAGTTTTGCCAATCATATCCACCAAATTGTAAACAAAGGTATGAAAACACTAGGCTTCGTATTAAGAACAACCAAAAACTTTAATTCCATACAGGCCATTAAATTATTATATGTATCTCTAGTTAGAAGCCTAATTGAATATATCTCGGTAGTTTGGTCTCCATCTTACAAAATTCACATTAATAACATTGAGTGAATACAAAAAAAAATTCTGCGTTTTATAAATTTTAAATTAAATATCCCACTAGAAGACTAAAAATATAATTTATTATTAAATATTCTAAAAATACACACACTAGAAGACAGATATAAAATAAATGACTTATCATTTTTATTCAAAATACTTTACTCTAAATTTGACTACTGCAACTCATAAACTTACGAATACCGACAGTAACTACACGATAAAATACACTATTCTACTGTAGCATTCATAAGCGGAACTACATTGCCCACTCTCCGATACCACGATTTCACACTATGGAAAATCAGTACTTAGGTGATATTGACATATTTAACATAAACTTTGCGAATTTTGTTGATCTTGTAAAAAACTTATTCCAAAACTATTCCTAAACATATCTGTATTTTTGTAAACCTATGAAATTTCTGTATTTTTATGACTTGCGTGCTTTTTTATCGAATTTTATTTTTATTATTTCCATATCTATTTTATTCCTAAACATATCTGTTTTTCTATGTAAACCTATGAAATCGCTGTATTTTAGTATTTTTATGACTTGTGTGCTTTTTTATCTAATTTTATTATTTCTGTATCTGTTTAAAAATCATCTGTCATGAATTATTTGTAATACCAAATATGTAAAAGCCCTTTGGGCGTTAAATAAATAAATAGACATAACTATACTAATAATGCTAACCCAATGGCATCCTTGTGATATGGCTCATAGACGAGGTGAGGGAACAACTTAAATCTATTTTCTATGTAAACCTATGAAATCGCTGTATTTTAGTATTTTTATGACTTGTGTGCTTTTTTATCTAATTTTATTATTTCTGTATCTGTTTAAAAATCATCTGTCATGAATTATTTGTGCTACCAAACATGTAAAAGCCCTTTGGGCGTTAAATAAATAAATAGACATAACTATACTAATAAAACTAACCCAATGGCATTCTTTTGATATGGCTCATAGACGAGGTGAGGGAACAACTTAAAGGGTTACGGATTTGTTTTTAAATGCGTGCCGTTTTGTTTAATTCCAACCAAAAATTTCAACTTCTTGGAGCCAGTATGACTATGGAATCCCTATTTGGGGTACTTGTGAGGGGCTTAAATGAGGGAGGTAAAAGCGAGGAGGAAGACAAAGGTTGGGAAAAGAAAAATAATATATTCACTTGATTTGACAATAATTTGAAGTGGCAATTAGGATACAAGTGATGATACTCCCGGCGCAGACTAAACTCACTGAAAATGAATCAGTATTGTGAATGGATACTGTCCATGGTGACTTTTTTGTACCAGTTTCAGATCCTCCAAAAGTTCTCGAATTTCGCTTTGTTTCCGCAGCCTGTAAAGATAAGCTAAGGATTTTGATTGATTATACAAAGAAGAAGCCTTGGAGTCTCATGCGTAGGCAATGGATGTGAAGAAAAATTGGTAATTTAGTTACGTATTTGAAAACTGCTCTAGTAAATTAAACCATTAAGCATCAATGGGTTTTTTCCCCTTGGAAGACGCCACATTCATTGTACGTTCATGACGCAGAAATGGAACCTCAGTGATTCTGAATTATGGTAATTTGAACACATACAAACTCCAAACTGCAGAGAATGCCATCAAAGAATGCCCACTCCATCAGTTTCCCGGATCATCTATGCTGAATCTCTGTTTGCTCCGAATCCTATTATGAGCTTCACCAACAAAGAAGAAGTTACTGTTATGACAATAAGAATTGGATTGACACACTTCTACCAGCTCCTCGTGGGCATCAGGATGCTTCATGCGGGTAGCCTTCTAGATACACGAACGTTACTTTCGCTTCTTTAGGTCAAGACTCGCTCATTAGAATAATTTTAAAACTAAAATTTGTAGATTTGAGTAGACGTTCAATTTCTTCGAGTTTACCGTTTAGATTTCTTACGTCTAGGTTCATAAATGAGAGCGAAGTTTGTCCTCTTGATGTACATGGATGGGATGTTCTTATTCTAAGATGCTTCTTAGTTTTTATCATCTACCTGATTATGTGTTTCACCAACCGGACATGTTTCAGACTAGTTAAGACAATTAATAAATTGTTTTTGTGTTTATTTTATTTTATTTTTACATTTAATTTATTTAAAACCATCTAATTTATTTTATTTTAAATTTAAATTAAATTAAATTTGATAACGTTTTTAACAAGTTCTGCAAGTAGTTTAGTATGTATTTTTGTTGCATCTGCTTCGGTTTACAAGACCATTTTCATGCTGTGGTTGAACTACTTTGGGACGACGTATTTATAGGACTCTAAAGGTCAATTTTTGAAGGTGTCTAAATTGGTTTATTACCGGTTAAACCAATTTGCTAGTTCAACCACAGTTTGAAAATGGTCATGTTAACCGAAACATTTGTAACAAAATACATACCAATTCACTGTTACGCAGATGACAGTACAGTCCATGATAGCTTTTTGTTTGACAAGCCCCCAAAGGGCTCACAAACTCCAACGGCTCGGAAGGCTTCGAAGCAAAGAATGGACGGTTACCTCTAGAGTGTTTTATCTTGGGGTAAAAATAATCTCTTGAATTTAATGTTTCAATCTTGTCTGATTACGTCTAAAATGGATCGAAATGAATATCTAGTATCTTTCAACGGAAGCAATCTTCCGAACAGGCCCTCCATTGATATGCTTGGTGTAACCCTAAGTGACCAGCTCAGGTATGGGGGCTCCATCGAAGCCAGAGTAAAGTTAGCCTCCCAAAAACTGGGCGTACTGTACAGGGCCCGCAGATACTGTAATAGTACACAACTGCTAACCCTGTACAAATCACAAGTGCGCCCCACGGTTGAATTTGGCAGCCACCTCTGGTCAGAAACGGGCGGTCCGTTTAATAGATTCTCCCATCTTAACAGATGGATTGCAATCTTTAGAGCACAGGCGTCGTGTGGGAATGCTATCCTTGTTCTACCGGTATTAAAATGGAAGATGCTCCGAAGAACTAGCAACATTGATCCCTTCGGCACCGGTACATAGTCGGGAAACATGCCAAATGCGTGCCCAACATTTGTACACGGTTGACATCTGTCACATGAGAACAGGTCGTTCTTGTGTTCACCAGTTCGGCTGTGGAATGATTTGCCGACCTCTGTGTTTCCTCCTTCCTACAACATAGGTCTCTTCAAGACCAATGTTCATTCCTTCCTCTCCTCAAAAGGACCCTCCACACAGCATCCCGGATGACCGGGGCCTCCTGTGTGGAGTTAATGTAAAATACTTGAAGAACTCGATAATTATATTATCAAATTTAATTAAATAAAATAAAAAATAAATAAATTGAATTATGACAGTAATTAAGATATCAAATATTAAAATTAATTATTACTCGTATCTAAGGTCTAAACATTTATTATTTTTTTATCTCAAAATTCAAATAAAATCTCGCGACTGAAGTTTTACTTCAAAAAAATCGATATTTTAAATTTTTTTAATGAACTTTTTGTACAAAATAATTTACACATTTTCAACGCTCGAAATAAATAACTTCCATAAATATTGTTTAAGAGCGTTTAACCAGCCAGCGGACGAAAATCTACATTTCGCCGAAAGTTGTTCTAACGATCGTGCAGGGCGGTTACAACGAGAAAGATTAATTATTCTCCGTACCAGCTTTTTAAAATTATAACTCAATATCGAATTTATTTCAATTCAATCTGCCAACGACCTATGGAATAACCTTATTATACTAAAAATTGAATAAAATTCTCAAAATTTATTACATGCGAATGCTAGATAAAATAACAATCTTTCGAAATCCATTTATAATTTTTTTGTGGAAAAGAGTCAATACGTCTAAAATCTGATTTGAAAATGACATATTTCTGGTTTTCTCTGGTAATGCCCTCTTAAGTTAGTTAGTACCATTATGGAACATTGGGCTGTGATTGACAATGCACAGGTCTAGAGAGAGAGTAAGTATTGGAAAAGGTAAGTCATTTGAAATATGTGAAAAAAACATTTTCGCATCCATTTGTCGATTTATTTGACTAGCTCAACAAGTCACGTCATTATACTTCGTACAAATAATAAAAACACTGAATTGGATAGTGATTCTTTACCGCCCAGCATAATTAGCAATGGCGGATTCTATCCATTGGACTTGGCTCGGGATAGACAAGTAATATGAAGTCAAGCCTGTAAAGCAACCAACAGGTAAAGTAGCGATACCAATCCACACTCCATCCACCACGAGGGGGGCACCTCCATCGTAATCACAGGTGTTCAATTCACCCAAGCCTCCTGCGCAAAACAGTATCAACCTGTCAACGAAACTGTTTGATATGTAGTCTGTGCATTCCTTCACTGTCCAAATATAGGTGTTCAAGCTTCTCACGCTGTTTGAGATTTGATAAGATTCCTGCAAGAATAAAACTGGTTTTTTTAATGGAGATCATTGAACAGTCTTGATGCTGGTGACTCCAACCAGAGTCAATCGTCTGTATGGACTGTGGGACGCTTTCTCCAGAAGGAACCACCAAAAATCAGTTACGGCTCTGTTTATTTTCAAATGTGGTTCCACTGACCCCGTCCAAAAACATGTTCTTTATTTATTTCCAGGAAGAGATAAATATTCAAATTCATTTAATTTATATTAATTAAAAAAAATTTGCATCCAAATGCAGTTCTAATATATTCCCAAATTTTAGGCTGGATAGGTTATTAATGCTGCGGTTGAAATCTAAGAAGAAAGGTGAAATTGAAAGAACAACTGGATGGGCCACCTTTAGAAAAATCTAAAAAGGACAATTTTAAAGACTACAAAAACAATAAGTAAAATGGCCATTACCATTCCAAGATCAACAAAAAAACCATACTACTTCGTTTGCAGAAAAAAGAAGTCAATTAAAACCAAGAGAGCCAGCTTTTGAGTGTTGTGTTATCCTATATCTAATTTTATCCTATATCCTATATCTAATTTCAAAATATTTAAGTACTTAGCATTTCACATTTCATCATTTTTCTTAACTTCAATGTGTAGGCTCTTTTACCATAAAGTTAACGTCTATGCCACCTTTCTGCTAAATATTTCTATGCATTTTTTCTATGTCTCATTTATCTGTGGTCGTTCTGTCAGCTTTCACTTTTTGTTTATTAAATTCTCAATTTCATTTCTCGCAACTCATTCTCTTTCTTCGAGTTAAAACGACGGAACGTAGAACTAGAATCAAATCATTGTAAAATTGCTATTCATATGAATAATAAATGTTTTTTACAACAATATTCATTACAAAAACACAAGTTTTGTTACTTTAAAGGATACTTCTCAAATCACCATAACCTCTCTCTCGGTACGAATCCCTTGGCGTAGAAACAAAGGAAGTCAACAAAAGCCTGCTCACCTTAAACGTGACGGCAGACTGTCTGGAGACCATACTCTGGATTTCTACAGAGCAAAGTATCCAATATGCATAAAATATTATTATTAAGCATATTAAAATGGGCTGATGACCTAACGAGAACTATTTGCTTTAGATGGTGAGAATCGTCAAAAATTGACAAAACTGGAGTATTTTAGAGGCCTAAAACTAAAATTTTGGGACCAAAAGTCAGGAAGAATTGTGTTGAGGGAATTAAATGCGCACGAAGTTAATCTTTCCAGGGAAATGTGTTTGAAGTGCAAGAATATGAGAGGAAAAATATACAATTACATAATATTATGAACTAACTAACTAACTAACCATCACGCCGTTTCCCCGCAGGGGCAGGCAGAGAGGACGGACCGCCAAACAACTCGGTCTTGGCACACACTCTTTGCCTCACTCACATTCAAACATCGTCTCATACATACTCTTCTATTATTCTGACTTTTGACATGGCCCGTCTCAAGTATCTGATTCACTTGATCGTGCCATGTCTTCCTCGGGCGTCCCCGACTTCTTCTACCATTCACATTTGCATCATATATTATTTTTACACTACTTTCTTCGCTCATTCGCTCTACGTGCCCAAACCATCTGAGGGTCCCTTTCTTAATTTTGCTCAATATTATGAAGATTCTTCAAATTTATTTACTACCTAACCATCATGCCGTTTCGCCATACTACTTACTTCATTCAAATTCATGCATCATCTTACACGTACAATGTACATACTAATCTCTTACTATGAATCTTGACATGGCCCGAGTCAAGTTTTTGATTCACTTAGTCACTTAGTGTGCCATATCTTCCCCGGACATCTCCGACTTTTTCTAACATTAACTTTCATGTCATATATTTTTCTTGCACTTATTTTCCATACATCTGCTCAACAAATCGTAACCGTCAAAGTATTCCTTTTTTTACATGAATACCGCACAAGAGTCCCCAACTGCTCCCGTCTGGAGCTAGTGGGACTATGACATCCCCAATTGGGGTATTTTGTGAGGCTGAAGGTAGTGGGGAGGGGAAGGAGATAGGGAAGAGGAAGGTGAGGAAGTACCTGGCTATTCAGATCTGGTCACCAAACACGGCTAAAGCCATTTCAAGCAACGTTTCAATTCTGAATGGTGGTCTTACACCAGGGCGATACTGGGAGTATCTTCCACTCTGGAACGTGCAGCAAATATACCATATTATTTTAAATGAATAAATTGTGAAATAACACAAATTAATCAAATAAAATTTAGTTGCCACGCCGGGATTCGATCCCGCGACCTTCGGAGTGCCAGTCAAGAGTCTTACCACTGGACTACGCCGGCCGTCTTAATATACTTTTCACATTATTTTGAACTGGGTCAAAAATGGTTTTATCATACATTCTCCCCAGGAATTTCATTTCGACAGAATTCAGTTTATTCCCTTACTTTCGTACTTCCCCTCCAGTTCCATGCCTCACTGCCATGCACCAAAAACACGAAACAGAACAAGAAAAAGAAAATAAAAAAGTTAACGGTTGCAAGTGGGGTTCGAAGCTAGAACCTCTGTCTTACCGGGAGGACACTGTTACCACTAGCTACCATCTAAACGAAAAATGAAACAGAATAACACACAGAAAATAAAAGTGGTTGGAGTATTGATCCGGTAAGAGGGAGGTTCTGGGTTCGATCCCTAGCTGCGACCGTCACCTTATTTTTATTTTCTGTGTCGTGTTATGTTTCTCGATTTGATTAGATTTGTTCAAATTATACTCTTCTTCAATGTTTAAATAAAACATTGATTTGAAAAACCTTCAAAAGTTATAAAAATAAATTGAATAATAAATAAACACACTTACGTCAAAATATCCCCATCCCGATACGCTGCCGTCTCCTCCATAAGGGAATACCGAATCGCTGAAGGGTAACGCCACTGGGTAAGCAGAGGTACTTAGTGTGATTTTTTTCTCCAACACCAGCAGCAAAATAAATCTAATAGACTCGTCAGCATTGAAGATGTAATCCACCACCTCAATCACTTGACCACCGCTGTTGTGAGCTGCGGAACCGACCCTCACGTAATGATGATGTTGATATCTGAAAATATAAATCATTGATTATATTTAGGTAAAAGCGACACATCATTATAAAAAATTAAAACTAATAAATCTAAACGACATTATGAAAAAGAACAAGCCACAGAAAAATCAAAACCTAATAATTTAATAGAAGAAATATTTAATAACTTTCAAGTCTTCAATGTACAGAAACTTTATTCAAAAAATATTTTATTTAAACTGAAAAAAAACATATATGTATACTCCACTGAAAAACATATATGTATACAACCAGGGCAGTAAGCAATAACATCCTGGTTACTTCCAGTTTGAACACATCTTTTGTACAGAGAAATAATAAATTCCATGCGATGAAATTATACAATGCTCTACCAGATCAAATAAAAAATATAAAGGAAATGAATATATTTAAAATAAAAGTAAAAACATGGCTGAGAGATCAAAGTGATAATAAAAATACAAACATCATGAAGACGATATAAAGACAATCCATAACCAAATACAAATATTTTAAAAAACTACAGGCCACCTCAGAACAGGAAATCCTAGTGAGGAGGTCTGTGAAAAAAAAAAGAATCTATACTTACACTATACATTATACACACAAGTACAAACATACATGTACAAACATACATATACATTATACATACATGTACAAACCTTGCTATTGAAACTAATAATAAATAAATAAATAAAATAAAAATAATATTATTTGAAAGTTATTATAAAAAAGAGAGTTATTCTAACAATAATAATAAGATTGTTTATTTCAGCCGAACAGAGCTGCATATAAAGTATACATCTATAAAATTACAGTAAATAATTCCATAAAATAGAATATACAAGATAAAACATGAAATAAAATATGCACATTTCAGAACACCTTCGTAACCTTTACTGGCTCAAGTGCTCTGAAAGAATGCAGTACAAATTGTGCTGGATGGTGTTTAAATCAATCAATGAAATGGTCTCATCTTACATCTCTGAACTATGCATCCCGGAAAATACTGGTCCGAGGCAGTCAACCCTTAGATCAGCAACATCACCGGCAGACTAATGGAACCTCAACGAAAGCCAAATACTAAGTTTGGAGATCGCACTTTTGGAGGTTCTGGGCTTCAGGGCTTGGAATAAACTCCCTCCGGAACTAAGATACATACAAAGCCCAATAATTTAGTTCCAAACTAAAAACCTACCTTTTTGGGCTCTCGTACCCTTAAATTAAATAAAAAAATTCAATTTTCGTTATTTGTTTTTGGGGTGTTATGCCGTGTTACGCTACCTTCTTCTTTAGCCAACGTTTCGGACATCGTTGCAGTGTCCATCATCAGGGCAGATCCGGCAGATCCGGTAGTGGTGAAGTGTTATAAAGATTGAATATTCATTTAGACTTTTAGAAAAATGTAAAAAATAGATGTCTCATATAAATAGAGTCGCATTTATTTATCCGAAACACACTCCAAGTTTCAAACCATATTTTTGAATATTTGATGGCATTTAAAAATGTAGCTGCTAAAAATATGGGAAAAAATTAGTCGAAGATAATATTGTTAATTCTAATTTTTAAATATGAGATTTATGTAAATGATTTAAAAATAAGAGGTCTCGGTGGCCTAATTGGTTAGGGCGCTTATCCTGGTAAGACGAGAGATTCTGGCAGTCCCGGTTGCGACCGTTAGCCTTTAATTCCTTTTCCTTTTTTTATATTTGCGTTTAGGTTTATTAGTATTATTTTCTTCTTCAAAGATAAATAAAATGGGAATAACCTTCGAAAGTTATTACAAAAAAAGATAGTAATAAATAATTGAAAAGCAATATTCTTACACTCCGAAACTTACTAAACTTTGGCAAGGGACGTTGAAGAGATTGCGGTAGTGTTTGACCTTTCCACTCAGTTTTGCAGCACCTCAAAACTACAAATCACCTTAAAATAACATTGACATTTTGGATATTTGCTTCGATTTAGTTTCTGCATACTTTTTCTTCCAAATCATTTGAACCGAATATGGAAAGTCATGAAAAATACGAATATACACAAAAAATATTTTTAAACGATCATGACTGATTTATTATTATTTATTATTCACTGACCTAGAAATTCTTGACACAAAATTCTGCGCAAATTAAGCATATTTAATCGAATGTTGTTTAATCAAGTTGTTAGTTCTTTGGTAATCTGCAGTCGTGCTTGGAAACGTTAAAAAGTTACCGACTTTATCGATGAAACCTTTATCGATGTGGTTGTACTATTCACATTTAGAGGTGTTTGTTCCTTATGGGATTTGCCTTCCTTTCCTTAATAAAACCCTCCCTGAAGGGAGTTGTTTTCTCAGGATGTCCTGTATAGAGTTTTCTTCTTTTTGCACTCTACTATGGAATCTTAAAGACGGTGTAGGTACTTCTGTGTGTAGATCCTATTGACAGTCGGGTGAGCGATGATGACGACACTATTGTACGCTCGGTTTCATTGGTTGGTGATGGTTCACGATTCGTTTTGTTTCTATTATGTTAAAGAAAAAAATTATGGATACTCACAGGGTAGGGCAATAATAGGATGTGGCAACGATGTTTTGGGTGACGATGGTACCACCACAAATCAGAGTGTCAGATTCAGTGGCGTTGAGATCATGAACGGAAGCTGTCCATGGAGCCTCCTTGATGTCTATGGGACGTCCTCCATATACCTTCGTATCTTTGGTTTGTATCCCCACTGCAAAGATAAATCGTAAAAGTACTTAGTTACATAAAGTTATAAATACACATTTTAAGCACACAAACCGTCCCAACTTCCCAAAAAAGAAGGTTTTTCGGGGGAACGTAAACATTGGAAAAATTTAGACCAATTATGAAAAGCGGTCCATCAATTTATTTACTAATTTTAAATCTTGTCGTTAAATTTCTCTCCTCTTTTATCATTGGAATATTATTACTGATATTTATTTCTGATGAGGTATTGAATTTATATAAAAAGGATATTTATTTAGAAAGGGACAACCAAGAAATATGTGGTCTAAAGTTTCCACACCTAGACCACAGATAAATGTTCAATCTAGGGAATCAAGGACTGAATTTTTAAAAGGTGAGAAAGAACGGAACAATATCTGATTCTCATTCGAAAAAGCGAATAAATTTATTTTTTGGAAAAATGGGGGAATTATTGAAACCACAGTTTTGATGGGATAATCCTTTGTATTGAGGCGTAGCATGCTCCCTTGGATTGACTAGCAATATTCCAATAATCTGCCCAAACATTGCAGGATCGCGAGGAGCTATAATTACAAATGCAAAAATTTACACCGCCAAAATAACAGGTCCAAAGAAATCATATAAGACTAGCGCAGACTCGTAAAAAAACGCAGGGTATTATAATTACAATTTTGAAAACAATAAAAATAACTCTTTGTGTGAAAGATATATTACTTTACAGGTAGATACATACTAATGGCTTGAAATATTCTCAACGAAATCAGTAGTTACAATTTTGAAAGTAACGCTTAAATTCATAGTTGAGTTCGTAGAACTTAAATAATTTCACTTAACTTAACTTGAATATAAAATTTATCTTGAATATTTCATATTTTAGACAAGGAAATTAATTAAAGTATAATACTTATGAATAAGAAAAATATTATACTTTAACAAATAAAATGTAAAAATTAAATTAAAATAAGAAACTACACGTCATGATGTGCGAAATTAAATTTTAAATACAAAGAGGAGACCGATTATTCTATCTCTTTCCGTAGCAGGCTAAATCCTATAGACGTACGTGTTTGTCTCATTTTAGTGTCGTTTTTCATTTCATCGAGTTTCAAATCACATCGGTACTAAAAAAGGGATCACTTCAAAAATAACCGAAGAACTTTTTTTTAATTGAGTGGGTCGGTGCACGCAATCTTATTTAGCACAAATAATTTCCATCATTATAATTTCAACCTGACACCGGAAAAGTTATGTAAGTAACATAATTAATTTCTCGAAAATTGATCACTATTTTTGTTCTCATTAACAGTTGCCATTTATCACATAACGCCCATGTTTTTCTTTAAACGCTTAACATATTAACAGGTCTGTACATAATTTAACTAGCTAAATATATTTTTTCCGACCATCATGACGTACCCTTTGTTTAGAATATTATGATAACAATTTTATTATTACCGGATAACGAAAGCAAAAACAACACAGTTGTGGTAAAGAACATCATTTTTGATGAAGTTCTGAGGACGTTTGCTCTGTACCCAATAATCACTTCTCAAAAGTCTATTATTTATCTCAAAATTAAAGTCAGATTAGATAAAAATTATTTATAAATATCTATCAAATTTAAAAATAATGTATTATGTAAGATTAGTGAACGTAGATAATATCAAAACGTTGATTAAAATTTTCTTTACGTAATATTATTAGTAAGAGTAAGAGCCCATTCACATTTCTGCATAAAAAACGGAATTCCGTTTAAAAATTGGAGGCTGTAGTGGCTGCAGAGATTACACGGAGCTGTTCGACGCGATAAAAAAACGGATCCGGCAGCACGTCCGTTTAAAAATCGGATGCCTTAGTGGCCGTAGATGTATAGTTTAGAGATTACATGAAGCAGTTCACACATGTACGACATGATTAGATAACGAATCCAAGACGTTTTGTCGGAAGGAGAGCAAACGCAGCGCGTCCGTTTGAAAATCGTGTCAGAACTCGCTCGCTTATAGGTTCGTTTGTATGAAGCTGTTCACACTTGCCGTCTTGTCCTTCCGGTGTGGGCCCCACTACACCCAGCCCCTCAACCCATCCGTTCCCAGTCGCAAGGAAGCATGCACGCAGCGTCTCTTTGATGATCCGATTTTTCGTCGTTCCGTTTTTTAAATGGAAGAGTGAACAGAGCGACCGATTTTTTGACGTTCGGTTTTTATCGCCCGTTTTTTTTAACAGAAAGGGGTATGGGCTCTCAGACGTAATCATAGACTCAACTCCTAAATACGACCGAATCTTTTTTTGATTTTTGTGTTTCAAATTTTCGATTAGAAGTCGCTAATGTCTTCAATGATTAAACATAGTTTTTCATTTGATATCTATGGACAATGGACATATCTAATAACTAAGCAATCTAACTATGATAGTCGACACTCGTCTAAGGCACGCATTTTGCTCGTAGGTGCAATTTTTGCAATTGGTGATTTTCGGTAAATGTGTTTAAATTGTTTATTACTTTAATTTTAAAGTTTTGGTTCGAACGTGTTACAGGTGAAATAAAATGCTTATAGGCAGTTTTGAAAAGCCGACAAATTTTGCCCTTTCATCTGGTAGAGGACAAAACCCAATCCAGGGAAGGTCAGAGAGAGCAGAAGGCTTTTATTTACCTTTAATTTCACACATTATTTCAGTATCCTTTCTCCATATATTTTTTATTCTCTGACCAAACGCATTATTTTTAGTATATTATTTATATTGGATTTACCGGTAAAATTATTTTTAAAGTACATGATTATTATTTTTTCTTTTATCCACGTAGTAATTAAGTAATCGTAACCGAGTAGGTATTACTTAATTACTATACACGGTGTCCGGAAAGTTTTGATACATTTTGATTTTATTTTGTGGTACATACAACCTTCTTTAATTTGTTATCAAGTAAAATCGAGTTCGAAGTTGTTATTTTATAAGTCAAATTTAAAAAAAAACTTCACTATGAACTTAATATGAGCTTTTTAGACCTGACTCCATTGTTTTAACCCTTTAAAAAATTGGAAAAAATCGAATTGCTCAGATCGAAAAAAGTTAGTTAGCTGAAAAAGTTAATCAGATCCGTGAAAAATCACGGATAATCTGAATTCTTCAAAAATTTGTTCCAATTTTGAAAACGGATTTAATTAAAATAATTTTCTTTTTAAAATATATATCATATTATGGGTAAGTACTTTAAGGATTGTCAACAAACTATCCCAATTTAAAACAATTGCAACTTTGGCAATTTGTGAGTTATTGGAAACATTGTGGAGTGTTAATTGATTTTTTATTTTTATACAAAATTATAAAATCTTTAATTGACAGCCCTAATTTGTTGGAACTAATTTGCATTAGCATACCCGCTAGACAAACTCGTAGTAAAGATACTTTTAAATGCAACAATAAACTCAACACTAATTACTCTATATACTCACCAAGACCAAGAATCCATAACCTTGCGAATAAATACTGCGAATCTATAGATATATTTAGTATTGACAGTTTTGAATGTTTCAAAAATCAACTAATCTCGATTCTATCTGCTAATAATTAAATTTTATTATTTTTTTTTGTTTTTCTCATAAAATATTTTCTCATCTAAACCTCACCAATAAAATGTATACTTATTTTATAATATTTTTGCAGTTCTATTTACACTTTGTTCTATGTCAGGTCTTATTATTATTGTTAATAATATGTATAAATATTTAAAGCTGAATTGTTTTAGTTTTTTGTAAGTACAACTTGTACTATTTCATTTCATTTCTTTTTTATGTTGTAATATTCTTTACCTAACGAGTCGATTGCATTCATATTTATTCTGTTTTATTGTTTATGTAATACATGTAATTAATATTGTTAATTATATATTTGATTCTTTTCTTGTAAAAGCCCACTAGGGCGTTAATAAAATATAAAATAAAATTTCTACCAATTTTCTATTTTTTTATATAATTTTACTTAAATATGTTTACCTACACTTACTAGACTTCATTTCAATATAACTATCTTCCATTGGTCACCATGATACAGGCAACTGCCTAGTATGGTGACCTAATGTATCTTCTCTAATGTAATTGTGAATGTATTAATGTAATTGTAAACTTAACTAATGTAATTGTAAATGTATTAATCATGTAACATGTACTTATAAACAAATAAATAAATAAAAATTAAATAATATCATACTTAAATTCAAACCAAATCCCAATTCTTGTACAGCAGTTACATTACCGAAAATAATATTTTTAACTTGTGCGGACTCGAAAAATCACGGGATATTATAATTTCAATGAAGAAAATGACAACGAAAATAGTTTTCTATTAAAAATACTGTGTTAATACGTAAGTACCTACTTTATTGCTTGTCTGAAATTCTCATAAAATCAGTTCCAATTTTGAACATGACACTCAAATTCAAAGTAAGTCATGTTATCTGTAAATCTGAGTAGATAGGACACACACAAAACTGAAATTAGTATTTTTGATTATTTCAAAATTTAACTCATGTCAATTCCTTTAATCTAAGACTCAAAGGTTATATCAGGCAAAAGATTATATTTTTTAAGATAGTAGATTTTATTTTTAAAGTTTTAAGATAAATTTCTTAGAAAAAGATTAACAAAACCTAGTGCGTCACTGCTTCCAAACAGGTAGCCTTTATTGTATTTTTCTACCGGTAAGAAGTAACCCAGATATGTTATACCTGGACGGGAGGTAGTGTGTTTAAATAGTATACCTACATAGTACAGGTGCAATACATGTAGAAGGGTCTTCGGTTTTCTTCGCGAAACTTCGGCAATCTTCGGAGCCCCATGTAATTAGCGGAAAGGTGGGTATTAGGGTATTTCTAGATAATGGATTGAAATGATCAGTTTAAGGATTGAGTGGAAATGACGCTGCTTTCTCGAATGAAAAATAAAATTAAACTGTTTTTTTTCTTCTCGTTCGTCTTCCAATCTTTCAACTTTATCACGAAAGTGTGGTATATAGGATTATAGGTGTAGTTTCAATATGATTCAAAAGATGTCGTTAGTACCTATAGATAGTTATGTGTAATTTAAGATGACAGTTAAGTAGTGCCTTAGACAAATGTCAACAATCGTTGTTCGTGTCTACTGCACGAACGGTTACAGAAATATCCGATTGTACACGATAGACAGCTGGGCTCCCACAGTGTTGGTTTCTCTAGTTTCAAAATTACTTAGAGCGTTCAACAAGACTAAAGTCTAGTCCACTTTAAATATTCATTGTAAATCTTTGGAGTTTTCCCGAATATATTTCAAGTAAACTCAATCACTGCGATTAAAGAACATAACAATCTTCACCCTGCCTGTGAAGCCAGGAACAACCCAATCAAATTGGGGGGCGGGAATGGGTACCGCCGCCCGGGAACCTTTATTGGATAACCAACACCTCTGCCATAGGTCACCCCAAGAGGTTCGCTATGTTTGGTGATTTAGCAGGGGTGCCCGGGTTTATGGGGTGAGGTTTGTCTAGGTCTTGGAAGCGGATGGCCAGGACATACTGAACCCTAGATTCCTACCCACCCCTTAAACTATTTTCCTTCCCAGAACGCGCGTAAACCCGAACGACAGCACCAAACAGGATAATTGTTTTTTTTGTTCTTTATTTTGAGTTGAGCTCTGCCATTATGAAATTTCTAAAAAAAATTGTAATGGGTGGCACGCGAGCAGTTTGAAGATTGAATGTACCGGGAAAGAATGCGTGGAATGCGAGAGGGGGGAGGGGGTGTGGGGAGGGCGGTGGGGGTGGGGGAGGGGGATGGAGTGGAGGGGGTTAGGGGGGGTGAGAGGGGGAGGGAAGGAAGGGAGAGGGGTGGAGGTGGGTGGGGGGAGGTGGAGGAGGGAGGGGTAGGTGGTGGAGGTGGGTTGGAGGGGGACGGGGGTGATGGGAGCAGTGGAGTGGGGCGAGGGAAGGTGGAGGGAAGAGGGGTAGGGGTGGGGGGAGTGGTGTCAGGAGTGTGGGTGGAGGGGGTGAGGGAGGGGGGTTGATGGGGGAAGTGGAGGCGGTGTGGGAATCCCCTAATACCATGCGAGCGAAGCCGCGGGAAAAAGCTAGTACATTAATAATACTTTTTCATAAATAATCCCACCCGAAGTTTCGCGGCAAGAGCGTGAAGCATGATGTTTTGAATTTTGGAACATCACATTTCAATTATATACCTTGAAGTTTATAGAACAGGCGACCTAAGAATATGTTCGAACATATCTAAAAAAAGCATTGTAAACTTTAACAATAGTGATTTTTAATGCCTATTCCTCAGTTGCTTCCTTCCAATGATGGCGAAATCTTTCAACTTTATCACGAAAGTGGTATATAGGATTATAGGTGTAGTTTCAATATGATTCAAAAGATGTCGTTAGTACCTATAGATAGTTATGTGTAATTTTAGATGACAGTTAAGTAGTGCCTTAGACAAATGTCAACTATCGTTGTTCGTGTCTACTGCACGAACGGTTACAGAAATATCCGATTGTGCACGATAGACAGCTGGGCTCCCACTGTTGGTTTCTCTAGTTTCAAAATTACTTAGAGCGTTCAACAAGACTAAAGTCTTGTCCACTTTAAATATTCATTGTAAATCTTTGGAGTTTTCCCGAATATATTTCAAGTAAACTCAATCACTGCGATTAAAGAACATAACAATCTTCACCCTGCCTGTGAAACCAGGAACAACCCAATCAAATTGGGGGGCGGGAATGGGTACCGCCGCCCGGGAACCTTTATTGGATAACCAACACCTCTGCCATAGGTCACCCCAAGAGGTTCGCTATGTTTGGTGATTTAGCAGGGGTGCCCGGGTTTATGGGGTGAGGTTTGTCTAGGTCTTGGAAGCGGATGGCCAGGACATACTGAACCCTAGATTCCTACCCATCCCTTAAACTATTTTCCTTCCCAGAACTCTCCTCTCCTTCCTTTCCTTTAAAAAAACCCTCCTCACAGCATTCCCAAAGATGACATAGTCCCTGAGGAAAATTATTTTCCTCAGGACCTCCTGTGTGAAGCTCATGGAAAAAAAAACATTTCCGTGACTGGGCAGTTAAGATTCCCGGCTTCGGATCCAGAAGTCGCTGGTGAATATCCTGACATGGACATATTTTTTAACAAGTGGTAGGTATTCTCCGTATTAGAGCCCGGATAATGGACCCCCGTTCAGAATCGAAACTTTTGTTGTCTGAAAGTGCAATAACCGTGTTTAGTGATCAGCTCTGAAAAGCTAGATCCTTCCTCTTTTTTTTCCCTTTCCCTTCCCCCTACCTTCCTCATATTCTTCAATCGGGGATGCCACAATCAAACTCACTCCGGCAGTTGGTTCTCTTGTGCGTTATTCAAAAAAAATTAAAAAAACTTTTAGCTCGCATTTTACACCATTTTGTTCCCTTCTTTTCTCAGTCCACGACATTGTAAACATAAAGATTTAATAATTACCTGGGCGTAGCCAAACCACCGTTTGCATTTCATCTGTCTGTAAATTTGTTTGTACCTACATTCCGTTTCCGTTTCAAAATAGTGGCCGTTTTAATGGTTCTGTGAGGATTTTTTTTCAAGTGTGAAATCGTCCGGTTTATTTGGACCTTCTTATTCGTATTTTTCATTATATTTAATACGTACTTGCTTCCTTGCTTGAAACAAGTTTAAAAAATAATTATTGTCATTGGAATAGTGACGTTCCTTTGAATAAGTTTTATGATAACTTATTTTTTTAAATATTATTTTGCACATTTTTGGTATTTAAGCACATACTTACTTTTGGTTTATTCTAAGCATTCATTACTCTTGTGCTTTCAGATGGAGTTTTGATTTTGGTTAACTACATAAGACAAAACTACAAGCATACTTTTTTGCACTCGAGATCTACTACTTCATAGAACTACTAGTAACAATTATATTAAGAAAAGAGCGTTTCTGGATCTGTTTCCAAGATAAATCTTAATAGCAAGATAATTTTAATATAACATATTCTACAATTCTACAGCACCCTTAAAAATTGGTGGTGGCCCTTCTTTTAGTTTTAAGTTTCACCAATTTTTTAAATTTTGTTTATAAAGTGATGCGTATTACACTCTCATGGTTTATGGAAGTGGATTCTTTCATCCCCTTCCAGGCGGGGGGCATGGTTGCACAATACATACTACACTTACCTATATACAAGGATACATAGCTACTTACCTACTTTACCTACATACAACTTACCTACATACATCGTGGATCCTGTATTTGTAGCTTGTATTGTCACATGTTCCTTTCCCACCCATCCCTTTATACCTGTCATTTTATCATACCCGCATTCAGTCTTTAATCGACCATCACCGCATGAACATCTCTAATATACCGCTTACCGCATCCGCAATTAATCCCGCATACCGCGACTTATATAGTCATAAGTGCAAAATAAACCCAGCAAAGAACGCAGAGTCCTTTTTTTTCCTTACCTTATGTGCATTCTTGTTACTTGTGCAGTGGTCAAACACATTTCAAAACACATACAAGGTCCTTCGAAATCCACATCCGCAAATAAAACACAACAGGTGGGTTTGTACTAATTGTGCTATACTAAGATAAATCATGGCAATACAGAGCCCCTGAGGTGTTGATTTTTCACGAAAAACGGTGCTCTACCAATAATCCATTCATTTTGATTATCAAAACATCAGACCATAAAATACTTACCTACTTCTTTACTTTCTTGTATAATAATTATTTTGCTCTATTGAAATGAACCACAACACCTTTCAATGGGATATTGTTTTTCAACCTTTATTTCAATAATAAAGAAGCCTTCGAATATGTTCGTTAGGGGAACACAATAATATGAAACGCATATCGTCGTCAATTTCCGGCGGATCTTGATGCAATGTGGAACACGGGACACCAACACTATCAACTGACAAGCTGCTCTTAATTCAAACCGTTGAAATTCACCGGAACTCAAATATGAAAAGGTCATTTATGAACAGGTATACCAATAAAACAGACAAAAAATACTTTCTACAACTTAATTATGAGTATAACTTAATTAAGGATTAATGATTCATATCAATATAACATAAATATCAGAGTATTGCAATTCACACGCGGTAGAAATGAAACCTTCAGAAAATTAAAGTAGACAAGAGTGGGGAGGCTTCGAAGCACCGCACAAAGAGGAAATCTATAGACTACGAAGCACCGCACAAAAAGGAGACCGTTTATAATATCTCATTCTCTCGCGGGCTAAATCCTATGGATGTACGTGTTGGCCTCTTTTTAGTGCTGTGGAGTTTTAAATCACAACGGTGCTAGAGAAGTCTTCACTTCAAAAACAGAGTGTGCAATTCACGCGCGGTAGAAGTGAAACCTTCAGAAAGCTAAAGTAGACAAAAGTGGGGAGGCTACGAAGATCCGCACAAGGAGGAGATCGATTATACATGCTATCTTATACTCTCGCAACCTACATCCTACAGATGTAAGTCTTTGTATCTTTTTTGTGTCGCTATTTTTCGTTTCATAAAGTTTCACAACGATGCTAATAAAAAGTTTTCACTTCAAAAATCCTATTAGAAGTTTTTTTAAGAAAGTAGAATAAAAAATTAATAGGTACATCCTATTAATTAATATTATAAAGGTGAAAGTTTGTATGGATGCATGTTTGTTACCTTTTCACACAAAAACTACTGAATGGATTTTAAAAATTCTTTCACTAATAGAAAGCTACATCATTTGCGATTATTATAGGCTATATATATTGGAAAGTTCTGGCGTTATGAATAATCTCTGGCGTTATGAAATTATTAATCATACGTTTTCTGTCGCTAACAAAATCGATTTATTGCAAACGTCAGAAACCAATTGTCGCCTTGGAAACGATGTTTGATTTTTTTTTAAATTAGGCAATTCACCCTAAAAATAGTGCTTTTTTGGCGTCGTACTTAATAACCATCTCTAAAAATAAATCACAGAAGTGTATGTATGCGCGCGTAAACCCGAACGACAGCACCAAATAGGATAATTCTTTTTTTTGTTCGTTATTTTGAGTTGAGCTCTGCCATTATGAAATTTGTATAAAAAATTGTAATGGGTGGCACGCGAGCAGTTTGAAGATTGAATGTACCCGGAAAGAATGTGTGGAATGCGAGAGGGGGGAGGGGTGTGGAGAGGGCCGTGGGGGAGGGGAGGGGGATGGAGTGGAGGGGGTTAGTGGGGGTGAGAGGGGGTGGGAAGGAAGGGGGAGGGGTGGAGGTGGGTGGGGGGAGGTGGAGGGGGGATGGGTAGGTGGTGGAGGTGGGTTGGAGGGGGACGTGGGTGATGGGAACAGTGGAGTGGGGCGAGGGAAGGTGGAGGGAAGAGGGGTAGGGGTGGGGGGAGTGGTGTCAGGAGTGTGGGTGGAGGGGGTGAGGGAGGGGGGTTGATGGGGGAAGTGGAGGCGGAGTGGGAATCCCCTAATACCATGCGAGCGAAGCCGCGGGAAAAAGCTATTACATTAATAATACTTTTTCATAAATAATCTCACCCGAAGTTTCGCGGCAAGAGCGTGAAGCATGATGTTTTGAATTTTGGAACATCACATTTCAATTAGATACCTTGAAGTTTATAGAACAGGTGACCTAAGAATATGTTCGAACAGATCTAAAAAAAACCATTGTAATCTTTAACAATAGTGATTTTTAATGCCTATTCCTCAGTTGCTTCCTTCCAATGATGGCGAAATGCATATATAGACTTATCGGTTCGTGACAATGTGACTCTTGTTTGCTATTCACTCAAAAACATTAAAGTCAGTCTCAAAATGTTGGTTGAAGATAAAGTTTTACATAATTACCAGAAATATTCTGACCTACTGGCAAAATACAGCCGAGGTCTTAGGGGTTAACAGGTATGGAATTAAAATAACACCAATATATATTTTTTATTATTTGCATCATTCATCCTTAGTACCTACTTCTGAAAAAGGGAATCTCTTTCCTAAAAATCGATTCCAGGGCTTGAAATTTTCCGGCTTGAGGTGCGGCTCTATCCACTCTTTCTAAATTCAGGATTAGTTCCACTTTCATGTTCCAGTTTCATTGTCAAAGACTAACCATCGCTTATTTATGAAAACAGCATACTTTTGGTGAAAAGTAACTATTTTTTGAAATTTTTTTGAATCCCGAAAATCATGCAAATCCGCGGAATCAAATATTGTTGAAATCCGGCGGGGCTGCGTGTTGCGGGATTGCGGGATTTCGGGAATGCGAGATTGTGGGATTTCGAGATTGCGGGATTGCGAGATTGTGGGATTGAATGATTGCGGGATTTCGGGATTGCGAGATTTCGGAATTGCAAACCCTAGTCGTGCATTTAATGAAACTTATTTTTTTTATTTGAACTTAATGAGCAAAAATTTGAAACTGCCAAAGATACGATTGCACCTAGGAAATGAAACAGCAAGCCTTGCTGAGGCAGAGAGCAGAGCCTCGGCAAATCTACGGTCCTGGATTCATTCATAAAAACCGTATCTTTTTCCGATTTTTTCTGTTCCAAACATTAGATTGAAAGTCGCTTATATTGTCTTCAATGAAAAAATATTACAATTTGAGGTGTCACTCATTTTTTTATTCCAAAAATAAGTAAAATTTAAGTCACTTCTTCTAATAGTGCAAAATTATTTTGTGGTAACATTTTAAATTCAAATTAATAGATAACTTTGTTTTAACCACTTATTAATTTGAATTTAAAATTTAAGTGTTCAGACTTGTTCTTCATGCATTTGTAGGTTATTGAAATAACACTTCGCGTCTCTTCGCGTCGTTCCAACTTAATCACTATAAGAAACGACTTTATTGAATAAGTTGGCGGAAATAGAAAATAATTCGTTTAGATTCCAATTTCATGTAAATTAAAACATTTTAGGCTTTTAGGCTCGGATTTTTTAATGGATTATATCTACTTAATAAAATTATAATTATGCGTAACACTATCCACACTAACTACGGTACGCAATCCATTGGTTACGAGGGAGGAACCTATATAATTGCTTTCCAAACGATATTAAAAACGAAAAAAAAGCTGGGTAAATTTAAAACAAAATTATTAAAGTTTATCATTTAAAACCAAATAATGTAATATAGTACAGTATTGTCTTTTAATGTAAAATGTATTTAGTTTAGTTTTAGTTTGATATTTCTAGTTAAATAAGTGAAAATATAAATTTCTATTTTCTGGATTAAAACTTGAAAAAAAAACAAAAATGAATAACCAATATTATAAACCTAAGAATCTATTTTATATTTATCGCGAAATGGGTTCTTAGTTTATGTGTGCGTAAAGAACTTTATCGAGAAAAATAATTCACTAGGTGGGTAGATGTAGGTTAGGTACCTACCGTATTTTTATATTATGCAGTTTACAACAACAGATTATACAATATCTAGACTTTCCTTCGATTCCCAGCAGAAATAATGTATTTTATTTGTCCCGGGCGCACAATAAGTTGGGATGCTGCACTTGACGGTATCAGATGAATCCTAGAAACAGATTATTGTCCTGTTCCAGACTACGAACAGGGGAGGTCAAACATCGATCCGATTAAAGGAATCTAATACTTGAAAATATTGTGAAATTGCATTTTTACCACATTTATACACGGTGTGAAAAATATAAAATAAATTTCGTGCTGTGCATAGAAACATTGTTAAAGGCAGCTTGATTATTTACTTAAACCGTGGTTTAAATGCATGTGAACTTTTTTACGTGAATACCGCACCTTTTTTCTGTTTGGGATGCGAGTATGGATACCGCCGCCCCGGGAACCATTTGGGTAGGTCACCCCAATTGGTTATGTTTAGTGATTTATCCGGGGTGCCCGGGTTCATGGGGAGATGTCCGTCTAGGTCTTGGCGGAGGATATGTCTGCTCACTTACTGCGTGGCGGGCCGGATCGGGAGAGACTGGTTGAGGGAGACCATTTGGCCTATACAGTAGAAATTTCTCGACCCGTTGCCTTGCACAACTGTGGAAGGGAAGGATTTATATGTCCGACGCTCTTACCCCCTCACCCCCAGATTTCTACCCTACCTTCATATTTTTTCCTTCTCAAAACTTTCTCTCCTTCCTTTCCTTATAAAGACCCTCCCACTGCATTCCCAACGAGGGAAAATATTATCCTCTGGGTCTCCTGTGTGGAGCTATTGTAAAAAAAAACTGTCAGATGCCAGTGTGACTATGGCATCCACAAATTGGATATGTTGTGAATATGAAGGGAGTATGAAACGATGGTAAGGAGATGAAAAGAGGATGGTTAGGAAGTACACTAGGCTATTCAGACCTGATCGTAAACACGATTTAACCATTTCATGCAACTTTTCGTTTCTGAATCAGGGTCTTTCACCAGGGCGATTCTGAGAGTATTTACTACTTGAATGTAATAATATAATATCTAAAAAGTAATTTTATATTCGATCATTTTTAGAGCGCCGTTTTCGAAAAAAAATTACCTTAGATTGAAATTACAAAAAAATCTGAGCTGATCAGAAAATATTTCCGCTTAGGCATAAAACCGCCTTAAACAATGCTATTATGTGGTAAAATACACATTTTTTAAATAAAAAAACGAGTGCAGTTAACACGCGGTAGAAGCGAAACTTTACTAAAACAATCTCAAACTATAAAGAACAACGTGCCTTAAAAAGTGAGGTCATAATCAAAGCGCATTGAGCTGAGCAGGCCAATGAGCGCAGACCTCGCGTCGTTTCCGTTTTATATCTCAACCAATAGGAGCCTTGATAGGAGTATAATGCTTCGCAGGTGCTGCACGCGTCATTTCCGTTTCATCTGAATTCCAAATCGCTAATGGTGCTAAGGAAGTTTCACTTCAAAACTAATATTTGTTTCATTTTCTGATAAAATTTCGTATTTAAAAGAAGAAAAAGTTACGAAAAATTAACCCGTTTGAATTCACTCATCACTCACTCGTTTTATTTTTTACCTATTTTTGTCCCAAGTCCTTGGTTCAGTATTCCTTCCAAACGCAGACGTCAATAATTTATTCCCTCAGCCTCTTTTTAAGGACCACACACAGACACCGTGTGAGATCACCTAACCAATTACTCAGATATCCTATCACCCCGCATCGCATCTCTTCCCTCACTTTGCCAGACTCTAAAATAATATAACAAAAAATTCAAAGAGTGGAACCACGAAAGAATTTAGACGCCAAAAGTCTGCGTTCACCCTCGTCAAGATTGCAAAATGCTCCATATGAATGAAACACTCCAACGCTTCGAATTTTTTGATAGCCAAATTCTTTCTTTCCGCAAAAGATAACTTAGGCCTGCCAGAAATAATTAATATACGAGAGAGTAGGTACCTAAGTTTACGTTGAAGGGCGAGCTTGAACCTACGGGAGTGTATGATGTGAGGATATATGACGAGGAGGTAGAGTAGTGAGAAGGAATTATTGGGCATTGCAAGGATAGGTGTAAATACGAGTTTGCATGAATTAAGTAACGCGTTATGGCTACATACGCAAATTCGGGTATTATTATTTGTACATTGCCCATAAGGTGACTTTTGACGAAATTATTTATTTAAACTCTCTAAAATGGCTTTTGCATTCAAATGATACATGAGATTATAAGTAGACAGTTGGGTATCAGTAGTATTAAAAACAAAACAAGAATGAATGAGTATACAAAAATAATAACGCTGAAGTGTTACAGTTGTTAAAAAGTACAATGAGATAATGTTGAAAATATATGTGTATTCGTGTAATGGTTAAATAATATACTAGGTTAATATAAGACCTGACATAAAACAAAGTACAAACAAAGTGGGTATTTTGTGTGAATGATAAGAGATAGTATTTAGGTACAGGATATAATTATTTAATTTAATGTGTATTACAACCTAAAAAAAGGAATATGAAGTACTCTTGGTATAGATTTATTTATTTATTTATTTATAAGTGCATGTTACATACATAATAAATTTACTTCAGGAGATACATTAGGACACCATACTAGGCAGCTGCCTTTATCATGGTGACCAACGGAGGATAGTTGTTTGAATTGGAGTCTAGTACTCGTAAATGTAAACATATCTAAGTAAAATAATAAAAATAAAAATAAATTAATAACATTCATTTCTTATGATTTTTTTTTTCTTTTTTTGGTATGCAGTATTATAAAAAGAAAGAAAAATAAGGTTTCTTTAAGTACCAACTAAATGTAACATGAGTAAGTAAGTATAAAGAGAGTATATGAGTGTAATAAATAGGCGAGAACTAGGTAAGTACTTATACTGGAGGGAACTGAATGCAATAAGTATTTTAAAACAAAAACAATCATTACAATAGATAAAAACCGAACTTGAGAATTTGCAGTATATTTTTTCCAAGTTTTATTAGTATTTTGATATATATATATATCAAGTGTTACAATGAAAATATTACTGTAAATTTGCACGTCTCGGTTTAAATAAAGTAAAAAAAAAATAAAGAAGAATAAAGAATAAATAATAAATTTATATCACTATCTGAGTATGTGAAACAAGTTGTAAACACTATCATAGTCACTCATCAGAAGGTCAGCAAGCGCCTTTCTGAAAGTGAGATATTTGGCTTTAGATTTTATTTCAATTGATAAGTTATTAAAAATTTTAGATAAAAAAATTTTAGATTGTTATAAAATGTTATAATAACAGAGAACTTTTTATTTAAACATAATGAAAATATGTTTTTTTATAGTGATACCTCACAAGAGTCTCAGCTGCTCCTGACTGGAGGCAGTGAGACTATGGCATCCCCAATTGGGGTATGTTGCGAGGCTGAAGGTAGTGAGTGGGGAGGGGAAGGAGATAAGGAAGAGGAAGGTGGGGAAGTACCTGGCTATTCAGATCTGGTCACCAAACACGGCTAATGCCATTTCAAGTAACGTTTCAATTCGTGACCTTCGGATTGCTAGTCAAGAGCCTTACCGCTAGACTAGGCCGGCCGTCGCCTACTACGCCATTTTTTTTTTTACAGTGAATACCGCACAAGAATCTCAACTGCTCCCGTCTGAGGCCAGTGAGACTATGGCATCCCCAATTGGGGTATGTTGCGAGGCTTAAGGTAGTGGGGAGGGGAAGGAGGTGGGGAAGGAGGTGGGGAAGGAGGTGGGGAAGAGGAAGGTTGGGAAGTACCTGGCTATTCAGATCTGGTCACTAAACACGGCTAAAGCCATTTTCAAGCAACGTTTCAATTCTGAATGGTGGTCTTACACCAGGGCGATACTGATACTATCTTCCACTCTGGAACATGCCGCAAATTTACTATATATTATTTTTAATGAATTAATTGTGAAATAACACAAATTAATCAAATAAAATTTATTTGCGCATGCCGGGTTCGAACCCGCGACCTCCGGATTGTGAGTCAAGAGTCTTATCCACTGGACTACGGAGGTCGTCATGTAAAAAAGGTTCCTTGATAGCAAGTAGAATCGAGCAAAATTGCCAACATATTACGCATGTCCGCACCTTTTTCGATGGAATCAATAATAATAATAATAATTTGACAATGAATAATTCGGATATGTGTATTGTGTATAATTTGATCCTAACGAAGATTTTTTTACATTTTTGGCTTTTTTGGAACAAGGCGGTGAAACCTATTGACGTTTTTTTTTTGTTTTTTTCTCTCATCAAAAGACGTTGAAGGGAAAGGTAGCTTATGTTGGTACCGATTACCCAGGTACCTACCCTTTTCAATATTCGTCATGCCATTTTTTGTTGCACCCTTAAATTTAAGGATGCAAATGTTTTCGTCGGTAAATTAACTCAAAATTCCCTAATGATATGGTAAAAAAATCTATGCACCTATTCTCGCGTATCTTATAGCTCGAAAAAATTGTATTATAAATGATTCGATGCGGATTATGTTTGCCGATCATAACAATATTTAAAAACCATCATCTTCTCAGCGGCATAACTTTCATATGGCTGATAAATTCATAGCCGTCCTACGAAAATAGCGTTCACAGTTCACAGTAGTTGATGTCGGCAGCATGAGCACAAGTTGTATCTCAGATTCGTTATTTATATTATTACAGTTAACATCAGATTAATACAGTTCTATCCTTTCCTTAACCCACCTCACTACTCTGGACCAGTATTATAGCAGAGGACCTCTTGTGATACTTGGGTCGGATTATTCAGTAATAGTCTTTTTTTGTTAATTAATAATCTTGTTTTTTTAATTCATTTTTATTTTATTTTACTTTCTGCTTTATATTGGAGGCACTGCTGAAAACCAGCTGCTTTCCAGGAGAAATCCTGAATTGTAGCTGAGCAGTGACCTTTTCATCAATAGAATTAATGATAAAAGAAAAAAATGTATATTGTAAAAAAATCTATTGATGAATAATAATAAATGAACGTTGTTATTATTATTTTTAGTAATAATAACAACGCAGTTATTAAAGCAGTGAAATTTGGATATTTATAATTGTGAAAATATAACGCATAAAAGTAACATCAAAAAATTCGAATCTTAGATAGGGATAAGGCGGTAAGCCAGAGGTCGCTGGTTCAAATCCCGGACTGCGCAAGTGAATTTTATTTAATTGGGTAATTTGTGTTATTTGGTGACCAGATCAGAATTGCCAGATGCTTTCTCACCTTCTTCTGCCCAGCTTTATTTCTCTCTCCACTACCTTCAGCCTAACAGCGTACCCCGATTGTGAATGCCATAGTCTTACTGGCTCCAGACGGTTGATAAGCATTTAGGACTCGTGTACGGTATTCTCATAAAAAAATTAACATTGAATAAAGGCAATAACGCATTCTCAACCATCAATATGAACATGAAAACATGAAAGAGTCTTCTATTATTGTTAACCAAAAAAGACTCACACAACCTTTTAACTTGTAGGTAGCCTGTCTTTTTGGGTCTTGAATGTATCTCCTTTATATGTATTGGTGAATAAATTGATGTGTTAATGCAGGCCCAATGTCAGGCCCTTGTGGAAACCAGCATTCTACTAAGTAGACCCTGTGCAGTGTGCGTGTGGTAGAACAATGGAATAGGTAGATGGTTTACCGTTACCCATCCTGGGAGTCAAGGGTTCGATCTCTACCCACGCTACTTTGTAGGTTTGATCTGTCAGAGATAACTGGAAAATATTTAATAGTGTTAAGTCAGACCTATCAGTACACCGTTTTTGAATGAACGTTAAAAATGAATCAGAGATGTCAACAGATATTATGAAAAAGCTTCTGAAAATTCTTGAAGAAGGGTTAAACTATTGTATAAACGAAAATAATTATTTATTTGTCTTTAGTCATCTTACAATTTAATACATGCTTATTTTAAACTTACTTTGGAAATGGACAAAGCAATTGCCCTTATTGCTTAATTGCTCTGTCTCCTAACCTTAATATTAGAATTTTTCTAGCAATTGGTCTAACGCATTTCAATTTAATTTTAATGAAGACAATTTTTTGGTTAAAAAAATATGCAAGGTTTTTTTGACATTATAATTTATCAGTCGCACATTGTTTTGTAAATTATGATGTTGTTTGACTTATAATTTTCATTATAATTTTGTGTTGTAAACTGTGATGAAATCTTGTAATATTTTGCGTCGATTGTGTTGTAATGTTGTAATTGTGTTGATTGGGCCTGCTCTCTAAACAGCATTTCCTATCGAGACAGGTACAGTACATTACCCACGTAGTAATCAATATATACTGTAAAAGAAAGTCAGAGTTTGATCAGTCAGTGTCTTAGTGGGCATCGCGTTTGGTCTTGGTTTGATCGTCGCATATTCGATTCCTCGGCTGGCTGAGTCCTCCATCACGACACAAGCAAAATTTTGCACTTAGTGTGGTGGTAGTAGGAGATTTTCAACATTGTTGGGTTATGCTACAGTGTGCGTGCCGCTAAAATCAGAAACGAGTCCCGGTACGATCAAGGAAATTATATGGTGTGGTAGCCCTCTATTCCCCATCTTTTGAGGAAGGTTCCTGTTTTTACCTGAAAGGTATGCTTTTGAAGATGTAAGGGCTGGAAGTTTCGCCCTTTATAAATTTCTAGGACAATCCAGAACATTCGATAGTATTCGAGAGCATTCCACAACATTACGGAACATCCCGCAACATTCTGGAAAATTGTGGAATGTTCGGGAATAGTCTGGAACGTTCGGGAACATCCAGGAACATTCTAAATCATTGTGGAAGATTCTAGAACACTCTCAAATGTTCTGGAATGTTCTGGAACATTGTGGACTACCCATTGTTAAGGATATATTAAGCAAGATCCGTCGTAGGTTCGAACGTCAGTTTAGTATCATAAATATTAACTCCCTGAGCGACGCCGGGTACTCCAGCTAGTATTTAAATAAATGTGAAGAAATAATTTGAAAAAATCATTAAAATACGTAAATACGGTACGTACAAAAGTATAACTCTCCTCGCACGTTTGCTTAACTACCTACATGTTACATTGTTTACATAAACAGTGTGAACACTGTTTGTGTTTATGTTCACCTGTTAATTCCACCATGACCACAACTGTTAATAAAACCAAAAAGCATAAGCAACCGGAGCGGCGGAAAATAGTTCCCCATTGTTTTCTGTTTAAATGTTATGAAATTCTGGATTTCGCACACATTTTCTCCGCTAAATACCATTGTAGGATTCTTGTCCGAACGAAAAGTTCCTAAGCGAACAAGGTTTCAAAGGGATTTCTGAAACTATGTAAAGTTTGGCTTTTACGGACATTAAACGTAATTATTTTTAAAACATTACACACCACACAATAGTCGTGCTAGCCAAAGCCTTTAAACTCAACATTGATGCCATCATATATATCTAACTGAGGGAGGAGAGAGAACAAGGGAGGTACAAGGTAGTATACTTGAACAAAAATATATTTTTGGACCAGGAACTGCACCCAACTGTCCAGACCCAGTGGGGGTATGTTGTGAGGCTAAAAGAAGTGGGAGTGCAAAGGTTACGGGGGGGGGAAGTTTGAGAAGTAACTGGATATTCTCATTTATCTTCAACCAACGTTTCTATTCTGAATTGTGGTCTTTCATCAGGGCGGTAGTATCTTCCACTTTCAGATTTCAAGACATTATACGGAGAAAGATAATAATATAAATGGGGTGAATGGTAGTGATCTTACGAATGTAGGTTTTAACCTAACTACCAAATTCAATTCAATTTTATTATTTCAAAACCATTACAAAATTTAACATTTTAATGCGTTTTTTAAATACATTTGTAATAGTATTACATTGAACAGTTAGGCATACAAACTATATAAGCATTAATAGAGCTTTCCTTTTTTCAGAGCAGCTTCACTAACGCAAAATACTCGTAAATGTCGATATCTGAATTAATTCTGTTTAACAGCAAGGTAGCTCTCCCGACCGGCGTGACCATTGGCAAGTTAGTCCTGCAGGCCGGAAGATAGAACAGTCAAAGTCGGTAGGATAGAGCAACGGCTAATAGCCATACTCCCTCATGCACAGAAATCGCAGAAATTAATACTTTGACAGCCTTCGCGGTCGAGGAGAATGCTCTCAACTGACAATTCGAAAGTCGCGAGTTCAAATCCCGGCGTGCCCAAGTAAATTTTATTTGATTATTTTGTGTTGTTTCACAATTGATTCAACAAAATGTAATGTAGCTATAATGTATTTGCGGCACGTTCCAGAAAAGATAATCTCAGTTTTGCCCTGGCGCAAGACCACCATTAAGAATTAATAAGTTACTTGAAATGGTTTTAGCCGTGATTGTGATCAGACCATAAAAGACCCCACTTTCCTCTTCCCCATTTCCCTTCCTTCCTCAATGCCGAAACCTTTAACCCAACAACATACCCTATTTGGGGATCCTATACTCTCACTGGCTGTTGTAGGTTATTCACACAAAATATGGAGACAAAAAATCATTTATTCCGTAGTGGAAAGGCTCACTTTGAGGTTTTGCAAATTTAGGACTCAGACTCTAAAAATCGATCTGTATTGTGTTTGATTCATACGATGATAAAAGAAAAAATATGTATTTAATTTGATGTATATGTGTTACTGAAAAGTGCTGAAATTTTCTATTAGAGACTCTTCATCTCACAATAATATCATTTCAAAAAGGGAAGTTTCATTTAATCATTCAGTCGAAACATCATATCAAAATCAAGCTCTCTTTTAACTTAAGCATCATGACTCGGGTCGCAGCAAAGTAGGTATGAGTCAAAAACGTCGGTCTTTCTTTGATCTGCGCTGCGTTATATTATTTTGTTAATCAATTATGAGAAAGTAGCTGAAATTAAATCAGGAATTTATTGCCGTGACTATTATTTTGTGTTAAATTACTTACGGTCGATCGGCAAAGGGCCTTCTAAGCCTTTTAGGACGTCGGCGTTTTTACCTTTATGTTTTTCTTTTATATTTTGTCGTTTAATAAACTGATAAAAAAGTACGTAGGTAATTATTTGTAATACATTGTGGTCACAGAACAAAGATTAAAGACACTTGCACTGAAAAAATAATTGTTCTTTTAATTTTGCGTAACTAATAATGATTCTGAAGGAGTAGCCAAACGACTCGGTCACGGTATACATTCCTTGCTTCATTCACATTATGGTTCTGTTTTTCAGACTCAAGACATTTTTGAAGTGAAAACTTCTATAGCACCATTGTAATTTGAAACTCGATAAAACGAAGAATAGCGACACTAAAAAGAGACAAACACATACATATATGGAATTAAGCCTGCGAGAGAATGAGATAGTATAATCGGTCTCCTCTTTGTGAAGTGCTTCGTAGCCTACAGATCTCCTCTTTTTGCGATGATTCGTAGCTTTCCTACTCTTGTCTAGTTTAGTTTTCTGAAGGTTTCACTTCTGCCGCGTGTGAAATGCACAATCTGTTTTTTTTTACATTATCTCCATACAGAAGGCCCTGGCGAAAAAATCCCTCAGGCTTTTATCATCTTTGGGGATGCTGTGTGAAGGATGTTTTTTTAAGGAAAGGAAGGAGAGCGAGTTCTGGGGAGGAAAAAGGCACGAGGGGTGCTTAGGATTCTGGGGGTCAATGTGTTGAGGTGTGACGGAAATGTGAATCCATCCCTCCCACTGCAGTGAGTGAGAGAGTCCGCCTGGAGAGTTCTAGGTTAGGTCTTCTCAACCAATCTCTCCTGATCAGCAGACCCCCACGAACCCAGACACCCCTGCTAAGTCACCTGACGAAGCGAACTACTTGAGGTGACCAATTTCAGGGATATTGGTTAGGTTAGGTTTGGTTAGGTTAGGTTAGGTTTAGACCTATGGCAGGGGAGTTTGTTATCAAATAAATAGTTCCGGGGGCAGCGGTACCAACGCAACGCCTGCTTCCCAAATTGCCTCAGTCTTGCGTTATTTGCCAATCTCCACATTTCTCACACGACCATACATGATTTAACTACTTACCTGGGATATCATTACCGTAGCATTCGGTGTACTTTCATCCTGTCTCTGCCAGTCCCATGTCTCACTGTGTACATCAGGGTTAGTATTGTGGACTGCTGGCTCTCTATTGTGGACTACTAGCTTGACTTCTTTGGACAACAACAGAAATAGGAAAAAAATATAGCACCTACTACATTATACTTATATATTATTATTATACTTACTTATTATACACAAACATTTATTATACAAGCTACCTACGTAAGTAGTAACTGACGTCAGTATCACTGTGAACTTGTGGCACCCCCTGGCCACCAGGGGTATGTTATGAGACTGAACGGTGTGAGGAGGGGAAGAAGATGGAAAATAAAAAATGTGAAGTACCTGGTATACAGATATTGTCACGAAACGATTTAAAAAAGAATTCCTATCAAAATAAAGGATGTATTATGCTATGGCGTAATTCCAATAATTGTGACTACACCGGAATGTCAAGTTTTGGATCATCATCATCAGCCAAGACAGATCTAACATTAAATTTTAATTAAATAAAATCTTTGCAAATTAAATAAAATTATTGTATTTGAATCATAAAAAAAACGTGTAATTTATTACAAGTATTATTGCGACGTCGTGATACGAACACGCGATCTGTGGATTCATCGCCGAGTATCTTACCCGCTCGACTACGTGACTATCTTCACCGTAGAACCTCAAAATCGTAATAATGTATCTATCTATATCCTCTATTTGTAATATTTATACTCAATACGCGATATTATGATCACTCGATCTAACCCTTAACTGGTAAAATTTAGCACTAGACACTAACGCCATCTCTTGGCGTCATAATAACATAAACCTCCATCTTTCCCTTCCCAGTAACCGAACTCTCCCCCCTCTCCACCCAAAGCATTAATAAAACAATAGGAGACTTCCGTTGTACAGTAAATTTCACAGAAGCCATATTCCGCATTTAACCTGTTTATAACCGTTAGGGTTAAAATTATGTTTACATTTAGAAAATCACGTTCGAAAAACTAACTAACTAAAAAACCACCACACCGTTTCCCCGCAGGGGTAGGCAGAAAGGACGGACTGCCAAACAACTCGGTCTTGGCACACACTCTTTGCATCATTCTCATTCATACATACTCTTCTATTATTCTAACTCTTGACTTGGCCCGACCCAAGTATCTGATTCACTTGATCATGCCATGTCTTCCTCGGGCGTCCCCTAGTTCTTCTACTTGCCCTTAATAAATAAATAAAATGTCTTTATTGCTTAATGTCTTTGACAAAGACATTCAAATACAAAATAAATATCTTTGCCCTCAGGTAGATAAGACATATATATATATATATATATATATATATATATATATATATATATATATATATATATGTTATGATTAAGGTTTTCACGGGTGTAAGATGTAGAACAGTTTTCTCGGTTTACCCGCGTAACGTAGTCCTTAAAAGGACTTTTTAACTCCTGACGTTTCGGACAGATCACACTGTCCATCTTCAGAGGCCTTATGTCTTGAGTTTTTGTCTCAAACTGATAGCTTTCGCATGTCTGTTCGGTCCAAAAGCTAAAACTTAAGTGAGTGCAAGTCACTTCTTATGTCTAGAACGAAGTACCCGGGTTGCAGGTGATTGATGGTGGAGGGGGTGGGGGGCGGGGCTGACAGTAGATACCTGATTGGTAAAGCTAATTGGAGACACTACTGGTAATTTTGGAAATGCCGTTTTTGGGGTATTTTCATCGATTAAGACTTTCCAGGTGTTGGGAATTCTGATTGCGTCATTTCTAGTATTCATATTATTTTTATGTTTATAAATTTTTATGTTTATAAATTCATATTATTTTTATGTTTATAAATTTTTATGTTTATAAATTTAAAAACATAAAAATAATATGAATACTAGAAATGACGCAATCAGAATTCCCAACACCTGGAAAGTCTTAATCGATGAAAATACCCCAAAAACGGCATTTCCAAAATTACCAGTAGTGTCTCCAATTAGCTTTACCAATCAGGTATCTACTGTCAGCCCCGCCCCCCACCCCCTCCACCATCAATCACCAGCAACCCGGGTACTTCGTTCTAGACATAAGAAGTGACTTGCACTCACTTAAGTTTTAGCTTTTGGACCGAACAGACATGCGAAAGCTATCAGTTTGAGACAAAAACTCAAGACATAATAATAAGATAAATAATAACTCAAGACATAATACAGACATAATAGTTAAAAAGTCCTTTTAAGGACTACGTTACGCGGGTAAACCGAGAAAACTGTTCTATATATATATATATATATATGTAGAACAATTTTCTCGGTTTGCCCGCGTAACGTAGTCCTTAAAAGGACTTTTTAACTATGTAGAATTGCAGAACATAAAGTAGATGTCACTAATAAACGCTTAACTTCATCCATAGTACAACACGTCAAAAACAATAGCTAGCATATACAATGAACCAAAAAGAATTTACCGCGAAGCAATAGAAATTTATAAACATAAAAATAATATGAATACTAGAAATGACTCAATCAGAATTCCCAACACCTGGAAAGTCTTAATCGATGAAAATCCCCCAAAAACGGCATTTCCAAAATTACCAGTCATTTGAATCCTGATCGGCATCAAAAATAAGAATAAGCCTAACTGAAAACATCTCTTTCTTTTTCTCAATCCAATACAAAGACTTCGTGATATAAGTTCATCAAATAAAAAATCTCTAGAATTGTGATTTGAGGTATTTGAAATAAAACCGACGAAAGAAAACTTTCATCTTTGATTTTTTTACCCCCAGACAAGCCAATAAAATGGATCAACTCTTCAAGAAAGACTTACGAGAGATAAGTGTTTAATCATGTTTCCTTGAAAATAAAATTGAACTTATTTCGGGTACACAGACACACTCAAAACGCACTTCTACAAGTGATGCCCTTTTGTTATAGTGACCCTTGACATGATGCTTCTACAAGTGTGACAAAATAATCAACAAACCTACACACAACGCAAGCAATTCATTAGCCGTCTCCCTGAAACAAATTTGATTTAGAACTCATTAAATATGGATAGTGTCGGGGCGGGCGTGGATACTAAAGGGTTAAGGGTAGGTAGGGCGGTCGGGCCAGACCTTCCGAATATCCGCTTTTCTCAAGGGCCGCCTTAGCTTGCGAGGGCGGGGGTGGAAAGGGGATATGCCCTAACCCCTTCGACGCTCTGGGCGGCGAACGGCGGCGGGCGAAGGGCAAAGGGCGGAGGAATTCGGAGTAGAGCCTTCGCACTAATAAATTTAGTGTGGTATCTATTATTAATACCGTAGGTATTTTTGCATTATCACATTCTGTATTTAGTGAGCGTGTGTCATTTAAATTAGTGGCAATGTACATAATATTGTGGGTGTCTTTGATTTAGAAACGTACAACAATGATGAACTTGAAGAGTGATGAATGCTCTCGGTGGTGCTCTAGTGACCACCATTTAGAAGTACTTACTAACCCTTCCTCTTCCTCATTTCCTTCCCTTCAGCCTAATAACATATAAACCCCAATTAGGGATAACATACTCACGCTGACTCTTTGAAGCAGTTGTGACTTGTGACACCTGAGCGGTATTCACCTGTCCTCATCTCGTTTGAAGATTTTACAAGGTGATGCAAACGCCCTCAAAAGGCAGTTATTTTGCAAATAAAAAAGAATTAGTATTATTATAGAGATCTATGGTTTTGTCAGTAAATATTCTGCTTCTATTTACTTCACAAATGTCAAAGTTGTGATGATATGACACCATTTGCAAAAATTAGAGCATAGGGTGATAACACTGATGACTTTTGCGCCACCTTTTTTTATGGCCGACTACACCATTAAGTAATATATTAATGATTGTAAATCTTCTACGGCTTTATATCTAAATCTAAGATTGTTACCGTAAAATTGGATGGCTTTGATCAATTTTTATCTTTCAAACTTTTTTATGAAGTGAGAAAAAATTTTGTCACTTATAATTTATTGTAGGTACGTATTTAACAATCGAAAAACATAAAACAATGTTTTGTTTGGAGAGTCAAAAAATATTAAAAAGTTGTGATCAAAGCCACCTTTTGGAGTAGGGCGACTTTGAGATGCCATTTTTATAAGCTTGTCGCAATAATACGCCAATTCCAATTAAAATTGTAAAAAATACGCGTTAGAATATCAAGTCGGGATAAAATTATATCAAGTGACACTGGATTTGCTTTACAATATAAATGACAGAAAAAATTAAAAAGGTATTTAAAATGTATCTCTTTTCTAAAATATCGAAAAAAACAGTTTCACAATTCATCTGTCAAAATGTTTGAATATAACTAGAAACTTCTAATATGACACTTATTTTCGAAGCGTCAATGTATCCACGTTTTCCGAAAAAATCATTAAAATGATTAATTAACAGATCAAAATCGCCCCCCAATTCAAAAATCGCCTCATATTACGGCGCCGTATTAAAACAGGTTACGCAAAATATTGTATTGCGGGTTATTGTTTAATTGCGATGTCATTGCTACTTTCCCTAGTTGTGATCCTAGATTCAGAAGTATAATATACGAGGATCAGTCAAAAACGAATGCCTCCTATTTTTTTCTACTTAAATTAAGTTAGTTATGTAAAAATTTTAAATTTGGTGATATTGCTCAAACCTTCTTCTACAATCTACTGTAGTAGTAACTTTCTGCATCAATAGGTGGTAGCTCTGCAGTCGTTTACAAAATGGCCCAAATCGATGTTCGTATTAGTTCGTTCTGTGTTTGTTTCTTGAATGTAGAAGGTGAAACGCCCATTCGTATTCATGAAAGACTGAAAAATGTCTACGGCAATGCAACTGAGGATGCTAGACGATGGGTTCGTCGCTGTAACGAAGCTGAAGGACCTGTAGGCCTTGATTGCAGTGACTCCACGCAACATGGAGCGAGCCGATGACATTATTCGTGGTGACCGCCGGATAACTGCAGATGAATTGTGTTGAATTCTCTCCCTCTGTAAAAGCAGTGTGATGACGATTATTCGACAACTGAGGTAATCAAAAGTTTGTGAGTGAATAAAGAAACAACAGCTTCACAACACTTGAAGCACTTCGGTTTAGAGTTAGAGGGAGAGGTGTTTCTGGAAAAAGGGTGACTGGAGACGAAATATGGGTTCAATTTTTGAATCCGAATCAAAGGGGCAGTTAATGGTATGGCATCTCACAAATTCACCGAGGACATAAAAATCAAAACTGTGCGATTGGCAGGGAAAGTTATGGCGACGGTGTTCTGGATTTAACAGTGCTTTTGACAACACTGGGATACATGCCCTTGTCAAAATATGGACCAAGGTTGTGGAAATGGACGGTGATTATATTGAAAAGTAACAAATTAATAGTCGTTAGTGTGGTTTTCAACCTATGTAATTGCATTTTAATTTCATGACAATTGAAAGGAGAAAAAAACCGTAGGCATTACTTTTTGACTGACCCTAGTATATATGTAGAGGTTAGCAATTATATAAGTACGATATTAAATATTTACGTACTGACTAACTTTATTTACGACTCTCTCTCGCATGATTCGCCCTTTTCCTCGACCTGAGACAGGCGTTTCGTTGATACGTTTCCATACATATTTATGCATTTTCCTTTTACAAACTCGTGTGTAAAATACGAAATAAAACTGATGGAAACGCGTGAAAAATAATCTTACGAAATACATACGAGCATAGCGCTCCCTGACTACTAGACTTGAATTTGTAAAATGTTTTAGGAGGCCTTTTGGACGAAAATGATATTGTCAAAATATGTACCTAATATTTTTGTAACACTCGAATAAAATAATCTAGTTACCTACCTAACATTCGCGTGATATTGTGTTACAATATTTTTACCATTTTTGTAGTAGGTACTCATGGTAATATATCATAATACTTTTTGTGATTTTGTAAAATACTAATAATTCTAAACGAAAATATGAAAAGAACAAGACACCGTAAAATAAAATTTGTCGAAAATAATATTGTTATTCTGAATTTGAAATATGAGATCGATAAAAATGACGTAAAAAAGAGGTTAAAACGGCCGAGTTGGTTAAGATATTTGACCCAGTAAGACAAGATATCCTGGGTTCGAGTTCCAATTTGTGACCGTTACCTTATATTTTTATGGTTGGTTTTGGTTTTTTGGTCTTGGTTTTTTCATATTTTCAATTAGATTTATTAGTATAATTTTCGTCTTCAATTATGTATTACATTGTTACATTCGAATAAAAAAATCATATTTCGTTATATTTACAATTAATTTGTTCGTTAGTGGAAAGACATCCAGTAGGCCGTCCAATGTAATAATTCGGAAAGCAGCTCCAGAAAGCGTGTGAGGAGAGGTTGGACCTCTAGAAGATTGAGCCGCTGTAGTAAACAGTGACACGTGCAGGCGCTTTTTCGAAGCGATGGATTCTTGACCCGATTACGATAAGGGAAAGATGACGAGACGAAATGAAATTCCTGCATGCATTTTGTTGATATAAAAATATGAAATAGGTAGAGTAAATTTTTTTTTAAATGTGAATACCGCAGAAGAGTCCCAAATGCTCCCAACCATGTGGAGTCTATGTTGTGAGGCTGAAAGTAGTAGGGAGGGAAAGAGTTGAGAAGAGGCAGGTTGGGAAGAGGCAGGCTTCTCAGATTTGGTCACCAGACACGGTTAAAGCCATCTCAAGCAACGCTTCAATTTCGAATGGTGATTTTACATCAGGGCAATACTGAGAGTATCTTCCACTCTGGGACGGATAAAACAAGATTAATGTTACTTTTTTTCGACTCACTAAGGTGGACAATCACTGTCATTATTGTGAAAACCAGTACGAATAAGTGGGCCATCACCATAAGCTTAACAATATTTTTATGTTCATTTAAAAAATATATATATTTACGGTAATAATCACACGTCTACAACAAAAATGCTGTCTGGATGATTTCAACAGATTTCTATGTATTTAGGTGTTCTGAAAACTAGAAAAATACTCAAAAAATTCCAGAACGTCGGGTTATTTTGCAAAACGGTATACATATGTATACAGATTTTTTTAAATTTTTTTTTTTTTAATTTTTTTTTTTTTTTTTATTTACTTTTAAACCCGCTAAACTACTTATGTAGTTTGTCAGCAGGTACATAATGACAACATTGGTACATTTTAATATATATATATAGATAGTATATACAATAGTCAGCTCTGGCAATAAACATTTCATCGCTAAACCGTTCATCCGATTGCGATGAAACTTTGAGGTTTGAAGACTGCACCAAATTGGATAATTCTTTTTTTTTGTGTTCGTTATTGTCAAGATAAGGTTTGAATAAAACTACTGGTGAGCTCTGGCATTATGAAATTTGTATGAAAAAATTGCAATAGGTGTCACACGAGCTGTGAAGACTGAATGTACTGGGAGTTAATGTATGGAATGCGGGAGGGGGAATACAGGGGTAAATTTTCTTCATATTAATCATAAAGGAAAACGTTTAGATAACTTAGAAGCCTTGGAAATTAAAAAATCCCTTAAAAATAATGAATCTATTATCAACAAATAAAAAATATTGTCTTATAGCCCAATCAAGGATTTGTTCCCCTACCCACTCTACATTAATACCTACCCACCAATAGCAACGGCTCCACCCCTACCATAATAAAACATTGTTCTAAACTGACAAATTAATATAAGCTTTCCCTGAAGAAGGAACGTTTGTTCCGAAACCGGTCGGATTTACGCATTATATAAGAGGTTTATACAAAGTTGAATTGTTTCATTTTTTTATCTTTTATTTTAAGATGGTAACTTGTTTAACATAGATACCTACATTGTCAGAAAACGTGACGTTCTGTGACAAAATGAAAGTCATTTTCAGATTCAGCACACCCAAAAACATAAGAATTACGCAAAAAAACCAAAACAGCTCGCAATTTTTATTTTTTTGTAAACTTGTGTAATCAATGGAAGGATTGGATTAATTGGTTGTAATAAACATTAAGCAACTATTTATTGTTTTATTATATCGTGGGCAAGATCAAGCCTATACTCATTCAAAGTCAAATTATCTATAAAGGGGCAATCAAATTTTCCTAACCCCATCAGGTCAACTTGTTCGCTTTTGGGAACAGCTCATTTAGAAATTGTTGCATCTCCTTTACTATCATGGTGAGGAATATCATCTAAACGGTGTTAGATAGAGAAAACACTTAATATTCAAATCTAAGAGATAACCACAAAAAAAATTTGTACGCCTCTATGAAACCAAAGTTTTGACAAAAAAAAATTATGAAAATGTACATACTACGTGTAAACTAAAAAAATATGTATGCGTTTTTATTTTTTTTTAATTATCAGTAATATAAGAAAAACTTAAGGGAAGCAATTTTCTAAACTTTTTTTGTTAATATTGAAAAATTTTGCGTTAAAAAAATTATGTGTTCATTTCTAATAGGAAAATTTGCAGATTTATTTCATCGCATTACAAAGATAGTTTTCGGATGTATTCCATCTACTTGGATATTATTACAAAGCTGAAATAATCTGACCATATTTGGCTTGCGTCCTAAGTGATAAGCCTATTTTAACCGTACTTTTTTTCTGAAATAAGTAATTTTTAGAATTTAAGGGTACTTTTTTATTTGAAACTAGCTTTTTCCCACGGCTTCGCTCGCATGGTGTAAGGGGGGTTCCCACTCCGCCTCCTCCACCTCCTCCCCTCCCCTTCCTCTCAACGCCCTCCCCCCTCTTCAACATCTCTCCCTCCTTCCCGCTTTCCATATATTCAATCCCAGTACATTCAGTTTTTAAACAGCCTGCGTGCCACCTTTTCCAAATTTTATTCAAATTTCCATTTTTCGTGTGTTAAGGTAATTTGGTACCTAACATAGGTACCTATTTAAAATATCTAAAATTCTTGATTCGATTCAAACTATTAGGGGTGTACCTACTTTAAATAAATGTATCAACTTAAAGATTTTCAAAAATAGAATCCTGATTTAACAATAATTGTTTTGCAAAATGTCATTCTCAAACACGCGAACTGCCAAACGTGCGATAATCGATAGGTTTTCTGAAATTATCAAATTTTCTGCGCAATTTTCTTAATTTTTGTCTCCGTAAGAACCATCCTCGTACTTCAAGGAATATTCTAAAAAAAGAATTAGGAAAAATCGGTTCAGCTGCTCTCGAGATTTGCGCTCAGCAACACATTCAGTGAGTAATTTTTATATATAAGAAGATTTATTTTTTATTTATTTATTTATTGTTTCTTTACACTGTAGGTAAAAATGTTTACAATACAATTTGTTACCTCACTAGGACAAGCCTGTGTTGAGGTTAACAATAATTATACAAGTTAACAAAATAACACAAAATTATACAGATTTTGAAAGAACAATATTGTTGTATTTCTTACAGATTGAGATTAGATTATGGGTACCTACTGGTACCTACTAAACTGATGGCGCTAGGTACTACATTAATGTAGACTTTTAGGGTGACCATAGTTTTGAGATCTGATTTAAAATAAAATAAAATAAAGTTTTTTTTTTTTTTTTAAGGATTAAGTTGTGAATAATAAATATATGTATATAATTTAACATGCTGTAGATTTGGCAAGAGGAAGATGAACAAAAACGGTTCAAACAAAAATAATATTATTTTAGCTTATTATTATAAACATACTCATTTAGCTAATAATTTAGAAAGGACAAAGTAGAGAAAATCAATTGGCAATCCTCGACTAACACAAATAATTTAAGATCCTTCTTAAAAGTGTACAAGGAATTAGATGACTTTATATGTTCTGGAAGGCTATTAAATATGAGTGGAGCTTGATAAAAATAATTTCTTTGACCAAAAGAAGATTTAGACTGATCTATACCCTTAAACTAGATTAGGTACACGTAACCAAATGATGCGTGATGCACTGTTCATCAACTGAGGGGTTCTATAAAATATGGCATTTCATTGAGTGACGGTTGTATGAATCCATCCCTCCCACTGCGGTGCAATGCGATGGGTCGAGAGGGTCTGGCTGAAGAGGTCTAGGCTAAGTCTCCCTCAACCAGTCTCTCCCGATTCAACCTGCCATGCAGTAGACGGGATTACGCATGCGCTGCCAAGACCTAGACAAACCTCGCCCCGTAAACCCGGGTATTCCTGCTAAGGCACCAAACGTATCGAACTACTTGGGGCGACCTACGGCAGATGTGTTGGTTATCCAATAAATGGTTTCCGAGGCGACGGTACCCATAACCACCGCCCAAACTGACTTCACTAAATAAAATAAACGGAAAAGTTGTTTGAATGGTAACACCAGTGTTTGGCGACGAGATATGAATTTATTTTTTTATTATTTATTATTTTAGCACCTATATAAAATAATTGTTTATACAAAATATAATGGTGAATATAGGTATAGATATTGTATTTCTTAGTCCTCCTCGCTAGGGGTCCTGTGCCGAGGCGGACTAAAGTTAGATAGACAGGCACTTTCCAACCTTCCTCTTTCGCGTCGTCTTTTCTTCCCCACGCCCTTAAGAGGAATATAAACGCTAGAAATATTTCGAATCTCATGCCTGCAAAACTTTAAAATCGAGCGTCTTTTTGCACGAGGCAAGTATGTAAGCGAAAAAGTGGTTTTTATTTTTTTTTTGCATAATTTTATAAGAAAGAAAAAAAGTTAGAACATGGAAAACCTCAAAAATAGCCTTAGCCATGTAGGGGTATTTTTTAAAAATGGGTTCTTGTATTACTTCACAGTTAAGTCATGAAAAAACATTTTTTTTGGTGGTTTACGCTTATATTTTTTGTTACGTAAATAATAATTTTATTGTACTTCCAATACATAGAAAAGCTAGTTAAAGCTTCGATTTATCCGTAGCATATTTTTAGATGTTCATACTGTAATCCGATTCGTCGTAAAGATTAATCTAAATAGGATTTCACGTGTATATTCATCGTAAGTCTCGAAATATACTTTCATTGGGGATGCCATTGTCCTACTGGCTTAGGACTGTTGGGAGCGGTTCCATCTCAATTCAGAATCATGCAACTTCTACTTCCAAAGTTATTAAAAGTAATGAATTTTTTTTAAATATCCTATGCCACCCTAATCTTACCTAACCTAACCTAACCTAACGTAACCTTTTTAACCACTTTTATGTTCGTTTTTTATCGCTCTTAATTACTTTTCAAAAGAGGTGTTGAAGTTGTATTATTCTGAGTTGTCCGGTCACCGTTGGGAGCAGTTAAAACTCTTGCGCGGTAATCACGAAAAAATCACAAGAAAACCATTTTTTCTTTTTTCTAATTCAGCTCTGCATATCTGGGAATTATAATGTCGTATAAGCAGTTTGATAACATTTACTTAACCTATTTGAATTTCAAAGTAATATTGACAAATCAATAAGCCCCTCAAAAGGCTTCAAATTCTCTCGCCAAATGGACATCTGGCCACGCCGGAGCCCACAGATTGAGGGTAGAGGGTGTCATTCAGAATCAAACCACGTGTCCCATATTTCATCATCACCCCCGCAGGGGGGCGGGCTGGAAGGGGAGGGGGGCCGGGGGGCGAGGGTGCACTACCCCACCATCCCCCCAGCCGCCCACAAACCCGAAGGGATGCCGGGTAAAGAAAGTGCGAGAGAATCTTGCTAAATATAATACCGTTTTAGGGGTGGGTATTGGTATGTTCTAAATGCGATTTTCATGACTTCTTAAAAGTAAAAAAAAAATTCAACTTTTCAAAGATATTAAATACCTTTTAATATTTCATTTGGAAAGCTTAATAACTCAGGTACGCCTCATATGTCATTATACATATGTCAGCATGTCTGGCCGTGTTGTATGTAGCTTGAAAACAAGCTAATAGGTCCGAGTGATTAATAATAATAATTAAGTGTTCGTGAGGAAATCATCTCAAGGGTTATAGATAACCTATATCATATCACACAGGACCAATGACGTTAACGTCGTTGCTTAGGACGGGTTGTTTCTTAAAATTTGACCGATTCATAAAATATTTGAAGTTAATTTTCACGATATGTGTAAGTTCTATCTATTTCACGTTCTGTGTAAGTTCCATTCTAGTTCTTTCTAGAACTTGAATAGAACTTACACAGAACGTGAAAATTAACTTCAAATATTTGATGAATCCGTCAATTTTTTTAAACAATCCGACTTATGACTAATAACTTCTTATAGTTGTTATCATCGCAAAAACTTCATCAATCAAATCCTATCACTTAGAATTATAACTAATAACTTTTTACTTATAACTTGTCTGTCTGTTGTTCTTATTTATCTATTCTTGTTTGTATTTTGTTATTTTTATTAGTATCAATCTTATACTGACAAAGAAACCTTTAGCTTCGTAACATGTTTTATAATTTTGATTAAATAGTGGTGTTTAACAAAGTTATTTGTTTTAATTTAATTATAACTAATAGCTTCTTACAATTACCACATCGATCGCCTCATCAATCACATCGCCTCGAGAGCGCTATACAACTTAATTCATGCATATAACCCATATCCCATCTCTAATTGCAATAATAACATTTGTCTGGTTTTCTATTTTTCGCGACAAAATAGTACTACACCTTAAGTCGCCGCTACCCGAATTTCTACAGATTTCTTATTTGTTATTCTTGAAGATAATATCTAGACATTCCCGCGCCGAAACACAAATCATATAAAATTCCCTCGATAGAAAGAAATCGCAAAGTGTGCTCGGAAAATTATTATAAACACGTTTGTTTCAGTTATTTTACAAGTTATAGTTGTGAAAAAATTCACAATGTTTGTGTAAATGATACTTAAGATACCTTCCATTAGATTTTTGCTCTATTTTAAATGAGTCGTGTTTTAATAAACCTTTTCACAATTTTCGCATCGATTTTGTCGCTTTAAATACTAACATTCGTAATTTCATATCTCTCCATCATCTTTTTGATTCCGGTTGCGGCGCCTTAAGGGCGCTGCACAAGTATATGTAAATATATATCTAATAAAATTAATATGACTGGTTTACAACTAAGATTTATAATAATAAGTGGTTAGTGACTTACGACTATAACTACTTACTGAATACTAGTAACTGAACGTCGCGCGTCGTACATATTTACACCTGTGGTTTAAAGTTATGCTTATAACTAACATTTTTACACTTAAAAAACATATTTCGTGTTCCACTCGTGTTGGCAATGATAACTTAAATAAAAAATAATATAGAATAGGTATAGAATAGTAAAATAATAACCACCCACGTGGCCTCCAAGTTCATACATGTCATGTTAAGGTTATTTTTACGATGCATTATAGATTTTGAGAGCATGTGTTTTTTTTATTGTGCAACAGATTAATTATCCAATTACCGCACAATTTTCTCATTTTGACAGTCTTAACACCTAGGAAGATAATTATCATACAAAAAAATCTTAAGGCTATCTAAAGAAGAGTTATGTATACCTAGTGTTTCACAATATTTCGTTCAACAGCACCATCCTCTTGTCATGCTATGCTGTGCCAGAACATCTGTTCTGGCACATCACTTTGAAAAAAGTCATATCGATGACTACGGCTAAAGTTTTTAGGCACGTTTAAGCCATAGTATTGAAAGAGGAACTGGCTGTCAATGCAGTTATGAATTATATTAAAACCAAAAGTTTGATTTGTATAACGTCTATTTTGTACGCTACATTTTTTTCATTAAATTCATTAAAGAAATTTTCTTATCTTTGGAATAATTACAACCTGAACAATATATAAATGTTTTTACTTCAGCCGAATACTACCTGTAAACCAAGTAAACTGCTTTTTAAATGTAACCTTTTTATTAATACTGACTTCAAAACTTGAAATTTAAAAATAAAACTACATCAAACATAAAATGTATGACATAATCATAGGGAACAATTCAATTGCCAAAAAATACTTCTATGATATCTTAGAAAAGTAGGTACCTTCCAAATGTGATTTGTATGTACTTCTACCTTATTAACTAATTCTTGGCTTGATTGACTTTGTAAAATGAGAACTCTATATGAATTTAATTTAAATGGTTTCTTAGGGCCTTACTAATAAATGTGTTTTGTATTTTACACAATTGATAAACAATCATTCATTTGTAGTTTAATGGTTGTTTACCAGTTGTGCAAAATTTAAAACACGCTTATCGGTAAAATTATTAGAATTTGAGTAAGCGTGTCATTACTCTATATATACAGTAGCAGAAATACATATTTTTACTAAAACGTATTTACAACACTTCGATTCTTAACTGATGGGGTCAAAAAAACCGAGCAGATGAACGTATCAAAGCGCTTCCATTTCAAACAAGCAATTACCTCCGAGGGCCTTATTGCCAGGGCCATAAGGGTGACATTCCGGCAGCAGGGGCAGGTCGCTTGAGTTGTATAACAATACCCACACAGCGCGTGCGAGAGAGACGGGGATGCGGAGGAGAGGAAAATTTATATTACGAATTATCCCGTTAGATGGATCTGACCCGGGAACTGTGCGCCGATTTTTTAATTAATTAATTATTTTCATCACTCTAATTTTGAGTTTAAACCAAAGGTATAAATAATAGTAAATTAAGCACCAAGGAGATGTTTATAAAAAGCAAAAAAAAATTATAGAAGATTTTTTTTGTCAATGAGATCACCTTAAAACACCTAATTCATATGTAATTACCGCACAAGAGCATGCAGTAGGTACTTTCTTTAGGAAATGTTGAGCATGAAAATAATTACTTTAAATACGTCATTATGCATTCAATATCTTTGGGCATTTGCGGGTAAGAGGAAACTGTTTCAAACTAGTTCGAAAAACATTTTTGCGATATCATCGGTGTGCACTAACACCGATGTTTAATTTTATTTGTAGATGTTACTCGTATCTCTATCTTTGTTCCTGATCTATTTTCTTAAGGCTAACAAAGAAACGGTGAAATTCAATTTTTTATAATTATTTTTCTTGGTACTTAATTTTGAGACGTGTTAGAAATGCCGAAAATATAAAAATAAACATCTAATCTGTCGGCCGACACCCTCCTTCTCCGCCTCTACCCCTAGTGGAGTAGGCAGTAGGCAGCAGTGTATCCCGCCATAATAAGTATAACTCAATGTAATTTCCCAGCATCCCTTAGTTTACCGGTTTCCAGTGTAGCCATCCAGCACCCCCCGACGCCCGCCGCCCCCCGGCCCCGGCTCTGCGCGAGATAGCCTCCCCGAGTGGGGAGACCCGAGGCGTCTCGACGCCGGGACGGCAAGGGGGGATTCCAGGGTGACTGCACCAATCCAATATTAGGGACATATTTCATTTATTCTTTACTAAAATTTAAATCAGAAATTTCTAACAATCGTTTGCAAATTTCCATTTGTTCATAATTTGTAAATTATACATAAGTTTATTTTTAACATACCTTACTTTTTGTCCAATGGTGATTTTTATTATTTTCTGAATTGATAGATGGAATTTACTATGAAAGGGATACCTACTTGTGTTTGTGATTATATTATTTATTTTTTAAATAATTTTATTTGCTTTGTTTAGAATTTTGATTTGTTTTAACTTGACAACAATTTTTAAAAGATATAGCAGCCAGAATACAATTAAATCAGTACAAAGGAAATAGGAAAAACCGACAGACTCTTATGCCGACTAATGGTTGCGATAATATATCGAAAGGGACAAAGCATTTACTGGGAGATTTGTGGTTTATTGGAAACAAGCCTTGGGCTATTGGGCTACTAGAGAAATCTAATTGATTATTGAGTATACGACTATTGATTTTTACAGCTTTTTTATTTAATATTATATTTATTGAATATTTTGTGGACTGTGGGAGGTTACAGTTAGCCAAAAGGGAGAGATTAAAAAAAAAACTTGAAAATAATGAATAAGATGTAATATATGGAATACCACAAACACGAATTATAAACACAACACAATTAACAGAATCCTCGAACTAAGATCTGCTCCTTTTGTATTTTATATTAGAGGTTCAAATCACCATAGAGGAATAATGTAAAACTATAATTGTAATAAGTTTATCCTAGAACAGGTAGGAGTACAATATACAGTGAGGAATGTAAAACAAAAATAAATAATTTTAGTTAAAGTATACTTTAAATAAATATTTTAAAAACTGTCTCGCAAAGATATTTTAGAAACAACACAACTTTTTGTATGATTGCAATGATCTTTTCTCAAAAAATTGCAATCAGACAGGAAGACAGCTGCCATAAACATAGGAATTAATGGAAGATATTATGTGTAAATCTTAAAATGAAATATGAATTCGATATTAATGACAGAAAAATAATTAGGTCTCAATAGCGCAATTGGTATAATAGGCGTTGTCCCGGTAAGACAGAGGATTTGGGTTCGTTTCTCGGTTTCGACCGTTACCTTTTTTTTTAATTTTTGCGTCTTTCTTTCAGTTTCATATTTCATTTTGGGTGGATTTGTTAATATTATCTTATTCAATGATTAAATAATATCAATTGTGAAGCAATAGAAGCAAGTAGACGATTTATTTTTTCTCAAAAAGAGAAAAATGATTGACATTAAATTATGGGTAAATATGCAGTTTGTCCACCTCACGGATAATACGGAACGTTCGTGTTGTCGAAGTTTGATAATCAAAAATGCCATTTGTCGGAAGTACCAATCTTATAAAATAAATTCTCTATAAAAAACTCGCATTTCATCATACTTTAAAAAAATCCCAGGTTTTGAATGGTTTGTTGGCAAAGCAGAGTTTGTCTAGCAGGTTTGTGTGATTATTTTAATATATTTCTTTCCATGTTCTACTGTTATAAACACAGGTACAAACTTGTCAATGATGCATTCACTTTGTTTTACGCAAAAATATTTTTCTATGATTGGCAGCATTGATGAAATGTTAAAATAAAAACGATGAATAAACATGGCGCTACCGCGCGAGTGAATTAATTTTAACAAAATTAAAATGTTAAATGCATATTTTTTGCATGTTTTTTGGTCTCCCCCGACATAAATACTCACTTTTCGTAATAATAAAGCTAAATCTAACTGTTTGGATAAAAAGTATTCCGTATTAACGAGTAAGCGGTTTAATGCATAAATAATAAATTATGTTATTTAAGTTCTCTTCTCCTAAGCACAAGCATCTGATTTATCAGAGGTCCGTCCTCTCTGCCTACCCCTGCGGGGAAACGGCGTGATGGTTAGTTAGTTAGTTTAGTTTAGCCCGGGGCGTGTAAATTACCCCAGAACTCTCCGAGCGTAATACTCAAAAATATGATTTTGAATTTACCTTGCGCGGACAATATATCACAATAAAATAGCAATTTGACACAACTCAATGTAAAAAATAGAAACACTAACGCTGTATGTTGATCTCTGCAACGTGGGAAGCCCCCCAGTAATTTCAATCCACTTAAATTAACATTAAGTAACATTAGTTATTCCCACATACCACAATAATATTTTTTTTTAAATGCATATAATTATAACTGCACTATTTCTCCAAACGGACAAGTGAGCGCCATCTATGATCCATTGTTGCCAATCATGGTGATTTAGCAGTTTTTTTCGAACAATATATTTCAGCGTCACTAATAATCCAAAGAGACCGCCAAATCACAATTCTTGCAATATAAATATATTAAATTTTTTTTCGAACAGACAAAAACAAAAAAAAACATATTATAAGCCTAACCAGAATAATTATTAAAAACATAAAGGCTTTTTTTGTTGTTTGTTTTTGGGGTGCATCATCATCAAAACATCTGCCCTGATGATGGACACTGTAACGCTGTCAAAAACGTTGGCTAAAGGAGGAGGTAGCGTAACACGGCATAACACCCCAAAAACAAACAACAAAAATACTTTTGGCCGTGAAAATCTAAAATCATAACATAAAGGCTTGTTCACTTTAATTTTAGCGTTTTTATATCATGCAAATGGATGACACTGTGTCATGGCGGTTTCCTTCGATAAAAAATCAATTTCGTTGTTTAAAATATGCCAGGCGACCGTGACGGCTATAATTTTCTTTATCTTAAGACGCCGCTACCCGAATTTCTACCGATTTCTTACATATCTCCCTTAAACATTTGAAGTTTTTAAGGTCTTAAAAAAATATGTTATTTTTGAAGATAATTTTAATTATAGATGGAAATAAATCGCAAAGTATGCTCCGAAAATTATTATAAACACGTTTGTTTCACTTATTTTACAGTTATTTTAGTGAAAAAATTCACAATGTTTCTTTAAATGATACTTAAGATACCTTCCATGAGATTTTTGCTCTATAAACGAGTCGTGTTTTATTAAACATTTTCGCATCGATTTTATCGCTTTAAATATTAGCGCTCTCCTCTAACATTCGTATTTGCATATATCTCCATCTTCTTCTTTTTGAGCGAGGATGCGGGCCTTAATACATAAATATGAACGTTTCTTTGTTTGTCCCTTAACCTCGTGCCTTCCTAAACCATTCGTTTGATTGCGATGAAACTTTGGGAATTTGGTATGCGTATGCCCGTGGTAGTTTATATATATACAATAGTGAGCTCTGGCGTTATTAAATTATTTGATATACTATTCATCCGAATGCAATGAACCTTTGGTGAGTCGTTGTGTGCACGTCCGCGAAGGTTTTCACATATATACTGGTGAGTTCAGCATTTTTAAATCTGTATAAAAAAATTACAACAGGTGGCGCAAGAGTTGTTTGAAAAATGAGTTTTCATGTAGTTCAACGGCAGGGAGGAAAGGCGGGAGGGGGGTGGGAATCCTGAAGGGTGGAGGGAAACGAAGCGGATGGGAATAAGGGAGCGGAAGGGAATGCGGGCTGGGAACAGGGATGAATGGGAAAGGACACGCAGGGGAAACAATTTATTTATTTAAGTGACATTGCAACGCAATGCAAATGTCGGGATCTCGCAAGTAATCTATAAATAATAAAATGTCTAGGTACTTTCCTACAATGTGATTACCGATCTAATAAAAAAGTTGCCCTGTCTAAGAAATTATTATAAAATAAGCATTTTCAATATTCTTCTAACTTCGAATATTAGAGCAGTTAAAACGACGTGTTCGGTAGTCACTAAAAAAAACTACTTAACTTAGTACATGTCCCAAAATTAGAAGAAAAAAAAAATTCCGACCAGTTAACAAAATTTATGTAGCATCTGTCACTTTGGCATTTGGTCACCCCGCCATAACCCTTATCCGACGATCCTTACTAAGGGTGAGAAGCGAACATACACAGGGACAGTGGGAGCGCGAGCGGTAGGGGCACGGTTATAGAAAGCATTCCCTCCCCCTTCAATATGATTCATTTTAAACCACACTGTCAAGTATTAGGGGGCGGGGAATCATCCCTTGTTAGCTCCGAATCAATTTGACTTTGAGTGTTTGCGAAAGGTCGCACTTTCTTTCACGTGTAATTATGGCTGCATTGTCATCAGTCATCATCTAGCACCGACTCATCTACGTTCAGAGATGTTTATCGTGACCTCATTCGCAGTCGGTTGTCCTGCAGAATTGAGGCCTCACTGAGAGGTTGGCTAAGGGACACGGAAGCTAAGTGTAGCTTATGGTCAGACCCAAAGATATTCAAATACAGAAGAGATATGCTATGGTGTCCGCGCAACTCTCGCCGGACTACGCGCTAATTAGCGTAGTTTTCATACAAAAATAATTTGTTCATTTCGTTGATTTTTTGAAAATGTGCATTAATATTGGTTAACAATATATTTTGAATAAGGAAGGAATTCATTCATTTAGTTTAACGTTTGTTTGGTTTATTCGTTAATTATTTGTTCTTTTAGTTTATTTGTTAATTGGTAAACAATATCGGCGACACCCGGAAGCGCAGACCCGCATAGTAAAAACAGCAGATAGCACATCTACTTATATTTCAATATCTTTGGTCAGACCGAAAGCCATTCACATTTTTTGTTGGTAGTTGCCAATTGGTTTGAGATTTATTGTATTACTTATGTTCTCTGTTTTATGCAGGTGCTTGCAGGTTTTTACAGATGCAATACCGACTCATGGAGCCTCATGAATGAGTTTTTCTTTTGCCCTGTTTAATTTATCTTTGTCTTACTAACCTATTTTTTGCATTTTGTTTTTCCTGTTAAGCACTTGCATACTGCTTACTAACAACGTATGCAAGGACACTGGAGGTCAAAATTCGTCTTTAACAAAAAATTAGAATCTAGCGAGAGCCTTGAAGGAGTAACCATCTGTTACTTATACCAGGGCGGGTAAGAGGTGGATAACCTCCGCTGCAGAATGGTTGCATTTTTTATTTATTTAGTATATGTGATGTATGTGTGTGAGTGTGACGGCATGAGAGCGAGACAGCAAGTATGGAGATGTATAAAAGGGAAGTACTGGCTGTTGTGCGCTCTCTCCATATTAACCTCTTCGACAATAAACAATGTAACATTAACGGATATTATTTACTACCCGAAGTAGCACACACCACAGTATATAAGTATTTATTTTATCTATATATTATAAATACAAGATATATTAAAATAACAGAATAAAATAAAATATTTTTACCAGAATGGGCCATTAAGCTTAGCCCATCCCTAAGCCGTATTATATTTGACAGTACATTTTTTTTTTTTTTTTTTAATAATGTTTTATTTTTTTGTATTATGTTTTACATGGTATTTGTATGGTAATTATACATCTCAGTTTTTTTTTACTACCCTTCCATTGAAAGCATGTGCTTGTGCATGGAAGGTTTTAAACCTAGATTTCAGAACGATTTTGTATGTGGTCCTCGAGTACGGAATTCCCCTGAATATTTATTTACATCTTGGGAGGGGGTTAGTTTTAGCTAATTAACTAACTAGCCATCACGCCGTTTCCCCTGAAGGTGTAGGCAGAGAGGACGGACCGCCAAAAAACTCGGTCTTGGCAGACACTCTTTGCACCATTCACGTTCCGTCGTCTCATATATACTCTCCTATTATTCTTGAGGAAGACATGGCACTTGATCGTGCTTCATTCTTCTACTATTCAAGCCACCTAAGTGTCCATTTCTTAATTTTACTCATTACGCGCAGGGCCGGATTAACCATGTCGGGGCCCCTAGGCAATGCACGTCTCGGGGCCCCTTACAAGGCTTTAAGGGGGGGGGTTAAAGTTTTTAAACTTTAATTTACTTTTTTTCTGAATGTAAAACATGTCAGTACCTATATTGAGTATTGTGTCAAAATTTCAAGTAAATCGGAGCAAAACTAACAAAGGAACGGCGTTTCAAGCGACCGGCCCTCATGCTCGATTCAAGTATATTTCGAGTATAAAAAATTTTAAATCGGTTTTCTCGCAAACAACATTTCTGATGTTTGTGAACATCATAACTCAAAATCTTGACTTGACTTGACCGATGCTTTTGAAATTTTGTACACTATTTCTACACATAAATCAGGTAGTTCAAGGGAGTTTTTTTTACCATTTTATAATAACGAAATCACCGAATGTTTTTTAGCAAAAATCGCGTTTTTTACTTCAAAATGCTGGCAAAAATAAAAAAATAAATCGAAAAAAACTCCCTCTGACTACCTAGGAAAACAATTTACCTTTTAAACACATTTCTATTTTTTTTGTTTCAAATGATCCAATGACGAGTTATGATGTTCATATCAGTAATTAAAGCATGTCATTTTTTCACGGGACGCGGGGCCCCTAGCCGATGCGGGGCCCCTAGCCGATGCGGGGCCCCTAGGCAGTTGCCTACTCTGCCTTAGGGATAATCCGGAACTGATTACGCGTACACCAGCTTTGTATTCTTTGCTGATCTCTATTGTTGTCCCTAAATGTAGGGAAAATTCTCTAGACATACCATCATTGTATGAGATGCTCGCCGCTCGAATGTCAGCGGACAGATCCGCCGAACAAATGCGAATGATTTCTGCGCCGAACCGGGCGAATCGGCTCGGCGAGCATGTTTGGCGACGGATCCACTGAGCGCATCCGTGTGAACTGTGCTGAACGGCAAATTCAACTATTTACTATTATTCTTCATGTTCTAATTTGTAAGATGTTTTCACGGCCAAAAATATTATCATGATTTATTTTTGGGGTATTATACCGTGTTTCAATACCTCCTTCTTTGACCAAAGTTTCGGACAGCATTACAGTGTCCATCATCAGGACAGATGAGTAATCGAGGATTGTGGTTTAGTGGTCTTCGAGCTGGTATTAAAGTATAATTTCAAATGATTTTCTGCTTTTAGTTTTGAAAAAAAGAAGTATTTTGAGCTTAGCCCTTTATTAATATTATTGTCAATTTCAATTGCCTATGTAATTAGGCGAGCTTTATGCGTTTCGGATCTTCGCAGAACTTCATGAACAAATCCAAAGTAATGGTCGGTTTCAATTAAATACTCTACTCGATTTGTCAGGGTGGCCGTGTTTACATGTCCGAAAGTGTTCTGATGTCATTCATTCTGTCTGGCCTACATAAACCTTGTCACATCCGGAACAGCGGAACTTATAAACTCCATCTGTTACCGGTAGAAACTTGGTTTTTGCAAGCCTTAGTAGGTCTTGCATTTTTGTCGTGGTTACAGTCTTGATGTTTTCTTTTCCCAATATCCTGGCAAAGGTGAAAATAGGGTAAGAAAGCGAAGCCTTTTGACTCTCGTTCAATTTTGTCGTCCGGGGTAGAATTGAATATTATGATTGGCCTAATTTATTTATTTATTTTTTCAGGTTCTCCATAAAACAGTTATACACCAAAATATTACGGAGAAGATTACAAAATTTACGCTTTGATGCATCGGTTAGTTTTAAAAGTTCCGCTCCAATTTTTAATTTCTGACTTCAAATATAAAATTTAATTGCGCAATCAAAGCATTGAAATCCAAAGTCATCTTCGCAGCATCTTTCCGTGATTCCAAAATATTTAATTCTGACTTTGTGTTACTCACTTTAACCGTAGTCTTTCTCTCAAAGTACTTTCAACTTCGGAACAAAGGTTGGAAATACAACCTACCAACCTCAAAACCAGCGAAACTAACCCTTAAAATAATAGTAATTAAAGTCTATTTTAGGGTCTTCTGTGTGAGGCAGTTATTAGATTCTGGACGTAGCGTAGTGCGGGTACGTTTCAAGCGAGATTCACCCTAAGCAAAAGCTATATTAACGCGCATTTCCGAGTGGATTGGGGTAGGATTTTGTGTTGTTTAGATACCGAGGTGATAGCACCAATATTTATATAACAAAGTTTCCAACTTCAAACACTTTGCAAGTTTAAATTTGTAAAGTATTGCTAGCGTCCCGTTTTATGACGCTATGTTGGCTCACCTCATTTGCAAATTGTTTGGACCCTCTTTTGAGGGATGGTGTGTGTTTTATACGAATTGTTTTACCCTTTGAAATAAATATACATTTTAATTACAAAGGCAACTTTTCTGTGTAGGTGTACTAATTAAATAAGTTGAGAATGATATTTAAGAGAGAAGATTTGAAGACACTGTAAAAAGGTTAATAATTAGAACCAGTGGATTAGTTTGTGTAAATGACATCGTGTTTGGGTCCCATCCAGACGTCGCGTGTTCAATTCCTCGGCTGGCTAAGTCCTCCATCAGGACACAAGCAATATTTTCGACTTACTGGTGGTGGTAGTGGGAGATTTTTCAAATATTGTCAGGTTATTCATAATCCGAGAATGTTTGTCTTTCTTACAAAAAATTGCCTAATTTAAAAAATTAATAATAAAATGGAAGTGTATTCGCAAGAGACGGAAAGGATTTTTGATTTTTAGAACAATTTAAAGGTATAGGTATTGCGTTTATTGAAACTACAAAATGGCAACCCTTACACTTCAAATTTCAATTAGAACAGCTGACCGACTGCGAAGAAATAATAATTAATAACACACAATTTTTTTTAATTTTACGTATTGTTTATGTGTAGGCACTAATGAAGTACAAGTGCCTTTAGTTCTTTACGAACATTCACCTCCAAAGTTATTACTTTGGGAGGTGGTTAAGGATACCGCCGCCTTGGGAACAATTTATTGGATAATCAATACCCCTGCCATAAGTCACCCAGAGTGGTTCGCTGCGTCGGTCGTTTGGTTACTTAGCTCGTTACGTGCGCGGATTCATGGAGTGCGATTTGTCTAGGTCTTGACGGTGAATACGTTTGCCCACCCAAATCGTGGCTAGCCGGATCAGGAGATATGGGTTAAAGGAGACCGAACCTAGATCTTTTCAGCCGGACTCTCTCCACCCACCGCAATGGGAGGGATGGATTCATACGTCCGGCACTCCTGGACCCATTGACTCCCAGAGTTTTTCACACCCTTCATGCCTTTTTCCTTCCCAAAACTTTCTCTCCTTTCTTTCCCTTAAAATACCCTCCACACAGCTCTCCAAAGACGACGTAGCACTGTGTAGAGCTAATGTAAAAAAACCAAAAAAAATCTCCATTGAAATTGAATGAGAAGTAATGCAAAATCTTTTTCTAGTGAAAACTTTTTCTATCATGTGTCCAGTGAAACGAAGTATGGAATTAACTAAAGATATTGGCATAAAAGAATTAACGTTTCGTCAGGCCACATCATTTGCGGGTATCTTCTGCATCTCTTCGCATTTCAGGATACGATTACTGAGCAAAAGATGTTATGCGTTAGCCGTGCTACTATAGATGTCAAGAATAGTTTTATTTTTTTGTAAGGCGCTTCAACGCATCGAAATCTGCGTAAATGGTAAGAATGTAATATCGCTGATTTGTTTAGGTTTAGCCATCCAGGATGAAAGTTGATTTGATGTTAGCGGACTCTTTTACGAGAGCGGACACCAGAAGATAACGAAATAAACAAGCAAAAAGAAATTATATTTTTTAGGTTGTGACATTATTCCCGGGCAAAGCAAAAGTAAGTTTTGCAATACTGCCAAAATTTCCTGGGATTTCCAGTAGCTCAGGGCAGGGGATGAGACGATATTCGCCTTAACTCGAGTCGGCGTTGGGAGAATATGGGGTGGCCGCCCCCCCACCTGCTATTTAAATTCACTCGAATCGAGTGTTCTTTTGATGAAAATCCGTTAATTAAAAGAAGAAAACCGAGAAAGAAGTGTCGGACTCTGAAAAACTCGCGGGGAATTTAATGGCACACTGGAAATTATTGGACCGGCTGAATTATTCAGAAATCGTTAAAATTTGTATCAGACTTTATTTTAAAGAATGAATGTCTTAATTAAAGTGTTATTTTTCTAATGCCGACGTGATAATAATTAGAAAAGATAATTGTGAAAGTGTATATCCAGAAACCGAAGAAAAATCATTATAATTTTCTTGGCAAACTTCTTGCTTCACACTATGCTCAGACTTAGAAGTTGCGAGTTCAAAACTCAGCATTTTTTTAAATTAATTTATTTATACTAATGCACTGTAATTTATTGTATTTCTTGGGCACTGACTATGTAACAATTTCTAGACATTTTTGTAACGAGCAAACTTAAGTTTTAAGTTTGCTCGTTAATGATACGGACGTGTCGAAACCGGTCGCAAAAATTTTTAAATTAAATGTACATTGAAAAATAAAACTCTTCAAAACACAGTAATTTATACCAATTTAAGCCGGTTCCAACATTGAAAATTAAAATTAAAATAATTTTCTGTAAAAATATTGCATTGTTGGTTGTAGGTAACTAACTAACTAACTAACCATCACGCCGTTTCCTCAGGGGTAGACAGAGAGGACGGACCGCCAAACAACTCGGTCTTGGCACACACTCCTTACATTCATATGTACATGCCCTACTATTATACCATTCGCATTTGCGTCAAATATTCTCCTTACACTCCTTTCTTCGTTAATTGCATGCCCAAACCATCGGAGCGTTCCTTTCTTGATCTTACTCATTACATCAGCCTTGCATTCTTTGCGGATCTCAACGCTTCTCACATCATACATGGTTTTACCGCACATACGCCTTGGGGATCTCATTTCTACGGCATTCAGTCTACTTTCATCCTTCCTCTGCGAGTTCCATGCCTCACTGCCATACATCAGAGTAGGTACCAGTATTCCATTATGGACGGCTAGCTTCGCTTCTTTGGACAGTTTTTTGTTGGTACCAACGGCGTTCAGTCCTCCATTAATAGAATTACCGGCATTCACCCTTCTTTCAATATCTCTATCAGCCTTCCCATCTCTCGTAAACATACTTCCCAAATAAACAAACTAGGTAGGTAGTTTAGCTTAGCCCTGAATTCTGTTTTCGCATTGTAGGAATACTCGTACGATATCGCATCAAATCCAGTGTCAAGTTAGCCTCTCAGAAGCTGGGCGTACCGTAGAGGGACCGCAGATACTTTAATAGTACACAATTGCTAACCTTGTACAAATCGAAAGTGCGTCCTGCTGTTGAATTTGGCAGCCACCGCTGGTCTGAAGACCCAAAATAGCTGAAAAAAGAGTTTTACCCGTTTGATATATTCACGATTTACTCATGATTTCAATTTTTGTAGAACAGTAGTCAGGTGTGCTGTCCTTGTTCTACCGGTATTACTTTGTAAAGTGTTCCTAGGAACTAGCTTCAATTAACCCTTCGACATCGGTTCACAGTCGGAAAACATGCCAAATGCACGCCCTACGTATTTGACATTTGTCACATGAAAACTGGTCGCTTCTACAACTCGTTCTTGAGTTCAACTAAGTTTCCTCCCTCCTACAAGAATGGTCTCTTCTAAGCCCATGTTCACTCCTTCCTTTCCACAAAAAGACCCTCCACGCAGCATCCCCCAATATGACAGAGGCCCTGAGAAAAATTATTTTCCTCGTAGCCTCCTGTTTGGAGTTAAGTATACATGTTTGGAGAGGTGCACATAAATATAGTTGTATATAAATATAATTTTTGTAATCAAAAGATCTTTAGAATAATTCATTATCTTGCCTATAATCAACACTGTTTGAATAGTAACATTATTTTTACCACTGTTTGTTTTATGCTAATTATGTTTTTCTAACTTAGAAATCGCGTTCAGAAAATAATTCTATCCTTGGCTTAATTTGCCCCAAAACTTCCATACCCCAGCTCATCCCAGCCCAGAAGGGTCAGAAAGGAGGATGATTATTGTCCTTATTGATGTTGCTAACCCTTTTCCCTTTGCCCAACCTGGACCCTTGTGCCCAACAGGATCCTGGGTGAATCAGGCCGAATTTATTCCACGGCTACCCCATCAAAAAACGTGAATAAGGCCCTCCCCCGAAGCCTTAAACCATAATGCTAGGTAAAAGAGGTTTCCTTTTCAGAGGCCTGAAATTTAGAGTAGGTATACGATTATTACCTGAAACTCGCTGAAACGGACGGTGATTTTTATGTGAGGTTTTTTTTACTTCTTTTGCGAATTTTGCGGTGAAATTTTAATCCGTGCAGGCTTTTACCAAGTACCACTTATGTATTTGTAAAAGGGTAGCCGCTTTTGACTAACTATTTTGGTCTTATGTTGAAATAAAAGTATATATTTTCATAAAACTCCAATTTCGTGAGGTGTGATGTTGATGGAATAATTAGCAGACGGTGTATCCCTTGGCAACTGGTTCCAGTTGGTCCGGCCGCGTATTTACAATCCCTACCGCGTTTCAGTCGCTTTAAATTTTCAATATCACAATTTAAATATTTAGAAACAAAATTATTAATTTCTAATATCTACATTGGAAAGATTATTTTATCTAGATTTTAGAACAATTTTTGTTTTTGCAAAGTGATAAAAAATTATCAATATAGAGGTGTTTTTACAATATATGGGAATAATATTAAAATTTAAATATTTAGAAATAAACTTATTAATTTCTAATATACACATCAGAAAGATTATTTTATCTAGATTTTAGAACAATTTTTGTTTTTGCAATGTGATAAAAAATAACCGATATAGAGGTATATTAATGTAAATTGTCGTTACCGCGACTGAATCGGTATAGGTTTTGTAAATCGCGGTCCGGCCGACTGTGCGTCCGGCCGACATTTGATCCGGCGACAAATGGTCCGGCCGAAAGTTTAGAAGATGTTTTCTTCAAATACGTGTGCAAAGAGGATATACGGCCGTACAACCAAAGTCGATATACTTATATCTGAAGGCATCTTGTAAAAATATTTTTACTAATAATTTCGACTCTCAGAAGTAGCATGCAGCAATCACAAAATCGACATACTTATACGTGCAGTCGGCTAAGCAAAAAAACGCTAAAGATTCCTACTTGCATATAATTACTGCTATTCGTCAGTATTCATTCAGAATTGTAACGTTACTTGAAATGGCTTTAGCCGTGTTTGATGACTATATCTGAATAGTCAGGTACATTTTCCATATCTCCTTCCCCTCCCCACTACCTTCAGCATCACACCATACCAACATTGGTGATGCCATAGTCTCACTAGCTCGAGGCGGTTGGGAGCAGTTGGGACTCTTGTATTATATTCAAATATTAAAGTTATATTATATGCAAGTAGGACTCGAAAATCGAGGATTTCGAAAAATTGAATTCGAAAAACATGTCTGCTCCCAATAAAACAGACTTTATCTATATATATATATATAAAAATTTAGGTTCCGTATGTTTGCGTTCGCTAATCTCGGAAAGTAATCGATGGATTGACTCAAAATTTTTACAGAACATTGCATTTTAGCAGAAGAGCGTTTATACATACTTTTTATTTGGAATTTCCAAAGGAAAAGGATAATTTTATGCATTTTAAATTGACTCATAATTTGTCATAGTAAAAAACGGAATAACAGTTCTAGACAGTGTTGCCATTTTATTAATTTTATTAAAAGTTTCAAAAATTTATGATACCTACAATTAGGAATTAAAAGAATTTGATCGGATTTAAAAGTAGAATTATATCTAACAAATTATATTACTAATTGAAAAAAACAAAGGCTACCGTCTAACTGTGCCAGTGTCATTTCATTCCTCTTTACAAAATTAATCATTTTATATAGATAATAGTTTTGTAAATTAGTGTAATATAGTTTTTACTTGTATATTTGTTTTCACTGTAAGTATTTGTGTTATATAATTGGTTCTTCGGAGCAGTTAAGGTAAGATTTTTTTTTTTGATTTGTGTGCTGTAGATTTATTCGAACATGGATAAAGAAAAACCACCTGATCCCCCAGATGATGGTTTGCTATCTGAATCCTCGGGTGTTACAAAAAAAATAATCGCGGTTAATATTCCGGAGGCTTCGGACTTCGTAACGATTACGTCAAAAAAAAGAAAAATTGCTAAACCAGCAGATAATAGAAATGCAACAGATTTTGAACAAATACATCGAAAAACACCCTCCACGCAAAACGACTCCCTTCCAAATAATTCTGTTTTACAGGATGTAATTCCGTCCACTTCTTCCTCGATTTCAAGTCTAAGTCCAGCAAGCCCTTCAATCACACCCGCCCCACTGGTAAACAATACTCCTTCACAAATGTCACGTCTGTATAATAATCTTGATAGACCACCTTACATTACACACGTGACTAAAATTTCAAAGGATGAAAAACAATCAAATTTATACGATGTGGACTTTGGACATTTTATGTTTAAAAATAAAATCCACCCTGTCTGGAATGGAGTAAAATCGGTTGGGCGTAACCGTCTTTCTGTTGAATTCAAGACAGCGGCTGAGGCCAATAGCTTTGTAAAATCTGATGTTGCCAAAAAAAACTCGTACAACGTTTTCATACCTACATATCAGGTTACAAAGTTAGGTGTCACAAAAGGGATCCCACCTCACTGGTCGATAGAGGACATCCTGGAAAACATTACTGTTCCTCAAGGTTTCGGAAAAGTTTTAAAAGCGCGTCGTCTAAATTACAGGTTTAATACGGGAAACTCTGTAGAATGGAGACCCTCCCAATCCGTTGTCCTAACATTTGACAGCAAAGACCTTCCACAAAATGTTACTATGTTTAACGTCTCTCTACCAGTAGAGCTCTATGTGTTCCCAACTGTGCAATGCTACAAGTGCTGCAGATTTGGACACACGAAGAACCTCTGCAGATCAGAACCCCGTTGCTTCAAGTGCAGTTCGTCCCATAGTGGCGATTCCTGTGATAAAACAGAGGAAAATTATAAATGTTTAAACTGCTCCGGTACCCACATGTCCATCAGCAAAACTTGCCCTGAACTGTCAAGGCAGCGCAATATTAAACACACAATGGCCGAGAAGAGCATCTCTTATGCGGAAGCATCAAGAATGTTTAACAAATCCATTCCATCTTATTCTGAAGTAACTTCCAAAAATTCTAAAAAATCCACCCCTTCTCAACCTTCTTCTTCTTCATTTAGAAAAACTGTTGAAAGGGTCGTGAAACCTAGAGTTCTAACAAAAAAAAATAATGCTAATCACGAATCCCTTCTGTGGTTCCCTAATGGACAAATTCCTTCCAGTTCAAATTTCAATTCTTACCTAAAGTCATCTACTAAAGAACAAAATTATAATATAGACCTTAACTCTACACTAATCACCTCATTTTTACATATTTTACAAACTTTAAATAAAAACAACATTCAAATACCGTCCCACGTTGCTAAACAAATTACTAATATTATCAACTCAACTAGAAATGGCTCCTCTGATGAGGATTCTTCAGTGGAATTGTCATAGTCTTAGAAATAAGACTGAAGAATTTTTAAACACATTACACTCAAACTCAATTGCAGTGGCTGCCATCTCGGAGACGTGGCTGGAACCGGATTCTGATTTCAGAGTCCGGGGATACCACTGTCTTCGAGACGACCGTCAAGATGGAAAGGGCGGCTCCGCTCTTTTCATTAAAAAATCATTACCCTTCTCCCCTGTAGATGTAAAACCAATTGGTTGTCCTTTTCAAGTGACGGCCGCAAAGGTTTTTGACACTACAATAATTTCTTTGTATATATCACCATCTAATAAACCTTCTAAATCAATCCTAAAAGCTATGTTTTCCAAGGTCACTACTCCTTCTCTTGTTCTGGGAGATTTCAATGCCCATCACGGATTATGGGGAGCTCACAATTGTGACAGAATGGGCAGAGATATTGTTGATCTACTAGATGAACTAGACTTTTGTATTATCAATGATGGTTCTCCTACTCGTCTTCAGGTGCCTGGTCAGCGACCCAGCATGGTTGATCTTACTATTTGCAATTCCAACATAGCCGCATCCCTGTTATGGAAGGTTTTGGATGACCCTCATGGGAGTGATCATTACCCCATCCTCATTGAATCCTCAAATATTTATCATTCCAACAAAAATGTCAAGTGCAGTAGTCGAAAACCAAGGTTCTTAACTGCCAGAGCCAACTGGAATGACTATTCAAATCATACAAAGTTCTCTGTGCAAAATCTGCCCTCTCCAACTACAGAAAATGTTGCGGAATGTTACGATTTATTTGTGTCTGCAGTCATTACGGCTGCAGAAAAATTTATCCCCATTAAAACGACACGTAACAAAGGGAAACCTCCCCCAGCTCCTTGGTGGGATATTGAATGCTCAGACGCAGTAGATATGAGGAAAAAATATGAGAAAATTTATTCAACAAATATGAATATGGAGAACTTCCTTCAGTATAAACAAATTGAAGCTAAGACCAAACGTCTTCTAAAAAACAAAAAACGTCAAGGCTGGAAAAAATTTTGCACATCATTATCTCCCGAAGTTCCTCTTTCAGTTGTTTGGAATTCAATTCGCAGGTTTAAGGGTTCTCACGTCCCAACGGTGACTCGACCACTCACTTCAGAGTGGGTGAAGGAATTTGCTGATAAACTAGCTCCTCAAACTGCAAGTAATTTTAATGAAACAGAATTCACATACTCATTTAAAACACGGGGTTGGATGGACACCCACTTCAATTTAACGGAACTTAGGGAGGTCTTAAACGATCTCACAGACTCATCCGCTGGTGTAGATGGAATTCCTTATAGCTTTATTAAAAACTGCGACATTACCACACTAAACTATTTTCTTTCAATTATAAATCTGATTTTTGACTCCGGCAAAATTCCATCATCCTGGAAAACTCAAATAATTGTTCCCATTCTAAAACCCCAGAAAGACCCTAACTCTGGACTTTCTTACAGACCTATAGCTCTGTCATCTTCCTTAGTTAAAATAGCTGAACATATGATTAAAAGACGTCTAGACTGGTATGCAGAAAATGAGAAAATTCTTCCCAGCTCTCAGTTTGGCTTTCGAAAAAGAAAAAGTACGATCGAAAGTGTGTCCATCCTGACTTCTGATATCCAGTTAGCCCTGGCCGATAATGAATTCCTTATCGGTGTTTGCCTTGATGTGTGCGGAGCTTTTGACAATGTTTTATTGGATGTTTTATTTAATAAATTATTAAAAATTGGCATCCCTCGTAAGCTTTCCAGTTTTATAATTAACCTCCTTCTTACCAGGAAAATTCAAATCCAGGTGCTGAATTCTCGTCCACTGGAAAGAATAGTAAACAAGGGTTTGCCTCAGGGCTCCGTCCTTAGTCCTATCCTTTTTAATATTTATACCTTTGACCTGCATCGGAGTATGCATCCATCTTGTAAAATACTCCAGTATGCGGATGATCTTTTTATATATATTTCAGGACGAATTATTTCTATTCTGGAGGATGTGATTAACATTTGCATGAAAAACCTTGACACCTGGTTAAAAAATCACGGCTTAGAAATTTCTCCGTCCAAAAGCAATGTTATCGTCTTTTCCAGAAAACGTGTTACTCCGCGTGTAACAGTCCAAATAAATAATTCAATTCTCCCTATGCAGGTACAAATAAGATTCCTTGGGGTAATTTTAGACTCTAAGTTAACATGGAACCCGTATGTTAATTTAATCATTAACAAATGTCAAGCTGGCCTCAACACTTTACGTGCCGTTTCACGGGTCTGGTGGGGAAGTCATCCATTCACCCAAAAACTTTTTTATAACGCATATGTTAGGAGTCATTTGGATTACGCGTCATTCCTCATTGAACCCACTTCTAAAAAGAACCTCGCAAGGTTGGACCGTATTCAATTTCAATGTTTAAGATTGATTATCGGAGCAATGCGTTCTTCCCCAATTAACGCTTTACAAGTGGAGGCTGTGGAGGCTCCTCTTCATTTCAGAAGACAGTTCTTGGCTGACAAGTTTTTATTTAAATGCTTAAGACTCTCTAATCACCCACTGAAAGACAAAATTACTGCACTCACTGCTCAAGTGAAATCACTTCCATATTGGAGGAACAAATCAATCCCTCTTCTTGTCAAAAGCCTCCATACGTACTGTTCGTATAAACCCCTCTTAAATCCATCAGACAGACTTCCTTTATATGCCAACTCCTTTCGTATTCATTTGTGTAAACCAAATATTCTTTTTTCTCTCGGCATAATTAACAATCACGAAGCTCCAACAAAACTTATCCAAATTTTAAATACGAAATATTCCAACTGGAAAATTATTTACACAGATGGTTCCAAGTCTCCCTTATCAAACCATGTGGGAGCGGCATTCCACTGCCCATCAGATCAAGTCGATAGAAAAATTAAACTTCCAAAAGAGGCTTCCGTTTTCACTGCTGAATGTATAGCCATTTTTGAATCCCTCAAATACATTGACGATGTTAACATTGGAAAATTCTTAATTCTCTCCGATTCCCTGAGTGCACTTCAAAAATTAAACTCTTCCCCTTTCCATTACCCAGAAGACGATTTCTGTGTTGGAATTCGCACTTTAATTCATAAATTAACCGACTCTGGCAAAGAAATCATCTTGGCTTGGATACCTAGTCACTGCGGTATCCCTGGAAATGAAAAGGCCGATTCATTGGCGAAAGATGCCATTATTTCGGGGGATATTTTATATAAATTTTTAAACACCGATGACATTTTCATAAAATTGAAGGAAAACATGATTTCCACATGGCAGAATCATTGGGAAGAATCTAGTCAATCAAAAGGATATAGCTTTTTCACAATTCAGCCAACGATTCCTTCAAAACCGTGGTTTTCAAGACTTTCTTTTAACAAATTCTCGACATCATCCATTTGCCGCATGCGGATAGGGCATTGCTGCCACAATGTTCACCTGACAAAAATTCATATTAAGAATTCTGCGATGTGTGAATGTCGTCTTGGTGAAGAGGATCTCAATCATATTTTTTTCAGTTGTCCTTTAAATAATTCATACAAAAATTTCTTCCCTCACCTAATCAGTTCGGGTATATTGCCTCCCTACAACATTGCATGCCTGTTATCTTCTGTGAACAAACGCGTGTATAAAGTCTTGGCTAATTTCCTGAATATTAACAGCATCAATTTGTAACTGTAAGTTAAGTTTCATGTATTTATTTATTTTTTTTATTTTTTACGCACAATAAATTGTGTCAGCATATCTTTTAATTTCCTTGTTATGTTTAATTAAAATCTTCTCTTATTGTAATAATTTTGCGTATTATTATTATTATTTGTATAGTATTATTATATAATGTAGATAGGTTCTTGTTATTAAAACTAAATTAGTTAATATTAACCAAAAATTACACTCACAAAATTACACTCACAAAAGCATTCACTTGACACTGGCCAGAACACTCTTTTGGGGTGAAGAGCCATTAAAAAAAAAAAAAAATATATTACTAATTTTCACTCATTTGTTTCTCTGTGTGTTTTAAATTTACTCATAATTGTACTGTATGTCAGTTTGTAACTTTGCAAAACCTACAAAAAATCAGATTAACAAATCGAATTATATATGACAAATTTTCAAAGGGTCAAAAAAGTGTAACTGTGACCAGTTGATTGATGTGTAAGCTTTTTCAAAGTTGATCACCATTCGTGGGATGCCTCGCTCACGTTCAAACATAGGCTGTCGTACTCGACACGCAAACGCAGATCGTCAGAGAAGATCAAACCGCACTGATCAAGAACGTTTAGACGATAATGAACATGTTCGAGTTAGAATTATTCAGAGGCGAGCAGAAGAACTGGCGAATCGTCGGGAAGAAAGACTTAAAAGCTTACGAGTAGAAGCGCGAAGAAGACGAGCAGCACATTCATCTTAACAACGCCAAGAATAAATAGAGGGTAAAGTTCGGTTTATGGGCGAAATTCCTAAAAAATAAAACTAGTTATTTTTATACTAATTTGGGGTCGGGGAATCCGAATCTGAAAGAATTAGGCGGCGGCAAGCAATATTAACTGAATTACAGGACTTTAAAAAATTTTATACACATACAGGAAAATAGCCATTTTGGAAGCATTTTGATTCCTAGAAAATCAAACTAGTTATTTTTATACTAACTATGGGCCGGGGAATCCGAATCTGAAAGAATTAGGCTGCGGCAAGCAATATTAACTGAATTAAACGACGTTAAAATTTTCTATACACACACACATGAAAATAATCATTTCGGAAGTATTTTGACACACGTAGTACAAAGATCATAGAAAAACAAGATAACATAGATGTTTTTACCACACAAAATTAAGTGTTGCCATTAAGCAGTAATATTAATAAGGTAAAATAACATGTTTATATTTTAAGTACTTATTTTTTATAAATTATAAATTTTACTCACTTTTGTATCACAAACCATGTTACATAAACCCGGCGTAGCTGCTAAACTACTTGAAAACAGGGATGTTTTTTGCCGTGACGCGAGCAGGCGGTATAAAGGGGCACAAACCATGTTACACAAACCTAGCGTAGCCGCTAAACTACTCGAAAACAGGGATGTTTTTTTGCCGTGACGCGAGCAGGCGGTACAAAGGGGCACAAACCATGTTACACAAACCTAGCGTAGCCGCTAAACTTCTTGAAAACAGGGATGTTTTTTTGCCGTGACGCGAGCAGGCGGTATAAAGGGGCACAAACCATGTTACACAAACCTAGCGTTAGGTTAGGTTAGGTTACGGATTTTTAAGACTACGAATTTTCATACTTTTGGTTTAAGAATACGGCCGTTGAGATTTACTAATTAATTTACAACATAATATACAACAACATTTCAATCACTCTCCTAATAAAGCAGCTGCTTGTGTTTAGGAGAGGACAAATAAAAAAATAAAAAAATTTCATTTGTTTAAATGAAAACAAAAAATATTAGTTATTCAACAAATAACATTAGTGATTTTATGAGAAGATACCTTAGAATCATAGTTCCATGGGAGATACAGATAAAAGTAATAAATTAAAGGTTAGTTAATAAATGATTTGAAGTATTGATAAGGCAAAAAATATTTCTACATATTCAATACATATTTCTAAATACAATATACAATAAGTTAAGTTATGAGGTGGTACTAGAATATTTTAATTTAATTTTTTTATAGTAGATAGTCGTAATTCATCAGGTTAATGTGTTATGTGAGGAATTATCGTGTCGGAAATTATTGATATAGGGATAAATATTTTTGAGATCTGGTAACACTGCCGGCACATGTTTTTGTATATTCCTTGTTTTTCTATGATCTTTGTACTACGTGTGTCAAAATACTTCCGAAATGATTATTTTCATGTGTGTGTGTATAGAAAATTTTAACGTCGTTTAATTCAGTTAATATTGCTTGCCGCCGCCTAATTCTTTCAGATTCGGATTCCCCGGCCCATAGTTAGTATAAAAATAACTAGTTTTATTTTTTAGGAATTTCGCCCATAAACCGAACTTTTTCCGTTTTTCATACGAACCAGATATTCAATACAATACCTCATGTAAATTTGTTCAAATCAGTAAAATGGATAAAGTTTGTCCACACTGCAAAGCGATGAAATTTAAAGGAGAAACTCAAGGAGTGTGTTGTGCGAGCGGCAAAGTGAAGCTACCTGAAATTGACCAGCCAATAGCACCACTGATAAATTTGTTGCAAGGAATTACTGATGATTCAAAACATTTCCTCAAAAATATTAGAAAATACAATTCATGTTTTCAGATGACTTCATTTGGCGCTAACGTTATAACAGAAAATTTTATGCCGATGTTTAAAATTCAGGGACAAATTAAACATAAAGCTGGCTCTTTGCTTCCTTTTCACAGCAATCAACATAAATTTCTACAAATGGGAGATCAAAATGATCAGTTGAATGCCCGCTGTCAAATCTCGACTAAAGTCAAAAGGCATATTGTTGAATCGTTGCAGAAAATGTTACATGATAACAATAATTTAATTCGAATGTTCAAAAATGCAATTGATCTCATGCCATCAGACAGCCATAAAATTATCATTAGTCCTGATCAAACACTAGCCAGTGAGCATGTCAGGCGATATAATGCGCTAACAATTAATGAGGTGGGAATTGTCATGGTTGGAGAAGAATTTCATCCTCGCGATATCGTTTTGCAACGCAAAAATGATCAACTACAAAGAATTGCTGACAATAGGTGCTAATCTATAATAAAGTGATATTGTAAAAGCATTTAAGGTCTGAATAAATAAATAATTTTTAAAAATTTATTAATGTTTTTTTTTTCTTCCCTACAGCATAGTCACAGCAGATATTCAATTAAGCAATGTGTCTTCTTAGAAAATGCACGGTTGCTAGACAATTTTTATTAACTCCTCTAGTAATTAAAATCAGACAAAGCCACAGCGAAGCGTGGTCGGGTTCAGCTAGTTGAAAATAAATTACTTCTTCTAACACAGCAAACTTATTTTGTGGCACCATTTTTGATTCAATTTAATAAAATACTTAGTTTTTACCAAAATACTTGTTTACAAAACCAACATGTTTCATTGTATGTTTCGATAATATCAATAAAAACCCTGAAGAAGTGAGCGTTGCTCACGAAACATGTTGGTTTTGTAAACAATAAAAGTGGTAAAAACTAAGTATTTTATTAATTTGAAAAAAAATTAAATTAACGAACTGAAATGAGAATCGAAAACTAAAATAATTATTTATTTATTTATTTTAAGTCAATCAAACCTAATAAACCTATAGTTTCATAACACATTATACAACAATGTATTTGTGGTTATAACTATACCAAGATAGACTTAGAACTAGTTATTCGGGCTTAGACGCCAAAGGGGTGGAGACGGATGAAGGGATGTTGCCGCGCAAATAAAATGACAATAATAGGTGCAATTCATTTAGATCATCTAGAATGTGATTCGGAAATGAAATAAATTCATCAAAATAAAATAATAATCGCAGTCATAAAAATAGTCAATATGTACAATTGTTTATGTGTACTACGTAAATGTTTTATTTTTTTAAAGATTAAAAAATTTTAAAATCGTCATTTTGTTTTTTAATTCAAGTCTTAATTTGGTTTTTGAAATGTTTTCCTAATTTTTTATAGAGTGTAAGATTGTTAAATGCTTTTTTGCCTGGCATTTGTAGTGTCTTTATCCAAAGCTTGTGCTTATATACAATGTATGTTTTATGGACTGTTTGATAATTTACTTCCGAAAATCGTGCGGTAGTATATCGAATGGGGTTGAACAATAATACGCCTGCTTAACTATTCTACCTCAGTAAACTAAATGGCAGTAGTAGATACCCTATCAAAATGAGAGCAGCGCCACCCTTGCGAGTTTGAGGTCAAACAACTGAGGTCACGACAGTCTGGTACGGAACCTTCTCGCACTGGGGTAGGTCTACTTTTAAATGATATTAGTTTTTTATTCAGTTTCATCTCATGGATGATTAAAAACAGATGACCTTTAAATACATGAGACTATGCCTAAGCATTACGGTAAAACGCCAACCTATATAACGATCTACAATGTTCAAAGTATTACAATATATTACGTAGTTTTTTGCTTATTTATTAATATTAAGATCTTTGTATTATTACAAGAACTACTCGATCTCAAATTATTTTTAATTGCAACAATATCAGGAGTGAGACATTTAGTTACTAGCTTGTACCTAAATTGCTTGCAGTTGGCAATACATTCTCATCATTAGAAGTAGAAGATGAGTTCAACTGCACGGAATATAGTTACAACCAGGCAATAATAACATACCTCGATAATAATAATCAATGTTAGCATAATACCTGCTATTTTTTTGCATGTGTTCTATATAATTTAATTAGAATATTTTATGAAATATGGTGGTGTTATAAACAAAACCAGTCTTCCCTTTTTGTCAATTATTTTTGCATTTTTATTTCTCAATTCATTTTTCTTATTACTTTTTCACGCTCCAACCACCATATTTATCAAATATTTTTTTAAACTACTCGTTATGGACAGAAACTTGCTGAGGGAACTGATAACACTACTAACGGGACACATCGCCATCTCAGGAGACACATGCAGCTATTGGGAGTGGAAAACACAAATAGACGCCGAAGCATTTCTTTTTTTAACAGGATGAAGGGACTTCAATTCACCTATGGTGCCAATATCCTGCCCTGGTGGGAACTAGGTTCTGATACCTGGGGAGACTGTAAAACGAATAGACATATCCAATGACATATTCAATTTGTTAGGCGGGTATGGGTACCACCGCCCCGGGAACCATCTATTGGATAACCACCAAGTTGTTCGCTACGTTTGGTGACTTAGCAGGGGTGCCCAGGTTCACGGGGTGAGGTTTTTCCAGGTCTTGGCAGCGGATGCATCTGCCCACCAGCAGCTTGGCGGGCCGGATCGAGAGAAACGTGTTAGAGAGATGGATTCATGTATTCTTCACTCCTGGACACACTAACCCCCAGATTTCTACCTACCCCTCATAACTTTTTCCTTCCCAGAACTTCCTATCCTCACCTTCCTTAAAAAGCCCCTCCACACAGCATCCCATCCTGAGAAAAATAATTTTCCTCAGGACCACCTGCATCGAGCTAATTTAAAAAAATTACAACCCTGATGAAATTTATAAAAGGGACTGGGTTATTGTTAAAGGATTGAGTTAAAATGGGAGATAGCACAATGGGCCATGGTTAACTGCTTACGTGAACTATTCGTTAACCGTCTCCGTTTTAAAAAAAATGTAAAAATAGTATATATACGAGTTTATATATATATACATATATATATATATATTTTTTTTTTTTTCAATGCCTTTTAAATCCTTAAAACAATATTTTTGAACGGTATCACGTAGTTGTTAAATCAGATTACCTGGCGTTGCATTTCACACATTCAACATACAAAATTTTACAGTAATTAGGAATGCCATAATTTACTTGGCTCCGGCCATCGGAACACTTATATTTACTTGGCTCCGGCCATCGGAACACTTATATTTACTTGGCTCCGGCCATCGGAACACTTATATTTATTTGGCTCCGGCCATCGGAAAACTTATATTTTATTAATCTAAAAACAATTTGCTTTTTTTACTCTTTCAACTAATCTTCTCTTTCTCCCATTGGTAAAACTGGTATTGGGAAGAGATAACAAAATAATAAATGTCAATAAACGATAATTTTCATACGTTATTTCCCTCGCAACACAAAACAGAACGAAAATTGACATTTCGCTTCAACTTTGTCAACCGCTTTGTCTGCGGAGTTACCCAAATACACTAAATCATCTGAAGCGAAAACCACCCCTCGAACAATAACAACCCTTAAATACTCCTCGCGGAAGAGCTAATATGGCTCGCGTTGTGATGGTTTCTTATGGTGTTTTTTGACGTTGAAAATCACTCCTAAACCCTTAGCGTTGCGAAGTAAAACGGGCAAACCTTACTTCAGAATACATACAGCATTAATGAAATATATGTGTAAATACATCACCTTGAACAAGCGATTCTGAGCTTTATCCCCTTTACAATAAAAGCTCTTCTCCATCTCACTTTCATATGGTCATGTTACATTTTGACATGAATCATTTGGGTACGTGGCTACATTTCACCGTGGCGCTTTCCAAAAGACAGAAGGTCATAAGTACCGAAGTCGATAAAGCCGATTTTCCGCATAGTTTCGTTGGAATTTGATCCTTAGTGGGATTCTTCGGGAACAAACGAGGTTTAACATTCAGACTACTGTTCATCTAATCCGTAGTCGGTTGTCTCTTTCTGACAACAAGGTGGTGAGGGAGAAGAGAAGAGTTCAATTACAAAAGTTGACTGAAAGACTTTTAGTGAAAATTTCAGGAAAAACAAACCTTATTCAACAAGACAGTATGGTGGAGTTTTGCGTGATATTTTCAGGAATTCCGTGTTACAATAAATAATATTTATGGAATGTGGAATAGTTTCTGAAAGCCTGAAAGTGATCACGTGATGATGCCGTGAGAATATTTTCAGTTCTTTAGGCGGGAAAACGACATTCGAAGTTCATTAATATTTAACTGAGGCAGTTTTATATGGGGCAAAGAATTTTCGTATTCTCAGATTCTTATCAATTCGAACGTACTAATTAGATATTTTAATGAAAATTATTGTTATTATGATTTGATTTAATTTTCAGATTATAAAATACTCACATTTTGACTTGGCCTGATATTCAAATACTTTTATTTAAGCAATGTAACATTTTGAACCGAAATTAAAACGTCGTGTTGACCTTTTTAAGTTATGTTGAAACGAGAATATGTCGATTCCATTTGCGAGTTTCAAAATAGATCCTTCCTACTACAATCCACGAAGCCTGTTCACGAGACTATGAAACTATTGACCTTCTGAAAAAAAAAATTCTTTAAATTATTTTTTTAAAGAAAGACAACATTCACGGGTTAGGAATAACCCGACAATATTTGAAAATCTCCTACTACCACCACAGTAAGCTGAAAATTTTGCTTGAGTCGTGGTAGAGGACTTAGCCAGCCGAGGAATCGAACACGGAATACCTGGGTGGGACCCAAACGCGATGCCCACTCAGCCAATGACATACTCGAAAGCATATATTTTAGCTGAGATGTTGTCGGACCTTTTCTTAAAAAATAATTTTATAAGTAAATTCTATTGCTTAAGTGTAAGATTTTTAGAAAAAAAAACGTAACTCCCGGTTCAATGAACTTTAGATTTTTTTCTTTGAATTTAACTTTCATTTTAAAATGTGTTTGTTTAAAGAATTCAGACAAACGATAGAGTAAAAGTTAAAAGAAATTTTTGAATTGTCATTTTCAAAATTAGAACCGATTTGTCGAGAATTCCGACTATCATGTTATATGTGTAATATTATAAATTGGTTCCACTTTTTTGTCTGCAATTAGTCCAATTTGACCTCCAACACTCCCAACGCTCTGAAGCCAAACGACCTGAAACTTCCGAATCCGGTCCTCGCACACATCTACTTGAATAATATTCATAGTGGAATAGGTTTCGACGAGTACGCATCGACGTGATTTTTAATGGGTCTGCGCTAGTATTTGATAAAACCAAAAGTGATGCAGAGAGTATCAAAGATCAACTAGTCCTTTGCCATTAAATCCTTTAGTCTTCAACACCTTTCACCTTCAATATTAAAGAGATTTTCCGATTGAAGACCCCAGGAATGGCTGAGTAACAGATTAAATCATGTGTAGAATCCCAGCGCTTCATTTGCCTATCACTTTTCTGTTTATAGTCCGCGCCAAACTGGAAACAAAGGACGGTCAACAAATGTTCATTGTCAACTGCCTACCCCCTCCGGGACAGCCGGCAGGGGGTGGGAGAGAAGAAGACGGGCCATCCACCCTCACCGGGCGAGAGAACGGGACGGATAGATATCAGACTTAACTTTAACAGAGCGATCAATATCACAATGTTGTGGTATATCGTATTCAGAAACGGTCTTAGTGGGGGTTGACTAAACTTCAACCCTTACCAAACAAATTTTCCGGCGCATCCCACAAGCAAAACAATACCACCACACAAAAAGATCAACCCATTTGTATGAAAATGGCACATTTTCCGACAAAATAACACTTTTTTTATAAATTGGTGATTGACTATGCAAAATATTTGAAGGATTCTATATCAACAAAAAGCTCAGGCCAGATTTTGAAGAGCATTATGTTTATATTGCTGGAACCTTTTCAAAAGGGTGTTAACATTAAAACTGTCAAACAAATGGAGCGTGAGTAAGAATGAGCTCTTTTGTATTTGTACAGTATTTTGTTTGTTTATTTGTGTTCGTTGTGGCTATTGAAGGATTTAGGCTACATTTGGAAGTTCGGTTTTGTAGAACCCTGGTTTTAGGGTGTAAAAGTTGGACCGTGAATTTGGGGTGTGGAAGTCAAATAGCTACGAAAGATTCTGTCGAATATGTGTCAAGTATTAGTTACGCGTTGGCGTCATCCGTCTCTCTCACCCATTAAGACTCGGGTCGGGGAGGAGGAGGACGTACTGATTGAATCGGTAATTTTCCGTGGGTATATTTACTATTTATAGCGGCCTTATTGGCGGCGTTTATAGATAATCAAAAGATTAAATATTAAAACTTACAACCTATCACGCTTCATTTACACACCTATAAAGTAATAAAATAGCAAAATTTTTGTAAATTATATTGCGGTACAGTTAAAAATGACTTAGAGTAATATGGTCGATTAGGTCATTGGTTAGAGCACTTCCCCGGCAAGGGAGGGATCCTGGGTTCAATTCCTAGATGCGGATGATTTTTTTTCTGTCCTCTCTGTTTCACATTTTTCTTTAGAGAGTCGTAAATATGTTGTATTTTTTTTTTTTTGAGAATCTGTTGCATCCACGTTATATATTATATTAAGCAAGCCATTGACTTTGGCTAGAGAGTTGACTGATTTTCGTTTTCAAAAATCTGCTGCATTCACTTTATTATTGTTTATTATTATTGTTTATTATTATTGTTTATTTATTGTTACTAATTTTACTATTAATTTTTATTTTACTTAGTTACTATTACTTGTGTTATTAATATATTTAATCATTTTTACGCACCAGATTTAAATGTCCGGGTTTAATTTTCCCCACAGGAAAAACTAAACCATTTCACACGCTTCCCAAATGATCATCTGGTCAATCCACGTTATGCAATCGCACTATATAAGTATTATAATTACAAAACAATACAAGAACAACATGTCAACCTACCAGAGACCAGATGGGAAAATAATTCACCGACCCAGATATTTTCATATCAGAGGGTTCGGCTCTGTGGAATTCCTAATTGAACCTTTAGATCCCCCAATATAAATATTTAAAAATTCTTTTGTAATCCCACATGTATTTAAAATTACCGATTTTTGCATTTTTATATATAAATTTTTTGACAAATCTAATACGCCTAAATTTTGAATCAGAGACCTAGGTATAATGCCAGTAGCCGAAATAACAAATGGATATTTGTTAATTTAATTTGTTAATTATTTTTATTATTTTATGTTTTTTAAAGAAAGACAAACATTTCCAGGTTACGAATAACCCGACAATATTATAAAATCTCCTACTACCACCACAGTAAGCCGAAAATGTTGCTTGAGTCATGATGGATGACTTCGCCAGCCGAGGAATCGAACACGGAACGCCTGGGTGGGACCCAAACGCGATGCCCACTCAACCACTGACCGGTCTGAAATGACTTTTACAAAGAGAATTTAATGAACCTTCCATTAAAGTGATATTTTTTAATAACATAAATGCCTTGTTCATGTGTAAATAAACACAAATTCTTGAAATCAACGTTTAAATCGTGCAAAAATGATTTCAAAATGTAATATTTTTTCGCTTATACTTCGGGAATAATTATTTTTTATAAATATAAATATTTTTTTATAATTTTTAATTGTATGAACGAGATAAAAAATGAACTCACAGTTTGGTTGTAATACCATATATTTTATACTGTGAATGATTTACTTTAAAATGTTTGGGCTAAACTTTTTTTCTACTTTTTCCTGTTTGAAGGTTAAAATATTGCAATTTTAAAAAACTAAAGTACATACAAAATGCAAAAATCATTTATTTTCACTAGATTCTAAAATGGTATTTGCTTTTAAAAATCAAAATAAAATATATAGAATATTTAAAATACCTTTGAAAAATTCCGAAATTTGTTAATAAATTATTAAACAGTATAAACAACAAATAAACTACCCTCTTTGGCTGGATGAGCAATGTATATAACTTTTCCATAAACTGTTTTTTGTCATTTTCGTTATTTGTTTTTGGGGTGTTATGCCGTGTTGCGCTACCTCCTTCTTTAGCCAACGCTTCGGACATCGTTGCAGTGTCCATCATCAGGGCAGATCCGGCAGATCCGGTAGATGTGTGTGTAGTTAGTGGTGCTGGCGACACGGTATGGCTTCGAAGTAAATAAACACACACTTCACGACTAAAAATTACACATCTACCGGATCTGCCGGATCTGCCCTGATGATGGACACTGCAACGATGTCCGAAACGTTGGCTAAAGAAGGAGGTAGCGCAACACGGCATAACACCCCAAAAACAAATAACCAAAATGCTTTTGGCCGTGAAAATCTTAAAACTTATCTATTTTTTGTCAAATTTTAATTAGAACGGTTTTCATAGAAAATAAAATAAATATTGCATAAAATATTCACGACGAATTGTATTTAAGCAGTATATATTTATGATTAATTTTATAAAACCTTTCTATGAGTTATCAATCAATTAAATACCTTAAAAGCTTTGAACCTACTTTGTAACATTAGTCAACCGATACATTGAAACCTTTCCAGGAAGCATTACGCCACACAACATATCATCGCTACGACGCGACGCCCGCCGTACATCTAACTGCTACGCTGCGCAGGGTGAGTCTACGCCGAACGACGTATAGCAGTGTATCTACTGCAGGAATGGCCAACTCACTGCTGGCAAACTTGTACTATGTTTACTTTATAAGTATTTAAAAATTACATAATGCGTAATTATTTTCCTACTTATACATGAGGGATTGGTTAAATGTTTGTGTAATAATGCCTTTTTGTCATGCGATTCAAAACATAATTTGTACATGCAATTTATTCTATTTATCACATTTTTTGAATCCAGTTTAATTAATTAGACCAGGCGTATAAGAATAACTTTGGTTGGAGGCAAGAGCTGCGTTGCAACAGTTAAATTGAACCAAATCCGTTACTGCATGTACAAGTGCGCGTAGACGCATATACCAAGTCTTTTTTTATTTTGTCTTGGATTTTGAAATGGGCGCTAATTGTCTGTTTCTGATGTGCTGGGGTCTTAAGATTGATTGCCAGTAATTAAGGCGTCTTTTTCTAAAAGCTTGTCGTCTAAGTTTTATAATGTTTTTTTTAATGTTTTTGTTTGAAGTAAAACTTCTTTATGAACGCTTGACTTAGGAAGTAAGCTGGTGAATGCGTGACGAGAGCGTTACGAAAAACGAGGCGAACGGTAGTTGAAAGGGAGATATAAGTTAGTGAAAATAGAAAGAGAGAGAGAGTTACGTTTCTTCTTTTCGGCCATAATTTGTAAGCAAAATATTTTACGCCGTAAGATGCGTTTTATTACACTAAAACCGGCAGTTGTGAGCAAAAATTGGAGGCGAACGCACGTTTTTTTTACAGTAGCTCTACGCTGGAGGCCATGAAGGAAATAATTCCCCCCAGGGCATATGTCATCTTTAGGGATGGTGTATGAAGGTTCTTTATAGAAAAGGAAGGAGAGGAAGTTCTGGGAAGGACAAACGTATGAGGGTGGGTAGGAATCTGGCGGTCGGTGTGTTCAGGAGTGACGGACGTAAGAATCTATCTCTCCCACTGCGGTGCAAGGCGATGTTCCGAGAGAGTCCTTCTTGAAAAGTTAAAAGGTCTCCCTCAACCAGCTCTCCTGGTCCAGCCTACCATCCATTTAGTGGGCACACGCATCCGCCACCATGACCCGGACAAACCTCACCCTATGAACCCGGGCACCCCTACTAAGTCATCAAACGTAGAGAAACACTTGGGGTGATCTATGACGGAGGTGTTGGATATCCAATAAATAGTGGGAGGCGGTACCCATACCTGCCTCCCAAATTGTCTTGTTCAACTGGTCTATTTATGTTAGATCGGGATGATTTTGTTAATTTTATTTTTTTGTTAAAAAATATACTGTAGTAGTGTTAATGTACATTTGGCGTGCATCTAAGTCAAACATGTAGATTATTTGGTCTGAGTTAGTCATCCTTTGTTTTTAAGTATTACGTTTAAAATGATTTACTGTGAAATGCTTAAACATAAAACTAGTAAACAAATATTTCCTCAGCATGTTAAAAATTGACAAAACACCTTTGGATTCAATCCTTGGCAACACTTCCTTGCAAATAGAGTTGGGGAGGAATGGAACAAACTTCTATAACATGCCATCGATGCCAATAATAAACCAATTAGAAAAAAAAGTTTTACTAGATTTTTATTTGGAGAATAGAAAGCATTATCGACGGCCTCCGTGGTCGAGGGGTAAGGCTCTTGACTCACAATCCGAAGGACGCGGGATCGATCAATTTTATTTGATTAATTTGTGATGTTTCATAATTAATTAATTTCAAATAATATATACTATATTTTCGGCACGTTCCAGCTCAGTATTGCCCTGGTGACGGAACACCATTCGGAACTGAAACGTTGCTTGAAATGGCTTTAGACCTGTTTGGCGACCAGATTTGAATAGCCAGATACTTCTCCACCTTCCTCTTCCCCATCTCCTTTCCCTCCCTCTACCATCAGCCTCAAAACATACCCCAATTGAGGATACCATAGTCTCACTTGCTCCATACGGGAGAAATTGTGACTCTTGTGAGGTATTCAAATAAATAAAATAAAAACTAAATAAATGAAATAAAAAATAAATAAATTTAATAAATAAATAAAATTAAAATTAAATAAATAAAATAAATAAATAAAATAAAAAGTAAATAAATAAATGAATAAAATAAAATTGCTAAATTTAATTTTGAAATAATTTAAAATTAGATTTGAGCGCAACAGGCTCACAAAATAATAATTATGATTGTAAACCATTTAACTGTTAAATTTAGATATCCACGATGACACCTTATTCGAAAGTGCGGTCTAAAAAGGTTTACGCTACTCCCGTATCCGTGTAGGCCTCCACCCTTACAGTAGAGTAGGTACTGCTGCGCCAAGCCGCCCGCTGCTAGCATCGGTTCCGCTCTCGCTGTAGGCTCTACGGCTCTACGGGCGGGCATGGGCAGCCGCTACGCAGCTATTAACCCGCTACGGCGTGGCGCGTGACACTGTCGCCATGGCAACCCGAGAGCCCATCTCCAGTCAATCTGGGAAATAGGACTTAGCGGCAAGTTGCCACAGCCGCACGATTATATATATTTTTGGACAAGGAAATTTGTCACAAATTGTTATTTAATATATGTACAAGAACAATGCCGCGACACGGCGTAATAACCTAAAAACTAATCACGAAGATAATTATAGAATTTGTATGAAAATCAAATCCAAGTCGACCGTTCAGTATCCGCCACGCAGCCGTCCATTCTAATCAAATAAGTAGAAGACCCACGAGGAATTCAATCGTAACACTTGTTTCATTCAATAAATAATATGTTTATATAATTAATCAATGTATTATGATATGAACTAAATTTGTCAATTTGACTGGCCAAAAACAGGATCCATTCCTAGTTGGCTAGTCAAAGTTTCCATATATGTTTCATTGTATAATTTTATGTGAAATTTTATTTACGCACCAGATTTAAATGTCCGGGTTTAATTTTCCCCACAGGAAAAACTAAACCCTTTCACACACTTCCTAAATGATCATCTGGTCAATCCACGTTATGCAATTGCACTATATGTATTATAATTACAAAACAATACAAGAACAACATGTCAACCTACCAGAGACCAGATGGGAAAAAAATTCACCGACTCCAGATATTTTCATATCAGAGGGTTCGGCTCTGTGGAATTCCTAATTGAACCTATAAATCCTACTGATCCCTCAATATAAATATTTAAAAAATCTTTTGTAATCCTACATGTATTTAAAATTACCGATTTTTGCATTTTTATGTATAAATTCTTTGACAAATCTAATACGCCTAAATTTTGAATCAGAGACCTAGGTATAATGCCAGTAGCCGAAATAACAAATGGTAATATTTTTATATTCCGAGAATGCCAAATTCTTTTAATCTCATTTCCTAAATCTGTGTATTTTCTAATTTTTTCAGAAACAGTTTTTTGAATATTACAGGAATTTGGAATAGCTACATCAATGATATAAGTTATTTTTTTAATTTTGTCATGTAAAACTATATCAGGTCTATTATGACTAATTGCTCTGTCTGTTAGTATAGTTTTATCATAATATATTTTATAAAATTCATTTTCTAAAAATGAATTTGGTTCATATTCATAATATGGTACTATATTACGGCAGTCAATCAAGTTATGTTTAATTACCAAACTTTGGTGGATTATTTTTAAAACCTGATTGTGCCTAAATGTATACTCGGACGGCGCTAATATAGAACATCCCGATATAATATGTTCTATAGTTTCCGGAAAAGCCAAACATTTTCTACATAAATCATCAATTTGATTTATATCTTTGATTATATGCTTCCTATAATTTTTAGTATTAATGACTCTATCTTGAATGGCAAGCATAAATCCTTCTATTTCTATGAAATTTGTGAAATAAATAAATATTATTATTATTATTTGATTTTAATCGTTAGTACTTATATTAATCCTAATAGTAAGTGCTCTTAAGTTATGTATCTGGTTTATTTGGAAGATTTGTTTTTCGAAATAAAATTAAGAGACCGGCAATTCATTAGTTCCGAAAGCATCATTGACGGATATCTGCTGGTTAAAAATCATCATGAAAAACTTTTGAAGCACGAAAAATGTAGATAACTATTAAGAAAGATATATTTTTGTATCAATGATTTTTAGATGGCTTTATGTACTTTTTTTACATTTACTCCACACTGGAGGCCCTGAATAAAATAATTTCCCTGATGCTGTGTGGAGGGAGTACTTGCATAAGAACATCCATCAATGATGCAGGATGAATGGAAAGGTTGTTTTTTAACGAAACATTGGCCTACAAAATGGAAGGAACAACCCCGGCTCAATCCCCAAATAGTAACCACATTAATAGAAAAATTGAATACTGCACTAATAAAGGCATAGTTGGATCCAAAGCTAGCAGAATTTACAAGACAGAACTTAAATTAATAAATTAACCTAAGACAGAACTTAAATTAATAAATTTTAGACAAAATAGAACTTAAATTTGGTGTACACGAAGATAATTTTAAATAAATCCTTTTAAGATTATCGACCATGTTGACGTACCTAGCTCGAAATAGTAAACGAGTCAGTTAGGTACTTAGTAATATGGTGTCGTGGAAAAGCACAAGGGGCGGACGGGTAAAAAAATCAACAATAATTACTGCTAGGATTTTTTTCTTGGGGGGGGGGCACAAAGGGCGGACGGACAAAAAATCAACAATTACTGTTAGGATTTTTTTTCTGAGGGGGCACAAGGGGCGGACGGACAAAAAAATCAACAATTACTATCAGGATTTTTTCTGAGAAGGGCACATGGGTCGGACTGGCAAAAAAATCAACAATTACTGTTAGAAATAAACTTGAAGTATATTTCTACAAGTTCAAGTATGTATAGGAGGGTTTATGAAAGTGTCAAAACAATAGTAAAGTTAAATAAATGAAACAATTTTACTTTGTTTGAACCACTTATATATTTGAGTAAAGCCGACCGGTTTCGTAACGAACGTTCCTTCTTTAGGGCAAGCGTATACTAAATATTAAATGTTTAATAAAGACAGTTGTTGCTTCTAAGTATGTACTGTGATGGAATCTCCACAGTACACAAAAATACCGTCTGGTATTCCCTAAATCCGCCTTGGAAAAGCACACAATCTTAACTATTAGCAACACTATCTCGTTAATATTACGAGTAGCAGTGAATAGTATTGCGATTATTGGATCCGCAGGTGCGTCCCAAAATACTTTAAACAAGTAGAGTGATTAATTTGAAGATTAAAGACAACAAATCACTTTGTAAAATACCACTTACTTAATCGAAATTATCTACACGTTTCAAAACCAAAGGTTTCTTCGTCGGGATAAGATTAACATTAACAAAAAAAAGAAAAGGTGTTTTTAATATTGTTCTTAAACAAAATTATTTTCAATTTGATAGTAGTATTTATAAATATAAGGATGTCTTAGCAATGGGTACTTCTACTAGACCTTTAGTTGCAGATATATTTTTAAACAATTTGGAAGATAAAAATTTTAATACCTGTGCTGTATTATTAAAATAGGTTTAATTTTGGAAAAGATATGCAGATGATATATTTGTATATAGACTGGCACTAATAGACAAGTAAAAAAAAATTGAATTTTAATAATATCCACAAAAAGTTATATCCACAAAATATCTTAATTATTTTTTTTGAATTTAAGTATTTATAATGTCAATAATAAATTAAGGTTTAACATATTTCACAAAGATACATATTCAGATATCATCATACATAAAACATCGATTCACCCATTTTCACAAAAAATAGCTACTTTTCACAGCTTGCTCAGAAGATTAATTAATGTTCCCTTATATTTGAGTAATTTTAACATAGAATTAAATAGAATCCAATCGTAATCAAAAGCATTTGTACTACAAAATTAACCGATAATATGTTAAACAAAAAAATACAAGAAAAAGTTTATTATATACAGATTTCCCCCTAAAACCATGCGAGCGAAGCCGCGGGTAAAAGCTAGTTTGATATAAATAAAGGGTTAAAAATTTAACACACTAATATAACGGGTTTACAGTTAGATAACTTAGAAATTTTTAAAATTAGAAAAATGTCAATGGTCAATTAAATGTTATTAATAACCAAATGTTATTTAAAACAGCCATCTCCTCAATTTATTTTCATATTATTCCTTACTTTTATTCCCTTTATAAAATCTGCAACAACTTTATCGACTGTCCTGACTTACTCAAACTAATTAATTTTAAAATACCACCCAGAACAACTAGGCTTAATGACTTATTCCTTATTAACCGAACACGTACAAATGCTGGTGTCAGGGATCCAATCAGAAGAATGTGCGAATTGTTTAATAAAAACCACAACCTTAAGGACTTCAATATATTTTTTGATACTTATAGCACTTTTGGTAGAAAATTGAAGGCTGTTTTCCTATAAAAAAAGAAAATTCATATATCATTCACTATACTTTTTATATGCTTCTTTTTGAATAATTTTCGATTCTTTATTAATTATGACTTATTTTTAAACATGTATATAAAATGAATTTGAAAATCTTTATTTATGAAGTCAATCAGTGAGAAATAGTTGGGGTGCAGGCGAATTCTCAAGTTATTGTTCATAATATTGTTTTGTTAATTATTGTCTGTATCTGTGTTTTCTCCTTAAATAAAATAAAATTTTACGATGATTCGTTTTTGTTATTTAGACATCTTAAATTTGTTTTTTTTTTTAGATTTTAATATATAAATGCAATTTTTATGTATTCTAAAATAATTTTTATATTTAATTTTATATTATTGATTTTTATGATATGTTTAAGAAATTAATCACCACTAAATATAATATTTTTTGTATATAATTCTTATTTGTCTATACTTGTTTATATTTTGTTATTTTTATTAACCTTAATCTTATCCTGAAGAAGAAACCTCTGGTTTTGAAACACGTAGATAATTTTGATTAAATAAGTGGTGTTTTAAAATGAGTTTATTTTTATTTAAAGTGAATTTGCAAAGATTGTAGAAGTATTTAGAAGTTCTTCGTCGAAAGGTCAATAATGGTGTTATGGTACTAGACGTGCTAAAAATATATCTTCATTGAGTTTGACACACGTGGGAGACAACATGTGCAAGGTTATAGGGGAAAATGCCGCACCTCATGGCCTTTAACTTACTTGACTGAAAGGAGTGTGACTCCACTGAGTTGTTACATGCTGTAAAGCCAAGTTCGCCCTGATGATAGATAATCTTTTGATAGGATTCTCAAACTCAGAGCCAGGAAAGGTGTAAGCAAAGATTGTTCGGGATATTAAGAACAACTAAGTGTACCTATCAAACTACTCTGTGAGTACAGATATACAAGCGTAAGTTGATGAAAAAGGAAGGCAGTGGTCTGCGGCATTGCAATATCAGATGTGGTTGTCCGATTAAATATAAAGATAAAGCTTTAGTTCATGTTTACACCACCGCCAACTTATCCGTGTTGTCACTGTAATTGGGTATTGAAAATAGGTTGTCAACATTAATTTACTAATTATATGAAAACAAATCCACGTATCCACAACTTTTTTAAATCTCAAAATTATCAACACGTTTCGAAACCAATAGTTCCTGCGTCAGGAGTCAAATAAGTAACTATAAATAATTTTAAAAAAACATTTCAGAGAGTAGTGATTAATTAATTAAAGGTTTAATAAAAAACAATTACATAAAATGTAATAAAAAAATTATTTTAGAATTGGTAATACTTGTATTTGTATAATTAAACACTTTAATACATTGACATAAGATAATCAATGAAAACAGACCAATTTATCTAAATAATAAAAGTAAATTATTATAAATATCGTAAATATTTAAGAGATTGCTATTCATACAAAATATTTGGTTATTAATAATATTTAATTGGCTATTAACACTTTTTTTAACTTCGTAGATATTTTATTTGAAACCCATTGTGTTCGCAAGTAAAATTTGTACACTTTTATTTATATCAAAAGAATGATTTGTTTCCAAAAAAGGATATAAACTTATTAATAATATAAATTATTATTTAAATACTTTAGTTGCTCTTTAACTACAATATCTATTAAAATTTCTAGAATTTTTCCCTTTATAAATTATTTAATTTACTAACTTACCGCTTGCCAATTCGACAATCCATAAAGGAAAAAAATGAACACTGATTAGGTAGGCAAGAGAAGCGTACGACACGAATGAGCTGAATTGATCAAGTCTCATAAACTAAGTGAAAAAATATGTGTAACTCAAAACCATAAGGAGTAAAAGTAAGTAAATCATCCTCCGGACAATTGGGAATATTTACGATATACAGGCTAAACCAGCCTTAACAGAGCCTGCCGTTTCTTAAACTAAAATAATTTAATAATGAATTGCGTATAATTAATAATGTACCAAATTAGTTATTCAGGTTGTTTGAATGGGCTTACATACATCACGTTTGACGCTTTTCATTGTACCGCTGATTTGAAATAAAATCTGTTTTATTTTATTCATATTTTCATAAATACTTTTATATTATTAACTTTACCTCCTGGAAAAGTATTCAGTAGATTTATACTGACAACCCACACTTACACTAAAAATACACATACACCGAACCGAGGATGGCGCAGAATGAAATAATAAAACAGAAATAAAATAAAAAAGGACGAGCAAGCCTTCAAGAGGGAGAAAGGTTGGGTTAAGGGTGAGAAAAACATCCCAACAAACACGCAGCTCACAAACAGCGTAGTGGCACCTAGAAAAAAGAGCTTCTCTATCACAAGGGTTACAGAGAATAATGATGGTAATAGTAAGGCCATTTTTGCGTAAGGGTGTGTTTTCTTTGTGATTTTCGCAAGACGTTTTAGCGAATCGAAACCGGCATTAGGAGGAGAAAAAAGCAGATTGGTATAGCATAGTGTACACAAAGTGACCTGAAAAAGGAACACGATGAATGTGATGTGCGTACGTGTGTGCTGTACATCCATCGTATACCGCCGCTTGTTTGTGTGGAAACACTATAATAGTAGTCCGTGTAGCGTCATGTATACCGACACGCCGGCGGAGCTATTTTACTAAACTACGATTTATCGCACCGCGGGAAGAAGATGGCCACAAAGTAACAAGTGGTATGAATAAATCAAATATGTGATTAAAAAATAATACTTTTTGGCTTACTAAAGCCTTCCTTTTCCTGCTGTGGTATTTATTGTTTTATTTCTTTGTTAAAACTTTGATGATTTTGAATTAATATGTTGTTAGCAACATTTTTATTAAGTTATTGATCTAAACAAAAATGTTGTTTGTTTGAAGAATTAAGAACTCTCGGGCGGTGAGCATAAGCTTTGTCTGATGGTAAATTTCGGCAAATCCAAATGAACAGTTTTCTGTTCGCGATGTTATTAAATTAATTAATCAACGCTATTGAAAATAAAAGTCAAGAGACAATACTGTTTTTCGATTTATTTTTATATTTTATTTATGACTATTCATAGTTCTTCTCACTTGGGATTTCTGTTCCTAGGCGCAATTTAGGGAGTTTTGTAGTTGTGTTGGTGTTAAGACATGATTTCTTCATCTTCGTGTTTGTTGATTTCATCATCTTCTTTTTTTATTTCCTCGACTTTATGTTTGTTGATTTCATTATCTTCATGTTTGTTTATTTCATCAACTTCATGTTTGTTGATTTCCTCATCTGCATGTTTGTTAACTTTGGGTTTTATCAGTAGTAGGCACATCATATTTTTTTATCGTTTGCTCATCTTTGTTCCACATTATTCAATTGTTTGAAGAAGAGAGTAGGACGAGTCACGGTAGCTTAATTATTCATTTTCTGTTAACGCCCTATTGGACTTTTACACGGAATTTTATGTTTAGTTGTAAGTAAGTATTGCACATACTATATAGTATGTGAGTATAGCATGATAAATATAGTCATACGCAAAGCCTAACAGCAAAATACAAATACTATGATGAATATTAATTTTTAAAATTTAAACTATTGTATTCATATTCGTGATCACAACCAGTGACTTCGTGCAAAAGGGTACTTCGATCTGTTCGATGTTTTTAAGTCGATAGAGTTCTGAAATAAATTAGGAACAAATTATTCTTCTTATTTTTACTATTTTAATAGGTTAGTTATTCTCCGTTAGTAAATATGTCAGCCGGCGTAGACCAGCGGTAAGGCTCTTAACTTGCACACCGAAGGTCGCGGGATCGAATCCCGGCGTGGCAAATAAATTTTACTTGATTAATTTGTGTTATTTCACAATGTATTCATTTAAAATAATATAAAGTATCTTTGCGGCACGTTACAGAGTGGAAGATACTCTCAGTATCGCCCTGGTATAAGACCACCATTCAGAATTGAAACGTTGCTTGAAATGGCGTTAGCCGTGTTTGGTGAACAGATCTGAATAGCCAGTACTTCCCCGCCTTCCTCTTCCCTATCTCCTTCCCCTCCCCAGTACCTTCAGCCTCAATTGGGGATGTCGTAGTCTCACTGGCTTTGGACGGGAGCAGTTGGGACTCTTGTGCGGAATTTATTTAAAAATAAATATATAATTAAGCAGCCGAAAGGGCAAAATAAAGTTATTAAATCAAGTGTGACTCTGGTAATATACTCAGGCCTTCTTATCAAAGTACAAGTATTTATCATTATTTTTTTTTTTTTAATGTTCTTTATTCAGTAAAGTTTATACATTACAGTAAATGGATAATTTTTTGGCCATCACACTAGGCACATGCCCGTGTTGTAGTGTTATATTATTTAATTTATTAAACTTGATGACAATAAATAATATAATTATACTTTATTGTCATCAAGTTTAATTTATTAATTATTATTATTATATTGTTTGTTTAGTTATCATCAGTGCATTGATTTTTCTGTCAATAATTGACAAAAAAGTCACTGCTTCAGGATTTCTCCTGGGATGCAGCAGTTTTCAGCAGTACCTCGAATATAATAGACATTATATAATATACTTAAAAAATCTCAGAAAATAAATCAAATTAAAATAAATAAATAAAAACGGTTTGTTTTTAAACAAGTTTCTTAAACAAAAACGTGATAGCTGTTTCAACTTCTGAAAGCGTTATCAAACTTTTTTGAAAATACCTGCAGAGAAGAAAGAAAGAAAAAATAATAGCTGGTTGAGGAAGGCTCATCCATATATGTATGGATAAGTTATGTATGAAGTGTACGGACGAAGCTTACGGTGATAGTATGATAAAAAAAACGGTATGTCAATAGACAGAAACAATTTCATGAAAACAATTATCAAAATATAATTTTTTTTCTATTTAATGTATTAACATAACTATTCAGTATACTCATCAATAAGAGTTTGTTTCAATATTAAACAAAAAAATTGTTTTATGAAATTGAAAGTTACGCATACAAAAATCTTTCAGAAATTATTCCTTATCCGCTCAGAACATCTCTAGAACTAATTGTGTCTCGGTACCTTCGCCGTTTCACAAAGTTTGACGATGAAAGTTTCCATCCACCCTTTAGCAGAACAGCCTCCAAGCATCCCTTAACTCTTACCTCCCGCACAGCCTTATTCCCCTCTCCCCCGACCCAGTCCACCTCCCACCCACACCCCGCACGCGCCCCAGACCAGCAGAATGTCCGACGGACTCCCCACCCACCTCAACTTGAATCTCATCCCCACAATGGAGCCGATTTGACATCGCGCAAAACAAAGACACGACAAAGAAAAATAAATATTGATTCTACGAATTTCATGTCATGTTATGTTATCAATGCATTAAAAACCTGTTTCTACCAGCCCGATGATTGTTTCGTCAATGATTGTATTTTAATTTTATTTTACTATTTTATGTTTAATCGCAAAATGATAATCCGTCCCAGCTGGCCAAAACCAGTGGCGATATATTCCTATTCACTCATGTAATAATTCGTAGCTGAATAATATTGAGAGAGGAAGAATGGGATGCAACTGATATTCAGATCTGATCAATAAACATGATCAGATCTGAATATCAGTTACAAGCACTTTAGTCTGTCAGTCACAACTGGTTTGTTAGTCACCAGTTGTGACTTTGTTAGGAATTTGAACAACTCATCAAATTTCAAAGCTAATTTTCTAGTTCTGTGAATGGCCTATTTGAATTTTGTTGGTAGAGAAGTAATAGGAAGAAATAAAAAAATGAAATAGTAATAGAACTTGAATAGAACTTTCACAGAACTTGAATTTTATCTTAGCAATTTGATGAATCGTTCAAAATCTATGAAAAAACCCCTCTTAAGATCACCTGGGAGTCTACCTGCCCCACTTTTTAAAGTCATTTATTTTCATTATATTAAAATTTTTTTGTAGTATTGTTTTATTTTAGTAAAAAGCTTTGCTTTATCGTTTGATATAATATATTTCGAAATAAAGCACTCACTTTGTATGAACCACTCATTTATTAATACATTTGTCACCTTTTAGTTTCCCTTTAACAATTTTTCCCTGGAGAAGTATATTACGCACTAACAAATAATATATTAAGCAGAACACCTGACATTGGGAATTAAATATCTAGTGAGTTTGAATGTTTAAAACATGTTTTATTATCACAATTCAATTCAATACCACATTGAATTATTGATTGCCTAATGATTATCGTATTGTTAACGCCGTGTTTTTAGCTGTTAAATATAAATTCAACGAGTGTATACAGGATGTTAAGGGATGTAGATGATTTACTTTAACCAGTGATTCGCGACATTAGGTACTTGGAGGAAAAAATTAAAACATAATTTGTTCTCCAGTGACACCGCTGATGTTTTTTTCTTCTAAAAGCATAAAAAATCTGTTGGTAATATTGGACAGTTAGGGATGGGGTGAGGGGTTGGACGATTACTGCCAATGCTGGGTGACCAATGACGATATTTGAAAGAATTTTTAATTTTTGAAATTTAAAAAAAAAATCATTTAAAAGTTACCGGAGACCAAAACAGTTTGTTACATTTTTTGCTTCAAATAATGTCATTAATCACTGGTTAAAGTAAGTAAAGTGCGTTCCTAACGCTCTATACAGTCGCAAATAGATTGACTGTAATCAATCATTTAGAATATAATAAAAAATACGACATAAGTATAATAAAAAACTATAGAAAAATACAGTTTCTACAAAACACAACTATGGGGATATGTGTACCGCGGACACTGGAAGGAAATCTGACTCACAAGAATTTCACACAGCACGTTCTGGTTGTGTTATTATTTATGTTATTACGTTATTATTAGCATTCGACCGAAACAGGACTTTCTACCGAAACCGAAACCGAATCTTCATTATCTGCCTCAGTTTCGGCCGAAACCGAGTATAAGTAATAATTGAAGTGCGAGCAAAAAAAATTATATTACTGCTGTAAAACAACCAAATTTTTTAAAATTAACAAAACCGCGTCTTGCAACATTTTTTTTTAATAATCAACACTACTTACATTATAAAGGAAGGACCTCAGATGGGATATCAGACCAGTACTCACGTACGCAGCTGAGTACGACTTGGGTACTAATGAAGAGGAATGAGCGAGCACTGGACGTTTTTGAAAGGAAAATTTTGTGGTGCATCTTTGGACCGGTTTTAGAAGATTGATTTTGGCGCAGACGTTACAATGAGCTATATACTCTATTTAAGGATCTAAACGTCACAACATTTATAAAACTGGAAAGACTTCGGTGGCTAGGTCATGTGGAGAGAATGACCGAGCATCAAGCACTAAATTCCCTGTTGAACTCGAGACCGACAGGGCGCAAAAGCCTGGGAAGACCAAAATTAAGATGGAGCGACAACGTCCTCAAAGATATACCTCCCTTGGGGCTTCTAAACTGAAGAGAGCTGGCACAAAATCGAGATGTGGGGAGGAAGACTCTTGAGGAGGCTGTTCGTGCATTATCATATGGGATTGGTTGGGTATTGCATTCGCAGACTTGGTGGGTAGCATATGTCAAAATCCTGAAGTTATCCCACCTACCTAATCTTTCCATCCTTAATGTCACCATGAAAAATTGTTGCAAGAAAAAGTACTCAACTTTGCAGAGGTGACAGTGTGCTTTGCTGCTCAGTGCAAATTAACATTTTCTGGGATTATATTAGGTCACAAAAAGTTAACCCAACCGCAACAACATACTTGACTGAGGAAGGCGTAACTTTTACTAACCGTGACACAATTGCTAATAAGTTTGCTAACTATTTTCATTCCGTTTATAGTCAAGTAACCTCAAAACTTGAAACCAATTTCCCAACAGCATCACCCTGGAACGTTGGAGATATCTCACTCGGATTGAACAACATCCAGGAAATAGAAGCCTGTATCCGGAATATGCGACCTGACAAGGCTACTGGTCCGGACAGTATTCCTCCTTCGATTCATATACACATTACTTACGTGTTTCAATCAGCTCCTGCTAAAATATTTAAAAAAATAACTAATTTAAACAGATCCTGATCAAAAGTAATACGTTACTCTAGTGCTACTTTAGTAACAGTGCAGTGAAAGTGGTGCATTACTCCTAAGTAGTGCTGTGTTAACTCAAAACCTAAGTTTATTTAAAATAATCCGCCATTACCGCTATTGGGTACCTAATTCCACCGAGCGAGACTTACTACTCTGGTGTGACTGTGTGCGTGTTCATACTAGCCGCTCAGCGCAAGTACTCACACCTTCCCGCCGACACAATTCAGGGCAGCTAAACCCATCTCGCCAGCTACTTTATCATGGACTCCTGCGATACATATGCTTTCATCACATTAGCAAACAATATTATACGTGATTTAAATACGACCATCATGGATCCCACCAATAAATTTACTAAAGAACAAATGGGTAAATTAACGCCTCAACTCTCAGTGCTACTAGGCAATATTAGTTTGGTTTCCACCAAAGTGGGTTTTCTTGAAGGTGAATTAAATGCCTACAGGAACATTTCACCTAATCATTCAAAACATTTGTCATCTACCAACATCGCTACGGAACAACTAACAGGAATTTGCGAAACTTTGGCTGAAATGGACGAGAGAAAATCGCGATCTAAAAATGTAATAATGTTCAATGTTCCTGAAAGCTCGGGCAATTCTCAAACTGCAACAATGAGTGAAGATCTGAATAAAGTTAAGAATATTCTTAACAATGTTGATAACGTAGATACTTCGCTAATTAAAGTGTATCGATTGGGTAAAAAGGACACTAATAAAACACGCCCCATCAAGATCGAATTGTCCGATAAATATCAAGCCAGAACTGTTCTACAGAAAAAAGGAATACCGTATGGAAGTGTAACTATCAAGACCAAGAACGACTTAACAATGCTTCAACGGCAAGAAGTACAAAACTTGTGGAAGGAGCTGGAGGATCGTAAAAGCAAGGGAGAAAATAATTTAATGATTAAATATATCAACAATAGACCTAAAATTATAACCAATATACCAAAAAACTTATAACCGTGCCACGTTACATCTTCTACCAGAACGTCAGGGGACTACGGACTAAACTCAGTGACTTTAGAACTAATGCACCCACCATTACACAGGACATCATCATACTCTCTGAGACCTGGCTGGATCCATCGATATACTCAGCGGAGCTCGGTCTACCTAACTACAGTATCTACCGAGTTGACCGCAATCGGAACACCAGCTCCAAATCAAGAGGAGGAGGCGTCTTGATAGCAGTAAATAAAAAAAATTCATCGAAATTATTAAAAAACAAAAACAATGATGTTGAGCAAATTTTTGTAATGTTAAACGATAAATCCAAAAAACTATCATCGGATGTGTATATATTCCACCAAATTCTAATATAATAATGTATAAAAATCACTGTGAAGATGTCGAGCTACTCAAATCTAACCACCCTAATCACAATATTATAATTTGCGGTGACTATAACCTACCCAATTGTAAATTTAATGATCTTGATTACTTACCATTAACAGCGTGCGAGAGAGAAATCTTAGACATGTCGAACTATTTAGGACTATTTCAATGTAACAATGTGCCGAATTGCAGTAATCGGATACTTGATTTAATTTTTTCTACTGATCAGGATATAAAAGTCTATGAGTCAGCCGAATCCTTTGACCCAATTGATAATCACCACCCTCCACTTACAATACTAGTACCTAATACAATAGAGTGTGACCCCCCAATGAAAAATTGTAGTCGTAATTTCATTAATGCTAATTACCAGCACATTAATCATGCACTTAACAAAGTAAATTGGTCTGTTCTCAAGGAAGGTGATCTTAACTATGGCGTAGAACTATTTTACTCTCAACTTTTTATTTATTTTTTTATTTATTTAATACATGAATTATCAACAGTACATATAGTTTTTTGTGATATTTCACCCTCCATGCTAGGGATGACCCTGTGTTATGGCGGGTGAAGTTTACAGTTAGTGGATTCGTTAGTATAGATTGAAATTTTTAGTAAATTAAGGAATTATTGATATATATATATATATAGTTCACAGTAATCAGTCTTATACATATAATGCTGCTTAGATAGTAAATAAAGATATTTTATGTTTTGCCTGCTCTATAGTAAGAAAATGATATACTTATAGTTAGATTGGGTTACAAGAAGAAGATGGAGAAGTTAGAGAATTATTATAAAATGAGAAATTTGAGGAGTTGTTAGATATAGATCATACTAAATAATCTTGTACATACATGCCGCTAATTTAGAAAATAGAGATATATTATGTTTTGTCTGAAAAGTGATTAAATCGATAGAGTGTAGAGTGAATGGGTGTTAAAATTGTAATGTATCCCATGTGTAAGGATCCATTTCGTAATTTGTTTTTTAAAGGAATGGGGTTGACTCAACGTTTTTAAGTTTTCAGGGATAAGGTTAAAGATTTTAGGAGCTAGGAAGAAGAATTGTCTTTGAGCTGACGTGGTGTGTAGTGTAGGTACATTGTAGTGTCTGTTGGTTATTGTTCTGGTGGTGTAGTTGTGTTGTAAGAGAGTTTTGTTTTTGTATTTGAACAGGAAATGTATTAGCATAAATTTTAAATGGAGTTGCCGTATGTTTAAGACGTTATACTCGATGAGGAGTCGTTTGGAGGGGTATCTTGTCGGTCGCTTGTTAATGACACGTATTACCATTTTTTGGGCTTTTAGTAGAGGTTCGATGATAGATTGTGCACAGCCACCCCAAGTTATAATGCCGTATGCTAATAGAGATTGGCAGAGAGCGTAGTAAACAGTTTTAAGAGTTGAGGTAGTAAGGATATTTCTTAGGGTTCGGAAGACATAAGAGAGTTTGCGGATGCGTGTGGTTAGACTGGCCAAGTGCTGATCCCAACGAAGGTGTTGATCAATGATGACCCCCAGATATTTTATGTGGGTGGCGTGTTCCAAGTTTGGGCAATTACAGGAAGTGCAAGTTCTTAGACAGGAGTGAATTATTATATTCTGATTGTTGGTAGGTTGGGTTGCAGCAGAAAGACTGAAGGTTAAGAATTTTGTTTTTCCAGCATTAAGGGTTAGGAGATTATCATCTAACCATTTCTTTATCTGGCGTATGTCGTTTTGAGCTATGTCGAATGCTCCTTTCCAGGTTTTGTGTCTAGTTATCAGTACAGTGTCATCTGCAAAAGATATTAGTTTCCCGGTTATGGGAAGGTTACAGAGATTGTTGATGTAGATGAGGAACAGAATAGGGCCTAGAACACTTCCTTGTGGGACTCCGAAGTGGATTGGTAAGGGGTTACTTGTTATGTTGTTAATTTTCACAGCTTGCAATCTGTCGGCTAGGTATGATGAGAACCAGTTAAGAGTTCTACCTCGGATGCCTATTTGAGATAGTCTTTCTAGAAGTATGGGGTGGGAAACCGTATCAAATGCTTTGGCTAAGTCTAGGAATATGGCTAGGCAGGAATCACCTTCGTCCAGGCTGTTAGTGATCTTATTCGTCAAGTCTAAGATTGCAGATTCTGTATTTAAATTATTTTGAAAGCCAAACTGATTAGGCGAGAGAAACTTCTGGGTACCGTAGTGTCGGAAATGATACTGAATAGTATCATTTCCGACACTATTCCTCTAATTCATCATAAAGTACGAAAGTATCCGATATGGTTCAGCAAAGAATTAATTCAGTTAATTGTTATTAAAAAAGAAACACATAAAAAATATAAAGAACACAGAACAATTCCCAACTATATGGCATTCAACAATATTAGAAGAGATTGCAAAAAAATGACAAAAAGATGTTATAATAATTACATTAATTCGGTTGAGAACACGATACTTCATGATGTAAAATACTTTTGGAAATACACAAAATCAATGAAAAACAATGATGCTGGTATTTCCGGTAATATACGTTACAGACAAAACAGCTCCAGTAAAATTTATGAAATTGTTAACATGTTTGCTGATTACTTTAAGGACGTGTATGAACCTGATATTCCAGATGACTTAATTCCGTACTTCAACTCGGATATAAATTTACACTTATCGCAAATACACATCGACATTGAAGACATTATAGTCTGTATTAAATCACTTGAACCCAAAACAAGCTCGGGACCTGATAAGATTCCTTCCATCTTACTTAAGAATTGTGTCCAAAGTTTATCTGTTCCGCTTAATATACTGTTTAATAAGTCACTCTCTACAGGACACTTTCCACAAATATGGAAACTTAGCTACCTAACTCCTATATTTAAAAGTGGTGATAAATCCTTTGTTGAAAATTATCGGCCCATCCGTATTCAATCGTCTATACCTAAACTTTTTGAGAAATTGATTCTTAAGAAAATCAGCTTCTTTGTAAACTCATGTATCGCAACTTGTCAACACGGCTTTATCTCCGGCAGATCAACTTTGACTAACCTTACATTATATGAAAATTTCATTTCTAATGCACTTGCCAACAAACAACAAGTTGATTCTATTTACACCGACTTCAGTAAGGCGTTTGATAAGGTCTGTCTTAAAATTCTCATTAATAAACACAAACACAAGAGCATTGTCTCTTTATGGTGAGGAAAGGCAATTTATTTTTATTTTTTGTTAACCTTATGTAACTATGTAACTATGTAACTGTTGTAACTTCATATGTATTTTTAATAAACATTGCCAATAAAAAAAAATAAAAAATTAAAAATTAAAAATAAATAAAAATAAAAAAAAAACTTTTGAAACTCGGCATTAATGGAAACCTTTTATCTTGGTTTAAGAGTTACTTACTTAGGCGTCAGCTAATTGTTTGTATTAATGATCACTTATCCTACATGTTCGAAGCCACCAGTGGCGTACCCCAGGGTTCGCATCTTGGTCCTTTACTTTTTAATTTATTCATTAACGACGTAACAAACATATTCACCCGTGTTCTCATTCTAATGTTTGCTGATGATATGAAGATTTTTAGAATTATTGATAATATCGAGGACTGTCTGACACTTCAATCTAATATTAATAGCTTTTATGATTGGTGTCTTATCAACAAATTAACTCTTAATGTAAAAAAATGTCAACTTATGAGATTCCACAGAAAAAAAAACCCATTGTTGTTCACCTACTTTCTCAATAATCACATATTATTATCTGTTGATGAAATAAAAGACCTTGGTATAACCTTTGACACTAAATTAACATTCATTAAACATATTAATAATATAACCAGTAAAGCATTGCAAATGTTAGGATTTGTCTTACGGATTTCAAAGGATTTTAAAAATTTAAAAACTGTCAAATTACTTTACACTTCACTTGTTAGAAGCCAACTAGAATTTAACTCCACCATTTGGAATCCTTATTACAGTGTACATGAGAATTCTCTTGAGCGAGTCCAACATAAATTTTTACGTTATATTAACTTTAAATTGGGAATATTCATAGAAAACATTAATTATCCCTCTCTGTTACAATTATTGGGACTCGATACATTAAAAGAAAGAAGAATTTGTTCAGACCTATTTTATTTATTTAAAATCGTTACCAACCTGTTGAACTCCCCTGAACTTCTTTCGCTAATAAGTTTCCATGTACCTAGTCGATCAGTTCGTTTCAAATTACCTTATCATTGCAACAATACAGGATCTAACGCTGAACTCAATTCCATAATGAATCGCCTGCATGTACTTGGAAATAAATATGTTTTGGATGAATCTATAAACATTGCTAGTCTAACCTCATACAAACACTACTTAATTAAAACTGTCTGTCAGCGCTTCTCAGTTTAACTATAATCAAATACAGATTAAAAGTATTAATTTCCTAATACATAATATCCGGGGTATATAATATGTTGTTTTGTATTTAATAACCTACTCTTTGTACTTTTATGTGATACTACAATTTTTATTGTTCTCATTTATGAATTTTATATTTAAATTTTTCTTTTTCTTTATCTATATATATTCTGTATTCATATGTAAAATATTTGTAATTATTTTGTAAAAGCCGCTATAATCGGCGTTAATAAATAAATAAATAAATAAAATAAATAATTATAAAAATCTCTCCAAATATCTGTGTATCCCTTGCTTACATATTTAATCTCTGCATCATGTCATCCACGTTTCCACAGTGTTGAAAATTAACGAGGGTCAGCCCTATTCATAAAACCGATGAAAAGACTGATGTCAGAAATTATAGACCAGTTGCAGTACTGTCAACAATTCCAAAAATTTTTGAAATGATTGTCTGTGATAAAATCAGTCCGCAAATCGCGCCTTTCTTAAGAGAAAATCAACATGACTTCTTACCGAGGAAATCAACAGTAACCAACTTACTCTCTTTTTCTCGACGGGTAGCAAAAGGCCTAGACTGTAGGCATCAGACGGACGTAATCTACACGGATTTCGCAAAGGCATTTGACCGAGTAGATCACGACGTTCTATTAAGAAAGATGCACAAAATAGGTTTTAATAAACCCTTACTTATATTTTTTACGTCATATTTAAAAGATAGAAGCCAGTATGTAAATTTAAATGGATACGACTCCCATAAGTTCGTAGCTCTGTCAGGAATTCCTCAAGGATCGAATCTAGGTCCTATATTATTCCTTATTTAAATAGATGACATTCAGGACTGCATACGTCATAGCTCATGTCTCCTATTCGCGGATGACATGAAACTGATGATGTAAATCGAATCAGATGACGATTATTCCAAACTGCAGGCAGACCTCGATTCAATCATGAAATGCTCGTTAGAAAATAAACTTAATTTCAATATAAAAAAATGAGTCGTTACGACTTACAGTCGTTCACAAAATCCGTTATTATACCCGTAAAGAATGAATGGAGAAGTACTAACACGCGTAAATATCATCAAGGATCTTGGGGTGACCTTTGATCCCAGGCTGACATTTTCAAATCATATAGTGCAGCTTACTTCGGCTTGCTCTAAAATGCTTGGTTTTGTAATTAGAACTTGCAAACAATTCAGTAACATAGAAGCAATGACCGCCATGTTCAACAGAGTGGTCAGAAGCAAGCTGGAGTACGCTAGTACTGTCTGGATACCTTATCAACTTAAATATATAAATATGATAGAACAAATTTAAAAAAAAATCCTAAGGTATGTTTACATGCGATCATACGGAATATATCCTGCCAAGAGCTTCTAAAGAACCCGGAAGTAAAGAAGGTTCTAGACTGCTTCCAGGCCGGACAACAAGATGAGAAATTCGGGGCTACCTCACTTACGATGGAGTATTATACCGATACTCCCCTGATCAGGATGACGAGGAAGCCCAACTCGTCGTGCCTGCCCACGAACGCGTGGAGATATTACAAGAATACCACGATGCCCCTACAGCTGGACACTACGGCATTGAGGGTACCTGCAACCGAGTAGCTACGCGGTAATACTGCGACGGATGGATGCGGCGGTACACAGCAGAATACGAGACGAATTATAATAATAAATTTGGACAACTTATAAAGCGCTGTTTTTGCGAAAAATCGCCTCAAGAGCGCTGTACAAATTAGCATGGATTTTACATTAGAATTTACTTAACTTAGGAGGCTCGATAAAAACTCGTCTTGCAGCTATCAAGCGCACGGATTATTGGAATTCTAGCCCCCCGATAAATTAAATAAAATATCTTTTTATACACGTATTTCAATTTACTTAACTATGTAGGGGGCTAGATAACCACTCGTCTTGCAGCTATCAAGCGCATGGATTGTTAGAATTCTAGCCCCCCAATAAATCAAAAAAATATCTTTTTATATGTACGTATTTTAATTTACTTAACTGTGTAGGAGGCTAGATAACAACTCGTCTTGCAGCTATCAAGCGCATGGATTATTGGAATTCTTGCCCCGCAATAATACATTTACCTTATGTATTTAGTAATCTACTTAACATCCTAGGTCTAGCTTAATCTAACTTAATCTACTTAATCTAACCTAACCTAACTTAATCTTACTTACACATACTCATAACCTATATTTAATAAATCTGCAGTCCATAACAACAATTGCGAAGAAACCATAAAAATAACATGTAATCAACGCTAAGGAAAATGTATATACTCGTAATGCACTGTAATAATTGTCACTTTGAACTGTTTATTATTATTGATTGTTGTTTTAAACACTATCTCTTAGGAATTGTATCGAGTGTCAATGATACAAAGCCACCTACCTGAAGTCCGCCGGCCTCCTGCAAACTCCATATTCACAGCAGCGATTCGAAATTATAGCAATAGACCTATTCGGACCATTACCTACCTCACCTGATGGAAAGAATTGGATTTTCATAGAAGAGGACCTCGCTACACGATGGGTCGAGCTATTTGCACTAAGTAACGCAACCGCAGACAAGTGCGCCTGGACCATTGTTAAGAAAATAATCCTACGGTATGGAACACCAAGACGGATAATAAGTGATAACGGCATCCAATTCGTCAGCGCTATTATGCAATAGGTGGCACACTGCCTGGGAATACGACAGAGCTTGACACCCCTCTACCATCCCGCTGCTAATCCGATAGAGTGGAAGAACAGATACTTGAAGCCTCAACTAGCAATTCAACTTGGGAAGAAACACGACCAGTGGCCGGAGAAACTACCGACCATTCGATTCGCCATGAACACGTCGAAGTGCCACAGTACGGGATACAGTGCCGCCTATCTGACCTTCGGTAGAGAACTCTGAACCCCAGATGACGCGACCCAGGACTTACGCGGCATTATTCAGGCTGAAAACTTCATCCCCAAAGTTACTCCTCGCCTACTACGCCTAGAAAATGATCTACGGTGGGCCCGCGAGACCAACGAAGAGGAAGAAACCGCCGATTCCCATCGCCGACCGGATCAACGTTTCCAAGAAGTAGATCTAGTCAGGATCACCACCCACGTGTTGAGCAACACAAACAAAGGAGTCAGCTCAAAGCTAGCCACTCGACGGGACGGCCCTCACATTATACTGAGACGCAAGAGCCCCACTAGTTATGAAGTCGTAACCCAGAAAGCCCCGACTGTCCCGATTGGGACCTATCATTCTTTAACCATTACGGCCTTCAAGAGCTCCTCTGGTGAGGTCCCAGAGCCCCTGGTACCCCTACGAAGACGCGGAAGACCCAGGAAGACACCACTCGTGCAACAGCAGAACCAATAAAAGGATCCCAAATCGGGGCACTTTTTGGAATCGTAGGGGGAGGATGTAGCGCGCGGTATTTGCAATCCTCCCCAGTACCAAGTCGAGAGAGCCCTCTGGGTCCTCCTTGGGAATTCAAGTAACAGCGCCCTCGGGGACATTACTTGTAGGGAAACCTTAACCTTCCCCCAATCCTCCCTAGTACCAAGTCGAGAGAGCACTCTGAGTCCTCCTTGGGAATTCAAGTAACAGCGCCCTCGGGGCATTACTTATCGGGAAAACCTTAACCCAACTAAAAGACCACGGGTCCTCTGTTGAGGTTATTACGCTAAGTGTTTAGCGAGAACGTTAGTGAACATTGTTTAAACTTGTGATTTTACTATGTGCTACAACTTTCCTGTACTCTGTTTTTTACTATAAGCTGTCAACCCTGTATATAAGAGAAATAAAGTGACCAACGCTGAGACTATTTTCTTATAAATACCCTGCCACAGTCTTTTATTTTTATTTCTGCGCTCCACTGTACGTAAATCTTGTATTTTGGATATCAAAATACCTTTGTTAAATTGTACCTATTAATTATAATTTCCTCCCTTCCTAAAATAAGTTTTGTAACTCATCAGAATTGCTCAGCAAGAAATAAATAAAAAAATATTTTTTAAAGAAAACTGCATGCAAGAGTGGAACTTTTGTTATTTTTTTTATATTTGTTAAGTAATTTATCCATATTTATATTGTCATTAATGTTTTTTGTCTTGGTGGTTTATTAGCTCGTGTGCGATGTAGCTAATATAGTACAATACACCCCCCCACATTGTTTAGTTGTTTGTTTCTCTCTACGTATACGGCCTTTACAGAAGTAGTAAAAGTAATTCCCAGGGAATAGGTGGTAGGTCCGTTAGTGTCTTTGTTCTTCCCACACCAAGTCAAGATGTAAACCTTAATGTATAACGAGCAAATTTAATGTGGAAACGCTTCTACCGAATAAATGAAAATGATACTATTAATCATTACTAAATAATGTACGATGAGCTGCATCGTAAAATATGGACGATTAGTGAAATGTGAAAAAAAAATGTGATACATTTCTGTTTTATTTTCTTTATTAAAGCTATTATGACAGAGATAAGATATTTATTTTTCGAATTTTACAGTTGAACGCATTTTTGCAGAAAGGTATAATTTTAACATTATATCTTGAGGGAAAAATTGTGAACGTGTTTTTTTGCTACTGTGAGTATTTTTTAAATTTTGTACCTACTTACTTACTCTGTAAAAAAAATAAGTTAAAATTATAAAAGTGGTGTTTACAAAGTTATTGTTTTATTTTAAATTAAAATTAAGAACTTAATTTTTAACGAAACAAATATTGGTAGTTTTTTTATGATAGTAAAATAGGTCACCCATTTCCGTTGTGTTTAAACACATGACATTAAAATGTTATAAACAAGTTTAATCTTAAGTGCAATGTTAATACTCTATTAAAAAAATTTCACTTTAAAATTTAAATTTAATGAAAATAACAAATTTTGTTTAATTCACTATTTTTAATAAAAATTATCAACTTATTTCGAAACCAAAGATTTTTTGTCAGGATACAAACTACACTAAAAAACAAAACGTGTTAACATTAATAATAGTCAAATAAACTTAGATAAATGAGTACCTATTGATAAGACGGTAAGACGTTGATAAAATATGACGATAAGAGGTTGGAGAAGGTAATTAACTAAATAGTGTAAAATTAGGTTTGTTGAATAAATAATATATTATTAAATAATTATTGATATTTTTTTTTAATATTGAAAATGTTCACGAATCAAAACTACTTTACAATTTTTTTTAAATCATTCAAGTATGATAATGATAATAATAATGGGATAATTTGTATAGGGCCGATTTTGTGAAAAATCACCTCAGGAGCGCTGCACAAATAACTATTAGGTATTATTATTTCGGCTACATTAATAAAATATTGATGTTTTATTTTCATATCATATTTCAAGTTTTCTAGAGTCTGTAGTTTTAGTTTAGGAATGGTACAAGATAAACTCACTGACTTTGAACCTTCTCCATAAGATTTAAGGAGGGGTTTTATGGCATTTCTTTGCCGTGTTCCGCCGTAGCATTTTAGTTAATAATTGAAACAAAGTGTGTTTTCCTCTCCAGTCCGTGGTAAATGGTTCCTCCCTTGGCCATTCCGGATTATTTTATTTTCCCTTTTCGTAATATTTCTTTCCCCGATTTTTTCCACCATTTTACATAAAGCGAGTTTGTTTCAGGAACGTTTCAGAACCAAACTCCTGAAAGGCAGGCGATTCCCCTTCTTACACTCCACAATTCCCCACTTCCCAAACTCGAGTCGAAGCGGTGAAAAAACTTTAGATTTCTTCCATTTTATAATCAAAATATTCCTTTTTATTTGTACTTGTTTTTGATTTTATAAATCAATATATTTTAAAAGACTGATGAAAATTATGTTACTAAAACCATTATTATTTATAACTAGCTGATTTCCGGCATGCGTATTAGTGCTATATTCAAAGAAATACATAGTTTCTCCCTGAATCACCTTTCCCGTGCGTCCCCGTTCTCCTCCCGCGTCCTTTTCCTAGCTAGCTTTATAATTGTAGCTTGTATGTTATTCTGATGTATAAACTATATTAATGTAAAGTTTCATTAAAATCCATTTAGTAGTTTTTGCGTGAAAGAGTAACAAACAGGTATATCCATACAAACTTTCGCGTTTATACCTAATATTAGTAAGATTCTCATCGCTCATTGACTACGAGTGCATTCAAACAATGTACATTAAATTTGATTAATTGGTACTTATGTAGATATTTTTGTTCAAACTAATAAGAATTGTGAATAATATTAATATTTTCAATGATTCTACATAAGTTCTAATTATCATGCAATAAAATAATCACAAATATTGTTCATTATTTGTATTTTAAAAGACAGGATATCAATCTAGAAAACCCAAGGGAGTAAAATGGAAGTGCGCAATTCACACGCAGTAGAAGTAAAACTAGAAAGTCGCTAGATGTCGCTTTCTTTTCTTTAACCTGTTTATTTTAAAGTGGTTTTAAGATTAGATATTGATTTTACAAAAATAAAAAACTTTATTTTTTATTGGATTTGGTAGGTTTCGAACCTCTTAAATTTACGGCATTATATTAGAACCGAGGACCGTCAAGTAATAAATTTTTGTGACGCATTTTCTTTTCATCCGAATTTCAAATCACTAACGGGGCTAAAGATATTACACTTCAAAAAAATTTCTTTATATCAAACATCTATAAACGTGCATCATAGGCGAAACGTCCGTATTCAAAGTAAATTGTGTTTGTTAAGTGTTTTGTTGCCATTATGCATGTATTCAAATTAATCCAAGCATTTGAAGAGGTAAACCCTCGCTAAATATTTTGAATCTTAAATATCTTTATGATGTGAAACAAGATTTTGTTATCTCGTCTAAACGAAGCGTCCGAAATTTTTTTTTTTATTATTTCTCTTTTCTACGCCTGCTTTAATTCGAGCATTAGAAATCTGCTCCCGGTGTCGAGGATCGCAACAAAAGGAAAAAAGTGTGAAATTCATAGTCTGAAAATTCATCTCTTTTCCCGCCATTTTCACCCCCGCCCGCCAATCTTTCTACCCCCTTGGAGCCTTCACAGGTAGGGAGGATATTTCACAGCTTTCCTCTTCGATGTGTAGAAGTAACTTTGGATGTTTTAGAGAATTTCTGGGCGTAAGTATTTTTTTCAAAATATTTCCTTTACTGTTATAAAAAAAAATCAGTACGCACATTCACATAAAACTTCACAAAAAATTATACAAAGGTCTTGTATAAGATTTCCCAACATTCAAATAATTCAATTAAAGGCCGGACATAGTAGACCTATGTGACTGGTGAAATCAGGGCCATATTATCCATCCAGTCAGTGGACTTCTTCAATTTATCTTTAAACAAATATAAAATATTGTTAATGAGGCAGTTCAGTTATACACAATAATTACTTTATATTTCTTACCACTTATATGTAAAGGCCCCGAAAAAGGGCGTTAATCAATAAATAAATAAGACAGTGTAGGCAACTGCCTGGGGGCGCCGAATTGGCTAGGGGCCCCTAGAGTAAAGGGGACCCAAGACGTACATTGTCTAGAGCCCCGACATATTTAATCCGGCCCTGCGGGGTCGTATTATCCATAAGGCAGTGTAGGCAACTGCCTAGGGGCCGGCATCGGTTAGAGGCCCCTAGGTTAAAGGGGCCCCGATACGTGCATTGCCTAGAGGCCTCGACATGTTTAATCCGGCTCTGGGTGCAATTGAAGTTCCGGGCTGAATTCTGAAACAACCTCCGATAAGAAAGGGTACCAGAAGAAGAATATGCTATCACTCTTGTCGTGCTATTTTTGGCGCAGGCAAAAAATGATTTTTATTTTTATGTATTTAAATTAATCATCCATTTACTCTCCAATTTAAAAAAGGGGGCATTTGAGTACTAATTGGTTACTAACTAACTAACAAATACTAAACTCGAAACAAAATTGGTTCTGATCTTACATTAAAAATAGAAGTCAACCTGTTGCGCTAAAATTTTACATGACCATTATCATAACCATCAAATGACCATTCCCTCGGGGGTACCTCAAGGTTCCCATTTAGGGCCCCTGCTCTTTAATTTTTGTTTCAACCTAGTCATCAGTCATTCTGATTGCATTCTTTGCACTGACCATATGAAAATATGCAGATGTGTAAGGTCAGTAGGTGAACCCCTCGAACCACCCCTGTCACACAGCAACCTTTCTCTCCATCATATTAGTAGTTGCAGATGTGTTGATAGGAAAAAGTGTAAAACAACATAAAAATCAATGTAAATTGTTTGAAAACATCGAAGTTTCTTAGGCTTATTTGCTTAAATTCCACCCTATTTATGTGCCACCCACCCCGTGCGACAGGCTCCAATCTATAAATGTAAATTTCACCTAAAGCAGTCACCCCGCCCCCGCCTCTTTACATATATTTCTATTCCGTCTCACAAACAAGAACCGTACAGCGTACGTCTCGTCGCCTCTCCACTCTCTCCAGTCAGGCGACAGGGGTGACGTTCATAACCCTTGAGCGTAGTCGCGGCCGCATCTGCGCTCGTAAACGGATTGTTATCGTCGCTAAATTAATGAATTCATAACTATTATGACGTGTTTAACAAACGTATTGTTCTGCTTTTTGTTGATCTGTGGAAAATACTTATTTATATCTTAGTGGACTACCATTAACCCACAGTTTCGCCCACTTTTCAAAAATCTGATTTCTTATTGAAAAATACGAAAATACAAAACCAATATTTTCCCTTCTTTTTCATTTTTAAAAATTAAATGAATACTTCAAAGCTGACGCAAATGTTACGTTAAGTTAGAATTTTTTCCAATTTTCATGATGCCATAGCTCACTTAGTAAGAGACTTAACTGTTTCAATTTAACAGACCTTTGCTTGACAGTACAAATTTTTACAGCTGTAAATAAGTTAACAGATTTTTTAAATAAACGGGGTCCCATTTTTTGTGAAATTTGTATTTCCAAACAAATTTCATCCTCACTTTCCGTCACGGCAATGTCATCACAGTGTTTAAACTGATACCCCCAGTCATCATATTCAAATTCATCCGTTGAATGCTTCCATCCTTTTCCTGTGACACCCCCCCCCCCTCTCCCCCTACCTCCTTCCCATCCTCCCACTGTGGGGGTGGCATCTTCCATCTTCTTCTTATTCCCCCCTTATTCCCATCCCGCAGAAGTCCTTTGTTCATTTCGGAGATTTAGTCTCCTGTTATTTTATAGATGGGTTTGATTTATGGACGTCATGACGAAAAAATAACTGTTTGATTGGTTTTTTATTTAATATTTTTCAGCTGCGGAAATCGATGCTGTCGATTGAGCCAAATTTGATCAGATTATTTAATTAAAATTTTACTACACCTCACGTATCTTTTACGTTTTGTTGCCAGTCACAATTTATGACGGCCGGAGTAGTGCAGCGGTAAGGCGCTTGAAGGTCGCGGGATCGAATCCCGGAATTTATTCATTTAAAATAATGTATAGTATATTTGCGGCACGTTCCAGAGTGGAAGATACTGTCAATATCGCCCTGGTGTAAGGCCACCATTCAGAATTGAAACGTTGCCTGAAGTGGCTTTCGCCGTGTTTGGTGACCAGATCTGAATAGCCAGGTACTTCCCCACCTTCCTCTTCCCTATCTCCTTCCCTCCCCACTATCTTCAGCCTCACAACATACCCCAATTGGGGATGCCATAGTCTCGCTGGCTCCAGACGGGAGCAGTTGGGACTCTTGTGCGGTATTCATGTTAAAAAAAAAAAAAATACAGAAAAAATAGAAGTTTAGATTACTGTCTAATTATTACTAATAAATATCTATGCATTAAATTTTGCTCGTACCGTCGGAATTTTTTTTAAATATTATTTATTACTGGTGAATTGAATGCCAATCAAAGAAAAAAAGTCTTGGCATTTTAATTCTGTTCATTAAAGTGCTTTTGGTGACACAATTTTTTTTGTTTTTATTTCTAATGCGTAAACCAATAATTCCCCCTCCTACGTTCCCTTTCCACCTGTCCCGCCTTTCCTCTTCCCTACCTGCCTCTAAACTGAATGAAATACACACACTTCTCAGTAGTGTATGTTGTCCCCCCTCCCGAGTTCCTCTTCCATCTTCCCCGCCTTCTCCCATCCCGCGAAACCCTCTTTTCTTTCATTTACTCCCTCCGGCCTTCCCTCCCTGACGCTAAATATATATATTTTTCAAAACAAATCGCTCGCCAATTGTAATTATTTAATCAAATTTCAGAATACCAGAGTGCACCACCATGTATATATTTTTTTACATTTATTTTATTTTATTTTTTATATTATAGTAATAGGTAGTCGAAAGCCTTATCCCTCGGAAATTATAAGTAGATATCTACATATTTGGATAAATTTTTAGGTAGGTATATTTATAAATTTATAGATCGTGGAACGCTTATTTATTACTGTTGCGTTTTATGTGTATTAAATGTAGGGCTGAAGTTAAAAATATCCATCGGCCCCATTTGAATTTTAAGTTAAAATACACCCAAAAGTGACTTTACAGCTCTTGAGGTTATAATACCAGTCTTGGCTGTTTCACAATTCTAGTGGAGAAGAAAAAATATATGTATTAGATATATCAGAAAAAACATATTATCGTGTTAACTTGAGGGTCGACAATCGAAAGTAATTTTTCAAGTCGAAAATTCAAAATGGCGCTGATCGAAGTTTGATGGCCAACAAATGCGAAAATATGGCCAAATATGACCAAAAAATGGCCATCAAATGTTGAACGTACCTCTTTTACTTCTTCGATAATTTTAAATCCATTTAGTGGTAAAATTAATTAAATTAAAACGATTATCTTTTATTGGTTTAAACCAATATGCTAACAATTTGCAGGACCAAAGGACACTTCATCTATTCTTTTTATCCTGAAGAAGGAACCTCCGGTTTTGTAAAATGTTGATAACAACTTTTGTTAATATGATAAATATGTAGAACAAAAGCGATAATTTTCATTTAGTTTCTTTTTTAAGTTTTGATTAACGGTTTTCGTTTATAATTTGCTCCTGGCAGTTCATCTTGCGTTCAGTAGATTTATCATAAAAGTAAACCGTTTTCCTTTGAGAACCTCTGGTTTCAGGCCGTCAAGCTTTTTTATGCCTTTTTTCCCAAGCTCCGGCCTTTTCTATCTCTGTTATAATATGTACCACAGTTTTCCATGCTACGATGATCCCGAAGCAAAGACAAAACTGATCGGCTTTCTAGTAAAATGAATCACATGCGAAAAAGAGCGGTATGATAATCTCGTTGAACTGAAATCTTTTTGGTTGACGAATAGTGTTTTACTTCGTGCCTTTACTTTGTTTCCAGATTGTTAGTAGTTGAAATTTAAAGTGGGTAGCATCGAAGTAAATAATACATAAATAGTATTACTCACAATACTCGCATGAAAACATTCGAAAAAATTGTTGAAGACTTTGTTTTACTAAAAACAGATATGATTTGAATCAAGAAGAATCATAAAAGGACAACTTCTTAAGCCGTCATAAAAAACATTAAAACATCTATTTTGTCATATTTCTATATAAATATCAAAATGTTGGCTTATCCGTATTTTATGTCAATTATACGTACCTACGTGATATTTTGTAGTGTCTCTATAATTACACAAAAATATATTGAATGAATTGAGCGTCAAAATATTCTTATTGGCACATTTATTGAATAATTGTAGAGTCACGTGGGGTAACCGTACGCAGTTTTTACATTGGGATTTTTTTAAGCTTTAGGTATTTTGCTCATTTTTTTGTTTATTGATATGATTGATCATTAAGTCATCTCAAACAAACATTAAAACCTTATGTAGTTCATAAATCAAAAAGTTATATAAAAATGTTTACATGCATGTCGATTACGAACACTTACCCCACGTGCGGGGTAAGTATTCGCATACCGTAGAGAAGTGTTCAAATCAGATTAGTGGTTATCTTTAATAGAATTATCACTTTGCACCCGTGTAACTAACAATATTTTACCAAAAATTATCGTAGACCACATTGCTCTGACTCAGTTGGTTACACAATAGCACACATCGGTAAGCAAAAATGTCGATAGCAGATGACAAAATTTAAGAAAAAGCACGAAAAACAGTAATTTACCTACCATATTTTATTTTCAAATTAGGATTCACTGTACTCATATCCTGCTTGCTCTTACTCAGAACGTGCGGGCGCGAAACAGGCACGACCACCTCGGAAACATCATTGCGAACACTTACACTCTGCGTACGGTTACCCCACGTGACTCTAAGTAAGTTTTTTTAATGCGAAATAAGTGCGTAATGAGGGAGGTATTGACAGATAATCAACAAATTAAATCTTAAATTAGTCATTACCTTATATTTTTATCCAAAGTAAATTAAAAAACTGACTGCCCGTAGAACAAGCTGCTTTAGAGATTTATCGCTTTTAACTCGGCGGCAAACTACGCCGGACGCTCTCCAAACACCATTCAAATTAGCATAGAAACGAAAGTGTAAAATCAACAGGTTTTATTAGCATTCCGTAGATAGAGGCATAGATGTTCTACGATAGGCGTAGACCCGCAGTACAATTACTACGATCATTTTTTATTTAGTCGCTGTTTACCAGTGCAATTTCAGTCATTGTCGTTTTCAGTAATTGCTCTTTTATTTCGTTTTTTTAAGAGATAAATATAGTTGTGGCATCCCCAAAAAGCGAAAAACTTGATTTTGGACTGCAAAATATACGGATTTAGTTAATGTAGTTGAACCTCCGATAAGAACAGCGGATGAATGAAACGTTTGTTCCAGTGACGGAGGTAAAATGAGTCTATTTTCCCATGGGAAGTAGAAGGCTCTTGGGATATCTAATTTTTCTATGATATAAAAGACTTTTGCATGTATATTTATTTCTTTGTGCATAAAAGAAATAATATGATAAAAACTCTGAAAAATAAACATAAAAAAGGTATATCTAACCAAAGAAATCACAGTGTTTTAAATCTTATCAAAATAATCTTAGTTATAATTTTTCAAAATGATTTTCGGTCAGAATAGAGAAAGGTCGCTGGCAAATTCAGTTACACGGAAATTAATAATAAATAATAAACTGATGTACCTTTATAATTGTAAATTTCTGTACAATACAGCGATAATTGTCGATTTACATGCCTTAAGTGATGGTGTATTTAATATACTCCGTTACATTGACTCAAAGAGTATTGTACCAACGCGCATTAAAAATATTTACGTGTAGATATTTGAAGGTTTTGTTATGTACCCGCCTCGGCTGCCATTAGCCTTCGGTAGTCTCCGCCGGTGTTCGGGTTCACTCGGCTATTTCCGGAAGCAGAGGTAAAGTGTTCGGGTGTTTTCGCCACCCACCAGCCCCCCCACGGGGCGGGCATGTTCGCTTGTAGGGTGGTTTATAATGTCCGGGAAATGGCTCGATCTAAACAGGGAGAATCCTCGTAAACTTCCGCATTTCTAGCAGATTTTTTTTTCGTCGGAAAGTTCCTTAAACCCGGCGGAACATTACGGTTATTGTTCATCCCGCAATGTGAGACTTTTTTAGTTTGAAATTTATACATTGTTAGAACAGTGGTCTGGAATATCCATAGTAAGGATTTTTTTCGTTGTGTAGAACAGTAGTTATCACGCTGTGTTCGCATTACTAAACGAGCATTTATTTAAATGGTATAATTTATTTTTGAAGTGAAAATTTATTTAGTACCGTTGTGATTTGAAACTCGATGAAACGAAAATAGCGACACTAAAAAGATACAAATACATTTATAATATTTAGCCTGCAAGAGAATGAGATAGTATAATCGATCTATTCTGTATGCGGTGCTTCGGAGCCTTCCCACTCTTGTCTACTTTAGTTTTCTGAAGATTTCATTTCTACCGCGTGCGAATTGCACACTCTGATTTCTCTTTATTTTTGAATTCTCAAAATGAAATTATACTATTGGGTCATAACTGATAAATTTTAAAGCCGTTTCTTCTAAAATTCACCTCATTTTACAAAGTTCCAAAATAACTATACATGAAATAACTTGAAAAATACAAATACTCGTCAGATACAGAAAATAATTAAGGCGCAATAAAGGCACAAGTATGATATGTCAGTTTTAAGATTAAATTATTTTCAGCAGTTGATAAGGAAAAGTAATTGAAAACAATTCTTAAAATGTAATTCATTTTCAAAATCTCGAAAAACATTTTTTCCAATCATCAATAATTCATCCTCTAAAAATTGACAGATCACGAAGTATTCTGATTGAGAAAACAGTAAGCGGAACAATAAAATAAACTCCATTATGACAGCATTTGTCGATACGAAAACAAAGGAAAAGTCGGTCCCCGTAATCTACAATCTATCAAATTTATTGCATTATTTTTTCGACATTAACAAAAACACTTCTCAATTTCACCTAAAAGCTTCCCCGATTCCAAACATCACCATCTTTCTTCCCCCTCCTCCTCTCCGGTGTGACCTCAGGGTGACCTTCCCCCCACCCCCGAAGCCACCCCTTGACTCCCTCACCCCCTCTCCATTTCCCCCCACCGTTGTTTCTCCCCCAAGCTCCCCCCGATCTCCTGTCCCTGGCTCGATACTTTTTCACCATCCTCTCACTTCCAATCTCATTTCTTCCCTGACGTTCTTAAACTTTTATAATGATAATACACGGGTAATTCAGTATTTGATAGTTTCAAGGAATACTTTGCTGTTGCTTATTAACTCAATGTTTTGTTAATCAACTGGATTTTTTATTGTTTTCATGAATCATTTTTACAAATAACACAAGATTCTTAAACATGTTTAAGGACAAAATTCAATAAACCTAACTAATTAAAAGTGCTGCAGTTATGCTTCATCAAATTCGAATAAATACTTAAACTGACCAAGGATGTGCATTTAACAGTGATCGTTTTTAAATGCCAAAGAATTAAAATGACAGATATTAAAACACCCTAACCAAGGTTTAAAAAAATTGTAACCAATTAGCTGTCTTTTTTACTAATGCCTACGTACTTTTATATTTACAATACACTTTCAAATTATTTCCCAGAATCCAAAAGGAAATAAAATTTATCGACAAAGGCAAGCATTCCTAGTTTACGAACAACCTGATAATGTGAAAATTACTTCTGTTACCTTTACAATAAGCTTAAAATATATCTTGTGTAATTATTACCTGGCGAATCCCAACCCCTTAAATTCAAGGAATTTTAATGAGGGCCTATGTCATCTTTGGGGATGCTGTGTAAAGGGTCTTTTTAAGAAAGTTAGGAGAGGAAATTCTGGGAAGGAAAAGGTATGAGGTGTGGGTGGGAATCTGGGACTCAGTGTGATCAGGAGTGACGAACGAATTAAACCATCCCTTACACTGCGGTGCAAGATGATATTCCGAGAAAGCCCTGCTGAAAAGGTTAAAAAGTCTCTCTAAAATTTGGGAGGCAGGTATAGGTATCAATAAAATAATTAAATGTTTTTAAAAAATAAAAAAATAGCATCACCATAAAAAGACACTCAATTAAATTAGCATTGCCTTAAAATATTAACTCTTAACCAATTGGTAGACTCAAAGTTCGATCCCTTCCACTGCGGTGCAAGATGATATTCTGAGAGAGCCCCGCTAAGAGGATAAAAGGTCTCCCTCAACCAGTCTCTCCTGATCCAGCCTGCCACGCAATTGGTGGGCAGATGGAACTGCGGCCAAGACCTGAACAAACCTCACCCCGTGAACTCGGGCACCCCATTTAACTCACAAAACGAACCAATTGGGTGACCTATGGCAGAGATGTTGGTTTTCCAATAAACAGTTCCTACCAAATTGGGAAGCAGGTATGGCACCAATAAAATGATTCAATGTTTTTAAAAAATAAAAAATAGCATCACCATAAAAAGATACTCAATTAAATTAGCCAAGCCTTAAAATGCAAACTCTTAACCAATTGGTAGACTCAAAGTTCATGGGTGGTGAACGGCGAAACCATCCCCCGTATTTGAACCAAATTAAGCCTTGCATTGTGATTCTATGACAAACAAATTAAAGACCACCTACGGTGACTGCGTAATGCGGGGGAAATAACCTGTTTGCTGGGGCCATTTCAACGCCGGCAAGATGGTGAAACTTAACAAATCAAATTAATCTCACGGGATCATAGACTTTAATTGATTTTAAACTTTATTTTGTTATTTCGCAATAACCTTACTTTAAAAACTTTACAATTTTAAACATTCAAACCTTAAATATCAACATACACAACATTATTTTTATTTCAAACTAGCTGACCTGGTGAATTTCGTACCGCCTCGGAATCAATAACTGTTGTACTAACTTATTAGCTGAATTAAATTCACTTTTTTATTAAGTTAAAAATTACACAATGAAGCAATTCTCGATTCGCAACTGTCAGTGTTTTGTTTTTGTCAGTATCAGAGATGGCGTTGTACGAATTTACAATTTTTGTCATTTTACTTACTTTTCCACTTACTTACGGGAATTGCGTTTCATTTTCTTTATATGTGTGAGGGAGATTTATAATAATTTTATTATTGTATTTTTCCTGTTTATTGTGTTTGTCCTATTTTCGACTGTTGACATTTAGTGTGTAAGAAAGAGGGGCAGCTTTATATGTTTAAGAACAAAATCAAAACAATCAGCGCATTGACATTTGAAGTTTTTAAATTTTTGGAATTCACTCACCACTCAATATTATACTTATCACAATATTCCTGCAGCTCTTTCAAAATATAAGAATTCGTTCCAAACAAAATGTATGAGGAAAAGAATTTTCATCATAAATTTTTTTTTCGTAAATTTTTCCCATGTTTTAATAGCTATTCTGCTATTCAGGGTGGAGACAAATCCAACAACTCAAAGATCATAAAAATATATCCTTCTCGAGATAATATCGTTCCCGAGCTATAAATGGTGTAACTAACCCGACTTACTAGCAGACCCGACCAATGAAACACAACGCCATTACCCTTTATAAAATCCAAACTACCCGCTTGCCAGGTGCCCGCTGCCTGAATTGAATATTTGAATTTCTTTTGGCTTTTGAATTTGCTTTTCTCTACTGTAATACTAAGCATGTATTATACATATAAACCTTCCCCTTGAATCACTCTATCTATTGGTGAAAACCGCATGGAAATCCGTTGCGTAGTTTAAAAGATCTATGCGCACATACATTTTGAGCGACTTCATTTTATACTACGTAATGATGATAATGAAGTAGCTCAAAATGTATTTTATATAATATTAAAATAAGGAATTATACAATTTGTCCAAAGAAACTTCAGTACAATCTCAATAACAATTTAGCAGGTGGATATGGGTACCGCTGCCCCGGGAACCATTTATTGGATATGCAAAACATTTGCGACAGGTTACCCCAAGTGGATCGCTATGTTTGGTGAATTATTTATTTATTTATTTATTTACGGACTTACGTCCAATTTAAAACAAAGTATCACGAAGTATAGAAATTAACAATGTAAGGATTCGGATGGTACATGAAAGCAAAGACAAACAGTGAAAATAGAAGAAAAAATAAGTGTCAAGTCACATCAAGACCTTGCAAAAATTATGGTGAATAGGACATATCTTCATTTGTTTAAAGAGCGACAGAAATCATTTAAGCTAATACCAAAAAAATCAAGGTCTTGACGTGAGTTGACTAGTCTACACATTCTGGATCTAAAGCCATGCTGTTCCTCAATCAGTACATTTTTGAAAATAGGTGTTATTTTTTTGTGATTATAGATTCAAAGATTTTAGGAATATGAGATAACATCGATATAGGTCTATAGTTTTCTACGTTCGACTTATTACCCGATTTAAAAATAGGTCGTATATAGGAAACCTTCCAGGAATTCTGAAAAGTGGCAGATGATAGTGATAAGTTATATAATAAAAAAATTGGCTTAGATATAACAGATTTACATTCTTTCAATAATATTTCAGGTATACCATCAGGACCAGTGCTTGTTTTGCTGGGAAGATTTTTTAAGTAATTTAAAACATCTACAAGTGTGATTTCGCAATTATTAAGGTCAATAGTATTAGCATATTTAAGTGGAGGGGTGGTGCATATGCTATCAGTATAGACAGAGGAGAAATGTTCAGCAAAAAGGTTGGCAATATCGAAATCGTTGGTGGCGTGATTTTCATTAAAAAATAAACTTGAAGGGAAATCGTTATCAATACGTTTTTGTTTAATAAATTTCCAAAATTGTTTAGGGTTAAGATTTAATTTTGTCTCAGTGAGTTCAAAATAAGATTTGTAACACAAGTTAGATTCAATTTTGGATAATTCTCTTAACTGAGAAAATTTTTGATAAAGCGCTAAATTGTTCGTTAATTTGAATAACATGTGTGTTTTCTTTTTTTCCATAATCAAATGCTTTAGTTTCATACTGAACCAAATAGGAAATTTAGGCTGGGAATAAGTTCCCCTTGGAACGAACAAATCTATAGCATGAGTTATACATTCGTTGAATTTAAATACAGCATCGTTAATATTGTTGTTTGATAACATACCTGCCCAGTCATATTGGGCAAGGTACCTATTCATGCCAGTATAATCACCTTTGTTAAATTTGTAGTGGAATGTAACTGCTGATTTCAGAGTGTCTCTTTTGAAAGGATTAGTGAAGTTAATATCGAGTGGTGGATGATATTTATCTATTGGTAATATTGAGTCAGTAGCTTCACATACACAAACGCTAGACATATTGGTAAATATTAGATCAAGACAGTAACCTCCACAGTTATTGATCGAGTTTAATTGGTATATATTCAGGAAGGCAAAGAAATTTACTATTATGGAAGCATGAAGGGAAACATTATTAGGAGTTTTCACACCATGACTATCATTAAGCCACACTATTTTAGGAAGATTATAATCACCACAAACAAGTAAGGAATCGGCCTTTATGGAAACACGCTCAACTGCTTCAGTATGTGACTTATAGCTTTATATTGAAGAGGAGGGGGGAATGTATACACAACCAATGACAAGTTTCTTGGAACCAAGTAGAACACAAATAAATAATTGTTCAGATACATTATTAGACGATTCAAGAATATTGCAAGAGTATTTTTTTAATACATATCATTACCCCACCTCCTCTACACTTGTTAGAAGAGGAAGAGCGGTCACAGCGAAAAATAATGTAGTCATGTAGTCCAAGTTCTGCTGAAGTAGTATTGAGACCACGAATATTTTGAAAATAGGTGGAAAAGTTAGTATTAATAAGGTGTCGATTCTGATTCAGCCTAAAAATTGACTCGAGATAATTCGCGTCTCTCAGCGGCTTGGCGGGCAGGACAGTCAGGGGGAGCCTGTGTTGTGTGTGGCCGGTTTTCTGAAGAACTTGCAGGTAGCACATGATGGTGGCTTTTCAGGAGTCGGGCAAGCATCTCGATTGTGTCCAGGTTTTCCACAGTGAGAACATGTAGGCATGTCTGCTTTACATTTCGACGCCATATGGCCGTAAAGTTGACAGTGTCCACATTTTAGACTGTCGATCCAATCCCTTACGGTATGTATTTGCCAGTCCATAGCCAGTTTAGAGAATCAAATGAAGTAGTGACGAACAGAAGGAGGAACTCTGAAGACATGAGTGCACGATCCGGTACGAGATCCTACTTTGTGAGAGAACTGCAATTTATCTTTCAATTCATTAATTCGTAGACCGGTTTCTTCGTGTGTTTGCTGGTGGATTGCCAAGATGATGTTCTCGAGGGCCACAACTTGAGGTAGACCATGGATAGCTATCCGAGGAAGTTTATGTTAAGAAACTGCTGCTTTCAGACCAGCATCGGATAGGGTCGGTGCATTGGCAAGTTTTATGGCCTCCGCATCGGTACTTGGATGCACGACTACACCTCCGTTCCTTATTTCTCGTACCCCCGTGATTGTAATTCCCAAAGATGATGGGTTCGTTGAGGTTTTGAGAGTTTCAAGAGTACTGCTGGAAGGAAGTGACTTGTCATCTTTGGGGAAGATAAGTACGGCTGGTCTTGCAGGAAGTATAGGGGCATTGTTTCTTGTGTTCGGTGGATATTTCGGGAGGACTTGGTTGGACGTAATCGAACTATACGTTCTGTTCCCATTTTCGGGTGTTTGATTTGAAGACATATATTTGTAGGTCTTCAATTCTCCTTCAAGGCTCCCTAACTTTACACCCATTTAACCGACATTACCCAATAGATCGGTGAATTTAGGGGCGAGTTTTGCTATTTGTTCCTTGGTGAATTTGTTTGATGTGTCAATTATGATGATATTTAATAGGTTTAAAATAGAGGTTGCCTTTGCCAGGAATTGTTGGGCACAGTTTTCTTGTTCCATTATAATATTATGGATTATTATTAGATGTAGGTAGATGTTACAATGGTAGAATATTCTGTTAACTTTTTGTCTATGGCTTCAAATGTCACTTGACTTCAAACTTCAAATTCAAATTCAAATTCAAATGGTTTCAAATTCAAATATCACTTGTCATGTTAATTCCAAGATTTTGTTTTTAAATTCATTCTTTTAGTATATCTGTTCTCACTGTGATTATTTATTTATTGGAAAACGATCCACTATTTTAATGTGATACACTTAGTTTTGTGTGAAAAACACAATCTAGATATCGATTTTTGAAACTTTTTGTAGGACAAAAATATTTGGTTACTCATGAAAAATGCCATAGATGAAACTGGAGCAGGGGTGCCCGGGTTCATAGGGGAAAAGTTTGTCCGACTAGCGGATGCGTTTTCCCAACAACTGCGTGGCACGCTAGATCGTGAGAGACTGGGTTGAGCTCTCGACCCATCGCTTTGCACCGCAGCAGGAGGTATGGATTCCCACATCCGTCACTCCTGGACACATTGACCCCTTAAGCACCCCTCATATCTGTTTCCTTCCCAGAACTTCCTCTCTTTCCTTTCCCTAAAGACCCTCCACTCAGCATTTCCAAAAGTAACATTATCCAGCAATATGTTGAGACAGAAGACCTGTGTAGAATTTAATATATTTTGGCTTGAATGTTCAAACCACTGTGAAAATCGGTGTATCCTGCATAGACTAAGGCCCAGTTGTTTCGCAGAAATTCACGTGTGACAGATTCATCAAATTTCCATTCAGCGCCTTTTTGTTTTTTTTTTTACATATGAAAAGTCCCCGGTACCTTTTAAACGCCGATTCAGCTTTCTATTAAATTGTAATAAGCTGACAGGCCCTGGGGGATTTTTTCCCTAGGACGGCCGGTAGGTACCTGAAAATAAATACCTGAAAAATACCCTCGACTCTGTGCAGAAACGGGCGGTCCGTTTGATAGATTCTCCCATCTTAACAGACGGATTGCAATCTTTAGAGCACAGGCGTCGGGTGGGAATGCAATCCTTGTTCTACCGGTATTACAATGGAAGATGCTCAGAGGAACTAACATCATTGATCCCTTCGGCACCGGTGCATAGTCGGGAAACACGCCAAACGCGTGCCCAACATTTGTACACGGTTGACATTTGTCACATGAGAACGGGTCGTTTCTTCGACTCGTTCTTGTGTTCAACAGCTCGGCTGTGGAATGATTTGCCGGCCTCTGTGTTTCCTCCTTCCTACAACATGGGTCTCTTCAAGATCAATGTTCATTCCTTCCTCTCCTCAAAAAGACCCTCCACACAGCATCCCAGATGACATAGGCCATGAGGGAAATTATTTTCCTCAGGGCCTCCGGGTGTGGAGTTAATGCAAAAAAAAAAAAAAAAGGTACATAAGATTAATTATTCCAATTTGGGAGTTCGTAGTAGGAACTACGCTCATGCGAACTCTGTCGGGATTAAAAGGTAGTATCCTACACGGCCATCATCTTGAACCGAATGGAACGTTAAAAACAAATTTACAGACAGCTGAAATGCCAAACGTCCGAGTTAAAACAGGACGTCGCTGCCCTCAGTAAATTATTTTTATTTTTTATTCATCTAAACATATTGCTAAATTATGGATGTTGTATAAAATACTCTGTCATCCACCTTGGGACTTCATCTGTGTGATAACTAGGAAGAGTGGGAGACTTTAACATAATAATACAAAAAAATATATATTAATATCTAAAAATTAGATATACCTATAAGTTATGAGAGCAGTACATTTTCAACATAATATTATTTCAATATTTATCAAGGGTATATTAATTTAGTAGAAGATTTTAAAATAAATTTTATAACACAAAAAAATATCATCGTTTTTCAAGGGAAAATTAATTATTCTCAGTAAAAAAAAAAATTATTATTTAAATATATTTTTAAATTTAAATTGTTAATCTCTTGTTGTTTGATGTGATTTGTCAGAAAATGGATTCGTAAAATTTATGCAATTTGATTTCCAATGTTAATTATTATTTTTTTTATGGTGCTCTACCTGAAGGGCCTAAAATCTTACGTAAAGTATCTGTATTAACTTTCCTTCAGTTTAGGACCTTGTCGTAAAACCAGTTTTTTTAAACTGTTATTTTAATTTTGCATCATTTTATTTAATTACCCTTCTAAAATGCTTTTTAAAAATGTTTGATTTACTTCGCCAGTATTTGAGTCCGCATCCCTGAACACAGGTAAATCACAAACATATTATTAAGTCCTTCCACTCGGTGTTATAATTTGAGATAACACGAAGATAACATGCATGAATAAACAATAATCCTTTCGAAGTTTAAAGTAATTAACGTAAGTTTTTTATAAGAATTTAATGAAGTGTTTTCGCGATGTGGTGGAACTCGAACCTATAACCTCCCAGTCCAAAGACAAACACATTACATAAAGGCTGAGTTCTTAGCTATACTTTTTGCCGATACATGGTCTTAACAATACAAAAACTCTAATTGACTCCAGTCCTCCGTCCTTTATTCCTCATTTAATTCATTACCCGGTAGTATAATCAGCAACGCAAAAGGCAAAGGTAAACTGGCGTCCGGCAGATAGAACCCGGCTTTACACGTGTCTGTCTGTTGCCGCCGAGTGCCGAGTGCGCGCGCACATGGCCGTACACACCACCTGTAGGCACCTGTCACACCGCCGCTCCTGCGCAGCTGTCAAACCGTAGCGCATGCGCGACTTTTTACATCACACAGGGTCGCATCTGTTCCGTATTTATCACCCGGGTGACACGTGAAAGTTGGATGCAATGCGTTAACGTTTCTTCTTCTGTTGGACTGGTATTGAATGCATGTTTATGTGGTACCTAAGTAAGAGTAATATCAACCTACTTTTAGAGGTTTAAAGATTTGGTGATAACGCGGAGTCCCAACGGCTAGGATCCAGTGGAATTATCGTATCCAGAAGATGTGGAAAGTGAGAGAGGCAATCTATCATGACAATACAGGTAACAAAGAAAATCTACAGCACATCGAGGATTTTTCTTTTCTGAAATGTATGCAAATCTTAACAAGCAAATCAAATCAAGGTTACAAAACACTGAATCACTTTATTCTGCTGGTCAATATCAAGCTGGTGGGCCTGACGGAATACCTGCCCTGGTACTGCAGAGGTGCGCTGCAGAAATAGCTCCAATTTTGACGAAGCTTTTTAAAATGTCCCTGAAGACTGGCTCTGTGCCCTCTGGTTGGAAAAAAGCGGTTATCCATCCTATTCCAAAGAAGGGTGACCGCTCCAACCCGGCCAACTACCGCCCCATAGCGATCACATCAGTTCTGTCTAAGGTGATGGAACGTGTGATCAACGACAAACTGCTCACATACCTCGAGAAGAACAAAATTATTAACGACCGTCAATACGGATTCCGGCGGAACCGCTCGTGCGGTGATCTTCTCGCGTATGTGACGCATGTTTGGGGGCGATGCCTGGAACGTTTCGGTGAGACCCAAACGGTTGCACTGGACATCTCCAAGGCCTTTGACCGGGTTTGGCACCGAGGACTTGTCAACAAACTGCATTCTTACGGACTTCCCGCATCCTTGTGTACGTGGATTGCCGACTTCTTGAGGGAGAGGTCGATTCAGACGGTAGTCGATGGTTTCACCTCTTCCTCACACTCGATAAATGCTGGCGTCCCGCAGGGATCGGTTCTGTCTCCGACTTTGTTTTTGTTGCACATCAACGACCTTTTGTCATGTGCACCAATTCACTGTTATGCGGATGACAGTACAGTTCATGATAGCTTTTTGTTTGACAAGCCCCCAAAGGGCTCACAAACTCCAACAGCTCGTAGGGCTTTGAAGCAAAGAATGGACGGTTACCTCGAGAGTGTTTTCTCTTGGGGTAAAAATAATCTCGTTGAATTTAATGTTTCAAAGACCCAATCTTGTCTGATTACGTCTAAAAGGGATCGAAATGAAAATCTAGTCTCTTTCAACGGAAGCAATCTTCCGAACAGGCCCTCCATTGATATGCTTGGTGTAACCCTAAGTGACCAGCTCAGGTATGGGGGCTCCATCGAAGCCAGAGTAAAGTTAGCCTCCCAAAAGCTGGGCGTACTGTACAGGGCCCGCAGATACTTTAATAGTACACAACTGCTAACCTTGTACAAATCACAAGTACGCCCCACGGTTGAATTTGGCAGCCATCTCTGGTCTGGAGCTCCAAAATACCTGAAAAATACCCTCGACTCTGTGCAAAAACGGGCGGTCCGTTTGATAGATTCTCCCATCTTGACAAACGGATTGCAATCTTTAGAGCACAGGCGTCGGGTGGGAATGCTATCCTTGTTCTACCGGTATTACAATGGAAGATGCTCCGAGGAACTAGCATCATTGATCCCTTCGGCACCGGTGCATAGTCGGGAAACACGCCAAACGCGTGCCCAACATTTGTACACGGTTGACATTTGTCACATGAGAACGGGTCGTTTCTTCGACTCGTTCTTGTGTTCAACAGCTCGGCTGTGGAATGATTTGCCGGCCTCTGTGTTTCCTCCTTCCTACAACATGGGTCTCTTCAAGACCAATGTTCATTCCTTCCTCTCCTCAAAAAGACCCTCCACACAGCATCCCAGATGACATAGGCCCTGAGGGAAATTATTTTCCTCAGGGCCTCCTGTGTGGAGTTAATGTAAAAAAAAAAAAAAAAAAAGCTTTTTCCTGACCTGAAAATATTTTGATCAGAATTTAGAAAAAATTTCTGCTCTTCTCTGTACCCTAAATAATACGTTCGGTTGACGCCTCCCAAAATAAACCTTTCACATTTCGATTAGAGCAAATTAAAAACCTCCATCGTGTTTTCCTTTTTTTCTAATTAATCCAAAATTTCAACAGATGAACCCAAACACTAAAACTTTGCATATTTGCACATCATTGCAAAGAACCGTGTCAATAAGAAAGCCACTCCAAGTACCGCTGAAAAAATTAAATGGGAATAAGCCACGCAAGCAGTGCAATAAAAACATAATAATGTTTCGATGATTCAATACCCTACCAAAGTGGAGTTTAAAAGGTATAAGAGCAGCAAAAAACCATAGGAGAACGTTTTTGAAACTTTCGTATGGCTAAAATGGCTGCCTCTGGTACAATACCAGAAATATTGGAAACACGGGAAGAAGGCCTATTATCCACAATGCGTGGACAAACCCATGTGGAATTTAATATATTTTTATTTATTTATAAAATATATGATATTTATTTTAGACATTTACTTAGAGTAGATACATTAAATCACCATACTAGTCGGCTGCCCGTTTCATTGTAGCCAATAGAATGTAGTTACTTTGTATAAAGTAAATATTTTGACTTGGATGTTCAAACCACTAAGAAAATGGATATAAACCACTAAGACTATGGCCCAGTTGTTTTGCAGAAACCCACCTGTGACAAAGTCACCAAATGACCATTCAGCGCCGTTTTGTTTTTTTTTACATTTGTTAAATGTAGTTTCTAGGTGCATTTCGGCTTTCTACCACATTGTAAAAAGCTGACAGGCTTAAGCTTCTAAGCTGGTAAGCTTCTTCTGGTTATCACAATTTGTACAAAAGCAGAAACGAACTTAGAAACGGACAATTGTGCCAGACTAACATAAAACGATAAAGTGAATACGCAAAATAGTTTTCTGTACAAAGGGTGAGGATGAGGTACCGGAATCTTTAAAGCTGCACCAATTGTTGATTCAAGGAAGTATTGTAGGAGCCACATTAAGCAATAGAAAAGGGAATTTAAGTTACAATTAATTAGTCATTTGTAAACTTTGATTTATAAATTACTAAAATAAAATTAATAAATAAATACAAACAATTAGGTTTAAGTAGTAACGATGCCATCAAACAAACTGCACTCTTATATCTAACGATTTATTTTCAAGGAATTGTAATAAAAGATATGACATTTTAGAAGTAAAGTCTTTCTCACCTAAATCCGCCCCTGTTTACTCATATGTTGATGTTTTCCGGTACAGATGTCATATTTGAGACAACCATAGTCAAAAGGCAGCACTAGGTGTGTGTTGGGTACCTTGGAACCTTGTGTCTTGTGTCTTTTGTCTTGTTCTTTATATGTGGCACAATAATGTCTGTGGGTGTCGCCGTTGCAACACTGCCATCCTGTATTCGTAATAATGCAACTCTTGGATTATATTAAATACACCTGTTACATTTGGCGTGAAAATGCAAAAAAGTTAATTTGACTTGAAACCTTGAATGCAATCATACCTTTGATGTCACATTTTAAATATATTTCTTATATCACGTCACGTCTTGCATCAAAAGAAGTGGACCAATAGGATATTATTATGACTAGTAAGCTCACAGGCAATGTTACAGCACAAATTATATGGATGATCCAAAGTCTCACGCAATAACAATATCATTGATGATGAATGAATGGCATAGCATGGCTTCGTGAGCCACATGGTTCCTAAGAGCACATTTTCAAAATTTATTTATTATATTTACTAAATAACTATTTATTTACGATATTATATTGTCCTCCACGACAGGAGTGAACATGTGTTTTGGAGGACGCTTTCAAGGGTAAATTGATTAAATATAGAGTAAGACTTTAAGAGTAATATCAAACAATATTTAATAATATGAAAGCAATTTAAACAATTTCAACTCACTTAAATGTACACTTTTTCAATAGTAAATAGAGAAATTTATTTTGATTGATTAATTCAATGGAAGATTGTTATTACACAGAAACAATTTAAAATTAAAAATATAAAATCAATTTCAAAAATGTACACTTTTTTCAATGGTAAATTTATTATTTTTGTTGGATGGCTTTCAAATGAAATTTTGAAACCAATCAATTTTAAAAATATACAAGCAATTAATTTCATCACACGTAAAATTTTGATATTTATCAAGGGTAAATAATTGATTCAGTGTCTGAAAGACTTCAAAACAAAAATTCAAACAAAATAGTTTGATGTTAAAAAACATTGAAGCAATTATTAAGCAATTTCGAACATCACAAAATATCAACTTTTTCAAGAGTGGATATTTTTTACGTTAGTTTTACACAGGAGGCCGTGAGAAAAAAAAATCCCTTTGAGGGTGCTGTGTGGAGGGTATTTTTATGAAAAGGAAGGAGAGGAAGTTCTGAAAAGGAAAAGGATACGAGGGATAGGTACGAATCCGGGGGTCAGTGTGTCCAGGAGTAACGGACGTAATCATCCCTCCTACTCCGGCTAAAGAGGTCAAAGAGTCTTCGTCAACCGGCATCTCCCGATCTGGCCCACAACGCAAAGACCTGGACAAACCTCGCCCCACGTACTCGGGCCCGCCTGCTAAGTCACCAAATTTAGAACACCATTTGGATTGGATTAGACAGATTAATTACAGAGGAATACTTTACCAGTTGTTTTATACTTTTTTTTACATGAGCTCCACACAGGAGGCCCCGAGGAAAATAATTTCCCTGAGGGCGTATGTCATCTTTGGAGATGCTGTGTGGAGGGTTTTTTGGGGAAAGGAAGGAGAGGAGGGTTCTGGGAAGGAAAAGGGTTTAAGGGGTGGGTAGGAATCTGGGGTTCAGTGTGTCCTGGTCATCAGACCTAAACACACCTCATCCCATGAACGCGGGCACCCCTGCTAAATCACCAAACGTAGCGAACCACTTGGGGTGACCTATGGCAGAGGTGTTGGTCATCCAATAAAGGTTCCCGGGGCGGCGGTATCCATTCCCGCCTCACAAATTGAAATACTTAAAAAGGTTTCTCGTTTAATAGCCAACCTTCGATAGGAGAGGATCCAAAAAGAAGAATAATCATAGAATAGTATACTGATCAACGTGACATATTAAAAGGAATCAATAATTAATTAAAATTAATAAATTACTTTGTTTTTACCACATTTCTTGTTTAACAAACCAACATGTTTCGTGAGCAATGTATCAATAAAAAACCCTGAAGAAGTGAGCATTGCTCACGAAACATGTTGGTTTGTTAAACAAGAAAAGTAGTAAAAACAAAGAAATTTATTAATTTAAATCAAAATGGTGCCACAAAATACGTTTGCTGTGTTAGAAGAAATAATAAATTTGTTCAAAGGAGTCGATAGGTAAGCAGTTAATAGGAGGAAAGTGTCAGGTTCTCATCCAGGTTCAATCATCAGCTCGCTAACTCCTTCCATCATTGATCAAGTTACATTTTCTGCTTGTTGTGAGGGAGAGCAAGAATTAAAAAAATGTCACATTTTCGTTATCTGAATGTTCATCTTTATTTTAGTTTTTAAAATTGCTGGTTGTCTGTCGATCGTGGTTCATGTCAGTGAGAGTTTATAACACTTTGCTAACACGTCTGTTTATATATTGAGTGGCGAATCACCTTTACAAAAATAAAATAGACGTATCAAATTAGATCTGTGCACTCTGCACCAATATTTAAATACACATAACCCGTTTCGTACATTTTCGCGCTTCATAAAAGCTCGCGGTGAAATTGTTAAGAAGAATCATTACAATTCAAGCTTTTCTTTTGTTCAATCCTTATGTCAATCCTGTGACATTATAACTTATCAATTACATGCATTAGCATATAATTTCTTTTTTAATGTGATACATTAATATCGTCTTTGGTTGTTTTCTCTTTATTGAGGTTCGTGACTCAAATTTCCTTGGTGGACATGGCTCCAATAATCGGACTATAAATTTAAAAACAGTTTAATAGTTTACCAAGAACATTTCATAGATTTTTTTTATATTTTTTTTATATACATAATATACATGTAATATAATCATGAGTAATTACATTTTCAGGTTACAATCGGATTAAACTCAAATCATTAAATACTAACATGCAACATTGATTACAAACAGTATAAACATATATATGTATATAATATATAACCTTTACGAGAGTGTTACTACTCGTATGTAAAGGGAAGAGAAAATAAATAAATAAAAATTAATTAAAAAATTAAAAATTATAACACATACATTATATATACGTACTTACATAAATCAAATGTATAAAAAAATAAAAAATAAAATAATGTAAAATAAATTTTTGAATAAGTATTGTTAATTAAAGGTTAATGCGGTTCTAAGTGGCTAAATTATTTAAGATATTATTTTTTAATTTATTTTTGAATTTATTGTAGTCAGGTAATCTCAGCTCTATTGCTAGTTGATTAAACCACACCACACCATTGTACGCGTAGTAGTGTTGTGCAAAACTGGTATGCATTAATGGCGTACACAAGCGACCCACTGTGTTTTGCCTATTGCTCTCAACGCGGATCATGGCGTGGTGCGACTTCTTAGTATAGTCTTTGTGTATTTGAAGCAGTGTATTTTTTACATACGTATTTTTTAGAGGTGGGACTTGAAAGTCTTGAAAAAGTTGAGAGGTTGAATAATCTGATGGTTTCTTAGTAATAATTTTGATTATTAATCTTTACATAGATACATAGATAGTTGCAATATGTTATTTTTAAACTCATCTATTTGAATTTTGATTTGGTTTTAGTGAATGAAAGAATGCAAATCTTGGAAGTGGAAATCAACCAATTTGTCGACATTTGATTGAGCTGAAATTTGGCAGATAGACTCGTTGGCGATGACAATTTGGTGGCACTCACACACGCACACGCGACAACACACGTGTTTCTCTGAAAATGGCTACCAGATAGAGTATGGTGGTAAAAAAACTTTGTTTTTATTTCGGGTTCATTTTTATTATGTAAGTGTTTGTCAGTCATTGGTTACATATATATTTGATAATATATTGGAGTATAATGCTTACGAGTAAATTAAAAACTATGGGTTTTTCATTATTGCAACCTGGTTTAAAAATTAGGTCATGGAAAATGAATAAAATAATTTTATTTATTTACAGATCAGTATCTTAGAATTCACCAGAGGAACGGACATTGTCTAGTGAGGCAGGCAACTTAAATATGCAATGAGGTTCCAAGACAAACCTAAACACTTTTGAGAAGTGATATTACCTAAGTCAGTAAAAGTTATAAAAAAACATTCTAAACCTAACCGAGCTGTTTTATATAATATGACCTTATTTCATTTTTCAAAAGTGTACTTTGTCCGGTTTCTGTAAATGTACGTATACTTCAAGTAATAAAAATATATATATATTTATTTGTACCTCGCAAGAGTCCCAACTGCTCCCGTCTGGAGCCAGTGAGATTATGGCATCCTTAATTAGAATATGTTGTGAGGCTGAAGGTAGTGGGGATGGAAAGGAGATAGGGAATAGGAAGTTGGGGAAGTACCTGGCTATACAGCAGATCACCAAAAGCAGTTTTTCGAACAACGTTCAGAATAATGGTCATACACCAGGGTAATACTGAGAGTATCTTCCACTCTGGAAAGTGCTGGTTCTGAAAGAATTCTGGTTCTTGTTGTTCTCGTTCTTGTTCGTTGATATTCTTCTGGTGTAAATGGTATAAACGAATTAAAGTTTACACTAAAGATCACGAAAGAACGCTCTTGCTCCGATTCTAGCTCTATGCTCGTTTGGTCTAAAACCCAACTTTGGAATACAGCCGTATTTCCGGAGTTCAACGGATTCTAGTTTCTTGTATTTCTTTTATCAGGCAATACCACAATACACTTACTACTAGGGGTGTGAAAATATAATCGATTGTGAAAATATCGATTTTTCTCCAACAAAATTGATTTTAATAAGCGATTTTAATTTCATAAAAAATCGATTAATTAATAATCGATTTTTTTTACATTGCAGATTTTTTCATTCGCAGCCCTGCTACGCTGAGTCATTAGACTGGAATCCGGAGCGCGAACCTCTACGATGTTTATAAATAAAACATAATATTAACGCCATTTGTGCGTTGTTTTTTTTTGTGCTTTAAATCTACGATGACATTTCTTTTGTGCTTTGAAAGCAGTTTAGTTGTAGTTTCTAATCAAACTTGTCACTAGATAAAGTCAACAGAGTCAACGAACAATTTGTAATTTGTGTTGATTATTTACAAAAAAAAAATTAATTTAGATTGATTTTATTTGAAAACGTAATTTCTGTTGAATATTTTTTAATTACTAAAACTGTGATTAAAGATATTTTACGCGTTTATTTTAATTTGACATATTAAAAATCGATTATTATAACAAATTTTCAAGAAAAATCTATAATTTATAAATCGATTTTTCATGCTAAGAAAAAGAATCGATTATTTATGTAAAAGCCACATCCCTTCTTACTACCACTCCATATTCTGACGATTTGAAAAAGTAGTTGAAGGTTGATATCACTGTTTCAGAACTGTTCTAAAGCATTGTGATCAAAAGCGTCTGTTCTAAAGCATTCTAGAATTTCCTACAGAGATTGATAATGTCCGGTGAATACATTCTAATCCGATGCTCTGTAGATAACCCTAAAGCATAAGATTAGACTTAACGTAATTCAAATCTTCGTTTCAGTGAATGCGTTATGAAACAATACTTTTTTTTTTTTTTATGTGACAACTTACAAGACGACTCGCAACAATAACATTTGGCTGTCATCAGTTCTTTTGTTTTGCTCTTTCAAAAAATATTCTTAAACCAATCTTTTTATTGTGTTTTGGCTGTAAAAAGTTTAGTGTGTTGGAATCTTCTCCCCCCTGATCTTCCAGGAGTCACTTCTTGCTGCTCATTTTCAGATATTTATATAATTTTTTTACCTCTGTCACTTTTTATATTAGCTGTAATTCTTTGAACAATGGAGGAGGATTTCCCTCCTGTACCCCTTACAAAGCCCCCAGATCCACCTCCTGACCCTCCAGATGGTGACATTTCAGATAAAATAGACTTTTCAGAACATTCAAACATTTCAGACAATGAATCTGTCATCCTAACCTCAATTAAAAAAAGAAAATTTAGTCCCCTTTCCCCAAAAAAACATGATTCGCCTTTGTCTCCTCAGTCCCCTCCAGCTCTTCCTCAACCTCCTCCAACAATCTTTTACTCTACTCATTCCCGTGGCCCCTACATTGTATATGCGCAAAAAACTGAACAAGGTAAAACCATCCATCCTCTTGAATTTGGCAAATTTCTTTCAAATACCAAGAACCTTTCGATTAAACCTGGAGGTGTTAAAGCCGAGGGTCGCTTCCGAATCTCTGTTGAATTCCTGTCAGGTTCAGCCGCCAACAACTTTATCAAAAATATATTTATTTCATCAAATTCTAAATTCAAGGCGTACATCCCAACTTTCAATGTCACTCGAATGGGCCTGGTCAGGGGTATCTCGACCGATCTGTCCATTCCAGAAATCCTGTCCTCACTTTCAACCCCCCAACATATCGGCAATCCCATAAAAGCCAGGAGGCTAAATTATAAGGACACCTCTGAGGGCATCGTTTCCTGGAAGCCCTCCCAATCTGTCGTCATCACATTCGAAGGACAATCTCTTCCCTCCCATATTTATTTATTTTTCAACTCCTTACCAGTTGAAATGTACACTTATCCCACCACTCAATGTTACAACTGCTGCCGTTTTGGTCATACCAAAGCTGCATGCAGATCCCCTCCCAGATGTTTCAAATGTGGAGAAAACCACTCGGCTGACCAATGTTCTTCTCTCTCTTCACCTAAATGTTTTAACTGCTTAGGCGCTCATTCCGCCATTAACTCTTCTTGCCCCGAACAATCTCGCCAAAAAAATATAAAAATTTCTATGGCCTCTGAGAACTTGTCTTTTCTGCAGGCTTCTAAATTATTCCCGCCTGTCAAAAAATCATTTTCCGAGGTTTTATCCAGTAACTCTTCATCCAACCCTCTCGCCTCCTCCTCAACATCTTCCCGTTCAACAAAATTTACATACAAAAACCCTATCTCTAAACAGGCTCGTGGATACGATCAGCAACAACACAACTCACTTCTCTTAAATCCCAATGGTTCTCCTCTTTCACACGCCACAAATGGGTGCGCAAACAATTATAATTCATCCTCAACAAACTATCAAAAGCTTTCTGAACAACTCTCCCAAGATAATTCTTCATTTATTCAAACTCTTATTATGCTTCTAATTGACCTAATTTCTTCTCAAACTAATCTACCGTCCAACGCTGCTTCTATTATTTCCACTTTAAAATCATTTATTCAAAATGGCTCTTCAAGATGTCAGAATTCTTCAGTGGAATAGCCGCAGTGCTATTTCTAACAAATCAAACCTTCTTAACCTATTAAATTCAAACCTTGTTTCTGTGGCTGCTGTCTCGGAGACATGGTTTACTCCATCCACCCACTTTAATGTGGGAGGGTACTCCTGTCTCCGCGATGATCGCCCGGAAGGTACGGGCGGTGGTGCTGCCCTTTTTATTAAAAAATCCCTTCCGTTTTTCCCAATAAATAATACCAAACCCCCCAATGCTGACTTTCAAATGGTTGCAGCTAAAATAAAGGACACTTCCTTTGTTTCTATCTATCTTCCCCCAACATCGCACTTCAATAAACAAGCGTGGTTGCAAATTGTCCGTCAACTAAGCCCTCCTTTCTTTTTATTGGGTGATTTTAATGCCCATTCCCCCGTCTGGGGTTCTGCTTTCTGTGATCGAGACGGTCGAAGTGTGATGGATTTCCTAGATGAATCCAACCTTTTTCTTTTGAATGACGGATCTCCTACTAGAATCTCTCGCCCCAACACAAACCCCAGTGCAGTGGATCTCTCCATATGCTCTATTAATCTGGCACCTCTCTCCTCGTGGGTGGTGTCCCCCGACCCTTGCTCCAGTGATCATTTCCCGATCACCATCACTTATCAAACTTCTTTCCATTCAGACAAGTCCCATATTTCGACAAAGATTAAAACAAAACACACCAAATGGGACGAATTTAACTCACATATGGATAAGTTTATACAAAATTTATCCTATACCGATACATTATCTGTCAAAGATGACTACGATAACTTCAAATCAATGCTCGTAACTGCAATCAATAAATCAAATCCTCCCCCTAAAACCAAATCTCTCAAAAAACTCCCTCCAACTCCCTGGTGGGATGAGGAATGTTCCAAAGTAGTGAGAATTCGGAAAGCTAAATCTCTTTCCTATCGTCACAATATGATTATGGAGAACTATCTCATATACAAAAATGCCGAAGGCAATGCCAAAAGGGTATTGAGGTCAAAAAAAAAATCCGGGTGGTACAACTTCTGCAGTTCAGTATCTCCGAACACTCCAATTTCGGAAGTTTGGTCTATGATTCGAAGATTTCGATCCTCCTTCAGTCCAACATCTCCTCGAGCTTCTCATTCTAAATGGATAGACGAGTTCTTGGACAAAATTGCCCCCCCTTCTGTACCTAACTTAGATGAAATAACTCCAATCCACAACACTCCTATGTCTGATCATTGGCTTGACTCTCCATTCACTTTAATTGAATTAAAAAATTGTTTATCAACAGTCAAGGACTCATCTCCAGGCAGAGATGGTATACCTTATAGCATTATCAAAAATAGTAATGATAATGTTCTAAATCACTTTTTAAGCATCTTAAATAAAATCTTCCAGACTGGCATAATACCTGATGACTGGAGTTCTCAAATAATCATCCCAATTCTAAAATTAAACAAATCACCCAATTCTGGATCCAACTATAGGCCAATTGCTCTTTCATCCACCCTTAGTAAAATTTATGAAAAATTAATTAAAAACCGGTTAGAATTTTTTGTCGAGAGTAATCATCTTCTCTCTCCATCCCAATTTGGATTTAGGAAAAAGAAATCTACACAAGATAACCTTGCCATCATCAGCACTGATATTAATTTATCCATTTCTAACAAAGAAGTATGTCTTGCAGTCTTTATAGACATAGAAGGCGCCTTTGACAATGTTTCCATCCCAATTCTTAAAAAAAAACTTTTAGGCCTTGGCTTACCCCTCATGTTTGTCCAATCTATTATTAATCTTTTTCTCGATAGGAAAATTTTCATTGAGCTACCAGATGTTACTCCTCAGAGTAGGTCAATTTGGAAGGGTTTACCCCAAGGCGATGTATTATCCCCCTTACTGTATAATATATACACATACGATATGCATGTCACCATTCCCCCTCAAGTAAAAGTTGTTGAGTTCGCAGATGACATAGCTTTCTTCTTATCATCCAAAATCATTCCATCCGCCGTCAAATATCTTAATGAAGCCATGGATGCCCTTTGCACATGGCTTACTTTAAATGGTCTTGAACTTTCAGTACAAAAGAGTCAGTGTGTTACCTTCTCAAATCGTCATAATAACCCCCCTGTTCAAATTTTATTTAAAAACTCTCCAATCCCCAATGCTTCCGAAGTAAAATTTTTGGGAGTAACATTTGATAGGAAACTTAAATGGTCTTCCCACATTAATAATATAGTTACTAAATGTGAAAAAAATGTAAATATTATCAGATCATTGACTGGCGTTTGGTGGGGTGCTCATCCTATCTGCATTAAGTTGCTCTACAATGCACTTATTCGAAGTCATCTCGACTATGCCTGCCCACTTTTTAGTACTGCATCCAAAAATGCACTCAGTAAATTAGACAAAATTCAATCTAAGTCATTGCGAATAATAACTGGCGCGATGCAATCGTCGCCCATCAATTCCCTTCAAGTAGAATGTTCTGATCCTCCTCTTTATTTAAGGCGTCAATTATTTGCTGACAAATTTGTTCTTAAATGTTTAAATTCTAAAAGTCATCAGATTATTCCCAGAGTCTCGTTGTTCAACGACTCAACACATTCATCTACAATCAGAGCTCGAACTAAACCTCTCCCTGCCATCTGTAAAAATTTTCGCTCTCTCTCAGAGCTTCAAATTATCAAAAATGATCTTCTTCCTTTGTACAAATTAAAATATAGTCACGTCACCCTATCCCCAACGATATTAGAAGGGATCGGCATCCTTAAAAGTCATTCCAATCTCCCAGCCCGTACTGTCAATAATATGTTCAATGACATTATTTCTTCTAAATGGCCCAACTCTTCTCTTTTATTTACTGATGGCTCCAAATCTCCGGACTCTCCTAACTGTGGTATTGGTATTAACGTTTACCACAATAATTCTAATGAAAGAATATTTTATTCAATTTCAAACCAATTTTCAATATTTTCTGCCGAGTGCATTGCGATTATTGAATCTCTCAAATATATAATAAAAAATAATTTTGAACATTCTCTTGTTCTCTCTGACTCTCTCAGTTCCCTCCAAAAACTTAAAACAAGTCCTCTTCTTCATCCTGATGATCACTTTGTATGTCTTATTCGAGTATTGATAACCTCCATTCAAAGCTCTGGAAAAACTGTCACTCTGATTTGGATTCCTGGACATGTTGGCATAGTGGGTAACGATATTGCTGATTCCTTGGCAAAACAAGGAGCGTCTAACCCTACCGTTACCCTCGTAAACCATATTCCCCTGTCTGATATTTTTTCCATCATCAAAGATAGATCCCGCAATGTTTGGACAGAGTATTGGAACATTGCTAGTCAATCCAAGGGTGCCCGCTACGCCTCAATACAAAGGACTATCCCATCAAAACCGTGGTTTCAAATATTCCCCCATTTTTCCAAAAAAGAAATTTCCTTACTTATTCATATGAGAATCGGACATTGTTCCGTTCCTTCTCACCTTTATAAAATTCATGTGCTTGACTCCCCAGATTGTACGTTCTGTGGTCTAGATGTGGGAACTTTAGATCACATATTTTTTGATTGTCCCTCTCTAAATAAATATCCTCTCTTCTATCAAGCGTTATCAAAAATTGCCTCTCCTCCATTCAACATCTCATCTCTTCTAAGTCTGAACTCTACTCCAATCTGCCATAAAATTCTGAAATTTGCACATTTAAATAAAATTAATATATAAATTCACCTTTCCTTTCTCTGTAATTATAAATGATGGCCTAGAACACCCTTGAAGGGTGAAAGCCAGAAATAATTGAAAAAAAAAAAACTTACAAGACCGCCCCCGCCGGTACCCTTGTAAGCCACAGGTTTTTTTACATTGGATCCACAAAGCAGGCCCTGAGGAAAAAAGGAAAAAATCCATCAGGGCCTATATCATCTTTATGGATGCTGAGTGGTAGGTCTATTTAGGGAATGGAAGGAGAGGAAGTTCTGGGAATGAAAAAGATATGATGGGTGGGTAGTAATCTGTGGGTTAGGATTTACGGACGTATTAGGATTTAGGATTTACGGACCCCCCCCCTCCTTCGGTTATATACGCCCTTATTAATAACTAATGACAAACAACTTTCAATTTGGGAGGCGGGTATACCGCCGCCTCGGGAACCATTTATTTGATAACCAACAACTCGTCACTCTGCCATAGGTCACCCCAAGTGGTTCGCTACAATTGGTGACTTAGCAGGGGTACTCGGGTTCATGATGTCAGTTTTTTCTGGGTCTTGGCGGTAGATGCGTCTGCCCACAAGATGCATGGCAGGCCGGATCGGGAGAGAGTGGTTGAGCGAGTCCCTTTGACTCCTCCAGCCATACTCTCGCGGAATATCGCATTGCACCGCAATGCGAGGGATGGATTCATACGTCCGTCACTCCTGGACACACTGACCCCCAGATTCCCACCCATCCCTAGTATCCTTTTCTTTCTCAGAACTTCCTCTCCTTACATTCATTAAAAAAAACTCCTACAGCATCCCCAAAGATGACACAGATCCTGAGGGAAAATATTTTCCTCAGGGCCTGTGTTGAGTTAATGTAAAAAAAAACTGCAGTTTACAAAAAAAACATGTTTATGACATATTTAGAGTGACCGGACAACTCAGAATCATTTAACATCTACACTATCTTTAAAAGTTCATCATTGTAAGTGATGAAAAAAAAATGGTTAAATGGGTTACGTTAGTTTAAGATACGGGCAAATTTTTTTTCATGACTTTTCAAAGGGGTGTAGAAATGCCACTTTGTTGAGTTGTCGTGAAAATATTTAATAGTTAACTGTAGACAACTTCCCTCCACCCTTTCTCCTTTCCCTTCGCCACGTCCATCAGATTCATAACGTTTCGATGTATTGACGCACCACATCATCAGACTGGCGCAGCCGACAAGCTTCCACTCTTCACTCCGCAGCCCACTCCCGGGCCCCGGCCGCGTCTGGTTATTTTTTTCAGTTTTATTTCTGGTAGCGCATATGCTATCCGGCACGTGGTCCGAATCCCGTCCCCGCCGGTAGTAACGAAACGAAAGCTCGAGGGGTACTCGGCGAAAGGAATGTTTTCTTTTCAAGGGGTAGGAATAGTTTGTTGTGGGGAATGGAAATTTTTGTGAGGTCTTCTTATGTTATTGTGTTGCTATTTGGAAAGGGGTTTAAAACCAGCTGTTCGTACGCAACTAGATGTACAGGATGCTCAATTTATTGTGACACAATATGTGAATATTCATGGGTTTTATTATGGTGATGTATATTTATGTATTTATTTATTTTTTACAATTTTTAGAAAAGAAGGTGTCTTACTAGGGTACCCCGTTCTAAGGTCACATTGTACACGTACATATTTTAAAATATTATAACAGGAAAATTATAAAGTTATATCTAGAAGAAAGCACAATACAAGCTCTTTGTTAGGTTGCAAAATTGTGTATATATTCTTTCTTCCCATGTACATAATCCATATCATAATGCTTCTTTTGAAGTCAGTTATTTTTTTAATGATTTTTATTGCAAGAGAGATTGATTGTAAGATTAAATAATTTTATTGTAACATTAAATAATTTTATAGAGAAATGTTGCATATTTCTTTGTACAGAGGTGGTTTTAGTTGTAGGTTGGTGGAATATATTGCAATGTGGATCTTGTGAATCAGCACATTGGTAAGACATTGGTACTCTGACTTGATTAAAAATTTTGAGTATCATTAGTTTTAGGTCCTTATTTATAAGGCTCAGTTGTAAGTCACTAAATATAAGTCTCAACAGATACTTAGCTGCTAGCTATATACAAGTATAACGGCCATTGTTCCCAACTTTTTGATCGATCAATCTAAATCTCTGATCAGCTAAGTGATTTGTTTAGTAACGCTCGATTCGCCTGTTGATCGGAGAGTTGCATTGGGAAGAGCGTATTTATTAATTTGCGGAGAGTTTGAAATTTTCCCTCAACAGTTGATTAGTAGGACGCGAGAACAACGACCGTTCGTTCAATGTCACAAGTTATAAATCTTAGTTGCAAGACACTAGTAATAAACCTTAGTTGAAAGTTATGATAAGTGAGTATATGTTATTATATTTACGCACCAGATTTAAATGTCCGGGTTTAATTTTCCCCACAGGAAAAACTAAACCCTTTCACACACTTCCCAAATGATCATCTGGTCATTCCACGTTATGCAATTACACTATATAAGTATTATAATTACAAAACAATACAAGAACAACATGTCAACCTACCAGAGACCAGATGGGAAAATTATTTTTTTTTTTTTTTTTTACGCACCAGATTTAAATGTCCGGGTTTAATTTTCCCCACAGGAAAAACTAAACCCTTTCACACACTTCCCAAATGATCATCTGGTCAATCCACGTTATGCAATTGCACTATATGTATTATAATTACAAAACAATACAAGAACAACATGTCAACCTACCAGAGACCAGATGGGAAAATAATTCACCGACTCCAGATATTTTCATATCAGAGGGTTCGGCTCTGTGGAATTCCTAATTGAACCTATAAATCCTACTGATCCCTCAATATAAATATTTAAAAAATCTTTTGTTATCCTACATGTTTTCATTTACAATTTGGGAGGCGGGAATGGGTACCGCCGCCCCGGGAACCTTTATTGGATAACCAACACCTCTGTCATAGGTCACCCCAAGTGGTTCGCTACGTTTGGTGATTTAGCAGGGGTGCCCGGGTTCATGGGGTGAGGTTTGTCTAGGTCTTGGAGGTGCATGACCAGGACATACTGAACCCCAGATTCCTACCCACCTCTTAAACCCTTTTCCTTCACAGAACTCTCCTCTCCTCCTTTTCCTTAAAAAAAACCCTCCACACAGCATCCTCAAAGATGACATAGGCCCCGAGGGAAATTATTTTCCTCAGGGCCTCCTGTGTGGAGTTCCTGTAAAAAAAAAAAAAAACATGTATTTAAAATTACCGATTTTTGCATTTTTTTGTTATGTTATTATTATTATTGAAATTTTTATTTACCTCTACTCCTCAAAATCGTGATCGTGTTTGCCTACGTTTAGCTTTGATTCTTTCGGAAGTCATATGAAAAACGCGTAAACATTATAATAAGGAATAAATAAGTTCCCGTCAGTTTATTTTTATAAATGCTTTCCTACGTGATCCTCCATGATAATTTTGAAACAGTCCTTGTTTTGGCACGCGTAAGCTTTGAATGACAACCAAAAAGTGTTTACTTCTCAGAGCCTGAAATATATATTGTGAAATAACTCAACAAAGCACAATAAATCTTACATTACAAGTAGAAGGAATGGGACCCTTACAGTAACAGCCTCTAAAATTATAAACTATTACGTTGACAGCCCATACCTCTTAGAATGCTATAAATTGATCGTACCGAACAATTACTGCCAGGGTCGTCACCACGACTTGCTCTGTATCCCAAACGGCAGAACAGACGTTCTGGCCCAGCATAGCATGACAAGAGGTATGGTGCTGCTAAGTGATATCTCTAGGTCCCTTGGCATTTTCAACATTGGCCTTGAAGGTATCAAGAGTAATTTTGGGCAAAACTCTAAAATACGTTTTTTTTTTCGTTTAAAGTTGTGTATATCTTATGTGTATTGTAATTGGATTGTATTTAAAAAATTATCAGAGAACACGTGAATTTTTCAGCGATTTAATTAAAACAAATAGGTGATCTCATTAATTCAAATGAAAAGGGGAATTAATATTCAGAATAATATCACCCTGACAGTCACCTGTAAGGCTTTACTAGTAAAACCAACTTCATAATACAGCTAGCTTCATCACTGAAAAATAATGAAAATAACAAAGTTTATGGCGCAAAAAATAACAGCGTAATTCTCTGACAAAACGCCACAGGAATGCGAGCTTTTTGTATTTCGACTCTACAGCACCCTGTAAAAGTGGGTTGAATTTTTTTTGGCGGGCACTTTTCCCGCCTTTTGCCGCAAGCTGCGCGCGCACCTGGTCGCATGGCCCTTTGCGCAGACGAATTCTTTTTTTATTCTAGAAGCTTTTGGTACCCGGGTACTTCTGCATTTCACTCAAATGCACCTTTACAGGGACGCTTGTCACGCCACATTGAGACTTCGGGCCACGGCCACAACGGGCTTAATGGCTTGCGAAGATTTTAAAATGACGAATGCATTAATACCTGGACGTTGATCAGTGTTTTTTTTGTGTAAGTTATGCAGAGGTGAAATAGCGAGATTCGGTAAGAAGTGAAACAGACCGCAAATACAAGAAAGACTTCCAGAAAGATCATGAAAGTCCCGTATTGGTAACTGTATATAATATATTACAGAGACAACTGCTAACCGCCAAGTGACATTTTACGGTACAACGTCTGAGCTTCAAAGTGAATGTAAACAACACAAAAAATATTGCCAACATTTTATCAAATATCTACTCTTTACTATATTCTGTTCTTTTCTGCATATTTGTACATTTTTATTCTGCGGTAGGTACTTTTTTCCTTTCAAAGTTAACGGTATTTTTGGAGAAGTAATGTTTTTTTTTAGTACATAACTTATCGACAATTTTCTTCAATCGATTTACGTTTTATATGTGAGTGGGTACCACATAATAATAATAATACGTTAATTTATGGAGCGCTGTTTATGTGAAAAATCACCTCAAGGGCGCTGTACAATTTTAATTATTGCGATTTTTTCGGCGCTATCTGATTATTATATTATTTACTAACAGATACTAAAAACATACTTAGCTGGCAGGTCACTTCTGATTAACATTCTTTTATTAGATCGTTTATGCTTAGTGATTAAAAAAGAACATTACACGAAAGAAACACTATTTACAACATTTTTGTGGACAAAATTCATTCAACGTTCACTGACAGGACAACTGCTTCGAGGGTTAAAAGCTATAATTAATTAATATAATTTTAATTAAGTTCAATACAAAAATGCTCTATACATATACGTTTTTAATGATCAACTCAAAACAAGAAATTTAAAATAAATAATAAAATAATTTAAAAAATAATTTTATCATATTTTTATTTATTTTTTATTCTATAATATGTTTATTAAATACATTTAAAAAAAATCAATTAAAATGGAGTTCTACAAATTAAACTTGATATTAATAAATAAATTTTAAAAAATTAGTTGATCACACAGGGTCCTGAGTATAATAATTCCCTTCAGTGAAGTCGATAACTTTACAATATCGGATTTTAGGCGCGCTTCCGATGATTTCATATCGACATACCGAGCACGGTTTCACTGTTCCCAACAGTATCCACGTTAACGGGGAATAAATAAGAAATCTGTATACGCTGTCAACACTGGATTTTTCTGTGAAATCACATTCCGAAACGTCAAACGCCAAACAATTACGTACAAATATTAATAAATTGGCAATTTTGAATTGAAGTATAGCATAAATATGCATTGGCAGTCCGCATTTACTTTTAGACACTAGACGGTAGTTAATTAGTTCACGAGGTCTTTCTATTTTCGTTTTTCAAAGATCGAACGGAATAAATTGATCGCATCTTAGATACATTATTTAAGTTCACGGAGATACTTAGAAGATACTCGATCATCGTGCGCGTATCATACGCGCCGATCGTAAGTACCCCCCGTACGATTTTGCTGGTGCCCGTTCACGGCGCTACGCGGTAGCTGTCGGATTTCAATCAGTATCGCGATACCGACAGTACTGATCGCACGCGACGCTCGCATCATTTGTGTCCGATACTTATTCGTTTGACGTTTGACAGAAATGGCGTCGGAACATGAAAGTAATGTTAGATTTGTTCTGGAAGTGGAAAAAATGTATGTTTACATAACTATACTTTACCAGAATACGTAAGAAACGATTTAGTGGAGAAGGCATGGATTGATGTTGGAAAAAAAGTCATATGATATCGCATGACAGCGTGTTCACTCCCCAGCTGCACGTGAAAAATGACCAAGTTCAGTACATTTCGGATAGCGCCGTGTACGGAGACTAGCATTAAAAAGTGGTATATCAGCAGGGTACTTGTGGTTTTGTCACAATTACGTAGATTGTAAGTATCTCCATGAACGGAGGGCCTAAGTCTACATTTGGATCGCGTATACGACTTCTTTCAATTCTAAGAACTTTGTTAGTTCAATCCGTTCATTTAAGAAGCCTCTAATTTTACACGACGAATAACATTTTTCAAAATATGTATGTGTACGTACTATATTGACAACTAACCGAAACTTATCTGATACTATGGAGGCCGCGCTAAAATTTATCAATCTGCTTCTGGTTATCAATCGCTGACCGTGCACACAAATATTGTTAACTGACCTTAGATGACGAATTTAGTCAATATCGTATTGATAAGGATTTTATCGATCGCCCATAATAGACATTCTGAGGATTATAATTTCCTTCAGGGCCTTCGACCAAGTATACTTGGTCGAAGTTCAGGGCTTATGTCGTATTTTAAGTAAAAGAAGAAGAATAAGTTCTGGGAAGGGAAAGGGTATTTAATAAAGGAAAATAATGGGATTGTTACCTACTTAGATCATTGATTCTATGATCTGAGGGTGGGTAGGATTCTTGGGGTTACAGTCTCCAGAAGGAGTGACGGACGCGTGAATCGATCCCTCTCACTCCGGTGCAGTTGGTGGGCAGACGAACCCCTTGCCGAGGCTTGTACAAACCTCACCCCATGAACCCGGGCACCACTGCTAAGTCGCCAAACGTAACGAACCACTTTGAGTAACCTATAGTAGAGAAATTGGTTATCCAATTAATTGGTCCCGGGCGGCGATACCCATACCCACCTCCCAAATTGATAGCATTAATATAATCATTTTAATTTTATTGAATAAAAATGAATGGTACTGGGCAGAAATGAACGGTCCATTTGATAGGTTACCCATCTTATCAAACAGATTGCAATCGTTAAAACAAAGGCGTCAGGTGGGAATTCTGTCCTTTTCTAACAGTATTTCAATGGGGGATGCTTCGAGGAACTCGTGTCAGTGATCCCTTCTGCACCAGGAAACGGGCCAAACGCGTGAACAAAGTTTGTGGACGGTTGACATTTGTCACCAAAAAACGTTTGTCTCTACGACTCGTTCTTGAGATCAACATCTCGACTGTGGAAAGATTTGCAAGCCACTGTTTTTGCGCTCTCCTACAAAATGGTTCTCTTCAAGACCCATGTACCCTCTTTCTCCTCAAAAAGAACCTCCACGTAGCATCCTCAAAAATGATATAGACCCTGAAGGAAATTATTTTCCTCAGCCTCCTGTGTAGAGTTTGTAAAAAAAAAATTAAAAATAAAATTATACATTAGTTTCAAGTTAAGATTCGCTCCCAGCAGCAGTATGACCAACGCGACGTCCGCGTCCCATAAATCCGCGATGACTCTGTCACTCCATGACTCTGACCGGCCGGCGCTCAGGGGCCAATTCTGAGGACGAATTTGTTTGCACTCTGCAAACACCAGAATTCTCCGTGTCATTGACTCGCCTCTTATAAATAGTACCTACGCGATTCCGCAGATTTTGTATTTTGTGGCACTTTCGCATACTACGCGCGAATGGACGCCGTAAAACCCAAACTGTCCCGTAAATTAACACGTCGGTGCACTGTGGGCCATATAATGAATTTAGGAGACCATGAACACATATAAAATTAATTAATTATGTGTTAATATTGATCAGAGAAATGCGCATTTCATTTTTGTTGGTAGAATCAGCCCTTTCGTCACTATTTACATCTCCCCAAAGCACTCTTAACGTGCGAGCTACTTTGCTTTACTTCGGTTGCAATTTGTCATTTCGAAGTGTACGAAGGTAATTGAAGTATTTTCGTTTGAGAAGTAATTACATGGTTCGCTAATTAAAATTTGAATTAGTGAGAAAAACATCTAATAGCATCTTATGCATAAGCCTGGCCTATCGTCAAGGTTAAAATTACTTTATTTAGTAGGATTTTATAACATAGAAAAGCTTCTAAATATTGTAGGAACTACGATTCCCTTTATTTATTTTTTTACGCTATAAACATTTATACGCCGGCGACATGCGCGCAGGAGAATGCACACTAAACCAAAAAGCCGACAGCTGTCAAAAGCTAGATTTCCAGAACATTCCTTCTTCCATAGCCTTCCTCGTCCGTCACCAATTTTTGTAAACCCTTCTGGTATTATTTTCGTTATTCGTGTAATTTTATTGAATCGAATAAAAGTTAAATAAATTATAAAAACGAGTGTTCTTATTGAAATACCTAAGCCGCAATCCATATAAACCATTGGTAAGCGTTATAGTGTCCACCAATACTAAATAAAGATATTATTCGATTGACAAGAAAATAATATACTCCATGACCTTCATATGTCAAATCATTGTGTTTGTGTTGCATCTTAGGTACTATGTTGCAACACAAATACATCACATGTACCTTCTAAGGTACTATGGGTAACATTTATTTTAAGTAATAATTATTAGCCTAAAACACTCATCTACATTGAAAAAATCTCCCGAGAAAAGATACAATGTTTTTGTCGGCAGTGAAAAGATATCAGGCACAATATTATGTGGTCAGGTTGGATTAAGTTAATTGAGGTTAGTGGTTGATATTATTAATTTGTTGACAAATCTTGCTCCAATTGCTAACCACAAGCTGCTCAACTGGCTTTTAGAGCTGAAAAAAACCTTAATAGTTAATTTCTATTTTTATTATTTTTATATTTTCTTTTTAATTCTTTTTTATTTTCTTCTTAATATAGACTTTTTATTTTGGATTCCATCACCAAATGTGCATTGATTTTACTTACATGCCACGTTCTTCGGCTTTCTGTGGATGCTTTTTGGAAGAACACAAAATAGAATTGTACACTTATTTTTCAGTGTAACAAACTAGATGCATTTGGTTTTGTTCATAAAAAAACGCATTGCTTAACCATAGTAAAATATATTCTTAATGGTAACGAATGATACAACAATGTATTTAAGTTACCATTCGAGTTCCACTCGAACAATCTCTTAACTAATTCAAAGCTTTTCAGTTTATGTACGTTCTTTAATTAATAATTTATGATTTTTAATTTTGGTTTGTTAAATGTACCTATCATTCCGCCATTCATAAACGAAAGTTTCAATGATACCAATTTATTTGCTACTGTTATGGTGGGTTTCTTCATTTACCGAGAATGCTAAATGCAATGCTAATTGTAAAAGAAAACGGTCAAATGCATAGAAATTTTTAAATTTCGATCGTTTATTTTTACAATTAGCATTGCATTTAGCAGTCTCGGTAAATGAAGAAACCCACCCTGAGATAAATATAATGGTTAATTTTTTTTAAAGAAAATGAAAAGTACGTAATATATAGAATTGATCCACATAATATACGCATGGTTATACAATAAACATGGTTATATGTGCACAAACAAATAATAATATGAACAAGAATACAAGTATGCCTACATCGAGGATAAGTTGCAATGCAGGTATGATGGCCCAGTTCACATTAGTTTCTAACAAGGCGGTGCCTGTCTACGAAACTTACTACCTTTATTATCCATAAACTATAAACTATCCCTTATTAATTCCTTTAAAGTAAAACTCGTTTTTCGGCCAACTAATTTAGCACTCTGTGCTGCTGTGTGATGTTGACAATAACATGTCGACACACACGGCACTCGGCACTCGGCGAGGATCCACTCGTAAAACCGTCCCGAGGAGTCTTTTCGCAGAAACCACAACGGAAATACACGTAAAACATAAACACCTTCAGCCACACACAATCTCAAACAGTAACAATAGAGACACTTTTGCTGACATGATTTACGCCAGCATCAAATTATTTGACTGCTGTTCTGTTGAAAGCTGCTTCGGAGTGGATACTGCAGCTTGTTGAACATATTCTTCACACATTCCGATGGAGTTGTACTGCATTGCTTTTACTTACAACTTAACCTAATGGATTTTGCACTGAAATACAACATGTTTCAATTTTAACATTTTGCGGATGTTCATTGTAATTTTTCTAATGATTTAAAACTACGACTTTTTTTCCATTAATTTGTGATCTAGGGTGAAAACACGTGTAATCATGGTAAATAAACTAAATTATGAGATTATTTTGCACTTTCGGAGTATCAGGGCCTAAGTCTTGGAATAAACTCCCTCCGGAACTTAGATGCATAACATGCCCAACAGAATTTACGTCCAAAGAAAAAACCTACATTTTTGGGCTCTCATATCCTTAAATTAAATATACCTATCTGAGAGTACCATTCTTGTTTTGTCTATGATGTCTTAATCACACTTTTCTTATTGGATTAACATTATTCGAATCTTCACATCAATCTGTCTCTTACCGAGGGACAAATCACATTAAGACAAATATTCGGATCAAATCCTCATACGATTTGTACCACCCATCATAAAATTTTACTTTTCATTTCCAAAAAAAGGAAATTAGAGAACATATTGTATATAATTATTAAAATATAAATCAGGATTAAATATCATGTGTTCCCGATTATGTAATCTGCGTGCGAACTGTTTCTAAACTTCTCTAAATAAACAATAAACAGTGTTAATCTCAAGTGAATATCTCCAGGTAGGTAGAGTCCAGTATATTTTCTGGCTGTACAGTACATTTTTACGCAGCATCGCGTTCATCGGTCAAATCATTTTACATATATAGTTTCGTATCGGTGATCGATAAACCGGTGGATGCAATTTTTAGCCAATTTTTAGTAAGTTGTTATAATGATTTTTCTAGTATGTGATTAGAAGTAAGATTGTAGAGATATGTTATAGTTTTATACGCGCCCTTGAGATGATTTTTAAAAAAAAAACGGCGCTATACAAGTCATCCAATTATTATTATTGTCAAATGTGATCAAAAAATGAATAAATCCTTAAATTGAAGGTCGGCAGGCCGTCCCTAACCTATATGTCATAAACATGGTAAATCATTTTAGTACATCAGTCTAAAAAGGTCCATAAAAAAAAGGTAGTGAAATAAAAATTTTTAATCAGAATATTTAAAAAAAAACATTTTGCTGACACACGCTTTTGCTGACATGATACACGACACAAACAAATGTATTCAGTTAAACCAAACCTAAAGGCGTGCTAAGTGCAGCAGTTTTTTTTTAAATCAGGTTTTCCTATTAGTGTAAAATGCTGTCTATTTTTTGGTAAAAGTGATTTCTTATGCCATTAAGGGTGTGGTTTCTGCAAGATAGCAATCTTATTACCAACATTGTTTCAATGCATTCCGGAAACTTTCAGAGAGTTTTGCAGAGGAGAGATGCATTTTTATTTACTTTTGTTTATGTGGACGGTTCACTTACATTCAGACCGATTTAAAATGTTTAAATGCAAACACTGACGCTGTGGCTGGCATGATTTGCTGTAACTGTCAAACATTTTGAGTGTTTCTTTCTTGAAAGGCGCATATTTCTGCAGGAGTGGGTATTATGAACATTATTATTATTTAATATGGATTAAAATGTGACCTCAAAACCAGAAGAAATAACAAATATTAATCAAAACGCGCAGATTTGTTAGAATGATTTATAATTGATCAAATCATTTGACTTGTTGATTCTAACATAAAATTTGGCACGATTCTCCAGTGGGTGTGTTGAGATTTATTTTCATTTACCATTTAGTAACGTTTTCACTTCAAATTTAACACACGCACAAACAACAAAGGGAAACAACTCTCTCAGGGTCTCTCTCTGGTGAAGAGTACAGATGGAACATTTAATCAAGATATGCGTAAATTATTTACGTTTTTGTACTTTTTGTTATTTTTATTTTTTATGTGAATACAACAAAAGAGTCCCAACTTTTCCCGTCTGGAGCCAATGAGACTACGCCATCCCCAAATTGGGATACGTTGTGAGGCTGAAGATAGTGAGGAGGGGAAGAAGGTGTGGTTTAGAAGGTGTGGAAGTACCTGGCTATACAGAACTGACCCCCAAACACGGCTAAAGTCATTTTAATCAACGTTTCAATTCTGAATGGTGGTCTTTACACTACGGCGATTCTGAGAGTATCTGCAACTCTAGAACGTGCCGCAAATATACTATATGTTATTTTTTAATTAATTAACTGTGAAATAACCCAAAATATTCAAATAAAATTTATTTACACACTCTGGGATTCGATCCCGGGACCTTTGGATTCGCGAGTCAATAGCCTTTTTTACTTTAGCTCCACACAGGAGGCCCTGAGGAAAATAATTTCCCTCAGGGCCTATGTCAAAGCCTTACCCCTCGACCACGAAGGCAGTATTGTAATCTATCAAAATACAGCACAAAGTTTTTTATCGATGTTGTCTGACGGGCGATGGCATACAGATACAATACGATTCCTCCTGTCCCCAAAAGAGTTTCACAATGAATAAAATGACGAGAATATCCAGCATGTGAAAAGATTGTTGAATTCTTTACAGCATAAGTAAAGTGTTGTTTAAATTCAATTTTTCAAATTATAACTAAATCTAAATCTATACCTAAAGTAAGTTTTCGGTTTAAAACACTACACAAATTGCAGAATGTTGTGGGTCCGGCCCTGCTGAAAATATATTCTCTATCAGTTTTTAATCCCTAAGAAATAATAGAATCCAGTCAAATTGAATTATCTTTTGACTCGAAGAATATTTTCTTCATTGACATGCAATTGACTCTGCCCTCTGAATTCGAGATGCGAAATTGAATATCTCCTTCAGCACACTTCACGCATTTTTCACATCTTCCTAGAAGCTCTATTTACATTATATCAATAAGTTGCAACTGGTAGTGACTTGTGCAATGGCAACAGAGTAGGACTGGATGATTTTATAAATCAAACAAGCAAACTGTTAAAGTTTTAAAGCAAACCGAATCTTTACATACCAATGTCAAAACTAACCACCTAGAGTGTAGGGTACGTTATAACGACCAGATATTACGGGACACCTAGAATCATAAAATAGTGGGTGCCCCAGTGGAAGTTCTTGTGGCATACCGAAGAAAAGAAGAACTGACAGCCTTGGTAAAGTTTGGAGCAGGATTGGAACGTCTGAAAACAGACGTTGTTGAATACCCATTTCTGAAAGCTGTGGTAACTAGTGGAAGATAATTAAATGAACATAATTTTCAGAAATGAGATGAATTATTGGGGTCAAAGATCACAGAAAACTTTGAAATTACAATACCATTGAGAAAGGAAGCTGAGATGATTTTATTATTTTAGGAAGATGTTGTGCATTCTATGGCTGAGTAGGTTTTTTTTTTTTTTCAAATTTGAGTCTTTTTAACTGATTTGTTCTTACGTAATTGAGAACATATATAGTGAACACGGAATAAATAAATAAAATAAATGATATGGACTGATATCCTGGAAAGAACTGTGATCTGTTTCGAGTGGAAGAGACCTGCCAAGAATTGGCAAAACTAGAAACATCTGAACAATATCTATAACAAAATCTGGACCCCAATAAACGTGTAAAGAAGTAGATATCATTGGAAAAAAAAGTTGTATTAGAAACGCAAAATCAGGATGTAATCAAACTTGGCGTAAATAAAAGGTTTATTTAAATTCTTTTTTGATGAACTGCCTCGCCATAAACAAAAAGACCTAATTGTCATCACAGTCATCACCAACACCATAAACAATTTGTGGACTCGATGCCAACAGTCGGTGAATATGATATTATATTGGGGGCAACCGTGAAGCCAAATAAAAACAGGGGGGTGTAAAAACAGGCCAATTAACTAGGGTGACGACAAGATTATACTACCCAATCCAGTGTGAATAAAGTGAAGGACTCGGTTTATTACAGACGGATGCAGGAAGAACAGATTAAAAATTATTGAAAAGTATCGGTTTTGTTTGGCGACGATTTTTAGTTCATTGACACCTTGCAGAGATCAGCTGGCTAGACCGTTGCAAAATGAATTCTTAATGAATTCAAAATATTCGTCAGCCGATTGATGACGAGTGCCTGCTGTTATTTTTTGTCAATGGGGTGCCGTTACATATACTTTTATTATTTATCTAAGACGACATAATATTAGTAAGCGATTAAATTAGTAATTATTTAAAATCAATTGTAATTTTTTCGTATTTTTATTGATTTTACCATGTTTTTTTGTTTATTTTTCATTTATAGTAAAGTAGGTAGGTATAGTATGTCAAATAAGAGTAGTAAGTATAAAAAATGAAACTAAATAGTTTGTAGGCTGGCAACAGCAATTTACCTATCAAATATTGTTTTAAAGTTCAATGACACTGAAAATACAGAACATTGTACACACATTTAAAAAAACATTTTATTGTTCATAAAAAATAATTAAAATCGAAGAAGCACTGTTGTTAAGGTACCTACTTAATGACATAAATTTGATTAAATTGTGTTTTACAAAAGGGTTGGCTTTCATTCAACTTAACACAGATTTGAATTTAACAGTAGGTAGGAAGGAAGAATCATTAATGGTGAGTTTAGTTACACTACTTTTAGATCTGAATGAGTTAAATATATTTAGATCTAAAATTAGAGACATTATCTAAAGCACAGGGAACGCAAGGTACTTAAGCTAATATTAAATAAATGTGAGCGATTTCTAAAGTGTGCTTTATATTTTATTAAAATTAAAAATTAAAAAAATTGCGCAGAAAATTGGATAATTTCAGAAAACCTAACGACCATCGCACGTTCGACAGAGTCGCGTTTGATAATGACATTTTGCAAAACAATGATTGTTATCAGGATTCTAATTTTGAAAATCTTTAAGTTGATAAATTTATTTAAATTAGGTATTCCCCTAATAGTTTGAATCAAATCAAGAATTTTAGATATTTTAAATAGGTACCATGTTAGGTACCAAATTTAATACACATGGAAAATGGAAATTTGAAAAAAATTGTAAAAGGTGGCACGCGGGCTGTTTAAAAACTGAATGTACTGGGGTTGAATTTATGGAAAGCAGCAGGGAGAGAGAGATTGGGGAGAAGGGGGGGGGGAGGGGGGAGGGAGGGCGGTGAGAGGGGGGAGGAGAGGTGGAGGAGGCGGAGTGGGAACCCCCCTTACACCATGCGAGCGAAGCCGCGGGAAAAAGCTAGTTTTTAATAAAAATGTAGGTTACAGAGCTTTAGATTATCACCATGATTATATTTTTAGTATTGCCATTTGAATAACAGTGGCGCCCTCCTATGTTTTCTACTCTTATTTGACAATCTGTATGTTTCTTTGTTATTTCGTCTTATGGTTATTTTTTTCTGTATTTGATGTACTTTTCTAAACTTTAATGGTGGAAGAAAATTCTCACCGATTGTGAAAATAATAATATGTGAAAACGAACTATTTGATTTTTAAGACAGTATTTTTTCCGAAATACTTTTACAGTAAAATTTATATAAAAAGGAGAAAAGTCTATAATTTTTTTCCACTTCATGAGGAAGAACAATTTCAAGATCAGCCAACAAATAATCCAGGGGATTGGAGGGGACCCCACCACTTTCCCAACGGCGTTATAAGGAAACATATGGTTTCCTCCTTCACCGCACACGTCAACTTTTTTTTTTGAACGAAGCTACATTTATTTGAACGACTCTAGACCCTCCAATGTCCATGCATACGGAGTTAGTAAGCAGTATGCAAGTACTTACATTAACATTATACAAAATATAAATAGAAGTAGCAGCCCGGGGAATAATTCTTCTGAAATAGATAACATCAAAAAGAGAAAATAGTGTTAGTACAAAAAAAAGAAAAATAATGGATATGACCAGTCGAAGCGATAATAGCGGAAAGAAAATAAAATATATAAAAAAAAGCCAGAGAAAGTATTCCATAGACCACCGGGCAGTCCCAATGAGAATGCGTATAGCTATCGGCCCAACCGCAGACGATGCTCGAAGTTCGCGCCCTTTAGCCGGTTCCCCGATTTTGCCTCGAAGAAATGTACTTGGGAGAGAAGGGGAAGTTTTTGAAGACCTTGAGAAAAAGATGAGCGTCGGGTTACCGGAAGGGAGACGGAAGGACATCGAGACCGCGTGGTAATCCAGGGGATAATTGATGGAACCATAACCCTTTAAAACTTAATCTAGCACCCAGCTTAACACATCTAGAACAACGAGGTGGTATTCACATCAAGGACCAAATGCAAATAGCTAAAAAAAATCAAAACAAAATACCCACACCTATCCGAATAAAATCTATTTCTGAAACGAACCCAACTTATATTCGAACTTTCTCAGTCACATTAAAATAAAATGTTTTTTTTTGTGGAAAGGAACAAACTAACAAAAATTCAATCGTAACTCCTTCGTTAATTAATCAACCCATTGCTAATAACACAACCTAATCTAACCTTACCTAATCAAATCTATCCTATAACCTACCCCAACTAAACTGAGGCGTTCATCAAGGTCGCATTAAATGTCCTTACTAAAAAATATATTATTTGTTGGAGAGTACATTTTAACAAATATTCTATGATAACTCCTTCGTTAGTTAATCAATCCATAACTAGTTCAGAACAATGAGGTATTCACATTAAGAGCTAAGTACAATTAGCGCGTAGCGCCACAAATTCCTCGACCATTCGCACCGTGACGCCTCTGGATGGCGCGCCATGCTCGCTCTCTGTAAGTGCCGTGGATAATAAATAATAACACCAATGCCAACTCCAGCAACATGCAGTCAGATCTCACCTAGCAACACTGCTCAATGTTCGTTGCTGGATAATGTCGCAGAGGAAGAGTAAAAGGCATCAAACCCACGTTGTAGCTATTTCGTCCAGTAAAATGTCAAATAAAGGGTTTAATGTATGAATCTACCGAACAAAATACATTGCGTATCATCCATTTCATCAATAGTGGTGTAATTTACTGCTGATAAATTGTCCTGATATGATGTGCGGTTGCAACGGTAGGACTTTAATCCAACAACCCCTAACCTCTGAATTCAACATCAATGCGCTTGAATATTACAACCTAACCTAACAACCAATAAGTAAACATGAAGATGAGGAAATTTTAAAGGTGGTATAGGTATAAAAGTGACTTGGATATAAAAAAAAATTATAAACAACACTAAAAGTAAGGCTAAGTAAATAAGGAATTTACAAAAAAATCCAAAAGAAACTCTCCTATTTACCTACGAAGAAATACAAAGAAACAATTATTTCTTGAATAAAAGCCTTTTAAAGCTTGAAATTGCATCAGCGCTTACAAAAAAGCATCGACCGAAACGGTGGTTATGTAGAAAAATAGAATTAAAAAAAAAAAAAATTTCCTTTTGTATTTTTATTAAATTGGAGACCTCACTTTTGGGATACATATCACATCACAAAAACACCAAACTCAACAACTACAGTCCGCATTGGAACAGGAATCCCTAAGGGGGCATACATTAATTACGTGAGTTCAAAAGGGAGGTGAGGGAGGGGGTTCAACAAAATCTCTCGTTACTTGAATATAATATACGAAGTGGCCCAAATTTATCTCACCAAGGGGGGGGGGTCTAGATTGGAAGAAAAACTGCTCACGTAATTAATGTATGCCCCCTAATGAGGAGGACTGTGTATATAAATAACTTCTATTATACTATAGACAATTACACTACTAATACCTACGTAAAGAGGTCAAAATTCGAGCACGACCTGCAGACCTCAAAACTCGGCCCTCGATGATCGGAGTACCAACCCGCCGTCAGTTCTTCTCTGCAGTTTCCTTGCGGAAAAACTGACGATCCGACATCGGGGTGTATGTACTCCACTTCTTGGCTCGATGTTAACAAAGCTAGCGGACCTGACGGAATACTTGCTTCAATTTTGATAAAGCTCTTCAAAATGTCCCTGAAGTGTGGCTCTGTGCCCCCTGGTTGGAAAAAAAGCTGTCATTCACCCTATTCCCAAGAAAGGAGACCGCTCCAACCCGGCTAACTACCGCCCCATGGCAATCACATCAGTTTGGTCCTAGGTATTGTGATCAACGACTAACTGCTCACAAACCTCGAGAAAAACAAAATTATCACCGACCGTCAATATGGGTTCTGACGGAACAGCTCGTTCGGTGATCTTCTCGCGTTTGTGACGTATGTTTGGGATCGGTGCCTGGAACGAGGCTTACCTTTCTGACCTTAAACTCGCCTGTTGCGACGATTTCTGTATTAACGTCAGGTCGGTATTAATGTTTGGAGTGTACTATACCTACAAATAAATTATTAAGATAGTGAGACATCATACAGAGTTAATGCCTTTTACCATTTCACTGTCGCTAGATTTAATTCACATTCAGTCCGTCCCATATAACTCGTGTAATATTTGGTTGAACCACTGAAGCAAATTCACTTAGCTGCTCAGATCAAATAGCACTACGAACAAAACAGACCAATAATGAGATTAAACAAAATCGTTGGATTATTGAGAGCACTAAGGAAAAAGAGACGAATTATCTTCAGGACATTCAAACTTTTTTTTACATTGTCTCCACACCGAAGGCTCTGAGTAAAAAAACACTCAGGGCATGTGTCATCTTTGGGGGTGCTGTGTGAAGGGTCTTTTGGGAGGAGAGGAAGTTCCGGGTAATGAAAAAGTTATGAGGAGTGGTTAGGAATCATGGGTCAATGTGTTCAGGATTGACGAACATATGAATCCATTCCTTTCGAAAACCCTTCCCCACATTAAGGGGCATTTTTCGGAAACAAGGAAATTGCCCAAATATTTCCCCATATATTTTTTCTTACTCCTGTGGTTTGGGCGTTATGCTATTTTTTACTCTCTCAAAAAAGGTTTATTTACATTGTGATCTTGCTCGATGGTTGTGACGCGTGATCGATGCGTGTGGTAGTTTGTAGTACAAACGTAATGTGTGACGACGTTTTGATTACAAAAGTGAATGTAATTATCTTAATGTACAAAAATGAACGTTTCTTTGTTTGTCTCTTGTGCGGTACCTAAACCGTTCATCCGATTGCTACGAAACTTTGGTGTACTGTCGTGTGCATGGCTGGGAAGGTTATTTCCTATACTATGCATCCGATAGCGATGAAACTTTGGTGAGTTATTGTGAGTAATCCAGCGAAGGTTTCTATGTGTACTGGTGAGCTCTGGCGTTAAGAAATTTGTATAAAAAAATTACAATGGGCCCGCGTGAGTCGTTTGAATAATGTGTGTATTTCAAATAGTTTGGCGGCAGGGAGGGAAAAGAGAGGGGGGAGGTAATCTGGGGTAAGGGATGGGAACGAAGGCGGGGGGGAGGGTTCACGGGAGGGGGAAGGCAGGGAAGGTGGAAGATAGCAAGGACACGATGGAAGAAACAATTTCTTTATTTATGTGACTTTGCAAAGTATGCCGGGTACCTACTCGCTGGTTGATAATAAAATACGGGTTTGCAATTCACAACCATATACATACATATCTTTTAATATATAAAACAAAGTCATGGTTAGTTATACCATTTATAACTCAAGAACGGCTGGACCGATTGTTACGATCTTTGATTTGTTGAATTTTTCTCCGCCTCGAATAGCAGAATAGTATCGGACAAATTTACAAAAAAAAAAATATAAAGAAAATTATTTTCCTCATACATTTTGTATGGAACGAATTCTCATATTTTGGAAGAGCTGCAGAATTATTGTGATAAGTATAATATCGAATAGTGAATAAATTCCAGAAATTCAAAAACTTTAAATGTCAATACGCTGATAGTTTTGCTTTTGTTCTTAAACATATAATGCTGCCTCTCTTTCTTATACAGAATAAATGTCAATAGTCGACAAACGTAAATGAGACAAACGGTGAACGTATGTCTGAACCCCTCCAAATGAAACGAAATTCCCGTAAGTAAGGGGAAAAGTAAGAAAATCACAAAAAATATAAATCCGTACACAACGCCATCTCTGTTACAGACAAAAGCGAAACACGGACAGTTGCGCATCGATAATTGCTTCATTGTGTAATTTTTAACTTGATAAAAAAAAAATTATTCAGCTAATAAGTTAACAAAACAGTTATTGATTCTGAGGCGGTGCGAAGTTCGTCCGGTCAGCTAGTAAGAAATATAATACATTCACAAAAGAGATGATAATTGTTAACAGAAAAATTTACCAAACGTATTACATATTTACATTTTTGTTATTCATAACATGAATAATAAAGGTTTAACCAAAAACGTCGTCGAACTTCTTATCAATACTTCTTATATTGGGTGCTACAACTTAAATGTTGTGCCATTTATTTCGAGCGATATTTTTGTTAATGGAGGTAGGTGGGTACCTATCCAACTGAATGTATTTAAGATCTTGCCGAGTCCGTTTATTATTCCGAGTTATTCGGATCTTCCTCCCGACCGATTAATACTCACTGTGAAAAGATTCCACGTTCACATGTCACGGTCTTATTGTATCGAGGCACACCTACAACCAAAATACACTACTCCGATATACACTGGGTACAATCAAATGTTCTTACACCTCTCCAGAAACAACTGCTAAAGCAAGCCCAATTTCAAAAGCAACAAACACAGAAGAAGCAGATTAAAATTTACAATATTTATACAATGCTCTTTTTGAAGAGGTGGAATGCTGCTTTGGAACTTTGTTCGACATGTATAGAGCAGAGCAATACACGGCTACTCTAAATTATTATTGTGAGAGAGTCAGAACATAAGGCTTAACTAGAACATCATATAAGGCGAAGCAAAATTATAACTGCTGAACAAAAATGTACGTAGCGTTAACAAAGATTTTTTTGATGAATTGAAGAGATGTTTGTACCTTTTGGTGAATGTTTGAGGCTGGGAGGGTGTTTTGTCCGGCGGGGATCACGCTACGTCCGACCGCTAGCATTCTTTCATCCCACGAGTGTGTGGGCACCTTTTTACACAATACGGGCAAAGTTTACTATATAGGCCTAACCGGTGGATTGTGGGCATTTACATATATTATTATTATTATTTGTTTGAAGGTGACATGAACTATTATAATACTGTTTGCTCGTCGAAGAGTTGAGATTTTTTTTATGAAATCGATGGACGTTTAAATTGATCGCCTTGAAACAATATTTTTTTCTAAAAAACCAAGGAAATTATGAAAGTGGCAAGTATCAAGTAAATATAATCGCTTCGTTCCTTATCTCTACCAATTTATAGTTATTATTATGAACTGAGCAAAGTCCTGATTTAAGTCGACCGTTTTGATTTCCGTCTGTCTGTAAAATTGTGTGTACATTCTGTTTCCGTTTCAAGATGATGGCCGTTTAAGTTGTTCGGCAAAGATTCGTGTTTATTTGGACCTTATAATTCGGATTTTTTTTTCAATATTCTAAATAGGTAGATACCTACCTACCTGCCTGAGAAAAGTTAAAAAAAATGTCATTGAAATAGTTACGTTTCTTTCGACAAATTGTACAAGTCAATACATGAAATTTTGACAAATGTTACATAAAATGCTTATAATTTATAATTAAGTAGGTACCTACCTACATAGGTAGATATATTGTGACTACTTTTTTATAGGTAGATATCCAAAGATTAGGTACCTACGTAACTATTACAGGTAAACGTAATGAACAAATATTTTGTTTTGTTTTTGAAAACACAGTACAAAAATTCATAAATTGTATTTTAAAAAAATGGATTGATGTTATATACCTCCCTACCACTGATAGATAATAATTGGATAATTTTAGAGGGCCGTTTTTGTAAAAAATCACCTCAAGGGCGCTGTAAAGTTGTTATAAATAATGTAATCATATCAAACAGTGTATTGATTGTGTAATAATGTAGGAATGCATTACAATTTTACAAGACAGTACCTATTTACAGCCAACTACACTCCATATCTGTACAACCTCCTTAAAGTTTACCATTCCTCAACATTTTCCCATAAAAGGCATTTCTACATTATTTATGAATAATTATGATTTACAGCGTGCTAAAAACGCCATAAATAAAAACAAACATAAAAGTGACTGTCATAATATTTTTTGCAACGGTAGGTACCTACCTCCCTACCTACTTAGATATCTAACTAGTTTTAGTATATGGTTTTAAGTAGGTCGATACCTACTAATATGACAGTTTTAATTTATTGTAAACGATAAAATGCAAAAATATAATAATAGTAAGCAACTAATTGATTAGATATAAAAATGAACATAAATAAAAACATATCTCGAACAAAGAGCATATGAATCCGGTATAATCCGCAATAATCCGTCAGCTAATACAGTCCGCCTCAAATCTGTCAATAAGTAGCGCAAAGCGATACAAAAATAATGCAATGGTAGCGCAAATTTCCCGCACATATAAATATTTACACATCATGCATGTATGGCAACACACATACCGACAGCCTTGTACCTAACCGATGATACATTATTTATTATTTAATGTAAATCGGGCAACGTCGCCATTTTTCCCCTGTCAAACGTATGCTTACTGCCATCTAGCGGCAGTGAAACGTATTAGCGGTTCGGGTTTTAGAGGGAGATGGAACTATGTAAGTGTGGTGGAATGATACGCCTTCTGTGGCAACCTCGCATCTGTCAAAAAATTTCTCTCACACGTATACCAGTCAATATTGGAGTATTTTAAATGACATATTATTAATTATTATTTATACGGATCGCTCGGTATTAGATATTGATACCATATAATAATTCGTAATACGTTTGATTTGATTAATGGCGATGTTTAATTGATGCTTTCAGGGATTACATGATAGTAAAAGTATGAACAGTACTTTCAGCAGGTGATTAATTGAAAAATTCGCGCCCTTATTTTCAAATTAGGCTTTCGACTTTCATAATGAAAGGTTATAAAATATTGTACGAAAATTACATAGATTAACATATTTAGCGAAGTAACTATTAGTGTCTTATTGACGTTTGTAAACATTTTTATTAGATTAATTAAAACAAATTAATTATTTATTTACTGTTTATATACGACATACGTTTCTGACATACGGTTAGATTAGACAAGATTAGACAGTTGTCAATTGAAAAGTCAGAGTTACACAAAACAAATTAAACACTTGCCAATTAAGTTTGGAATTCTAATGCAAGAGAATCTGCAAAAAATCCATTCATTTTAAATTATTTATTGCACAAGTCAATATTGTGAAGTTGGCGGTAACCGTTGGCCATCTAGCGGCCGCGGCGGTAACTTAAAGTGGGATATTAGACCGAGACGGCAAGAGAGACAAACGTATGTAAACACAATTCCAACAGAAGCAAAGTTTCTCTGTTTATTTGTGTTGGTAAGCGTGTTTGCGGTATCTTATTATGGCCCAGATAGATGGCGCCAGCAACTTCATTAAAATGCTATGAACTAACCAAAAGGTCACTTTATTTATATTGGTGAGGGTTGCGTGCGTAGTAATTTTTCGGCGAGGTGCCAGTCTATTTTTTGGGTTATTTGTTTGTTTGTGGATCAGTCATTGTGGATGAATGAAATAGACGTGCGTCGGAAAAGAATAGCTGTATGCGTCGTCGCGTTGATCAGAAAGAGATGTAATCACCACTGGAACAACGACGTATCTCGCTTATCGGATTTCGTCAGGTATCATCCGAAGCCGAATGTTTTGACATGTGATAATCATAAGGTAATGTAATGAGTCTGTCGTGAGGTGCCGAACGGTATATTTGTGATTCGGGCGAGATCGGCTGCTATCGGCCGCGATCGGTTCTGATCGGAAGATTGATGCTGTTTTTAGAACCCAACTATTTGTTTGTAAATTATTGGAATGGCGCGCATCGGAATCTTCGCGCGGGAATCGTTTAAATTAGGAATGGCGGCGTAGCAACTAGCAACACACTGGTCGATATCGATATTTAATTAGTCATATCAGTTATCGATTTCGTGAGATTTGTTTTTATTTTAAATGGACCTTAGAAGTTCACTCAATGACCATAGCGACTGACTATTTATTTATTATTGATAAATGTCCTAGAGATCCGAAGAATGCGCGTTTACGATAACTCGAATAATATACTAGATATACTTAGATAAATATTTCTTTTCCTTCCTTTTTGAAAAAGCTGAATTGCCCAACGAAGCTCAGCTTGTTGAGTAAATTGATGCATGCTGCCATTCACTTGTAGATTTTGTAAAAAATGTTTACTTTTTGTAATGTTGTATTTTTTTGCGGTGAAAAATACTGAAAATATTTTAGGAAACACTGAAGAATTTTTGCAGAAAATTAACACCGCTTTTCCCAATAATAACGCGAATTTCGCGCAAATGTAACCCGAAAGTACAGGTCCCTATTCATTTTTTGAAAATATTACGTGCAAGTTTTTCTACGAGAAAACTTTGCTCATAATTGATGAATGATAGTGTGAAAGAAAACATTATTTAAGGTTAAACGTCACGTATGTTATAATCTACGCATTCACAGATAGCGCCAATTAAACAATTTTAGTATTTAACTTTTTGCACGTTACGGTCCAATGCTTTAAAATATTAAGGTAAATTAATTGTTTGCGTCCGTACCTACATATTCAATATGAATATAAATAAATAGTTTTGTACATAATATGTTATAGTCAATCCTCGAAGCTCCGGCGCTCCTAGGTTTGACTACCTACCTAGTCAATCCTCAGGTCCGACTTGAAGTCTTTAGCCCGAAGGCTTTGGTCAAACATAGGTTAAACTAGTCTTCCGCGAAGAGATTGCATATGCATATCGACCTTTGACTATAACACATAAGCAAAACCCAAATCATTCAATAAAGGCTGAAAAATTGAATATTGGATTGAGTCACTGATACAAAATTGAATTTTTCAGCCTTTCTAGAAAAATTTGGGTTTCTTTACGGACAAAACTATAAATATATTTATATTCATATTAAATATGTACGGGCGCAAACAATTAATTTACCTTAATATTTAGCGTGACGTGCAAAAAGTATTAAAAATCTAAAATTATTTCATTGGCGCCATCTGTGAATGCTTAGATTATAACATACGTGACGTTTAACCTCAAATATTTTATTAGTATCTATTATTGTATTATATTATATAGATACGTGTCTGAGAAGAAATAAAAAGTAGTCAACAGTGTTCTAAAAGTCAACAGTCAACAATAAATTGCCTATAAGATAAAAAAAAAAACAGTAAATGAAACATCTCCTTTTCAAAAATCATTTGATGACGTCATTAACGAGCTATAAACGTAATCTAGATGGAAAATAAAATAATAAGAAATACGTTCGTAGTTGTTATCTTGTAAAGTAAACACACCTCGCGGAGTTTTCCAGAATATTTGTATCTGATGTAGGTACCTACCTAACCTCTAATCCAATCGTTATGTATTCCAATGAACGAATGAACATGTTTTATACTAATCACCGCTATAGTGCCATCTATGAACGTTTGGGCAAACTAATAACTACCATCAGGAAGCCCCGCGATATGTTCATAGTTCTGATAGTATTATTATCTTAATAACTGTGCAATATGAATAGTTATAAACGGAAGCCCTCTGTAAGATTAAATAAAGAACCATTTTCAAACAGCACACCCGGTGAAAAAATATCTAAAAGAATATTTACAAAACTTTGATTTTCTCAGTTTCAAAAACTTTTGTTCAACTTCACGGCAAATTTTACCGAACAATTTTTTCCCTATTTTAAAATTTTTCGTTTTTTTCCCATGACCAAAAAATTTCCAACATGAAAAATTTTCAAACTTCACATCAAATCAAAGAAATAAACGATTTTACAGAAATTTTTCATTTTCGATCAAATTTACGAGGTAAAATTTTCCGTTGTTGCGTTGTGTGGGAAAATTGTTTCGGAAGGATTTTTGGAAAATTTCAAACATCTATAATATCAAAAAGATAAAGATCCTGTTCGACTGTATAAGGTAGCAAGCGTTTTCCAAGCGTTTTGGGCGTATCCTTTTACATACCTTATGGGAAAGTATGGCGAGCAATAATAATAATAATAATAATAATAATAATAATAACGCAGTTTTGTGATATTTCACTTCAAGTGCGCTTTATTATAATAAACTTAAAATTAATCCATTCTGAAATATGGCACGAAAGCATATCGCGCATATAGCGTGGTCTGACACAGGCATAAATGTCTTTAAATAAATTTCCCAATTAATTTTCCCGGAGGAAATTTAAAACAAACTGAAACCCAACATGGAAAATCTCCAAACTTCAAATAATATCAAGTAACTAAATGTCCTATATTTTCCAACAAATTTTCGATTTTCAAAAAAAGAATTTAAAAAAAAAATTCCTGGAACAAAAATTTCCCAGCCTACAAAACTTCGAATAACAAAATATAAAAGATAAGTGTATAACCAAACAGGGACAGGGTGGGAATATTCAGTCCCAGTACATTCAGTTTTCAAACAACTCGCGTGCCACATATTACAATTTTTTTATTCAAATTTTCATTTTTCACATCTTACAAATATTCATTTTTGTATATTATAAGAACAATCAATCAAATCTGGTACCTAACATAGGAACCTATTTAAAATATCTATACATTTTAAAAAAACCATAGACAATTCTCTTGTTACAAAAAAAAAACCGCTGCCTGCTAAATTCAATTTCATCAAATGCGCGAACTGTCAAACGTGCAAAGTTAAAATAGTCAGAAAGAGAAAGTAAAATAGTTAAGTTTTCTGAAATTATCCAATTTTCTGCGTATTTTTCTTAATTTTTCTTTCCGTGGGAACCTTCTATAAATTATTAGAAAACTTTTAAAAAATGAATGAAATAGGTAAAGTCGTTTTGAAGTTCTGGCGTGACCAAGGGAAACAAGAATTCATTTGTATATACGTAGATGACATTCGTATAGCTCAGTTTCGTGTGATTTCTCTCCAAGTGTGCTCTACAGTAATTAACTTAAAAAGAATCTAGTATTCAGTCAAATTATTCCTATAGTGATTGATCTAATACTATGGTACAAAAATTTACAATACACAGCAATGACAAATATAATATAATATGATACAAATTGTACAATAACAGTGCTATTATATAATAATACAAATACAATACTGATACAATAATAATAACTAGCATGACATAAAAAAAAATGTACAGTACATTATACCTAAAGCAATGATAAGAGAATTACAAATAATCATTGGTAAGAATGCTATAGCAGAGGACAAGTACAGGATAGTACATGATTCTAGCGGTTTATTTTTCATTATCGTTATTAAGATCCCCAAATGTATTTGAAAATGTATTTTGAAACCATAAGTATTTGAAATACAAATTACAAAATACCTCAGCAGCAAGTAATTGAAATACCAATTACAAAATACATTTTTAGGAAGTAATTGAAATACAAATACAAAACACGTATTTATATTTCAAATGGGTATTTCAATTACAAGTAATTCTAATACTTCCCAGCCCTGACTACACGGAGTTTCCAACGTGAAGTTAGCCGATTTCCACTTTATCGCTATTCAAGCTTGTTAAAAATACAAAATGGACTTATACACACAAACACAACATTTATAAAAACATCACAAGTACACGACCATTATACTAGACAACACAATAAATTGTATACAAATACTGTCAAGACTGAAAGTGGCAAGAAAAGTATTGGCCACGAGGGAGTTCACATATATAATCTCCTTCCAGATAACCTTAAAGCAGAAAAGAATATAAAAACCTTTAAAAAAAAACTATTTAAACTTAAGATGTTGGAACAAAATTAAAAATATTACTACTACACCTGTACTATATATGCTCTGTACTTAAGTTAAGAAAGCGAAATATTATATTTCTTTTAACTTAATAATAAAAAAATAAATAAAAAAAGATATCTAAAAAAAAAAAAAAATAACAAAAAATATTCAATAAGTCTGCGGGGCTACATAAAATTACCCCAATTTCTTTTAAACAATGTGCCAATGTTAAAACTAGTACACACTCTTACTTCACTATTCAAAAACCTTCTATTAACTGGACATTTCCCCTCAAAGTGAAAAGAAAGTTATATACTCCTATTTTTAAAAAAGATGATGACGTCGATATTAAAAACTATCATCCGGTATACCCAAACTATTTGAATCGCTTGTTCTTGACCAAATTTTAAAAAGGTTAAAAGCATTAAAAAAAACAACATGGATGGATGAAGGCAATCGACAAAATATCACAATTACTTCTTTATAAACTAAAACTAAAAACCTTAGAAATATAAAGAAAATTGTTAGGAAACAGGGATAATTGGTTCGCTAGCTATCTGGGTGAAAGAAAACTATTACATTTTTTATAAGAACAACTCTCTTTTTATAACTTTTGGAGGTTATTCAGATCAACGTAATATATCATTGAAGATGAAGATAACACTAATATTATAAACGAAAATATGAAATAGAACAAGACACTGAAAAATAGAAAAAGATATTGGTCGCAACTGGGACTCGAACCCAGAACCTCTCATCTAACCGGGACGTGCGCTTTTACCAATTCGTCCAAAAACAGTTTTTAGTTTTCAGATTCATTAAAAAATATTCCATTTATTTGGGTTTCGTTGCAAAGCGGAAATTTTCTGATCTTATGACAAAATAGGTCTGAGGGGTTATACCATTATAATAAATACCTTTACCATAAATCCAAATTGCCGACAAAAAGGAAAACAAAAAGTTAATACTTGTAAAAATTAAATAAAAAATTAAACGTAATATTTCTTAAATTAGTCGAAGATAATATTGAGTGATTCCATTATCGCGGGTGCAACATTTAGACCCATATAAAGCTTCTTAATAATAAAACCAAAAACATTTTTAATGAAATTATTATTGGAAGATCTACATTTTAACGTGTTTACTTTTATTAGTTTATAAGAATTTTATTGAAATATTTAAATAGTCGGGAGGGAGGTTCAAAGTGGTTCTAATTTGGCCCACCCTTTCCAGATCATAAGACGAAAACACAAAATTCTGTTAATTGTAATGCATTTATTATGTTATGCCATGATATTTCGTAAGGCGCTAAACTAATCAACTAAAAAAATAAACAAATATATAGAAAACAAACACAAGCAATGAATTTTTATCTTTTCAAGCAACATCAAATTATCGCGGGTGCAACTCGTCTAGTTTAAGTGTATATAAACATCAATAAACCCTGATAGAGGAACGAAATAAGAAATCCAACAATGCTTATTACTAATCAGTACACTTCTTGGTCATTTATGTTAATTATTTCTTTTCGGTTACGTCAAAATTCGCCGAAAATTCTACGAACATATTACATCCATCAATCCTTTTCAAAAACATTTTTTTTCTTATTTTGTAGAATTCCTTTTTATATTTTGTAATTTGTAAGAGGTTCCAAATTGTTATCATCCCAATCACTTTCTGTTTCAGTGGTGGTTTTTGAAGATTTCAAAACCGATGTGCATTTGAGACGAGACAGTGAGGTTCGTGCCACGGATATGCTATCGCCGTCTTCAGATTGAAAGAAATGTTTTGATTGAATGCCTGATTTATTTTTCAGTCCTTCACATTTATCATCCAAAGTGACCATCTTTTTTTTAACTGCTTTAACTAATATAATATAAAGAAGACGTTTCAGAGAGACTGCGTGCCAAATCATAGAATTTCTATAAAAAAAGCTGAATATAATATAAACACACCTACTAAATATAAATCACTAGTAAGACACAGCATATATTATTATTGAAGGCATAAAAAACAATAAAATATAGGTATGATAAATCACACAATAAGGGTAGTTGTCAAAGAGTTGCACAATCGCGGGTGCAACCAATTTGAGTCAACGTTTATTTCAATTCAGCTAACATTATACTCTTAAAAACGTTTTATTCAAGTTTGTCTGTGATTTCTTCTTACTTTTACAAAGTTTCAAAACGTTAGCACTTTATTTCTGTGTAAAAGACAAACTTTTATATCTTTTGTATCGCGGGTGTAACAAGCTAACAGTGACTTCTTGTAGTCGATGGTGCTTAAAAAATAACAACAAGAATAACATAAGAATAAATTAATATTGTCACTACACGTTTAGCAGTAAAATATAACTTCAAACTACCGGTAACAGCTGTTTCGCGCCAGTGTTGCACGGTGCGATTTTGCAGTTTATATACCGATTCTTCGAATGATAATGTTTCCAAGCGCGCCAAAAATTTCAACATGAAGTAAAATTAAAAAATTAAATTATTATTAAACCTTCTTCTTTGCACTGATATAAAAAAAGTAACAAATACTGTGATTTAAAAATTACGGTCGAGAATCGTCTGTAGCGGAATCGTCCTATTGTTAATTCTAAAATTCGAAAATATGAGATTGACAGTTAGATATAAAGGTTTGACGAGAAGTTCTGGGTTCGAGTCCTACTTGCGACCATTATCTGTTTCTATTTTTCTGTCTCTTGTTCTCTTTCATATTTTCATTTTGATTATTATTGTTAACTTCTTCTTCAATGATATATTACATTGATGGGAATAACCTTCAAAAGTTATAAAAAGAGAGTTTTGCTGATAAAAAAATAATTCATATAAATTCACAAAGTTTTCGTAAATTCAAAAATTCATAAATTTTCTCAAATTGCGATCGGAAGCTTTGGTTTCGCAGAGGCGCACATTTTGTTTTTTCTGTGGTTACCTTCTAGATTCGTACATAAAGCGTGGCTTTTTTTTCTTTCTAAGGCCGTTTAGATCATATTTCTCACCATGACAGTAAGGGAGATACAACGACTTCTATGTAAACTGTTCGCACTAAAGCGTCTAAAATTTTTCTTAAATTCTGTAGAGCAATAGTTGCAAAGAGGGTTAGTTGTACTGGATTTAAATGTACATACTATGTATTGGACGTGGAAAGCTAAAAGTAGCATGCCGTGTGCAGATTGTTCTCGCAGTCGGAGTACAATAGTATAAGCTTGTAGATGTAGAGTTAGAGTGTATATTGTGGAGTATTATAGTGTACTGTAGGAGAAGCATAAACGGTTTGTTTACAATACGCACTGAGCACATGCGTGTCACTCTGGGGGGGTGCTCTCAAACTGTGCGACGTATCTCAAAACGCCCCCTTTACCTCATAAAATAAAAATACATACTTGAACTCTTGGAAAGATTATTTCACAAAAACGGCACATTACACATATAATATTTGCATAAAATGAACACATATGAAGTTATTTGAGAATGCTTTTGGAAGGCAGAATAGTAGTCGTTTGAAATTACTTTTTGAAAGCAACAAGAAAAACAAATACGTAAAAGAAATATTACTGATTGCCCAATATATTAATAGAGGAATTGCTTATTGAGTAAAACTTTAATTAAGATTAATTAATCGTTTAAGTTTAACAACTTTTGGGGGCGAACACAGCAACGATCTCACAGCAGAATATATTCCATTGGCGACGAGCTCACCAGTGGCGGACGCGCCTTTTGACACCAGTACACAGCAACGCGACGGGCGAGAAAGCTCGAGGGGATTGTTCTGATTCCGATTGCCGTAGATTCGACTGCTCGCGAATCGCTCCAGTGTTCTCTTCCCATCTTCTAATAAAATAATCTATATAATAAAGTACATTAGATGTGATGAATATTGTTGTAAGTACGAAGTGCTTTTATTTTTAGGGTGAATTGCCTATTTAAAAAAAGGGTTGTAATTTGATATACCATCACAATTATTCAAGCCTTCATAAACTCACAAACGATTTGTTTCTCATTTTTCGTTTGTGAGTCGTTAATATTTTTTTCAATGATTAAATTTTACATATTATACTTGGCTCCGGGAACATAAGAAGAAGAAAGTTGTTTTACGTTGCTTTTGGAAACTGAAACAGCTGTAACATAAAATTACATCAAAGGGACCTTGAGAATAATTTATATTGTTATTTTTAATTGCGATGTTATTAATATGCAGATATTACAAATCGTTAGTATTTTTATTCGACCATTTAGCTTGGACACACTTATCGAATGAACTGTTCCCTCTTATCGTAAATAGGCGTTCTCGGTGCATTTTGGGTCTTCCCAGGACCAAAGGGACAAATCCGATGAAATGGCCGATTTTTCAGGATGGCCGAGTTTGACCATTTTCAAAAGGATCTCATAAATAATTTGGACTAGTACTAAGTGACTACCAAAACTGATCGTCGAAACCCACATTAATTTCCCTAATTATTATTTATTCAGACTTGTACTGAAATACTGGCCTTAAGAGTATCATTGCGCGCAAGTGGTAGGTATCGCTCGAAGTAAATGGTTATAGAAGGGAAAAGCTAAATAAGGCGTAAAAATCTCAAACTATATCATACCGTTCTCTCTTTATCCCAAAGTTTGAGAGTCACGCCTCCATGGAATACCCACAACTACCCGCTTGTTCCTCTCTCCATAGACAAATTTAGACCACAGTCAATCAATAAGTAGATTATTTGGAGCCGCGAGGCACGGCCATGTGGAGTGCTCAGTGCGGACTCGAATGGGGGCCGCCACGAAAATAGACCACAATCTCCCATCTACAAGAGAGATATTCTGTGGCATTCACTTTATGAATGCCATTGGTAGAACTTACTGAATTTTGGAAACAAAGCAGGGCATAATCCATATATTTAAAAAAAATCTTTTCAGAGCCGCACAGTGTTTCGTTTCACACAAGCTAGGCGCTAAAATTCTAATACACCAATCAAGTACATCGATCATCCAGTCGAACAACTTCAAATACTAAGTTTTGATAGAATGAGGAAAGCGATATTCGAATGCTCACAATAAATCGAATTTTATGTACACCTTTATTTTTTTTTTTTTTATATTAAATATCCTGTAAAATAATACCGGGAGCCATAACGGTCCGTTACATCAGTACGACATAAATATCCTACTGATGGCCCAGAAAACATCAACATTTGGTTTAATTCACCACAAGTTTTTCTGCATTTTAATTGATTTGGTGGTTTTTTTTTTTTATTTTTTTTTTTTTTTATTGAAATAATAGATAATACATAATATAATCAACAAACAAGTCCTGCTAAGCCAATTGAATCGGCTTGTCAACAGGTGCTTATATTTTAGTTACATATTTATACATTTTTAAAATTTAAAATTTACATCTTATATCTACAGATACAACATTTTTTCATACATATCAAAATCAATATAAATCTTTTTTTTCCGATAGCCAATTTTTCACCATATATTTAACCTTATTCATAGAATTACATTGCTTTATAGTGTCAGGTAATAAATTAAATATCTTCGGTATGATATATTCAAACGTTCTCTGTCCGTACTTATTGTTAAATTTCGGAACTATTAACCCGTCGTTACGCGTGAATCTAGTGCTGTATTTATGTTCTAATTTCTCTTTATGCTGCGGGGTAAATATATGTTGAATTATAATTTTGTGCCAAAGTATTGCCTTAACAGGTAAAATTTTGGCACTCTGAAACAGCAACGGTTTATTTTGTCTCTGTTTGAAAATATTAGGGACGACCAATAATTTTACAATTGCGTTTTGTACAACTTGCACTTGTTTCAGATTGGTTATAGAAGTATTTCCCCATATTGTTAATCCATATCTTATAATAGATTCTGCTAGTGACATATAAATTATTTTAAGTGTTTCAATTGATAGGAAAAAATTTAATGTGTACATTCTGCCAGCAATCGATCTGAGTCTTTTACAGGTTGTTTTTATATGTTTGTCCCATTTAAAAAAACAATCTACAGTAACACCAAGATACACGTATTCCGAAACTAATTCTAAGCTTTCACATTTACAATTAGTTGGAATATTTTTATGAATGCAATTAAAATTATGAGATATAATATTAGGATTAAATTGAAATTTGGCATTAGGTGATCTTATATGCATTACTTTGGTTTTTTTAGCATTTATTAATAGTCCTGCATCATGTGACCATTTACAGAGTTGATTAAAGTCAATTTGCATGAGTTCAATTGCAATTTTTAGATCTTTATGTGATATGACCAATGCCGTATCATCTGCGAATACAAAATGTTTTTTCATTATGGTTACATAAATTATATATAGTGTAGGTCCTAATATGGAACCTTGTGGAACTCCTGCAGATACATTTTTTGTTTTACTAAAAGTATTATTTATTTTGATACATATTTTTCTATCTCTAAGATAATCTTTAAATAAATTTAACACATTTCCTCTTATTCCAATTTTTTCTAGAGTTTTAAGCAGTTTTTTTGAGTTAATTGTGTCATAAGCTTTAGGGTTATCAATAAATAAAACAATGACATGTAATTTATTATTCAATTGGTTATTTACGTAATTGGAAAAATCTTGCAGTAGTTTTTCAGTATTTTTTTTTCTTTGGAAACCATATTGACTTGGATCAATGATAGAGAATTTTTCAATATAATTATTTAATTTATTTGATAAAAATTTTTCAAGAATTTTTTCTAATGCTGGTAGAATACTAATAGGCCTATAATTTCCCAGTTCAATGTGTTTTCCACCTTTAAATATTGGTCTAGTAATGCTACATTTAAATTCTTGTGGAATTTTTGATTGATTTATTATCAAATTTATTAAATGAGTAATTATTGGCCCAAGAGTTTTTATATTTCTTTTTAAATCAAACATTCTTATATTGTCAATACCTGTGCTTTTAGAGTTTTTCATTTTTTTAACAATGTTTTCAATATCGGTTATAGTAGCTCTTGGTATATATAAACTGTGAGGTAGTTCTTCCAGTACTATATTAGTAGCTTTGTGATTGCATTTATGTAACATGTTGCTGATGCTATCCGAGAAGTAATTCACAAAATCATTTGACACAGAATCCTCAGTTCTATCTTTTAACATATATCGTGTTATAGTTTGATCACAATCGTTTTTGGGTTTACGTCCTAAAATATTATTTATCTCGTCCCAGGTTTTTTTTGTATCATTAAAACAGTTTTTAAATTTATTATTATAGTAGTTCGTTTTATCTTTATTTATGAGTTTATTGACAAGGTTTCGTGTTTTTTTATATTCTGTTTCATATGTTTTGTTTGTTGGTGTACTTTTCCATTTTTTATAAAGTTTATCCCTTTTATTTATATGACATAATAATTCACTGCTTACCCATTCATTTATTGCATAAGGTCGTGTATTCGGTTTTTGCACTATCGTTTTAGAACTACTCTTGTAAAAATTGTTAAATAAAGATTTTATTTTTTCATATAATGAAATACAATCCCTCTCCTCTATAAGTTTACTCATGAGTAATCTGAATATTGTACTAGATAAAGGATACACTTTTACATATGACAGCACCTACACTTTTTTGGATATGTATGACTATGCAACTGGACGATCGACATACTTGTAACCCACCTATGTTGAAAATTTGTGACAAATTTTTGGACGATCGACATACTTGTATCCCACCTATGTTGCGAATTTGTGACGAGTTTCTGGACTATGGACATACCTGTAACCTACCTACGTTGAAAATTTGTGACGAATTTCTGGACTATGGACATACTTGTAACCCGCCTACGTTGAAAATTTGTGACGAATTTCTGAACGATATGATAACCCCACCTATGTTGAAAATTTGGATTACACAATCTTTAAAAAAAAAAGTAATTTGTTTGTTGGTCGGTACCTAATTCCCACACTTCTCATCTGATATATTATATCAGTATCTATGGTCAATTTTAAAAAATAAAACATTAGTCTACATAATTGTCCGTCGGTGTTTCCCATTTCCTTTGTACTGATGAAAATGTATCCTTACTCTATGTTATATTTTTATCTTGTTGTCTCCCTCTGTATTTGTATATAAGCACTCGCTATGTATTTATGGTTTAGTATTAATTTGTACCCTGATAATGCTTGAGCAAAGCGAAACCGGTCGGTAAATAAATTAATGAAAACTCATGGTTTTAGACAAAGTAAGTGTTTTTTTTTAAATTTTATTTGTTTTATTTAGTAAGCGCTTCAAAGCGCTTCAAACTCCGTCACATTAGATGACCGGTCTTCGATCAGCGCCATTTTAAAATTTTGATATTCGAACGTTCCCATTAAACGCCGATTCTCGACCCGTTTCACCTTTTGGTCAATTTTTGTTCAGCTGACAAGAGTAACGGTCATGATGGTAAGTCGCCTAGCCCTAGGGCAGTGGTTCTCAGTAGTACGCGTACCCCTTGGAGTACGCGAAGCCAAATTGAGGCTAGGCAATATCGGAAGTCGTGTTACGCTCTGTATAAAATTACATTAATTTTATTTGTGTGTTAAATTCATATAATAACGGGGTTATTAAAAAGTTACAAATGATACAAGTCTTTCATTATACGTGTACAAAAGATAGATAGAGGGTACGGGGAGCAACAAATTTGTAGTAAGAGTCAAGGGGTATGAAGGCTCAAAAAGGTTGACAACCGCTGCCCTAGGGGATCAGTATTTTACTAGTGTGGCCCATTACATTTCGATTTTTTTTTGGCCGGTTCCGAAGGGATAATATAAAATACGCTGATCATTGAATTGATGGTTCTAATGTGATGACATTTGAAACCTATCATTGTAAGTATTTAAACATTGGTCAAAGTGCCAAGTCTTGCTAATTATCACCTCTTTAGCAGAACGGTAACAGCGATTTTATCTAAGAGGTCACGGGTTCAAAATTCCATCGCGGGTAAATCTTTCAGTGGTCTGATGAAAGACAGAGACCACGATTGAGAATACATAATTTTCCTTCAATTAATTTTATTTTAGAGAATATTTAGTAACTACGTATTATGCGCCCTTGATGTGATTTTTCACAACGACGCTCTACAATTTATCCAATTATTATATTACTAGCTTTTACCCGCGGCTTCGCTCGCATGGTATTACGGGGGTGCCCACTCCGCATCCTCCACCTTCCCTATCCCCACTCCACTCCCCCCCCCATCCACCACCTCTCCAACCCCCCCCCTATCCCTCACCTCCCCCACCACTCTTCTCCTCACCACCCCTCCATACCCGTTACATTCATTTTTCAAACAGCTCGCGTGCCATCTAGTAAAGCGTAACTATTAATATTAGTATGGATTAGTATAATTTCAACTATGAATGGGATTTCCATAGTAACCAAAACAAATAACAAAATGACAGCGCACGTCAAATAAATATTTATAGTTACCAAGCAACGCTTTGCTTTTCGTCTGGACAATAGACGTATAATAAATAATTTCATAACGCCAGAGCATACTAATAAATACAGCCTATATTACTCGCGAATAATGCAGCTTCCTATTAGTAGAAGAGTTTTTAAGGTCCAATCAGTGTTTTTGGCGTGAAAGAGTAACAAACATTCATCCAGACAAACTTTCGCCTTTATCATATTAATAGGATATTAAGCCGAATCGGGAGAGATTGGTTGAGGGAGACTTAACCTAGGCAACTCCAACTGGTTGTACCATACGTCCGTCATTCTTAGATACAACCCCCTAAATTCCTACCCACCCCTCATACCCTTTTCCTTCCCAGAACTACCTCCTTTCGCTAAAAATACATGGAAGGTCTGAAGGTTTTTTTTCCTCAAGAGTCTGTGGAGCGAATGAAAAAAAAAATCGCAAAAAGCGTTAATAAACTTAATTTGTGAGTTCAATCAGTTTTGTGGGTAGGAGCAGACTTATTTAATAATCATGATCATGACCGGTCAGTGATTGGAGTGGGTGTAGCGCTTGGGTCCCACCCGGGCGTCTCGTGTTCGATTCCTCGGCTGGCTCTATTACTACACAAGCAACATTTTCGGCTTTCTGTGGTGGTAGTGAGAGATATTCAAACATTGTTGGGTTATTCGTAATCCGGGAATGTTTGTCTTTCTTTTTTTAAATAAAAAAATAAAATTAAAAAAAAAACTAAAAAATCGTAATCACGATATTCGAAGTCATCCAACCACCTACTGAACCATAAAATCGGAGTACAGTTCAGAAGAATGCATCATCCATTTCATAGTGTACAAACATACGTAAAAATAACGGTTCTACGCATTAAAATATTGATATGTTATTGATCAGATGTATTTTCTTGTTGACGATTTTGTATTATTTGTTGCTCATCTCATCGATGCTGTGCCGCGCGTATTTATACCACTCCAAGATTAAAAATATATCAAATGTCTAAACAAAGAACATTCCTCAGAATGCTCAGCCTCCGATATGAAACCATTTCGTCATCACGTCATCGCCATCGCTACATTAGTCATCGTTTACACAAATACATAAATTGGCATCTGAAAAACATTATTAGAAACGGGCAAGCATACGTACAATTTTCAGCATGCGTTGCTTATCAAAACATACGTAATGAAATAAAACCTCACCCCATGAACCCGGATAAACCAACATCTGCATGGCAGGCTGGATATGGAGAGATTGGTTGAGGGAGGCCTTTTAAACTCTCCAGCAGGACTCTCTCGCAACATCGCCTTGCACCGCAGATGGTGGGATGAATTCATACTTTCGTCACACATGGAGACACTGACCCCCAGATTCCTACATAATAATCATACCTTTTTCCTTCCCAGAACTTCATCTCCTATTCCTCAATAACCCTCCATCCCCAGCATCCCCAGCCTCCTGAAGCCCCCTGTGGCTACTGTTAAAAAAGGGATACAGAATAACTAATTTCAGATAAAAGTGTGTGTTTGTGTGAATGAAAACGCGTCATGGGTCTATCTGCCGAGTTTCAGCTCGATCGGATGTCGGGAAGTGGGTTAATTTCCACTTCCAAGATTCAGATCTTCGAAGAAATTTATGTAGATTCTTAAAAAATAGAGATGCGTTAAAAGTACGACCATGAAGAGGCGTATAATTCACGGAAAAATACTTACGTTAAACCAAATTTATTCATACCGTCCAAAAATTATGGATGAAGGATTTTTTCCTCTGGGTTTGAGTTTAGTAGGAGTGAAAATTTTCGAAGAGAGACTTGTTTTCTGTTCGACTTGGTAACTGAATGCCCAATTTTGCGCAAGAAAAGTTATCATATCAAGGATAGTTATCATTTGCGCATTAGTGTGTCAATCACAGCACATCAGACTAAATATACCGACTTGAGTTTGTGCCAACAAGGAATCTACACAAATGAAAATAATAATTTTCTAACTGCTAGGTAAACCGCAGTAAATCTCGAGGTTGGTGATTAAAGCGCAGTAGGTCCGTCCATCGTCCATCGACTGCCAATATTTGACGGTCACTTTATCGCTATTGACGACCAATTCTCGCGGCGTTATGCCGATGCCCGTTAAATATTAATAGCCGGGCGGATGAAGTGGGCCGTTCGTTGGTTAAGCGGATTTATTGGCTGGAGTATAAGATCCCGTTCTGATATTTCCATCTTGCGCTCCGATATGCCGATGAGTAACTAATAATACGAATTGTGGCACGTGGAACTCTTATTCAACCCAAAAGTGACTAACGTGGCACCAATAATAATTGAGTTGTTCTTATTTATCATTTTTCTTATTTTCCTCTAATTTTGTTTTTCGCCTTTCATATGGTTTCCTAATTTTCTTGTTTTTTCTTCTCTTCTCTCCTTTTCTCATTCTCTCCTTCTCTCTTCCTCTTTTCTTGTTTTCTTCTAGTTTTGTTTTTCGCCTTTGATCATTTTTCGTAATTTTCTTTTATTCTTTTGTTCTTCTCTTCCCTCCTTCCCTCCTTCCCTCCTTCCCTCCTTCCCTCCTTCCCTCCTTCCCTCCTTCCCTCCTTCCCTCCTTCCCTCCTTCCCTCCTTCCCTCCTTCCCTCCTTCCCTCCTTCCCTCCTTCCCTCCTTCCCTCCTTCCCTCCTTCCCTCCTTCCCTCCTTCCCTCCTTCCCTCCTTCCCTCCTTCCCTCCTTCCCTCCTTCCCTCCTTCCCTCCTTCCCTCCTTCCCTCCTTCCCTCCTTCCCTCCTTCCCTCCTTCCCTCCTTCCCTCCTTCCCTCCTTCCCTCCTTCCCTCCTTCCCTCCTTCCCTCCTTCCCTCCTTCCCTCCTTCCCTCCTTCCCTCCTTCCCTCCTTCCCTCCTTCCCTCCTTCCCTCCTTCCCTCCTTCCCTCCTTCCCTCCTTCCCTCCTTCCCTCCTTCCCTCCTTCCCTCCTTCCCTCCTTCCCTCCTTCCCTCCTTCCCTCTTTCCCTCCTTCTCACCTTCCCTTCTTCTCTTTTGCTCTTCCGGCTTTTCTTATTCCCTTCCTTTTTTTATGAACGTTTCTTAATGTTTGTACATAATAAACCATTGGTTAGGTTTACAAGTAGTCTACGTCGAAAATAAACTAACGATTTTTTAATTCAAATTAAAACGAAATTTAGAAAATAAACAAAAATACCGAACTTAACTGACAACGCTAACTATATATTGTAGGTACCTACATAACAGGTATAATTAATCAATCAACCACACATATGTAGTTGTGATTAATTTATGTCCTACTTTAGGACTAAGGTATTGATTGAATAAGGTAGACTGACAATGGTGACGACAGATGTCAAATACCTCCTTAAATTCGTGTATTATTTTGTAAACAACTTATTTGTAGACTGTTTACCGGCAAACGTGATTAAAACGAATTCAAAAACAATCCACACACAATTTACCCGAACAAGTCAATAACGGGTTTCTTCTTCGGTGTTTTATGAATATTCGGTTTTCTCTCTGACTTGCTGCGTCCATGGATCGCGCTTCGCCGTGATCTGTGATATGTCTTACCGCAATTTTCTTTATCGACCGAACTATTAGACGCCGATGCTCCTAGGTGTATTGCTGGTCTGTGGTCCGCAAGGCAGGGCCGCCCGCAGAATATGGTCTCTTGGTAGTTACGCCCTGGAAAGAAGTAAAGTACATATCAGTTAGCGGTCAAAATCATCGAACACTTAGTTAGAAATAAAATCTCTGGAATGGCTTTTTATGGAATTAAGTGTATTGATTTTTTAATGCAGGAGTAATGCTTAATGTTTGCTATGAAATACCCTTATTTTAAATCTGAATATGTTTTCAAACACAAACCTCCTCCAAAAAAATCGACTTATCACATTCTCGTAAAACTGCAATAAATACATATTTACAATTCTTAAGTTTTTTTAAGGGTGTGATAATTAATTCTAAACTCAAACCTTTTTAACTTTCAGTACCTATATATTTTCAAAATGAAACACAATAAACTTATCAGAACAAACTCTAAAAAAAGTGCAAAAATTATCATTGATTAATCAAATCTTAAATATTTTTCGTTTTTTTTGCATTAACTCCACACAAGAGGCCCTGAAGAAAACAATTTCCCTCAGGGCCTATGTTATCTGGGATGCTGTGTGGAGGGTCATGTTGAGGAGAGGAAGGAATGAACATTGGTCTTGAAGAGACCCATGTTGTAGGAAGGAGGAAACACAGAGCCCGGCAAATCATTCCACAGCCGAGCTGTTGAACGCAAGAACGAGTCGAAGAAACGACCCGTTCTCATGTGTACAAATGTTGTGCACGCGTTTGGGGTGTTTCCCGACTATGCACCGGTGCCGAAGGGATCAATGCTGCTAGTTCCTCGGAGCATCTTCCATTGTAATACCGGTAGAACAAGGATAGCATTCTCACCCGACGCCTGTGCTCTAAAGATTGCAATCCGTCTGTTAAGATGGGAGAATCTATCAAATGCACCGCCCGTTTCTGCACAGAGTCGAGGGTATTTTTCAGGTATTTTGGAGCTCCAGACCAGAGGTGGCTGCCAAATTCAACCGTGGGGCGCACTTGTGATTTGTACAGGGTTAGCAGTTGTGTACTATTAAAGTATCTGTGGGCCCTGTACAGTACGCCCATTTTTTGGGAGGCTAGCTTTACTCTGGCTTCGATGGAGCCCCCATACCTGCGCTGGTCACTTAGGGTTACACCAAGCATATCAATGGAGGGCCTGTTCGGAAGATTGCTTCCGTTGAAAGAGACTAGATTTTCATTTCGATCCCTTTTAGACGTAATCAGACAAGATTGGGTCTTTGAAACATTAAATTCAACGAGATTATTTTTACCCCAAGAGAAAACACTCTCGAGGTAACTGGCCATTCTTTGCTTCAAAGCCCTTCGAGCCTGTTGGAGTTTGTGAGCCCTTTGGGACTTGTCAAACAAAAAGCTATCTGTACTGTCGTCCGCGTAACAATGAATTGGTGCACATGACAAGAGGTCGTTGATGTGCAACAAAAACAAAGTCGGAGACAGAACCGATCCCTGAGGGACGCCAGCATTTATCGAGTATGAGGAAGAGGTGAAACCATCGGCTACCGTCTGAATCGACCTCTCCCTCAAGAAGTCGGCAATCCACGTACACAATGATGCGGGAAGTCCGTAAGAAGGCAGTTTGTTGGCAAGTCCTCGGTGCCAAACCCGGTCAAAGGCCTTGGAAATGTCCAGTGCAACCGTTTGGGTCTCACCGAAGCGTTCCAGGCATCGCCTCCAAATATGCGTCACACACTCGAGAAGATCACCGCACGAGCGTTTCCGCCGGAATCCGTATTGACGATCGTTAATAATTTTGTTCTTCTCGAGGTATGTGAGCAGTTTGTCGTTGATCACACGTTCCATCACCTTAGACAGAACTGATGTGATCGCATTGGGGCGGTAGTTGGCCGGTTCGGAGCGGTCACCCTTCTTTGAAATAGGATAGATAACCGCCTTTTTCCAACCAGAGGGTACAGAGCCAGTCTTCAGGGTATGTATGTATGTATGTAGATGCAATACCTTGTTGTCAGTCTCCAAAAGCCGGTATTATACTCGTAATTTAACCACTCGATCATATTTTGTTAGAAGATCAAAATATTTTCACTTTGCAATAAAATTACAGGATGGTCCGACGTTCTGCAGAGAACCCGCTTGGTGAACGCCTAACAGTGCGACCTAAAGTTTAAGTTTAGACTTACGGAACTCTATACTTCGTTTGTGTGAAAGCTGTATGAAAATTTAAATAAATGAATGTTTCTTTTAACTTTTCAATTTTTTTTTCCATTGCTTTGATGGTTTTTATTTTTTTTATTGGTTTTCAAGGTGCAATTCCGTTAGACCGCAATAAAGCAGTATAAACATTTCCAAAGAAAATGTGGAAAACTCTTAAGTCACTTATGAAAAATAAATGTGAAGATGTGGAAAAAGATATCATATTCCCAAAAGAATTGGCTGACGAGAAGAATATTGCCGATAAGTTTAATAAATATTTTGTGACAAGTATAGAAGAAATTAACAAAAATATCCCAATCATAAAAGATGAAGAAATTTTCAATTTTGAAGAAAAAACTTGCGAATTCAAGTTCCCAGAAACTCCAAAGAATACTGTCCAACATCAAATCAAAGCCCAGCCAAGATGGGATCACAATTCAAATATTAAAAGATGCACTACCTGTAATAGAAGAACAGTTTCTTAGTTTAATAAACGAATCTTTAGAAACAGGGAAGTTTCCTGAATCATGGAAAACGTTTATGGTGATACCAATTCCAAAGATTTCAAACTCAAAAAAATATGAAGACTTTCGACCTGTAAATATGTTACCAAAATATGAGCAAGTGATGGAATACATAATTAAATCTCAACTTGAAGAATACTTGGAAAACAATAGCATCCTTTGTGACGAACAATCTGGATTTAGGAAAAATAATTCATGTGAAACAGCGTTAAATTTAGTGATTGATGATTGGAAGGAAGATATAGATAAAAACTTGTACACTGTTGCGGTGTTTTTAGATTTTCAAAGAGCTTTTGAAACAATAGATAGAAAAAGAGTTGTTAAAAAATTTCAAAAATGTGGAATAAAAGGGAAAGAATTGGAATGGTTTAAAAATTATTTAAGCAACAGACAACAAACAATAAAGATAAGAAACAATGTATCAAATCCGATTGAAAATATGCTGGGGGTACCGCAAGGATCGGTATTGGGTCCGATATTGTTTATACTCTAGATAAATGATATGGTAAAAATACTAAAACATTGCAAAATAAGACTGTTTGGAGACGACGCACTGATTTATATTGCAGAAGATAATTATGAGAAAGCAATCAAAAAGATAAATAGTGACTCAAATTAAATAAATTGAAACTAAATGTAAATAAGACAAAATACATGCATATAGGTAGAACAAATGAGCATGATGAACCAAAGGTTTCTATAAATGGAGAAATCATAAAAAAGTGGAAGAAATTAAATATCTTGGTGTCATCATAGACTCAAAATTAAACTTCTCAAAAAATGCAGATTATACAATCAAAAAAATTGCAAAAAAATATCATTTCTTGGTAGAATCAGAAACAAAGTAAATAAAGAAACATTCCAGATAATATATTATACAATTATATCACCACACTTTAATTACTGTTCAAGTATTCTTTTTCTCTGCAATGAAGAGAAAATGAAAAAAATGCAAATACTGCAAAATAAAGCAATGCGAATAATACTTAAGCGCAACATATACACACGGATAGGAGACATGCTAAAAGAGCATATGTTGACGGTGAAGCAAACTGTGTATTTGAATGTACTTATTTTTTTACATAAAATTAACATGGGGATGATGTCTAAGGAACTAAAAAGAAAAATACATTATAATAACGAAACACACGGACACGGGACAAGAAATTCAAAGCAAATTATTCTGCCGACAAGAAAAAAATCAAGCACCCAGAAATCTCTGATGTACCAGGCCGTCCAACTGTATAACAACATCCCGAATTAAATTACTGAGATAGAAAATATAAATAAGTTTAAAAAATAATTACGAAAGAATGTCTACCTCAATTATTAATGTCTTTATTTATGTGTAATATTTAAAGAATGATTATGTTTGCCAACCATTGTAAATGTTTATATCTTTATAAAATGTTAGCACACACAAAGATGTGAGCTAACTTAAGATTAATAAATAAATAAAAATATTTGTACATAATTTGAGGATTGTTCGAACACCATGCTAGGCACATGCACGTGTTATGGTGATCGATTTTACATATAGTGCATTAAAATTTGAAATAAGCAATAATTTAAGGGAATATAAAAGAATATAAAATAATATTATAGAATATAAAATAACCAAAAAAAACATGGTATTAAAAATACAAAAGGATGAGAGAATTATAAAATACCTTTTCATGAAATATGAGCGCTTCTGCATACGGTTATTGTAATATTGGAAGGATTAGCAATAGGTTTAGGAAAGCTGGGTAAAAAAGGTAAATATGCAGTTAGTCCACCTGACGGATAATACGGAACGTTCGTGTTGTCGAAGTTTGATGCACGGATAATACGGAATGTTCCTTTTTTAACTAACAGACAATCAAAATGACATTTGTTGGAAGTACTAATCTTATAAAATAAATTCTATAAATAAAGTCACATTTCATCATAATTTTAAAAAACATCCCAGGTTTTGAATGGTTTGTTTGGCAAAGCAGGGTTTTTTTAGCGGGTTTGTGTAATTTTTCTAATTCACTGCATTCCATGTTCTACTGTTATAAATAAATATACAAACTTATCAATAATGCATTCACTTTGATTTACGCAAAAATATTTTTTCTATGATTGGCAGCATTGATTGCAGTCTATGAAATGTTAAAATAAAAACGATGAATAAACAATGGCGTTACCGCGTGAGCGAATTAATTTTAACAAAATTAAAATGTAAAAATGCATATTTGTTGCGTGTTTCTGGTCTCCCCCGACATAAATACTCACTTTTCGTAATAATAAAGCTAAATCTAACTGTTTGAATAAAAAATATTCCGTATCAACGAGTAAGCGGTTTAATGCATAAATAATAATAAAAAAATTGGAAAAGAATGTCGTATTTTATTAACAGTGATGGACAGCATGATTAATGAACTTCTTGTTATATTTGTATACCAAATCTAAGTTAGATTTATATGAAATAAGTCAAGTACAACCCTGGAGCGACTATTTTAAGTGCGTTCTCCGGACGCTGTGACCCTAGAGCGCAGAGGTGGCGTATTGCGCAGAGACGCGTATCGAAGTATTTCAGAATTAATTGAAATTGTCCTGTTTTATGTAATAGCCGGGCGCCAGAATGCTCTGGATAAACAAACGTTTCGTCAACAAGTGAGCACAGCAACTCGTGCCGACCAGCGCATACCGTCGAACAACGATAAGTTTGTTCACACTAGCTACTACTTACCCACATATTTCTGAACTGGAGTACATATTTGTGTATATTCGGGTACAGACTGGAGAACCTACGTATTACGATTGTAGAGATTTCTGAGAAAAGCGGAATATGCTGAGACTGTGTAATGTTTCTACGTACTGTTTAATCTAAAAGAATTACTTAGGATGCGGTGTTTCTCACAAACTCAAATATATCATTGTCATCAAACAATGTTCCAAAACCCGGGGTGGCTAGCTACATTTGGTAATTTGGCAGGGGTGCCCGGGTTCATGGGGTGAGTTATGTTTAGGTCTACCCACTGCCTGGCGTAGTTAAATTGACTAACCTAGACCTCTCCTGCTGGACTCCTTCGACCCATCGCCTTGCAGCACAGTAGGAGGTATGGATTCATACCTCCGTCACTCCTGGACACGTTGACCCTCAGATTCCTACCAACCCCACATACTTTTTTCCTTCCCAGAACTTCCTCTTCTTCTTTTCCCTATAAATACTCTCCCCACAGCATCACCAAAGATCATATACATAGACCCTGTGGGAATTCATTTTCCTCGGGATCTCTGTGTGGGCTGTTGCTGTTGTATTAAAAAAATAGTTAATGAGCGCCATTTTGTTTTTTTAACCTTTCAAAGGTTCTCGTTAAACGGTTAGGTTCCAGCTTTCCATCAATTTTTGATCAGCTGTCTATCTGAACTTTTATGCTGTTCAGATAGACAGCTTTAAGGGACCTAGAATTAGCTTTAAAGCAAACCTTTCAAATGTCAAAAACAAGACAAAATGGTTCAATGATTGATGCCAAAATTTCATTTGAATGTGAATTTATTTATTTTATTTGTTATAAAATACATTCAGTATAAGGTAGCTTTGACAATCCAACTAGGAAGGTCTCCCGTTCTAGGACAGTCAAATTGACATATTCATATTAGGTTGGTAGGTACATTATCATTCATAAAGTATTAAGTAAAGTTAAGCTTCACAATTTGCATTTACATAATTATGCAGTGGAGTAATAGGTTATGGAATCAATTAATTAACAAGAAAACGTGTATTCGAAGTGATTAAACACGAAAAACAGTAAGTAATGGAAAAATAAAAAAATAATAAAAATTTTGAAAACCAAAGAAATATATAAGGTGATCCTAATACATAATTAGCAAATAACATTTTTTAATAGTATTTCTGACTCTGTCCTGCCTAAATCTTGTAACCATTTTATTATTTTTTACCGAAGGATGACACTTCACATAGCTTTAGTTGTGAAGGGATTTTGTTATATAATTTCGGTCCCAGGTATGAGAATATCATTTGATAAGCTGCTGTGTTGCTTGTTGGAATAGAAAGGTCATTTCTGCCCTTGCTTCTGGTTTGATGTTTGTTTTCGACTTTTTTCATTTTATATTTATTTTTGTGACCATAAATTATTATCTTTTTAATGAAACACTGTCGAACATCTAGTACATTAAATTCTGAAAGGTTTCTTCATTATAACACGTAAAATAGATTTCTGTGCCTTCAATAACGAGTTTAATATTGTTTTCCCTGAACCCCCCCCCCCCCCAATACATCCGTAGGTTAAGATCGAGTTGCATAGTCCGTAATATATATTTTTAAGTAGTGTGTTTTTAAAATTTCTCACAATGAAATAAATATATGAATAAGTGTATGCACTCTTTTTGCTAGATTTTCTATTTGGTATTTCCATTTTATGCTATAACGCCTAGATATTTTATAAATTTAACACACTCAAGAGTTTCACATTTACATGGAGAGTTATTATTTCCGAGGCTACAATTAATTTTATGTATTTATTTGATGCAATATTATTTACATTTTTTACATAATTCAATGATGTTGGCCTCACTGGGTGGTTTACCCGTGCTGAGGCCTCCATTTCATATACAAAATTATACACAATACATATAAATATATATATACATAATATTGGTGAAAAAAAGGAAAAAATTAAATAAAAAACATACGATTAAGATAAATTAAACTTAAAAATTAGAGTAACAATTATTACAAGCAATAATTGTCAGCCTGAAACACTCATTTACATTGAAAAATCTTCCGAGAAAAGATACTTGCCGCCAACGGGACTTGAACCCGTGTCCTTCCGATTGCCGGTCGAATGCTCTGACCACTGAGCTATGGCGGCTTATCAAATACCCGCCAAATAATTCAATATATACTAGTGTTTCATTCAACAATTACTGCTTGTTATATTTTTTCCACCTGAAAACAACCAACTTTATTTTTGCGAGGAAGACATTGTTAGTGTTAAATCCCTCGCTAGGTGGCGTCGAGACAAATTATGTCTGCATTTATTGGGGAAATACTTAAACTTGTTAAATATTAATTATTATTTTTTAATTTTTAAACTAACGTTTAGACAAGATTTTTATGCATAGCACAAAGGGTAACAATTATTACAAGCAATAATTGTCAGCCTGAAACACTCATTTACATTGAAAAATCTTCCGAGAAAAGATACTTGCCGCCAACGGGACTTGAACCCGTGTCCTTCCGATTGCCGGTCGAATGCTCTGACCACTGAGATATGGCGGCTTATCAAATACCCGCCAAATAATTCAATATATACTAGTGTTTCATTCAACAATTACTGCTTGTTATATTTTTTCCACCTGAAAACAACCAACTTTATTTTTGCGAGGAAGACATTGTTAGTGTTAAATCCCTCGCTAGGTGGCGTCGAGACAAATTATGTCTGCATTTATTGGGGAAATACTTAAACTTGTTAAATACTAATTATTATTTTTTAATTTATAAACTAACGTTTAGACAAGATTTTTATGCATAGCACAAAGGGTAACAATTATTACAAGCAATAATTGTCAGCCTGAAACACTCATTTACATTGAAAAATCTTCCGAGAAAAGATACTTGCCGCCAACGGGACTTGAACCCGTGTCCTTCCGATTGCCGGTCGAATGCTCTGACCACTGAGCTATGGCGGCTTATCAAATACCCGCCAAATAATTCAATATATACTAGTGTTTCATTCAACAATTACTGCTTGTTATATTTTTTCCACCTGAAAACAACCAACTTTATTTTTGCGAGGAAGACATTGTTAGTGTTAAATCCCTCGCTAGGTGGCGTCGAGACAAATTATGTCTGCATTTATTGGGGAAATACTTAAACTTGTTAAATATTAATTATTATTTTTTAATTTTTAAACTAACGTTTAGACAAGATTTTTATGCATAGCACAAAGGGTAACAATTATTACAAGCAATAATTGTCAGCCTGAAACACTCATTTACATTGAAAAATCTTCCGAGAAAAGATACTTGCCGCCAACGGGACTTGAACCCGTGTCCTTCCGATTGCCGGTCGAATGCTCTGACCACTGAGATATGGCGGCTTATCAAATACCCGCCAAATAATTCAATATATACTAGTGTTTCATTCAACAATTACTGCTTGTTATATTTTTTCCACCTGAAAACAACCAACTTTATTTTTGCGAGGAAGACATTGTTAGTGTTAAATCCCTCGCTAGGTGGCGTCGAGACAAATTATGTCTGCATTTATTGGGGAAATACTTAAACTTGTTAAATACTAATAATTATTTTTTAATTTATAAACTAACGTTTAGACAAGATTTTTATGCATAGCACAAAGGGTAACAATTATTACAAGCAATAATTGTCAGCCTGAAACACTCATTTACATTGAAAAATCTTCCGAGAAAAGATACTTGCCGCCAACGGGACTTGAACCCGTGTCCTTCCGATTGCCGGTCGAATGCTCTGACCACTGAGCTATGGCGGCTTATCAAATACCCGCCAAATAATTCAATATATACTAGTGTTTCATTCAACAATTACTGCTTGTTATATTTTTTCCACCTGAAAACAACCAACTTTATTTTTGCGAGGAAGACATTGTTAGTGTTAAATCCCTCGCTAGGTGGCGTCGAGACAAATTATGTCTGCATTTATTGGGGAAATACTTAAACTTGTTAAATATTAATTATTATTTTTTAATTTATAAACTAACGTTTAGACAAGATTTTTATGCATAGCACAAAGGGTAACAATTATTACAAGCAATAATTGTCAGCCTGAAACACTCATTTACATTGAAAAATCTTCCGAGAAAAGATACTTGTTAAGATTGTTGAATGAAACACTAGTATATATTGAATTATTTGGCGGGTATTTGATAAGCCGCCATAGCTCAGTGGTCAGAGCATTCGACCGGCAATCGGAAGGACACGGGTTCAAGTCCCGTTGGCGGCAAGTATCTTTTCTCGGAAGATTTTTCAATGTAAATGAGTGTTTCAGGCTGACAATTATTGCTTGTAATAATTGTTACCCTTTGTGCTATGCATAAAAATCTTGTCTAAACGTTAGTTTATAAATTAAAAAATAATAATTAATATTTTACAAGTTTAAGTATTTCCCCAATAAATGCAGACATAATTTCTCTCGACGCCACCTAGCGAGGGATTTTACACTAACAATGTCTTCCTCGCAAAAATAAAGTTGGTTGTTTTCAGGTGGAAAAAATATAACAAGCAGTAATTGTTGAATGAAACACTAGTATATATTGAATTATTTGGCGGGTATTTGATAAGCCGCCATAGCTCAGTGGTCAGAGCATTCGACCGGCAATCGGAAGGACACGGGTTCAAGTCCCGTTGGCGGAAAGTATCTTTTCTCGGAAGATTTTTCAATGTAAATGAGTGTTTCAGGCTGACAATTATTGCTTGTAATAATTGTTACCCTTTGTGCTATGCATAAAAATCTTGTCTAAACGTTAGTTTATAAATTAAAAAATAATAATTAAAAATTAGAGATTTAGAATTAACGTAAAATTAAGAATAAATAATATTAAATAAGGTTAAAAACGATATTTTTAAGACGTGTTGTGTGTTTGTGGGTGATTGTGTTTTATATTGGTTTTGTGTGTTACTTATATGTTTTGTTATTTTATGCTATGATATTTTGGAAGTGTTGTCTATTTTGGTCTTTAATCCAAAGTATTATGAGGTGGTGAAGTGTTTTGGGTTATCCTGCAATAGTAGCGCTGAATGTTAGGTATTTGGTTTTTGTTAAGTAAATGTTGAGTAAATTGCAATGTTAAGTAAATTGTTGAAATGTTAAGTAAATTGCATAAAGAAGTATTAATTTACTTGATTGTTCTTTAATTGTGTTTACGAATGCTTTAAAACACTCTCATATGCTTTGTGAGAAAAGATAGACTGACTGAATGATCACCTCACTTGTAAAAAGGTCATGCATAAGTCTTACCGCAAAAACGCTCGGAAGTCTTATTTCTACTAATTGTGTTTATTTTGCTGCTGGTTTCTCCGTTTGTAGGTTAATCACAAACAGATTGTGGACTGCAAGTTTTGCTTCCCTTACCAAATTTTTAGTATCAGCTACCGCATGCAGCTCTCTATTTTTATCCTGTTTTCATCCATCAATGTCTTTAGCTGTATCATCTCTTGCGACCACACTTTTCTCATTATTCAAGGATTCACCTTAACATATCTACGGTTGTGACCGGACAACTCAACAATGAATGTACAACTTCATCACTCCTTTGAAAAGTCATTAAAGGGGATGAAAATAAAAAATTAAACAAAATTGGTTACATTAGTTAAGGTTTAGGCAATTTTTATGAATTTTTAAAGGGGTATTGAAATGCCACTTTGTTGAGTAGTTGTGGAACCATGCACAGTAGACATTTGTCACTAGAAAACTGGTCTTTTCTACGAATCGTTTTTTAGTTCTACAGCTCGGCTGTGAAATGATTTACCATGGGTTTCCTCACGACCGATGTTACCTACATCTCCTCAAAAAGACCCTTCATGTCGTCCGTGGTCGAGGAGTAAGACTTTCGATTCGCAAACGAAGGTTGCGGATTCGAACACGGCGTGCGCAAATAAATTTTATTTGAATAATTTGTGTTATTTCACAATTAGTTACTTAAAAATATTTGTGCATGTCCCAGAGTGGAAGATACTCTCAATATGCCATATGGCCCTGGTGTAAGACCACCCTTCAGAATTGAAACATTGGCTTTAGACATGTTTGGTGACCAGATCTGAATAGCCAGGTACTTCCCCACCTTCCTCTACCCCATCTCCTTCCCCTCTCACTACCCACAGGTTCACAAAATACCCCAACTGGGGATGCCATAGTCTCACTGGCTCCAGAGGGGAGCAGTTGGGACTCTGTGCGGTATTCACTAAAAAAAAACACTGAAACTCCGAAGATGACATAGACACTGAGGAAAATTATTTTCATCGGGAGGGTTGGGAGTTAATGTAAAAAAATCATTACATTATTGTGAATTTCGTTGCAATTTTTTAATTATGTATATTTTTAGCTATCCTATTAATATTATAAAGGCGAAAGTTTGTTACTCTATCACGCAAAAAATAATGAATGAACTTTAAAAATTCTTTCACTGATAGAAAGCTACATTATTTGCGAGTACTATAGGCTATATATATATTGGTATACTCTGGCGTTATAAATAAGCTCTGGCGTTATGAAATTATTTATTACACGTTTATTGTCCAAACGTAAAGCAAAGCGTTGCTAAGTAACTGCTTGACGTGTGCTGTCACTTTGTTATTTGTTTAGGTTACTATGGAGATCCCTTTCACAGTTAAAATTATACTAATCTATACTCATATTATAAATGAGAAACTACGCGTGTTTGATTGTTATGTTTTAATAGATTGCACGCGAGCAGTTTGAAAAACGAATGTAACGGGTATGGAGGGGGGTGTGAGGAGAGGGGGGGAGGGGAGTGAGGAGGGTTTGGCGGAGGGGGGAAGGGGGCGGGATGAGGGGGGGTGAGGAGTGGAGTTAGAGGGGGGGGGGGGTGGGGGGGAAGTGGCTCGAGCGAAGCCGGGGGTAAAAGCTAGTATTATATATATTTTTTAAATACATTTTTTAATTATTTTAATGCACCTTTACCTATTTTCCCCACATTCCTACATTTGTAAATTGGATGAAAAAAATTCTCTCGGTTTAAAACAATTTCCGGATTTTCGCGGTTTCCTCTTATTGCATTTGTAAGTATGTAGGTAGTTTGCGTGAAGTGAGTTGTGCTGCTTGTATTATTATCGACATGTCCCGATCTATTTCCGTAGCGCGATGCGGGGCAGACGAGTACATCATATAAACAGTATGCACGGCAGACGGAACCTCAAGCGGAATGCGGAATTTTAGGGTGTCCAAATGTTGCAAGTGAGTTGGAACAATGTATTATTTATTAAAGGAAAATTTAATTTTCATTGGCAAGTTTCAAAGCAATAAATTAATGCATTATTATAATTTTGATGCATAAGTAATTATTTACCAAATTGTAAATTACCTTTGCTTTGTGTTAACGTTTAAAAGATTAATACATTAATTTATCGTATTTACGAATATTACAAACATATCTAACTTTTACAAATGAAGCTATTTTTTGATTCATTGTAAAAAATAAAATTTTAAAAACTCTACAAAAGTGTTCGTGGGAAAGAGCGAAAGAGATATGAGGTAACTAGTACAGGTAAGTTTAACTTGAAAGTAACAAAAGGGATTTGAATTTGGAATCATACTTAAACATATTTTGGAACCAAGATATTATAAAATGCTAAATAAATGAAAAAAAATCTAAGTACAAACATATAATAAAAATAATTTTTTTTTTTTTTTTGTAAAACCGCACGAGTTTCAATAACCAGTCGGTAAATAAATTAACAATTATTATAAGCAATAATTATCAGCCTGAAACACTCATCAACATTGAAAAATCTTCCGAGAAAAGATACTTGCCGCCAACGGGACTTGAACCCGTGTCCTTCTGCTCTTGACCACTGAACTATGGAGGCTTATCAAATACCCGCCAAATAATTCAATATATACTAGTGTTTCATTCAACAATTACTGCTCATTTTATTTTTTCCACCTGAAAACAACCAACTTTATTCAAGAGTTCAAGTCCCGTTGGCGGCAAGTATCTTTTCTCGGAAGATTTTTCAATGATGATGAGTGTTTCAGGCTGATAATTATTGCTTATAATAATTGTTACCCTTTGTGCTATGCATAAAAATCTTGTCTAAAAGTTAGTTTATAAATTAAAAATAATAATTAATATTTGACAAGTTTAAGTATTTCCCCAAAAAATGTAGTCATAATTTGTCTCGACGCCACCTAGCGAGGGATTTAACACTTACAATGTCTCTCTCGCAAAAATAAGGTTGGTTGTTTTTAGGTGGAAAAAATATAATAAGCGGTAATTGTTGAATGAAACACTAGTATATATTGAATTATTTGGCGGGTATTTGATAAGCCCCCATAGCTCAGTGGTCAAGAGCAGCTGACCGGCAATCAGAAGGACACGGGTTCAAGTCCCGTTGGCGGCAAGTATCTTTTCTCGGAAGATTTTTCAATGTTGATGAGTGTTTCAGGCTGATAATTATTGCTTATAATAATTGTTACCCTTTGTGCTATGCATAAAAATCTTGTCTAAACGTTAGTTTATAAATTAAAAATAAAAGGTAAATAAATTAATTGAAATTCGTGTTTTAAATAAAATAAGTTTTAAAAAACTAAATTGAACACAAAATAAGTTTTATTTTTATTAAATATGTCAAACCACAAAGTGATTGCTTTCCACAATAATACAAAAATTTAAGTTATCAGTTAAATCCGACTCGAAGGACCGAAAGTCGAAAACAATGTTCATCCATTCTGACTTTCCCTGATTGTTAAATCTAGTCTCTTTTTAATTTTTTGAAGTGATGAACGCACTGACTTTTTTTAGACGCTTAAAAACGCCACCAACGTCTACAAAAAATATCGTCTAAGACAAATTTCAGCAATAAGTCAATGCCATTATCCGAATAATTGAAGTTGTGTTTCTTTGTCGTAAAAAGCATATTAGTAAAGTGAATAAACGTGTATTTTTGGATCTTTCCTTAAACCGTGGTTTATTTTGGTAAACTCTCGGCCGCGGCAATTACTCACCGAGTCTTGCTTTAGGGAAGAAAATAAGGAGATTATAACTAATAAGAATGAGCTATTCTTTTCAGCTGTGGGGAATGAAGAATTAACTGACAGATTATACCCTAGACTTAACTAATCCAAGCCCAGGTTAATGATTGACTATACTGTATTACAATGCGCGCTTGACTGGAAAAATTCTTTTCCAATGCATCGTGAAGCCATTTCCCCCCAAAGTGATGCGGTGTGTACAAATGTATACATTTTTATAATAATCATTTCCCTTTTCAGTGGTAGGTTGTAAACCAATAAATAAATATTTATTCTGGCTTACTTATCGTCACTCTATTTACTGTAGGGGTAATTAGAGAGGAAGGAATGCCACACAACTTTGTTGTGGAACCCACTTCTTCATTCAAACCTAATCCCACTTAACCCTAGAAAGATAATATTATTTTTACCTACCTTAAAGATAATCGTACGTCTTAGAGATGTAATAAAGTTTAAAAGTGAATATTTGGCATATTATCATACTTAAACAGTTTAAAGGTAGATTAATAATTAGTTTAGGGTTTTGTTCTTTAAATAAAACAAAAATAATAATAAAAATATATTGTAATTAAGAAAATAACAAAATTCTGTATAACTCTTACCAATCCACTATAAAATATTAAGTCTTTTTTTAAATGAAAAATGAAGTTTCGTTTTATGTCTAAATGGTTTTTATCATAGGCTATGAAAGTTTAAATGCTAATCAGTCGTAATTTTTATTATTTTTTTTTATTATTTTAGAATATAAAATATAAGATTTAGATGATGTAATAATTTGCGTACATGTTGTTATGGTACGCCCAAACGTCAAAGAATTCAAACTCCTAATTCGCCGCAAACTACACAACACCCTGCTCTCCCCCCTGTTCCCTGCTTCCTACTTCCTATCCCATCCGCCCACCCGCACGCGATCCCTTCCACGAGTTGAGAATTGCGAGCCGCCTCGGGCACACGTTAAGCCCGCGCGTTGATTCCCACTGTTCGCGCCCGGCGTACTATCGCTCGAATTGTACTCAAATATAACCTGCAATGTTAATTCAATAACCTACGGGTTTAGCGCTGATATTTCACCATGCCTGTGTAAACTTCGGTTCTGTCCTAAACTCGGGAGGTGCCCCTGGAAGCCGGAAGACGAAGACCCCCCAACATCATGTAAGCTGTACAATTGTTTCCTCATTTGATTGTGTCCTTTAACGATAGACTGTAAACTCCCGCGCAAAGCCATCACTCAGAGAGTTTCGTTTAGGGATCTTGAGGTTATAAACACGATAGCTAGGATTGTGTAGTATGTATTTCTTGTGTTGAATTGTACTGTAATGACCTATGTACTGTGTTTTAAATTTGCAATACATGAATCTATTTAACTCAATCCTGTTATTATTCTGCTACGGCAGGAGGGTTTCCTAGAGAGGGAGTATCCTGCCAGACGACTGAGATGCGAAGGAATTTCTGAAGCCTCGAGCGACCCACCACCTGAATAGAGGGTAAATCATGCCTCCCCTGAGAGCTAGCTTGGGACATGTTTGGGGGCCCGCTCCTAACACTGGCGTCCATAGTGGGGCCCAGAATTTTTTTTTCATTTTTGCCATTGTCTCAGTCGCCTTACGGAGTGCTCCCTGTCGAAATCTTCCCCGCATAGGAACTGTTTGTAAACATTGATTGTACTGTGTCTTGGTGTTTTATACCCAGTGAATAATGAATTCTGTGGGAAACCACAGAAATCCATGTGCAAGTTAAGTCCATAACGCAGATTTGATTGCAATTATAAAAAAATTGCGTCAAAGTTGAAAACATGGCCATTTTGTAATCAACCAGAAAGACGGCAGCATTTAAACCGCGAATCTGACTGCGCACGCGCCGACCCCTTTGTTCACAAAGCAGCGGACGAGCAACAGTAATTCGCGCCAAATCAACGGCCCGATGTTTCACGCGGTAAATACATACCTAATCTCTGAGTTGCGCGCGCACCCACGCGCATCGAAGCATAAAAGTGCGTTTATCGCGCCAAACTCCAACGGCAAAAATCCGTTTGAATCAGGCAGAACAATTCCCTGTCACTATGCAGTGTTTTGAATAATAAAATCGCCCTTCTGTCACTAAGGTCGGAAGCAATAGAGATCGCTATTGTAAATTTGGTTTTGGAATTCCAATTACCTTGTGGATTCTTTAATTAAAAAATCTCACACTCACGTTTTTCTTGCACAATATACCGATCGGCCCACTTGTTGTGTCTGTCAAATTAGTACCACGTATATTTCACCAAATGGACAAAATAATGACTTTCTTTCCACATCCTACGTTATAGGTACCGCATTTTTTTTTCAGCATAAGTGTAAAGTGAATTGTGTTTTTTTCCTTCATAAAAAAAGTGAAATAATAATAAAACCAATGATTGGTTCCATGAAAAAATAAAATAATTTTAATGTGGTTTCGTAACAAATCCCATATTCAGTTATTTTCATCCGGAAGTTTGTCCTTATTTGCCAGAAGAGTGCCTTTTGTGAATTTTAGTGCCTTTCTCAGTGCAAAGTGGTTTGTGAAAAATAAAAAACCCGTTTTCTAAAGGTCAGTCCTGGCAAAATTTTTTGGAAATAAATAAATACTTGTGAATTTCACAGTTTTCTCAAAAGTGGTTTGTGAAAAATAAAAAACCCGTTTTCTAAAGGTCAGTCCTGGCAAAATTTTTTTTGGAAAAAAAAGTAAATACTTGTGAATTTCACAAGTTTTCTCAAAAGTGGTCAGTGAAACACAAAAACCTTTACTACTTAGGTCTTTCCACGCAAAAATTTTTTCTTGTGCCTTCCTTTGACAAAGATTCTGGTGTCATATATACCAAATTGTAGTATGGAATACAGTTTTCTATAACTATTTTAGAAATACCAACCAGTGATTACCAAGTGAAAAGTGCCTCACAAAATTAATTTTGCGTTTGCTAAAGAAGACCCCTGGCAATTTTTTTCACCACCTGGGAAACTCACAATGGAAAACAATCAAGCTATGGCATCATCCAATTTGGGCATCATTCCCAACGTGCACAACTTATCCAAAACTCACTTACAAACTGCTTTAAGGGATAGAGGACTCTCGCCATCAAGCAAATCTAAACCTACATTAAAGGCTTATGCACTTTTATTCAACAAAAAGTACATTAAGAGAATAAACCTCGCCCCCTCAAGCGAAAATAATTCACGCTCGGCTACGCAAGTTTTGAATAATCTTGTTCCTAACGAAGAACCTATGCCACAAGTAATGATAAAACAGGACATCGCACCCACCTTGACACAAGATAAAACCTACGATTTATCCTCGTGGAAAATCAAATATAATGGCGTCTCCGATGTACTGGATTTCATTGACCGTATTGAAGAAACGGCTACAATCAAAAATATCCCATTCGAGATTCTACGAAAAAACTTCATAGAACTCATCTCCCCAGAATTGATACCCTGGCACCGCATTCAAAAAACTAAATGCAAAGATTGGAATAAACTCAGATCTGCCCTAATCTCGAGCTTCGGAAAAACGGAAGCCCAGCACCGGATCAAATTATCTTTACTATCTATTAAACAGCTAGTAAATGAACCTGTAGCAACATTCATAGAAAGGGCTGAATCCATTAACATCAAGCTTTCACATCCCGTTTCGGAAGCTGAACTATTACCAGTCATAACTGATGGCCTTTTAAGCAAATACGAGAACATCATTACCTCACAGAAAATTGCATCCCTAGCCCAGCTAAACGAAGTCTGTCTCCTTCTGGAATCGTACCAGGATAGGAAAAACATAAAGAATGTGTCAAATAATGTAGTTGTGCCAAGCCGTTCGTCGGGTTTAAAACCAGAATTCAACAACAAAAAAGTGTGCTCTTTTTGCAAAAAAGTAGGCCATCTGGCCACTACTTGTTTCAAGCAAGCAAGGTTTCTGGAATCTAAGGAACCCCGAACTTTCAAGAGGCATCACTCTAGGGACCGCTCTCCTCCAAGCGACGAACTGCGCAACATTTTCAAGAAATCAAGGCACAACATGGAAAGGTTACAAAACCCAAGCGATGTCAGACCTCAGGTGGATTTCTCCAAGCCCCCACCAAATTTCTACATGAAGAGGCCAAAAAACTAAATAATAACCTCTCAGGCACCCATTCTGAACCAAGGTCTAAAGAATGGACTGATTGGTTAGCACACATTAAGTATTTTAACCAGACCTTAAATGTTTCTTCGGTTTGTTGCAAACAAGCTAAAGATGGGAGACCCTACGCTTTTTTCTCTGTTAACAATGTGCCCTTTTCCGGATTACTTGATAGTGGTGCATCTGTCAGCTGTCTTGGCAACAATGCTCACCTGCCTTTTGTTAACAGTGATTTTAGAATTTCGCCCCAATCAACACACCTGACGACTGCGGATAATGTTTCCCAACCGGTCATCGGTGCCCTTGCCCTGCCAATTAATTGTAACAATAAAATAGTTACAATCAATTTTCTAATAGTGCCCTCTATATCCCAGAATTTCATCCTTGGCGTTGACTTCTGGAAGGCATTCAATGTTGCTCCCCAAGTATTTAATACTCTTGGCGAAACCTCCACTGCTGCTCAAATTAGTGAGATCCGCACAATAATACCTCACGAAAATTTAAGCACGGACCAGGCTCTCCAACTGAAAGAAATGGTCAATAAATTCGAGTCAATATCTTTCGAAAAATGTGGATTAGGTTTGACAAATTTGGTTGAACACCATATCAAAACCAATGGCCCACCCATCAAGCAACGTTATTACAACTTAGCCCCCCAAAAACTTAAACTTTTAGAAAACGAACTTGATGAAATGTTAAAAATGGGTGTGGTGGTTCCCAGCAGAAGTGCATGGACCAACCCAACTCTTTTGGTTTCTAAAAAAGACGGCTCTGCACGTTTCTGTCTCGACAGTAGACGTTTAAACTCTTGCACGGAAGCTGATGCGTATCCCTTACCCCACGTTCACGCAACCTTAGACAAGCTGCGTAACGCCAAGTTCATCTCTTCTGTCGATCTCAGCAAAGCGTTTTGGCAAATACCCTTGGACGCAGAATCGTGCGAAAAAACTGCTTTCGTTGTACCTGGTAGGGGAATGTTCCATTTTAAAAGATTACCCTTTGGTCTAAAAAACAGCCCCGCCGAGTTACAAAGACTGATGGACAAACTTTTCGGTCCTGAAGTCGATAACAGCCTGTTTTGTTACCTTGACGACCTCATCATCGTCAGCGATACCTTTGAAAAACACCTATTAATGCTGGAAAAAGTTTTTCAACAACTCAAGTTCGCTGGTTTAACCATCAACTTGAAGAAGTCTGAATTCTGTAAGTCCCGTCTACGTTATTTGGGATTCATTATCGACGAAAAAGGTCTAAGAACAGACCCCGCTAAGGTGGAAGCCATGGCAAATTTTCCCCGACCCAAAAACGCGAAGGAAGTCAAAGGTTTCCTTGGACTTGCAGGTTACTACAGGAGATTCATCAAAGACTTTTCCACTATCGCAGCCCCCTTAAATAAAATTACCGGCATCCGTAAAGGTGTCAGCAATTTCCGATGGTCTGTCGAAGCTGAAGAAGCGTTTACATCTCTAAAAAATGCCCTTCAAAAAGCTCCCGTTCTGAATTGCCCGGATTTTGCACTCTCTTTTACCCTCCACACGGATGCCTCCAATGTAGGAATCGGTGGAGTCCTTACTCAAGAATTCCCAGATGGCGAACACCCTGTAGCGTATTTTTCCCGTACATTAAACAAACACGAGAAAAACTACGGAATTACCGAGAAAGAGTTATTGGCTGTATTGGATTCTGTTCACCATTTCCGCGGTTACATAGACGGTAGCAAATTTACTGTAGTTACAGACCATAGTAGTTTGAAATGGTTGATCTCTTTAAGTAATCCCTCCGGTAGGCTCGCTCGTTGGTCCTCCCGTTTGTCTCAATACAATTTTGATGTTGTTCACCGTAAAGGCGCGGACAATATTGTTCCCGACGCCCTTTCAAGAATTGAACTGGCTTCATTAAATGTTGACACAATTGCCCCCCCTCCATCTACAAAAGATGAATGGCACTTGAAAATCTTCGAAGGTTGTAAAAATAACCAACAAAAGTTTCCTAATTTTATCATAAAAGAAGGACAACTATACCGTAATTGCAAGGTACCACTATCCATCCTCGAAGATTACTCGTGGAAACTTGTCGTTCCCCTCGAAGGTAGAGAACAAATAATTATTGACAATCATAGTGCTCCCGACTCCATACACCCAGGAAATTTCAAGACGTATAAAAAGATCTCCTTGAAGTATTACTGGCCTGGTCTCTTCAAGCAAATTCGCAATTACATCTCTAAATGTGAAACTTGTAAAGCTTATAGACATAGCACGGCAGCACCTGCCGGCCTAATGGGTAATCCCAAACGTGCCGACAGACCCCTACAATCATTGTCAATGGACCTCGTCGGACCCTTTCCCCGAAGTTATGCCGGACACATGCACATACTTAGTGTAGTGGATGTTTTCACTAAATTCTGTTGGATCTTTCCTTTAAAAAGAGCCAACGCGTCCGCCATCATCAAACTTCTGGAAAAACACATTTTTATACCTTACGGAACACCCAGAACCGTAATTGTTGATAACGGAAAACAATTTATTGCCCAAGAATTCAAAGATTTTCTTGCCAAATACGGAATCAAGGATATTTACTATAATACCTTGTATACTCCACAAAATAACACCGTCGAACGTTATAACCAAACAATCAACACAGCTCTGGCTATTCTAGTTGATAAAGATCAACGTACTTGGTGTAAAAACCTAGATAAAATTCAGGCTGCGATAAACAACACTGTTAATCTGGCCACTGGTTACACACCTTTCTTCTTAAAACACGGTATGGAACAAGTCGTTCATGGTTCTCTACATAGGAACACAAACTTTCCTACGTCAATTGCCACCACAAGCAACCCTACCGCGGACTATGCCCATCGTCTGGAAGAACTGTCGGCCATCTACAGTGAAGTCACTGATGCTTTGCTCCTGGCTCATCAAAAGAGTGCGGACAGATACAACCTACGTAGGAAACATGTCACCTTCAATACAGGAGACATAGTTTGGAGAAAGAACAACACACTTTCCCAAGGAGCCATGTATTTCTCTGCCAAGCTGGCACCACGTTTCGTGAAGGCCAAAGTTCTAAGAAAGATATCAGATCTAGTGTACTCCTTGTCTGACTGCTCTGGAAAACACATTGGTAATTACCATATTAAGGATATCGCAAAATCTGGAAGTGAGGAGTCAAGTAAAACTGCCCCCACTATCTCAGCAAACTTAAAATGATCCAGTGTGTATCACCACAACCTTTTTGTAAGCACACCAAGTCTTACAATGACCGGCGTGTAAAGTGTCAATTACATGCCCACCCTTTCGTTGATAAAACGAATATTGTTAAAAAATCATTTTTGTAAATTTATGTACAATCCACGGTGTAGTTTGCCCCGTTCATGTTCGTGAATTGGCAACCACCGTAATTTTTGTCTCACACGTTTTTTTTATTTTTTTTCTTTCTTTTTCTCACCTGTTCCAAAATTGATCACTTTAGAGCAGAGACACCCCTCGAGTGACAGTGTTCGGGAAGTCATGAACCCAATCATTGCCTCTCAACCCCTCACACTACGCAACGTTCATGCCATGGCACGCTTTGCCATGTAATGCAATATTGTAATTTTCACCATTTTTGTTTGTTGTTTTTTTTTCATCATATCGGAAGGAATCTCTTCATTTTTTTTCTTTTTATGTTCTGTAAATACTGGAGCGTCGTTCTAGAATCAATTTGGTAAACTCCAAAGCGTTAAATCACGACCCAGGACTAGTAAACCATCTCAACATGCTCCATATTTTACCCATCATGGTAAAGATAAGTGGTTACTCACATAATCACATTCCTTGTGTATAGTAGTTTTCAATTTTTTCTCAAATGTCAAAAAATTGATGGCGTCCTACCCGAGCTCTTTGCTAACAAATTGGATTTTGACACATCCATTTTGAAATCATATGTATATAAATAAAGGAAAAGCCTTTAAATTGGTCTTTCCATCCTTGTACAAATCCTCATGGACTCGTTTCAACTAAAGTACGTAAAACCAAATACTCGGTCTTTTGTTGTTATAAGAAGTCCTCGATTTGTCCCTCTTCACAACATGTATGTCTTGTATTACATGCTTCAACCCTTACGGAAAAGGTTAATAAAACCTAACGGCAGCCCTGATTTCCGTACATAAATAACCGTAGTTTAACGTAAATCATCAATGTTTTGTTTGATCATCGTTTTACAAACATAGGCATTCAACTCCTGTTTCGCCATTTAACCAAGTATTTGCAACCTAAATTGCACATAACCTGGTATGTTGTAACCGCACAAAGGGTATGTAAAACCACAATTGGTCCCTTTTATTTGTCCCCACTGAAGTTTGCTGCAATAGACAGTATGTAAAACCATGTAGGTCTGTCTTTGTTTGTCACATGGTGTAAACAGAAATGTACTCTGTCATCACCCCGCCTTTATAACATACGAAGTGACATTAAATTGTTTACCTCCTTGTTATCCTATCGTACGCTCCTGGGCTACGGAGTTAGTTAATCTAACAAATCTTTATAAACTGTGTTAAAACAAGCATAGTTAACGTTTATTGTGTTGTATTTAAACGTAACCCTGTTACATTATAGGAGAGATCCTTAGAACATCCACCATTATAGGAGAGATCCTTAGAACATCCACCATTATAGGAGGGATCCTTAAAATACCTGCCGCGATACGAGAAGTTCGTCATAATCACTTTTTTCTCATAGCTAAATGTTATTGAGCTGGTCGTGTGACATATTTGTCATGAGAACCATTTTGTACATTCTATTTTGGTCGTGTGCCATTCATTTGTCATGAGAACCATTTTGTACATTCTATTTTGGTCGTGTGCCATTCATTTGTCATGAGAACCATTTTGTACATTCTATTTTGGTCGTGTGCCATTCATTTGTCATGAGAACCATTTTGTACATTCTATTTTGGTCGTGTGCCATTCATTTGTCATGAGAACCATTTTGTACGTTCTATTTTGGTCGTGTGCCATTCATTTGCCAGTTCCCGGCTTCCTACTTCCTATCCCATCCGCCCACCCGCACGCGATCCCTTCCACGAGTTGAGAATTGCGAGCCGCCTCGGGCACACGTTAAGCCCGCGCGTTGATTCCCACTGTTCGCGCCCGGCGTACTATCGCTCGAATTGTACTCAAATATAACCTGCAATGTTAATTCAATAACCTACGGGTTTAGCGCTGATATTTCACCATGCCTGTGTAAACTTCGGTTCTGTCCTAAACTCGGGAGGTGCCCCTGGAAGCCGGAAGACGAAGACCCCCCAACATCATGTAAGCTGTACAATTGTTTCCTCATTTGATTGTGTCCTTTAACGATAGACTGTAAACTCCCGCGCAAAGCCATCACTCAGAGAGTTTCGTTTAGGGATCTTGAGGTTATAAACACGATAGCTAGGATTGTGTAGTATGTATTTCTTGTGTTGAATTGTACTGTAATGACCTATGTACTGTGTTTTAAATTTGCAATACATGAATCTATTTAACTCAATCCTGTTATTATTCTGCTACGGCAGGAGGGTTTCCTAGAGAGGGAGTATCCTGCCAGACGACTGAGATGCGAAGGAATTTCTGAAGCCTCGAGCGACCCACCACCTGAATAGAGGGTAAATCATGCCTCCCCTGAGAGCTAGCTTGGGACATGTTTGGGGGCCCGCTCCTAACAATGTTCATGTTCAAATATGTTAATACCACTCTTCCATGGAAGCATTAGCTTGTGTCTGGAAGAGTAGTGTACATTTTTTAAAGCTATATTATATTATAAGTTCTTAAATTACAATGTGAATGTAAAAAACAATAAGTTGTAAGTTCGGTGATATGTAAATATAAGTATTTATCTACTATCAAACAATTTTACTATTTGGATAATGTATCTAGAATTATATGTAATTAGTTGTTAAAAACAAAAAAATTAACTTATTTGAAGAACGGAGTATCACTTGGAAACTGAGTTATAAGTTATTGTTGAGATTAGATAAGTCGGAAACTTTTTTTTTTTTTTTGAGATTATCTTTAAAATATTTTTTAACAGTGTTTATTAATTGGATTTTATCATTAATTTTTCTAATTTCACCCGGCAATCGGTTGAAAATAAGATAATAATTTTGTACGAAGGAAGTGTTTAATTTTGGGCACGAAAAAATATATTTATGTCTAGTACGGTTTTCAGTTATAAATTGATACTTTTCTTTTTCTTTTATAATTTGAATCAATGCATTTCTATTGTACAGATCTTTGAAAGAAGGTACTTGGAATTCCTTAAATAATTAATACGTTGGGTTGTCAGAAGGTTTTTTTAATATGATTTTAATTATTAGCCTCTGCACAACTTCAATTGGGGAAAGATTAGTTTTGTATGCGGATCCCCAGCTAATGATAGCATATTGTAAAGTTGATTGAACCAAAGCGTAAAATATTAGATATAAGTTTTTTACAGATAAAAAATTTCTGATTCTTAAAAATATATAAATCAATTTTCTAATTTTTTTACAACTTGATAAATTTGTTCCTTCCATTTCAAATTTTTATCGATAATAACTCCTAAATATTATTTATATGTTTAAAAATAATATACATTTTTTTTTATTTCGCTACTTGACATTTATACGAACAAGTCTGAAAGTTTCACAAAAGGTCCTAGAGACGTACTAAAGTTTAAAAGTGTATATTTGACATATTATCGTACTTACATAGTTTAAAAGTAGTTAAATAATTAGTTTAGGGTTTTTTACTTTAAATAAAACCAAAAATAATTTAATTTTATGCCTGAATCGTATTATTTTTACATGTCATGAACGTTTAAATGTTAATCAGTAGTGATACGTATTTTTTATTATTATTTAGCTAAATCACATGTATACGAACAAGTCTGAAAGTTACAAAGTTAAGGTGCATGTATTGTACTTACCGTGGTGACAGAGCCGCCTCGCGCAAGCTCTGCTCGGCAACTGAGCTATCTGAGATAGACAACGCACTACGTTTGCGAAATAATAAAAAATACAGCAATTCTTTTGTATCGCTTACATGTCTTAGACATAGATTACCTTTCTAGTGTTAAGGATATTGATTTTTCACTTCACACTATATGCCACTTAATATAAATCTTTTTATGAGGTACCTCCTGTACATGTCTATTAGACATAGGTATAATCTATTTGGGAAGCGAGAATGGGTGCCACCGCCTCGGGAACTTTTTATTGGATAACCATCATTTCTACCATAGGTCATCCCAAGTGGCTTGCTACGTTTGGTGACTTGGCAGGGGTGCCCGGAATAGGTAAAGAGATGAGTAAAATACATATCGTTCGTAAACACATATAAAAGTGTTATAAAAAACCGGATAAAAACCAAAGAATCTCTCAAAAATTAGTTGATTGATTCAGGAATTTATTAATTCGTTTTTTCAATTCATTACAATAAAATTTTCCTTTTTTTATTACTTTGCCAAAACAAACTTTAATATTAATAATGGTTTCAAAGAGGTATTTTCACAAACGACGGATTCTGTTGAAAATGTACGGAATATTTAAAGTTCATTTTTCTGATTTTAATCATCCTACTAAAAATGTTTGTTTTTTGTTTTCATTCAATATTATTGATTTTAAAAACGGTCTAAAACTGACAAAATCAAAACGGCCCATGGTTTGAAAATCGGAATGTGACGTCACAAGCGTCGCTCAGCTGGGCCAGCATAAATTAACACTGTCAGTGAGCGTCCACGCTCATGACGTCACACGATAGCCCCGCCCCAAAATATCGTTTCAGCGGTAATTCACAAACGGGAAACTTTGACTCGCTGTAGAAAATTTATTCGTCAACATAAAAATTAAATAAAAATGCATTAACCATCGCAATTTTTTGCTTAATTTTTATAAGCAATAAAAAACGTGGAAATAACTCATTCCGGAATTATAATTAATGATTTAAACGGTTAAATACAAATATTAACATTCTTAATTTATAATGAAAAATAATTAGCCCACTGGCCCATTTTTTCTTAGATATGTACTATATATATAATATACATAATATAGTATTATGTAATAAATACTTTTAGATTCTTTAAAAAGAAAAAAAAAATTACTTTATTTTTCTTACTGTTTAAAAGAATCTTGTTTTGCAATACATCTAAAATTAAATGTATGTGACTAAAAATTACGGTTGAAGAAAAAAAGTAGGTAATAGGTATTTGTCTGTTCAAAAATGGTAACTTAACCTCTTGGTTGATGCTGAGAAAATCCTGAACAATATGATTTTTCTTATTGTGTATCTTTCCAGGGTAGGATTTGGCCACATCCGTAAATATTCTTTTGATTTTCTATCACCATACATTTTTTTTATTATTTTTTTTTATTGTTCCAACAAAAACATAGTTTACATAAATAAATAATTTAAACAATGTATCGTTAGTCCCGCGAAGCTGCTACATGGCTGCTTGTCTGCAGGTTCTACCTCAATATATACTCGTTAATATTAGAAGTAAAAAAATAATATGTGTAATTTCAAAAATGTAAAGGACCTCTGTAAAAACATTTAATATTACAAATATTTAAAGAAAAGGTAATAAAAAAATAATATAACCACCAATGGGATAATGCAATAACATAACAACCAACACAATAACACAACAACCAATACAATGGGATACAATATTTTAATAATCTTCCCGAAGAATTTAATAAAATAGCAGATTTGGTATCATTTTAGAAAAAGGTACAAATATTAAAAAAAAAAAAAATTAACTGCAATAACATCATTAATAGTAGTTCTTATGAATTAGGGATTGGTCCAATGAACAAGATTTCTGATCTAGTCGATGAGTTACTTTAATTCAGTTGAATACATTGTCTAAAAAACTCGAAGGGGTTTGGAAAAAAGTTCTATTAATTTCATCTATTGATTTTTAGTTAAGAAAACCCATGTATTCCATTTTCGTTTTTGACGGTTTTTCAATCAGTGAAAAAATAATCAGTAATCACAATAGTCCAACAAAAAGCCATTGTAACATATCTATTTCATGAGCAGGTACTGCGCAAAGTAGGTACTGTTTATTGTCTATGCATTAATTTTTTTTTCTTTTTTTAACTTTGTTGGTTGGCCAAACTGGAAGGAGACCGGAAACGTGATTCGGGGAATCATGGCGGAAGACATTACGTAGTTTTTGGTGCGAGAGGAGTTTTTTTCGGGGCGATTGGGATTGTTAAGTGATATACTAGTGCTATGTAGCCTAGAAATATTATTTTTATACGTATGTGAGTGTGTGACGACTCAAATGGCATTGAAGCCTATTTATTTTGTTTAATCCCTCGCCGGATGCCGTGAGATAGTTTTATCCGCGTGCTGAAGTCAATTTAGACCGGAATCAACGGGTTATGTATTGCCCGCAAGGATTCTTTTGCTGATGATTCCTTTGGCCGGCGAGATATGCTCATGCTATCTGATGGGTGAGAATCTGCTGTGCCTGTTTGGATGGGTGGATTCCCTTTATTAATGGAGCGGCTCCTAGACTCTGGTTGGACCCGTCAATATTCCTTTGCTGTTCCTTTGGCCGGTGAGATTTGCTCATGCCGCCTGATGGGTGAGAATCTGCTGTGCCTGTTTTTTTGGGAGGACTCCCTTTAACCAAGCGGCCCCATGACGTGCTGGACGGTGTTTTGGGGGTTGCTGTTTGATTGGAGGAGAATCACGACGACGGGACGTACGCGGTATTAATAACTAACCGTAATTTTTGTTAACTCTCTCTCTCCAAATCTATTGATAGATGCTAAAGGTATTTATGTTTTTTGTTAAGCTTTCTTTGGTGCTATTTCCCTTGCAAAGTGCACTAAAGTTTCTTTTAAAATTCACTACTAAAATAGGTGCTTCATTTATATGCATGACCTCAAACCCCTATCTCCACCATCCTGAGAAGGATGTTCTTTTTGCTCTGAGAAGATAAGCTGTCGGATGACAAAGGTATGCTACCTACATAAGATTCTATTACACCATGTAGGAGATCTTTCATTGTGGAGTGTAACGTGTTCACTTGAAGGTTTCAAGTAATATTCCCTTACTGGTCAAAGAGAAAGACACAAATAAATGAAACCCTTATTCTGAGATTCTTTAGGGTCCGAATCTTGAACAGTGAAAAGTGAACACCTTTCCTATACTGATGGCTCCCAATCTGCGGGTCGCGACCTGATTCTAGATGGTTACGAAAGGTTATGCAATTTTTGAAATATTTAGAATTAAAATTATATTTTTATATGTGTTATATCTTTCTTACATCTCAAAATAAGAAATCGGTGGAGAAGATAAAAAAAACATAGTGTGCAATTCACAAGCGATAGAAGCGAAACCTTCAGAAAACTAAAGTAGACAATAGTGGGGATGCTACGAAGCAACACACAAAGAGGAGACCGATAGGCTACAAGGCACTGCACGAAGAGGAGACCCCACCCGGGAGGAGTGGGACATGGTCCCAGGTCCAACCTCTAGACAGGAACTAATCTGGTTCACAGATGGGTCCAAGATGAAGGAAGGAACGGGGGCTGGGGTATGTCTACAGGGTTTCAAGAGGGAACTCAATATACCTCTAGGAATACACTGCACTATGTTTCAAGCTGAGATGAAAGCCATCTTGGACTGCGCACAGGAGAATATAAGTATCGGCTACAGGAATAAGAACATAACTATTTGTTCTGATAGCACTGGAAAGTAACCGATGCGACTCCAGACTGGTGATGGAATGCAAAACCGTTCTTACTAAATTACTAAATAAAAAATTACTTAAAAAATTACTTACTAAATTATATTATCTTATTATCTCGCAGACTAAATCCTAAAGATGTATGTATTGGTCTCTTAGTGTCGCTATTTTTCGTTTCATTGACTTTCAAATCACTTCTTGGGCGTTAACTACGTAAGTAACAGTTTCTAAAAATTTTGTTTTGAAGAGTTTTATTTTCCATGTACCTTACACATTGTGTTAAAAACTTCTTTAGCACCGTTGTGATTTGAAACTCGATGAAACTAAAAAGCACTAAAAAGAGACAAACACATACATCTATAGGATTTAACCAGCGAAAGAATGAAATAGAATAATCGGTCTCCTCTTTGTGCGGTGCTTCGTGGCCTCCCCACTCTTGTCTACTTTAGCTTTCTGAAGATTTCACTTCTACCGCGGGGAACTACACACTTTTATTTATTTATTTGTCTCCTACCGGTTTCGGCACATTTCGGCTAAACTAAAAACTTAGTTTGCTATTGAATGTCACGTATGTGTCGAAACCGGTAGCAGATAAATAAAAAAAAATAGGTAACAAATTTAATGGAAAATAAAACACTTTAAAACGAAAAGAATACCAGTCATTGGCTGAGTTGGCATCGCGTTTGGGTCCCACCAAGGCGTCGCGTGTTCGATTCCTTGGCTGGCTTAAGTCCTCCATCACGACACAAGCAACATTTTCCGCTTAGTGTGGTGGTGGTAGGAGATTTTCAAATATTGTCAGGTTATTCGAAACCCCGGAAATGTTTGTCTTTCTTTAAAAAAAAAGTTAATTTCTAAAAAGTTAACGACTTTAAAATTTAAAAAAAGAAGAAAAAAATAGTTCGTAATCAAGACATCTCGTAAATGATTATATTTATTTTTATATTAGGTATTATAAAAAAAAATATTTTTTTATTTTGAAATTTCATTTTTTTTTTAATATTAACTCCACCCAGGAGGCCCTGAGGAAAATAATTTCCTGCACGGCCTATTTCACCTTAGGAAATGCCTTGCGGAGGTTTTTTTAAGGAAAGGAAGGAGATGAAGTTCTGGGAAGGAAAAAGGTATGAGGAGTGGGCGGGAATCTATGAGTCAGCGTTTCCATGAGTGACGGATGTATGAATCTATCCCTCCCACTGTGGTTCAAAGCGATGTCCCGAGAGAGTACGGCTGGAGAAGTCAAAGTCCTCAACTATTCTCTCCCGATCCGGCCTGCCATGCAGCTGGTGGGCTCAAGACTTGGACAAACCTCACCCCATGAATCCGGGCACCCCTGCTAAGTCACCAAACGTAGCAAAACACTCGGGGTGACCTACCTCATAGGTGTTGGTTATCCAATAAATGGTTCACGGGGCGGTGGAACCCATAGTAAATTGTCCATTTTACGCAACAACTTTTTTTAATCTGAACAAATTGATCCACCCACTTCTGGGTTATAGATTTTTCCACCCATTTCTCAAGAAATTGGTTCACGGTACTAAACATTTGGGAATCACTTGCTTATACCATATAAATACCTCAGTGTAAAATACCAGATGAAATATCTCTGAGGCAAATCGTCCGATAAAGTGTTCTCTCCTAAATGGTAACATTTTTTGGCGGAGGTTTCGGTCCAGAGTTGATTAAAGGTTCCTTCACGAATTCGCCGAGTCGACAAGTTTGCCTTTGTGAGGGATCCCGACCATTCTTTATCGTAACCCGTAAACTGCCAATTCTTTCCACCCGAGGACTAAATTATAACGATGCTTTTTGGTTTTACGCTGCTTAGGTCAATCTGAACGAGAGATATCTATTGAAGGATTATTTTACTTTAGGAAATGCCCAAAAAATAATATATGTATGAGTTCTTATCTCTATCTAAAGAATAACTTACTTTAACAACCATTCTTCAGAATGTAAATATCATCGAATGATGATATTTCATGATTTTCATTCATGATTTTCAGCTTAAATTGAAAAATTACTTAAAACCACTATAAGAGTCCATTTCAATTAATGTTATAATTCTTTTTAACCCCCGACCCAAGGAGTGGTGTTATACGTTTGACTTTCTGTGTGTCTGTCTGTCTGTGTGTCTGTCTGTGGCATCGTAGCTCCTAAACGAATGGACCAATTATGAGCAGCTCTTATTTTTTCTTTTTATTTACTAACACCTTTATCTGTATATATTTTTCTCTATAGATTTCAGAAGAATTACTCTACGGGCTGCCAGATTTATTATTCTTTTATATTATGTTAATGTAAGTACTTGCATACTGCTTTCTAACCCCGTATGCATGGAGGGTCCAGAGTCGTTCAAATAAATGTGGCTTCATTCAATAAAATAGATTCTTGGCGTGTGCGGTGAAGGAAGAAACCATAATATGTTTCCTTATAACGCCGTTGGGAAAGTGGTGGGGTCCCTTCCAATGTTTAAAAATGTAACAATTTATTGCATAAAATGTTGTCATTATATACCTGCCGAGAAACTACATAAGTAGTTTAGCGGATTTAAATGTTAGTAAATAAATAAAATAAATAAATAAAACCTTTAAATTAGATTATCTTGTATCTTAAGAACGGTGATGGGTAGTAGTTAAAACGTTTATCGTAAATGAAATTCATTACAGGAAAGCCTAAACGTAGAAAATATCGCAGGCAAATTTCTGACAAATTTAGTATTACTTAATGCGCCCCCAACTCTCGCGCCACACAAGAGAAAAGGGTGTGAAATCGAAAGAGATCATAAATTGTGACCAAGTTATCCACAATAACGATATCTTTTGGCATAATCCGAAAGTCAAGCAGATTTTTGAGAAGCGTGCGACACTATGGAAATGTCGGTAGCTCCAACAGGAAGTCTCAGGGTGGGATTGGGTGGAGAGGGTGGTTACATAACCTAGGGTGGTTAACACATAGGTGTAGGAGTTTCCTAAACACCCCTCGGATATCGCATAACCACCCAACCATTGAATTGTGTATTACAGTTGATATTACCTAATACCTAGTCAACATTATATTGGTTAGGTCTATATTTGGGTTACTGCTATCCGAGAACCTAATATGGTACACGAATTATGGAACACTGTCACATTGCGTGGAACAGAAATGACAGCTTATGAAGTTCGATAAAAATATGTATCTCTTTGAGAGAAAATTAGTTAATATCTTCCGATGAGATAGGTATATTAAAAGGAGACATTATGTCAAAAGTGACGATTATCAAACATTCTTATTTTCGGAGGGGGGTGTGGGTACAGCCACCACGGGAACCATTTATTGGATATCCAACACTTCTGCCACAGGCCAAGTGGTTCGATACGTTTGGTGACATAGCAGGGGTGCCCGGGTTCATGAGGTTTGTCCGATGCGTCTGCCCACCAGCTGCATGGCAGGCCGGATCAGGAGAGAATGGTTGAGGGAGTCCTTTGACTTCTCCAGCCGTACTCTCTCGGAACATCGCCTTGCAGAGCAGCGGGAGGAATGGATTAATTGTCACTCCTGGACACACTGACCCCCAGATTCCTACCCACCCCTGATACCCTTTACCTTCCCTGAACTTCTTCTCCTTCCTTTTCTAAAAAGACTCTCCACATAGCATCCCCAAAGATGTCGTAGGCCCTGAGGGGAATTATTTTCCTCGGTTCCTTTGTGGAGCTATTGTAAAAAAAAAACAAGAAAATTAATTTTATTTATCATGAGATAAGTAATTTGGTAAACTGCTTGTATTTGATTATTGCACATTTAAATTCTTTTTTGTTTAGTTTGTGTTTGGTGAGTTGATATTTTAAGGTGGTATTTTAACACTTCTGTGTGTAACAGTCTACTAATCAATATAGGAATATTATCTATTTCGCCATAGCCGAGTAACGCTTCATGTTAAGTAATCGTCAGTTAACTAGTCAGAACTCAATCCTAAGATAAACTAATTACTAGCTAATTAACCATGTAGAATCTGTTGCCTGTTCAACGCCATGTTGATCCTAGGATATTGTTATTGCCGTGTTAATCCGAAGGTGGTGATGAGTCGAAAAGTATTTTTTTATCTATGGAGTTTTCCAACATGTTCCCTGTTAGGCACTGACCGTCTTTTCTTTCTATTCCACTTCTAATTATAAGTTGATATTGCTTTTATATCTTTTTATGGCATTACTATTTTATTATATGAAATCGTAAAGCAATTTTTAAAACCAAATTAGTTTCTGTTTTCTTTTCCCCGTACACGACAAAGAAAGGCAAATAAGTCGTCGACATCGGATTTTTAACCCTAAAGTCCCTCCAGCAGTTGGTGGCATCCAAATTTCTGTAGAAACCAAACAATTTTTTACAACGATTAAAATTTTCAGAAATAAGTCATAATTCAAAAAAAATTGTACAGCATAAATCAATAAAATATAATAAAGAGTACTTAATTTGAGCTCCTCTTTCTTTCTGGCAAGCAGGCAACTCTCAACAATCACAAGCAACCGTTTATTTGTTACTCAAGTTGGGGGGACTAAACAAAGTTAATTATATGTATATTCACTTTGAAATTGTCAGAAATAGACCACAGAATTAATAAGAAAAAATTACAGTGATTGAATCTAGTTTACTAAGAAAACCTTTCCCGTGATTCCAAGAACTTACTAAACCGAAATTCGTAAAAATGCGTAGGGGTGAAGCTGAACGGATTTGTGGCTATATTTAGCTAGAATTGACCTGTGTGCGCCCTTTGACCTTAGGGGTTTAACGAGTCCTTAACCGTAGGGATAATTTACAACTTTTGTATTGCATGTTAAAATCCTTACTAAAATAATCAACATATATATATGGAATCTAGAAGTCTAGGTACAATACTATGAAGGATACAGCGAAGTCCTTTAATATTTTAGAATTTCATTTAAGAACAGCTGATGTCCGCGGGGCGTGGCTCGGGCTTCACAAATCAGACTGAGACAGTAAACTTCCTCTTCCTCGCAACGGCCGGCGGCGTAGCGCAGCGGTAAGGTGCTTGACTAGCAATCCGAAGGTCGCGGGATCGAATCCCGGCGTGGCAAATAAATTTTGATTTGATTAATTTGTGTATTTCACAATTTATTCATTTAAAATAATATATATCGTATATTTGCGGCACGTTCCAGAGTGGAAGATACTCTGAGTTTCGCCCTGGTGTAAGACCACCATTCAGAATTGAAACGTTGCTTGAAATGGCTTCTGCCGTGTTTGGTGACCAGATCTGAATAGCCAAGTACTTCCCCACCTTCCTCTTCCCTATCTCCTTCCCCTCCCCACTACATTCAGCCTCACAACATACCCCAATTGGGGATGCCATAGTCCCACTGGCTCCATACGGGAGCAGTTGGGACTCTTGTGCGGTTTTCATGTAAAACAAAATAAAAACAAAAAAAAAACAACAAACCCTGGTGCTGTAGAATTGTATAAGAATTAAATCCGTGCCGCTTACCCAGTGTCCGCCACGCGGCAATTAAAATGCATTATAATAAAAGCACAAAATAAATAGATTAATGTTTAAAACGACGAGCCCATTTTTTCTTATATTTTAAATTTTTAGAGTTGAAGCATTAATAAATACAATCATACTATGTATCATGTTGTTTACAACCAGGGAGGTTAAATGTTATTTAACCCCTTGTTGGCGACTTGCTTCCAAGAAAGCATTGAAAAAAATTACGAAAGCTTTCCAGATTTTCGACTTCGGAAATTGATTTTTGAGTGCTGATCAAATAATTCCGCCAAAAATATCAAACTTAGTACCTGCTCTAGAAAAGTGTTTATTCGCGTAAATAAATCTATGTTTATGCGAGATTATTTTTAAAGTTTTACGTATTTAACAAACAATCGCAAATTAAAAGAATACTAATAACATTTTCAAAAATGATGAAGTCCCTTTAAATAAATCAATTCTTCAGATACCTGAAGGACGGTTCCGGTTCTACCTGAGATTAAAAAAATTGTCCTAAACACTCGACATCCCGAATTTCTACCAATTTATAACATACTTTCCTTGAACACTTAAAGTTATTAAGCTCTTAAAAAAATATATGTTTTTCTTCAAGATGATATCTATAAATTCACCACGCCGAAACGGTAATTATATGAAATTCCCTCGATGGAAAAAAATCTCAAAGTATGCTCCAGAAAAGAGTATAAACAAACACGTTTTTTCTGTTATTTTACATATTAAATTAAAAAACACACTTTGTAAAGCACCACTTTTTATTAGAATTGATATTAACAGCCAACCAGGTTTCGCTCATCTCGAGCTTCATCAGGGCTTATTATAACAACTAAAGATAATTATCTACAGGCATACATATATAAAAGAAATTAAGAGAATGAGTGAAAGAGATAGCAACAGAATAGGCAACACCCTATTGGTGCCAGAAAGCGATACAACTAGAAAAGAGGGAGACAAAAATAATTACAGGATGGCTAAGTAAGGGGGGGAGGGAGAGGGAGGAAGAAGATGTTAATGGAATAAATTAAAAATGGGACTATCAGATAAATTGATTTGGTTATTAATAATGTTTGATTTATTATTGACGGCTTTTTTATTTCGAGAGCTTCTAGATTGTTTAACCGAATTCCAATTCCATTTTTATGTAATATTTTAGTC